>CM059429.1:145739014-146339014 GCA_030390025.1 Squalus acanthias
GCCTCTCCCTGTTCCTTCTGCCAAAATGCATCACCTCACACTTCTCTGTGTTAAATTCCATCTGCCACTTGTCTGCCCATTCTGCTAGCCTTTCTATGTCCTGTTGCAGTCGATTGTATCATCATCATTGTTTGCCACACCCCCAACTTTGGTGTCATCGGCAAATTTAGAAATTCTACTCTGTATTCCAATATCCAGGTCATTTATATATATCAAAAAAAGCAGTGGTCCTAGCACTGACCCTTGGGGAACACCACTGTCTACCATCCTCCAGTCTGAAAACAGCCATTTACCACAACTCGCTGTTTTCTGTCCTTAAGCCAATTCCTTATCCAAGCTGCCACTGACCCACCTATTCCATGAGCCTCAATTTTGTTAACCAGCCTTCTATGTGGTACTTTGTCAAACGCCTTCCGAAAATCCATGTAGTCAAAATCCATTGCATTCCCTTTATCAATCCTCCCTGTTACTTCATCAAAAAACGTTAAAACTGTTAAATATTCTGTCACTTGTTCTGTTCTCCCTGCAGACATGTTTTAAAACACACACTTCCCCTTCCAGTGACTTTCCACAAAATCACAAATGAAATTGAGAAATCCTATAGTCATACCTTTTAACCCTTTGACAAGATTGCTTTGGCATTTGAATAAGGAATCGCTGTGTTGCTCCAGTCAACTTTTCTTTTAATTCCAAATATAGTCATGTTTTCTTCCTGACTGGCTGTAACTTGAAGGTGAATCTCTCTGGGTAAATAAAGTTTGGTTTGTAATCCTCAGTTTCAGAATGTGGGAATAATTCCTTTCCACTGTTGACGCAAGGCTATTGGTCATTCAAAACAATATGCAAGCCTTTTAGAGACTTTTGGCACGTTTTGAACTTTCTCAATACATAGATAGGTTATGTTTAACTTGGGCAGTTATAAGAAAAAGAAACAACCCAGAATATTGGAATGAACACTGGTTTGGTTGACGGACAAGAGTTGCATCTAGCCACACTTATACCCAAATAGAATGGCTGCACTAAAATTGCTTTAAGTCAGGAGTTAAGTGGGACTTGACATGAGGTTTGCCTGGATTTGCTTGTGTTAAGAAAAGCAATAGGATTTGAAACTGTCTGTAGAGTTCTAAGCTAAAATTCATTATTATATATTATCTTATAAGATTCCACATGATATTGCTCACAGTGAGTCAGAGAAAGTGGGATGGAGAAAGCGGGATGTGAAAAGTGTTTCAGGAAATAAGTGAGTTAATTATAGGATGTGCACGCACATGACTTTAAATATTTTGTGAGCTGATCTCCTCTGGCACTGCTCCTGCTGTCTCTATGATCACGTAAATGGTCTCAATGTAGAAGATTTAATCACACAACCAACACCTGGCCGGCGAACTGGCAAGAGCTGGAGGCCAAACTCACCGCTCGCCTAGGGCGCTGGACAGGACTGCTCTGAGTGCTGTTCTACAGGGGTCAAGCGCTGGCCATAAATCAACTGGTGGTCGCTATGCTGTGGTACCGGTTGGTCACTTTGATCCCTCCCCCTGCGTTTGTCGCCAAGATACAGAAGAAGCTCATCGACTTCTTCTGGGACAAAAGGAAGCACTGGGTCGCTGCCGCGGTTCTGAGTCTCCTGCTTAGGGAGGGCGGTCAGGCGCTGGTGTGCCTTCGCACCCAGGCTGCGATTTTCCGTCTTCGGACCCTGCAGAGATACCTGTAGGTCGAGGATCCTCCCAGATGGTGTGCGCTGGCGACGTATTTCTTCTGCCAGCTGCACGGCCTCAATTATGACACACAGCTCCTGTTTGTAAACCTGGGGGGTACCCGTGCCTCCTTGCGGGAGCTGCCTGTCTTCTACCAGGAACTACTAAGGGTTTGGAACATGGTTGCCTGCAGATGGCGTCCTCCCCTGTCAGGAGTGGCGGTTGTCCTTTGGGAGCCGCTGCTCAGGAATCCGCACCTCTACAACCGCGGGTTCATGTGGCTGGTGGAGGGCAGAGCCTTGGCTGCCAAAGTGACCAGAGTCGGGGACCTACTTGATAGCGGAGGAGCAGGTTGGATGGCGCCGGAGGAGCTGGCACAGCGCCTGTCCTGGGCCGACGTCTGGCGCGTGGCCAACGCCATCGAGTCGCTGAAAGTGGCACTGGGCCCTGACTCCACTAGGTGTATCGAGGAGGCTCAATCACGTGGGGCGATCCCATCCGAACTGACCCCCATTCGGACAGAATTCCTCATCGGCGCCCGGCCCCGAACCCCCTCTCGGGATCCGGCGCCTCACAACTTGAGCCGTCTCCGGGAAATCCCTTCCGTGCCTTTTCATCCTGCACGGAGGGGTTTCCTGTACGGGCTGCTCTTGCACACCCTCCATTTTGCCATCCTCATCTGCCGGCGGACACGCCTTGGCGCACCATTTTGCCGTCCGGAGGAGGCGGGGGTCCCCAATGGAGGGTCCTCTACGCGGGAGTCCACCCTTTATCTGTTGGGGACTTGGCCTAGAGGGTGTTGCACGGGGCAGTCCCGTGCAAAAAGGTTTTAAGTAGGTTCACAGACTCCCAGGCCGCCTGCCTTTTCTGCAGCCTGGAGGAGTCAATGTTCCACGTTTATACGGAGTGTGAGATGTTGCAGCCCCATTTCCATTATTTGAAGGGGCTGCTCCTCGATTTTTGGCTGCACTTCAGTCCCACGCTCCTGATCTTTGGTCACCCGGTGCGGAGGGGAGCGGGCAGATCGGGGGACCTCCTCGTAGGACTGCTCCTGGGCCTGGCCAAAGTGGCCATCAACTGGTCCAGGCAACGGGCGGTGGAGGGGGTTGTTCGGCCCGACTGCTTGCCTCTCTTCCACAGGCCACGTTCGCACCCGGGTGGCCCTAGAGATGGAGCACGCGGTGTCCGCCGGCACACTCGAGGCCTTCCGTGACTGGTGGGCACCGCAGGGACTGGAGTGCATCATCACCTCCGGAAACCAAATTTT
Source organism: Squalus acanthias (assembly GCA_030390025.1). Classification (NCBI taxonomy): domain Eukaryota; kingdom Metazoa; phylum Chordata; class Chondrichthyes; order Squaliformes; family Squalidae; genus Squalus; species Squalus acanthias. Next base: position 145,741,976 of record CM059429.1, read on the forward strand.
AATTTAATTTGTTCAGTTTCATTTAATGTATTTTTGTTTAGTTACAGTTTATTATTTACGCCAAAAAGAGTACACCAACGTGAAAGGTAAGTTAAAAAAAACTAAAAGCCTTTTTAAGATTACGACAGTGAAAACAGGTTCTTAGATTGTTATGGCACTTCAAGAGTTCATACTATATATCTGTATTGTATAATCAATTTATGGCTTTGCAAAGACATCAGAGCTGGTTTAGCCAGTGTGAGGATCAGATGCTTGGAGAAGAGCTCTAATGGAGAAAGAGGGATGCAGGTAAGAAGGCAAAGAGAAGGTCAGAGATCACATTGTAAGGCCCAAGGTGGTAGGTTTGAACTTGAATACTACTAATGAGAAGTTTATTTTTAATTCATTCACCGACAAGGCCAGCATTTATTGCCCATTCCTACTTGCCTTGAGAAGGTGGTCGTGGGCCGTCATCTTGAATTTATGCAGTAGCACAATAGAAAGCCTTGCTAGGCCACTTCAGAGGGAAGTTAGAAGTCAACCAGGTTGGAACTAGAGCCACATATAGGCCAGGCTGAGCAAGGATAGCAGGTTTCCTTCTCTAAAGGACATTAATGGACTAGTTGGGTTTTTAAGACAATCTGACAGCGTCATGGTCACTTTTACTGATACCAGCTTTTTCTTTCCAGCCTTTTCTTAAACTGAATTCAAATTCTCAATGTTCGATTTGAACTCACATTCTCTAGATTACTAGTCCAGTAACATAACCACAACACTACCATACTCATTTCACTAGCAGCTCCAAGACTGGGCATGATTAAACAAACAAAATGGCGATCCATGCCAAGGATTTAAAATGTAGGACATATGTTTACAATCTATATTAATGACTTGGATGAAGGGACCGAGTGTAATGTAGCCAAATTTGCTTATGATACAAAGATAGGTGGGAAAGCAAATTGTGTGGAGGATGCAAAGAATCTCCAAAGGGATATAGATAGGCTAAGTGAGTGGGCAAACATCTGGCAGATGGAGTATAATGTGGGAAAATGCGAGGTTATCCACTTCGGTAGGAAAAATAAAAAAGCAAATTATTATTTAAATGGGGAGAGATTACAAAATGCTGAGGTACAGAGGGATCTGGGGGTCCTTGTACATGAATCACAAAAAGTTAGCATGCAGGTACAGCAAGTAATGAGGAAGGCATATGGAATGTTGGCCTTTATTGCAAAGGGAATGGAGTATAAAAGTAGGGAAGTCCTGTTACAACTATACAGGGCGTTAGTGAGACCACACCTGGAGTACTGTGTACAGTTTTGGTCTCCTTACTTAAGGAAGGATATACTTGCATTGGAGGCAGTTCAGAGAAGGTTCACGAGGTTGATTCCAGAGATGAGGGGTTGTCTTATGAAGAAAGGTTGAGCAGGTTGGGTCTATACTCTTATATAAGATTCTGAAGGGGCTTGACGGAGTAGATGCAGAGAGGATGTTTCCCCTCGTGGGGGAATCTAGAACTCGGGGGGATAATTTCAGAATAAGGGGGCACCAATTTAAAACGGAAATGAGGAGGAATTTCTTCTTTCAGAGGGTCGTGAATCTTTGGAATTCTCTTCCCCAGAGAGCTGTGGAGGCTGGGTTATTGAATATATTTCAGGTGGAGATAGACAGATTTTTGAATGATAAGGGAGTCAAGGGTTATGGGGAGCGGGCAGGGAAGTGGAGTTGAGGCCAAGATCAGATCAGCCATGATCTTATTGAATGGTGGAGCAGGCTCGAGGGGCCAAATGACCTACTCCTGCTCCTACGTCTTATGTTCTTATGTAGGGATCACATAGAAACTGTTTCTGTCACTGGTTCAATCCTTGTAACTCTATATATAGGACTACCACAATAAAAGTGCTTTAACAGTCAGCAGCTTCCTGTAGCTAATATTCTTATAAGCAAAGCAAACTTCTGAGTTTGTGTCTGCCAGTAGTTCATGTTTACATATTTTCTATGAACCTTGACTTGGCATGTAGCTTTTTGTGAGTGCCACTGTGAATGACTCCAGAGAAAGTTCTAAAAAAGAGGTATAGCAATAGAGATATATTAAGGAGAACCAAATAAAGATAAAGACTTGAAAAAGGAAGAGTGAGACTTCTAGCATAATTCTGAATACTAGTCACTATAAAAACAGCAATCCAACTTTTTAAAAAGCTTTGTTACCTTAATTGATGACTCAATTGATAAATGCACCACATGGTTTAGTGGAGTTATTTTGTACATTATAGAACACTTATAGCCACAGTGAGCGTGAGAGAAGGAAAAAGTCTGTTAATCTGGACTAGATTCAAACCTAGAGATAAAAACCAAGTGTAGTAATCTACTGCGCCAGTCTCCTCACAAACACTTGCAAATGGCACTTCCTGTCCACAAAACCTTGCTTCCTGTAAAACTTTAAATGCCAACATTTTCTCAGTAATCAAAATTTCTACTGGCTAAAATAATGTTTTAAACACAATAAGAAATGCAAAAAAATTACATATTACACAATAATATGATTAAACTTATCCGCTATTTTTTCTTTGTGTTTTTTAATACCTTTATTAAAGTTTTTACATAAAGGCCTCAGGCTCGCCCTAAAGCCTGGGTGTGCACTTGATACTTTTGACCAGTGCAGTCCTAAAGTCTGAGCATGTGCAGTGTACACAATTTCCATGGAGGCATCAGCACCAAATGATAAAATATTTGCTCTCTCTGATTTGGTTTTTCATAAGAAATATTTGAAGAAAAGCTAGAGGACAAATTTTAAAAGTTTTATTCAGGTAAAATTTATACTGAGTGATTTAAAAAAAAGAGAAATTGGGTCCCTTTTAACTCCCCTCGCCCTGCAAGAATGGTGCGTGGGAGGGGTTAAGATCAGACCAGATCCACTTACCGGCCTGAGGCTGCTCCGTTCCTCCCCCGGCCACATCTTATCTTCACAGACTTTGAAGTTGGCTGAGGCTCCCACTGCAGGCAAGCAAGGGCCTAATTTAAATGTGAAAGTCGTGGCGCAATGACGTAATCAGTGCCGCGACAAAACGCGATTTTTACAAAGACTCAGGGGGAGGCCCAGCCGGTGTCAAAGCCACCAGAGAATCCCGACAGGATGCAGCAGATTGGCCAGATGAAGCCAAGGTAAGTAATTTTTGAATCTTCGGAGGAGCAGGAAGAAATCCTTGGGCCTCTCATGCCCCGGCCTTCCCTCTCCCTCCCCACACCGTCATCTGTTTAGGCACCCCCCAGCACTTACCTTATGCCCGGGCCAGTTCCCTTAAGTCCGAGGTGGCGCCCAGCTCCCGCCTCAATTCCTGCTCCTACCCGCTGGCCTTGATATCATTCCCGCTGGCTTCGAGCAGGACACCAATCTCAATTATTCAAATGTGGCCCATAAGTTACATCAGCCGGGTCTCGCTTCCTTCATAACTGCTGGGTGCACCTCCTGCTACAGGCCTCCCACGCACCGTGCCCACCCCCCCACCCCTCCGCCCTTTAAAAGCAGGGCCAATGTGTGTGTGGACAGTGTCCTTCATATTATATATACATTTTCTCCCCTTCTTTCCTGAAGGCGCTAGCTCATGCTGGTTTGGTTTCATGGGTGCCATCCTCCCCCTGGTACTTTGCTCAAGTGGTGACTCATTGGTCGGAATTTTCTTTACCTGGGCGGGTTGGGTGCGGGCGGTTGGCGTGGCGGGTCGAGACCCTGTTGTCCTTTTCATCGCGCTCCTCAGAGCGACTTTCCCTTAATGGTGCCTATTAGGGCCGGGTAATGCGCAGGGCTGCCTCATTAAATGGTGCAGGTCTGATTACGTCATCGATGACCCGTTTTCAGGCGGGATATTTAAAGGAGCCATGGCCACATTGCATTTGAAGGTTCACCTGGGAGTGTGCAGGCAGCACACTGCACCATTGAAATGACTGCACAGAGACAGAGGGCTACACCCAGGTTCTCCGATGATTCCCTCCATATGCTTGTGGAGGGAGTGAGAGCACGCAGGGAGGTCCTCTTCCCTGCTGATGGCCAGAAGAGACATCCCCAGGAGACAAAAAGAGCTTGGTTGGAGACTGGAGAGGAGGTGAACAGCAGGGATGTTGTCAGGAGGACCTGGGTGCAGTGCCGGAAATGTTTCAATGATCTCATTAGATCAGGATGCGGAGATGCCGGTGTTGGACTGGGGTGGACAAAAATGAGAAGTCGCACAACACCAGGTTATAGTCCAACAGTTTTATTTAAAATTACGAGCTTTCGGAGCTGCTGCCCCTTCGTCAGGTAGAGGCCATTAGATCAGGAAAGGTGAGTGCAAAGCCACACTCAACTTCATCCTGCTGTGCCTCTCATCACATCCCCATCACTCTGCTGTCCCAAACCGACCCCTGCACATCATTACTCACACCAACATACCTTGCACGTCCACCCATCCCTCTCTCTCTACATTATCACATCCCCATCTGACTAACCACCCCTCACACTCACCCTCATCCTAATGCACTCATACCAACTAACAACACATAAGGAGGCCATTTGGAACTGGCACCCCACTCCCTCATAGTCTCCCTCTAAAGATGTAACCCATCCATTGTTTGCACTCATTCCATCACTCTCGCTCAAACTTCTCATCTTTCCCACCTTGCAGGAGAAGAGAGCCCACAATAAGAGGGAGAGGGAGAGAACCGGAGGTGGCCCTCCATCATTGGCCACCTTAACAGCAGCAGAGGAGGTGGCCCTGGAAGTGTCAGGAGTCGCCGAGCAGCTGGTGGTGGGAGACGGAGAGAGGAGGACATCTCAGCAACCTGGTGACAGAATTACATCTCATACAGCCACATGGCATACAACAGTCACTCATATGGTGACTGATGTCAGCAGCCAGTGAATGTTCATCATGTGCATAATGGTCTTATTACCCATTCTTGATATGACATTTCTAATCATCTCTTTACTCTTCCACAGGTCCATCAAGAGCACCCCCCCCCCCCCCCACCCCACCACTGTCCAGGAGGAAGAGGAAGACGACTCCTGAGAGGAGCCTCCAGCCTCTGAGGGTGCACCGTCACCAGACATAAGCGCACCCAGCACCAGCGCAGATACACACATCTCAGTTGGTGCCACGCGAGATAGAGTAGTGTTGTCACCTGGTGTGTCACAAGTCACAAGTGAGCAAGAGGAGATGGTGGAGACAGGGACAGCAGTGGAGACTCCTCGCCAGAGGGCGCAGGATGCTCCCAGCTCTGCTCAGCTGCATGCAGACGCTGAGCCTCGGGGGCCATCCAGAAAGAGGGTGATCCTGGAGGTGCAGCAAGAAGTGCAGGAGGCTTTACATAGGATATACCGCACAGAAACAGGCCATTCAGCCCAACCAGTCCATGCCAGCGTTTATGCTCCACTCGAGCCTCCTCCTGACTTTCCTCATCAAATCTATCAGCATAACCCTCTAGCCTCCCCTTAAATGCATCTATACTATTTGCTTCAACCACTCCCTGCGGTAGCGAGTTCCACATTCTCACCACTCTCTGAGTAAAGAAGTTCCTTCTGAATTTCCTATTGGATTTCTTGGTGACTGTCTTATATTGATGGCCTCTAGTTTTGCTCTTCCCTACATAATTTTAAAGACCTCTATTAGGTCACCCCTCAGCCTTCTCTTTTCAAGAGAAAAGAGACCCAACCTGTTCATCCTTTCCTGATAGGTAAACCCTCGCATTTCCAGTATCATCCTTGTAAATCTTCTCTGCACCCTCTCCAGTGCCTCTATATCCTTTTTATAATATGGTGACCAGAATTGTAAGTAGTACTCCAAGTGTGATCTAACCAAGGTTCGATACAAGTTTAGCATAACTTCACTACTTTTCAATTCTATCCCTCTAGAAATAAACCCTGGTGCTTGGTTTGCTTTTTTATGGCCTTGTTAACCTGTGTCGATACTTTTAGTGATTTGTGTATTTGTACTCCGAGATCCCTTTGTTCCTCTACCCCATTTAGATTCTTATTTTCCAAGTAATATGTGACCTCCCTATTTTTCTTACCAAAATGTAATACCTCACATCTATCTGTGTTGAATTTCATTTGCCAATTATATGCCCATTCTGCAAGTTTATTAATGTCTTCTTGTAATTTGTTGCAGTCCTCCTCAGTATTGACTGTCACCCCCAATTTGGTGTCATCGCAAATTTAGAAATTGTGTTTTTGATTCCAAAGTCTAAATCGTTAATATAAATTGTGAACAGCAGTGGTCCCAGCACTGATCCTTGTGGAACACCACTACCCACCTTCTGCCACTTTGACAGGTTTTGTGACCACGATGTCAGCAAATGGAAGAGTCCATCTCCAACATGAGCAGCATCATGTCACAGGTGATGGCGACTATAGGCTCAGTCGATTTAGAATCCACATTTGAATCCTCCCAGCTGAACAGTGATTTCCAAAATCATCCCTTTCACTGACACTCTGGCCTGTCTCTCCTCCCTCTCCATTGTTAAGATGGCCTCCAGGGAAAAAGCAGGATCATTATTTCCTCTGCATATGTTAAATAGGTGGTTACCCTATTTCTGGCAGTAGGGGGTGAGGATAGCAGATGAAGAAGGAACACTACAGAGGAAAAAGCATTGCATAGAAAATAAATTCAGAGTTACTGAGCAAGAGATTTCAAAATTAAAACTGCATGCTTGGAAGCATATGGACTAACTCCCACAGAGAGCACTTCTGTCACAGAGAAATCTGTGACATAATCAACACCATATCTCCATGTTTATTGTCAAAAGAACATAGAAGGATGTGAGACAGAGGTTCAAACAAAATTATTACCACAAACCACCAAAAGCAGAGAACTGCAGGGTGGGGGTGGTGGGGGGAGGTATACCACAAAGGCAAAGTCTTTGACATGCAGAGGAAGTAGTGGTCCTGCATTTTTTCCCCTGGAGGTCATCCTAACAAAGGAGGGGGAGTAAAGCCTCGTCACTGAAAAGGATGAATCTGGAAGGATTCAAATATGGATTCTAAATCAGACTGAGTTACCAATGCAATGGGAAAGATAGCTGTATATATCTGCTGTGATGTCTGACCTACATAGGACAGAATTCCATTGCATTTTTCCAGGCCCCTTCATTTTAGTGATGGAGGTGAGAGACATTTACATGTCCCCAGGCATGACCAAACTTATTTTAAGGTGGTATGCCTGATCTGTGAAGTACTATTGATGTTTCTATTAAAAATCTTTATAAAAAAAACAAAAGTTAAATTAAGCTTGTAACACAATGTTGCCAGAAAGTCACGGATTGTGTCACTGCGCAAGTAGAAACATGGAAAAAAATGTCTTCCCAGAACATTTTCTGTGATAACAATGACAATTTTTCCTGTACAGCTCCACAAGCACTGGTAAACCTCTGATACTTCATTGAAGTAGCCATACTTCATATGAGTATCAATAGACTATTTCACCATGGGGTGGTGTTCTGTCCTCGCCCAACATTTTTACTTCCACCAAGGGTGTCTGAACTGTGATCAGGAGAAGAATCCCTGGCTGGTGTTTCTCCTTTCCAGTTCAGGGCATTGAGGTGAATTGTAGCACCCTCACCATGATCCGAACTCATTTCAGCTAACTCAATAGAAGAGCAGGAGTCGAACCTGGAATCTTCCTGGAATAATGGTTCAGTATCATGGCAGACAGTGGCTTAGCTATTGAGCCAATAGGCAAGTTCAGAACTACCCCTTTAACAATTCCTTCAAGAGTTCAATAACCCTTTGCTGAATAAATGGAAATTATATACAGAACGCACAAATATGCAGTGACAGCACTTTGCATGGGTGGAGAACTATAAGTAAGTCACTTCACAATTGAAGTTAACAGGAGTGGTGATTAATTTATCTTTTTTTTCCCCCATGAATGATCCATTTCCTAAAATCTTAAATGGCTTGAGAATTGAAAACTATTAGTTACTCACTGAAGTACAGTAAGTCACATGGAAAGCAGTTTCCTCTGCGTGGAGGCAGCAGTAATCCCTGCTTTGATGACGTCAGTCTGTTAGAATTTCCTGTTCCAATAAAAGCACAGGAAAATCCACTCATTCACAAAAAACAAAAAGAATACTGGAAACTGGATAGGGATTGTAAAGACTGCTTAGGTATTTTCTACTGGCAGAAATCTGAACCTGGACTGTAAAACATTATGGGGCCATCAGGGAGCAAGTCTGGATGATTGGAATTCCATGAGTTTCTCTTTTTAACTATGTGGGCTTTATACAACATTTAAAATCATGTATCTACAAACCATCTGTTCTCCAGTTGGCCATATTTTATGTAAAATGATTTGCAGAATTGTCCTTTTCGCTGGCTCTTGGTAGTTACATAAAACCTCTTTTAAGCAGCAAACTCCGACTACTGCTAAGTTCTGAAGGAAGTTAACTTTTGCATTGCATACACTCTGAACTAAACTGCACAGCAGCTGATTAAACTATACTGTATCATTGTTTGATCTAGGATTGTTTTCTAATCATTATCCCATTCTAGCCTGAAGGCACTGACTCATGTTGCAGTAGTTCCACGGGTAGTGGCCACACTCCAGTACCTCGCCCATGTGGCTGTTTTCAGATGTGAGTCAGCAGGCTATTTAATCATGGGGCGCATCACAGTTTATCCTGATCCTGACTTCACCCAATGTCCACACATGGACATTTTCTAACAGAAATAATTGGGTAACAATCGAGAGCGGGAACCGTGACTGATTTCTCTCCTACTTATCCCAGTGGTACTGAAGCAATTGCAGTGCCCCCTCCTCCACTCTGGCCGAGACTAGCTAATGCAATGCCGACTAAAGATCAAAAGCCAAGCATCAACTGATCTGTTTTATTATATGAGAAACAGATTTACTAGAGCAAACTGAGTATTCATTATCAACTTGTCATGGGTCCCTCTTAATATAGAGTATAAAAGGGGAAATAGCAGGGGAGTGGGGCTAATTGGATAGTTCTTTCAAACAGCCGGCGCAGGCACGGTGGGCCAAATGGCCTCCTTCTGTGCTGTATGATTCGACAATATTCAGATATTGACAGACCCGAAAGCCCCAGTAAAGTGACATTCTGGTTTGGTTCGTGAACAATCCTGTAGCAAATAGGTATGAGGTCATCCACTTTAAACCTAAGAAAGATCGTATTTTCTAAATGGCAAGAAGCTATGAACTGTGGAGGAGCAGAGAGACCAAATATCACTCAAAACTGGTGGACAGCTTCAAAAATAATTAAAAGGGCGAATGGAATGTTGGTCTTTATCTCAAGAGAGCTGAAATACAAAGGGGTGGAAGTTATGTTACAGTTATACAAAGCTCTGATTAGACCCCATTTAGAGTACTGCATTTACTTCTGGGCACCGCACCTCAGGAAGGATATATTGGCCTTTGAGGGGGTGCAGCGCAGATTCACCAGAATGATACCAGGACTAAAAGGGTTAAATTATGAGGAGAGGTTGCATAGACTCGGCTTGTATTCCCTTGAGTATTGAAGATTAAGGGGTGGACTAATTGAGGTGTTTAAGATGATTAAAGGATTTGGTAAGGTCGGTAGAGAGAAACTATTTCCTCTGGTGGGGAGTCCAGAACAAGGGGGGCATAACCTTAAAATTAGAGCTAGGCCGTTAAGGGGTGATGTCAGGAAGCAGTTCTTCACACAAACAGTAGTGGAAATCTGGAATTCTCTCCCTAAAAAGCTGTTGAGGCTAGGTCAATTGAAAATTTCAAAACTGAGATTGACAGATTTTTGTTAAACTATGGTATTGAGGGTTACGGAACTAAGGCGGGTAGATGGAGTTAAGATACAGATTAGCCATGATCTAATTGAATGGCAGAACAGGTTCGAGGGGCTGAATGGCCTACTACTGTTCCTATATTAGAGGATTACAAATGTTACACCCCTGTTCATAAAAGGGGAAAAGGATAAACACAGCAATTACAGACTTTTAATCCGGGACAAAATTAATTAGCACTTGGAAAAGTATGGGCTAATAACTGAAAGTCAGCATGGATTTGTTATAGGCAAATCATGTTTGACTAACTTGATTGAGATATTTGATGAAGTAACGAAAAAGGTTGCTGAGGGTAGTGCGGTTGATGTTGTGTATATGGACTTTCAAAAGGTGTTTGATAAAGTACCGCATAATAGACTTGATAGCAAAATTAAAGCCCATGGGATTAATGGGGAAGTGGCAGCGTGGATACAAAATTGGTTAAAGGAGAGAAAACAGAGAGTAGTGGTCAACAGTTATTTTTCAGACTGGAGGGAAATATACAGTGGTGCCCCCAGGGGTCGGTATTAGGACCACTGCTCTTTTTGATATATATTAATATCCTGGACTTGGGTACTCAGGGCATAATTTCAAAGTTTGCAGAGTATTTGAACTCACTTTCGCGGGCTTTTCTTCACAGGCTGTTGTCGGGAGCGACGAGACCGGAGGTGCTGTGAGTATTTGAACTCACTTTCGCGGGCTTTTCTTCACAGGCTGTTGTCGGGAGCGACGAGACCGGAGGTGCTGTGAGGTGCTGTGAGTATTTGAACTCACTTTCGCGGGCTTTTCTTCACAGGCTGTTGTCGGGAGCGACGAGACTGGAGGTGCTGTGAGGTGCTGTGAGTATTTGAACTCACTTTCGCGGGCTTTTCTTCACAGGCTGTTGTCGGGAGCGACGAGACCGGAGGTGCTGTGAGGTGCTGTGAGTATTTGAACTCACTTTCGCGGGCTTTTCTTCACAGGCTGTTGTCGGGATCGACGAGACCGGAGGTGCTGTGAGGTGCTGTGAGTATTTGAACTCACTTTCGCGGGCTTTTCTTCACAGGCTGTTGTCGGGAGCGACGAGACCGGAGGTGCTGTGAGGTGCTGTGAGTATTTGAACTCACTTTCACGGGCTTTTCTTCACAGGCTGTTGTCGGGAGCGACGAGACCGGAGGTGCTGTGAGGTGCTGTGAGTATTTGAACTCACTTTCGCGGGCTTTTCTTCACAGGCTGTTGTCGGGAGCGACGAGACCGGAAGCGGACCAGGTGGGAAGCACCCAGGTGAACGGCATTTAAGGAGGGTGGTGGCTTAAACCCGAGTTCCTACAGAGTAGGAACCCCCACCCGCCCTCCTCCTCTAACCTACTAGTCTTTTAGCAGTCTAAAAACAGAGGTCACAAATTTTTTGGTCTCAGTTTCTTTTCAGCAGGGCAGGACGGTTACCTGGAGGAGCGGGAAGTCGGCGTAGGACCAAGGGGACACAAGACCGGGAAGTCAGCGAAAGACCAGGGAGGTAAGACTAACTGGTAAGTACTTTCCTCAAACCTTCCTAGAAAGTAAAACTAAAACTAGTGGGATTTGGTTAGTTTAAAAAGGAATAAGAGGAGTACAGTATACATTGGTCTAAGTAAGCTTCGGGAAAACAAAAGTCAATAAATAAACTAAAACTAGAAAATTAAAAAGTAATATAAGGGTTAAGTCATGGCAGTAGAGCTCGGACCTGTGTCATGCTCCTCCTGTAACATGTGGGAAATCAGGGACGCTTCCTGTGTCCCTGACAACCATGTGTGCGGGAAGTGTGTCCAGCTGCAGCTCATGTGGGACCGCATGACGGCCCTTGAGCTGCGGATGGACTCACTTTGGAGCATCCACGATTCTGAGAGGGTTGTGGATAGCACATTTAGTGAGTTGGTCACACCGCAGGTTAAGGCCAGCGTAGATAGTACATGGGTGACCAAAAGGCAGAGCAAGGGCAGGAAGGTAGTGCAGAAATCCCCTGGGGTTGTCTCCCTTAGCAACAGGTTCACCGCCTTAGGTGCTGTTGTCGGGGGGGATGACTCATCGGGGGAAGGCACCAGCAGCCAGGCTCATGGCACCATGACTGGCTCTGTTGCAAAGAAGGGAGGGAAAAAGAGTGGCAGGGCTATAGTAATAGGGGATTCGATTGTAAGGGGAATAGATAGGGGTTTCTGTGGTCGCGACCGAGACTCCAGGATGGTATGTTGCCTCCCTGGTGCAAGGGTCAAGGATGTCTCGGCACGGGTGCAGAACATTCTGGAGGGGGAGGGGGAACAGCCAGTTGTCGTGATACATGTTGGTACCAACGACGTAGCTAAAAAAAGGGAAGAGGTCCTACAAGTAGAATTTAGGGAGTTAGGAGCCAAGCTAAAAAGTAGGACCTCGAAGGTAGTAATCTCTGGATTACTACCAGTGCCACGTGCTAGTAAGAGTACAGAGAACAGGATAGTTAGGCTAATACGTGGCTTGAGCAGTGGTGTAAGAGGGAGGGTTTTAAATTTTTGAGGCATTGGAACCAGTTTTGTGGTAGGTGTGACCTATACAAAAGGGACGGTCTACACCTGTGCAAAGATGGAACTGATGTTCTCGGGGTAATTTTTGATAAAGCAGTTCGGGAGCATTTAAACTAGTATGGCAGGGGGCTAGAAACCTATGTAGTGAAATAGAGGAAAGTGAAAGGCAGACAGAAATAAATGGTAAAAGGGTGAGGAACAAAAAACAAAGGGCCAAACTAATTCATAAAAAATGTGAGCATAAAAAAAGCCTGAGGGTTTTATACCTTAATGCGAGAAGCATCAGGAACAAGGTAGAATTAGCTGTGGAAATAGAGGTTAATAATTATGATCTAATTGGGATTACGGAAACATGGTTGCAGGGTGAGCAGGGCTGGGAGCTTAACATACAGGGGTATTCAGTATTTAGGAAGGATCGACAAAAAAGAAACATAGAAACATAGAAACATAGAAACATAGAATCTAGGAGCAGGAGTAGGCCATTCGGCCCGTCGAGCCTGCTCCACCATTCAATACGATCATGGCTGATCATCCAAATCCAGTACCCTATCCCTGCTTTAATCCCCACAGTACACATATCCCACCCTACCCCCGTAACCCCACGTATTTAATTCCCCCTAACATATCCTATCCTATCCCCATAACCCCACATATTTAATCCCCCCCTAACACTAAGGGTCAATTTATCATAGCCAAATCAACCTAACCCGCACATTTTTGGACTGTGGGAGGAAACCGGAGCACCCGGAGGAAACCCACGCAGACACGGGGAGAATGTGCAAACTCCACACAAACTCCACAGAAAGGGAGGAGGGGTAGCATTGCTGGTAAAAGAGGGGATAAATGCAATTGAAAGGAAGGATATTAACTCAGTTAATACAGAATCTATATGGGTGGAGCTAAGAAATAGCGAGGGGCGAAAAACATTAATAGGAGTGGTATATAGGCCTCCAAATAGTAAAATAGAGGTTGGGGAGGGCATCACGAGGGAAATTAGAGAAGCGTGCAATAAGAGCACAGCTGTCATCATAGGTGACTTTAACTTACATATAGATTGGACTAGCCTAATCAGTAAAAATAATGAGGAGGAGGAATTCCTTGAGTGTTTAAGGGATGGTTATCTGGATCAATATGTCGAGGAACCAACTCGGGAACAGGCTATATTGGACTGGGTACTGTGCAATGAGAAGGAACTAATTAGTAATCTTGTTGTACGGGGACCCTTGGGTCAGAGCGATCATAACATGATCGATTTCTCACTCGAAATGGAGAGCGAAGAAATTGACTCAGAGACTAAGGTCCTGAATTTAAACAAGGGGAATTATGATGCCATTAGACGGGAACTGAGTAGGTCTGATTGGACAACGTTCCTGGGAGGACTGGAGGTAGATAAACAATGGCAAGCATTTAAAGATAGAATGACAAAATTGCAAAAATTGTTTATACCAATCTGGCATAAAAGGAAATCTAAAAAGGTGACTCAACCGTGGATAACAGGGGAAATTAGAGACAGCATAAAATCCAAAGATAGGGCGTATAAAATAGCCAAAAAAAGCGCCAGAGCGGAAGATTGGGAACAGTTTAAGATAGAGCAAAGGAGGACAAAGGGCTTAATCAAGAGGGGCAAAATAGCTTACGAAAGCAAGCTGGCGGAAAATATAAAAACTAACTCCAAAAGCTTTTATAAGTATATCAAGAGGAAAAGACTGGTGAAAACCAAAGTTGGTCCATTGCAGTCAGATACGGGGGAATATATAACGGGAAATAAGGAAATGGCAGACCAACTAAATGCATACTTTGGGTCAGTCTTTACGAAGGAAGACACAAAAAACCTCCCTGGGATATCGGGAAAAATAGGGACATTGGCAAAGGAGGAACTGACGCAAAACAATATCTCTAAGGATATGGTGTTAAGGAAGCTAAAGGGATTGAAGGCGGACAAATCCCCAGGGCCTGATAACATGCATCCTAGGGTACTGAAGGAGGTGGCCCTAGAGATAGCGGATGCACTAAGTATGATTTTTCAGAATTCATTAGACTCGGGAACAGTGCCCATGGATTGGAGGGTAGCTAACGTTACCCCACTATTCAAAAAGGGGGGTAGGGAAAAAGCAGGTAATTACAGACCTGTAAGCCTTACATCAGTTGTGGGCAAAATGCTGGAGTCCATCATTAAGGATGAAATAGCGGAGCACTTAGCAAATGGGGACAGGATAGGACAGAGTCAACATGGATTTACAAAGGGTAAATCGTGCTTGACTAATCTATTGGAATTTTTTGAGGGAGTAACTGGTAAAATAGATGGGGGAGAGCCAGTAGATGTGGTGTACCTGGACTTCCAAAAGGCCTTCGACAAGGTCCCACATAAAAGATTAGCATGGAAAATTGAAGCTCATGGGATAAAGGGGAAAGTATTGACGTGGATAGAGAACTGGCTGTCAGATAGAAAACAGAGAGTTGGAATAAACGGCTCATTTTCTGAATGGCAGGCAGTAACAAGTGGGGTACCGCAGGGATCTGTCCTGGGTCCCCAGCTGTTCACAATTTACATTAATGACCTGGATCAGGGAGTCGGATGCAGCAATTGCAAATTTGCAGACGACACTAAACTAGGAGGGGGGGTGGGCTCAGAGGAGGAGACCAGGAAGCTCCAGAGCGATTTGGACAGACTGGGTGATTGGGCGGATAAATGGCAGATGCACTATAATGTGGACAAGTGCGAAGTTATCCACCTTGGGTGCAGGAACGGGAGGGCAAATTATTATTTAAATGGCAATAAATTGGGAGAGGGGGGAAGTACAGAGAGACCTGGGTGTTCTTGTACACCAGTCACTGAAGGCGAGCATGCAGGTGCAACAGGCGGTCAAGAAGGCAAACAGTATGCTGGCCTTCATAGCAAAAGGGTTGGAATACAGGAACAGGGATACCTTGCTGCAGCTGTACAGGGCACTGGTGAGACCACACCTCGAGTACTGTGTACAGTTTTGGTCGCCTCATCTGAGGAAAGATGTTCTTGCCATGGAGGGGGTGCAGCGGCGATTCACCAGGCTGATACCAGGAATGGCGGGATTGACCTATGAGGAGAGACTATGTAGTTTAGGGATGTACACACTGGAGTTTAGAAGATTGAGAGGGGACCTCATAGAAGTGTATAAAATTCTGACAGGTCTAGACAGACTAGATGCAGAAGGAATGTTTCCCTTGGCGGGTGAGAACAGAACTAGAGGACATAATTTAAGGATAAGGGCTAAACCATTTAGGACAGAAATGAGGGGGAATTTCTTCACTCAGAGGGTGGTGAACCTGTGGAACTCATTGCCACAGAGGGCAGTGTACGCCAGCTCATTAAATATATTTAAGAGGAAATTAGATATATTTCTACAGGCAAAAGGGGTTAAGGGTTACGGAGAGAAGGCGGGGACGGGATACTGAATTGGAGGATCAGCCATGATCTCATTAAATGGCGGAGCAGGCTCGAAGGGCCGGATGGCCTACTCCTGCTCCTATCTTCTATGACACAAAACTGGGAAATGTAGTAAACAGTGAGGAGGATAGTAACTGACTTCAGGAGGAAATAGACAGATTGGTGAAATGGGAAGACACATGGTAGATTAAATTTAATGCAGAGAAGTGTGAAGTGATACATTTTGGTAGGACAAATGAGGAGAGGCAATATGAACTGAATGGTACAATTTTAAAGGGGATGCAGGGACAGAGAGAGCTGGGGTGTATGTACACAAATTTTTGAAGGTGGCAGCACAAGTTGAGAAGGCTGTTAAAAAGCATATGGAATCCTTGGCTTTATTAATAGAGGCATAGAGTACAAAAGCAAGGAAGTTATGCTCAACCTTTATAAAACACTGGTTAGGCCTCAGCTGGAGTATTGTGTTCAATTCTGAGCACCGCACTTCAGGAAGGATGTCAAGGCCTTAGAGAGGATGCAGAAGAGATTTACTAAAATGGTACCAGGAATGAGGAACTTAAGTTATGTGGAGAGATTGGAGAAGCTGGCGTTCTTCTCCTTAGAGCAGAGAAGGTTAAGAGGAGATTTGATAGAGGTATTCAAAATCATGAAGGGTTTTGATAGAGTAAATAAGGAGAAACTGTTTCCAGTGGCAAAAGAGGCAGTAACCAGAGGACACAGATTTAAGGTGATTGGCAAAAGAACCAGAGGCAACATGAGGAAACATTTTTTTTACGCAGCGAGTTGTGATCTGAAATGCATGGCCTGAAAGGGTGTTGGAAGCAGATTCAATAGTAACATTCAAAAGGATATTGGATAATTACTTGAAGAGGAAAAAATTACAGGGCTACAGAGAAAGGGCATGGGGGTGGGACTAATTGGATAGCTCTACCAAAGAGCCAGCACGGGTATGATGGGCTGAAAAGCCTCCTTCTGTGCTGTATCATTCTATGATTACAGAAATTGTTCCATTATCGACACCTTTGGTGCACTTACCACCTGGGGCTGTGTGCCCAGAGCATTTTAGACCTCTTGACTAGACCAAAGAGTGCACTGAAAATCGTTTATGACTATATCAATCTCTGAATGCCTAAAGTTTGGTTTCATAAATTTATTAACCAGATTTATAAAAAGATTGTCCGCCCTTCCACTTTTCTCCATTACTCTCCTACTGCTGTTGTCCACCTTTGCGCTTCTGTTTTCAGTCAGGACTGCAGGATTTTCCAGGTACACACACTTCTCGACTGCTACCCTCACTGTGATTGGTTTTTAGTGCAGTGTGGATCGATTCCTGCCACATTTTCCTTTTTGCTTGAAGTGGAGTGCTCGGCTTCTGTAACTGCTTAATCTAATTGCCCAATTGAGAATTGGCAAAACACCCACTGCAAGCAGACAAGTTCAAATGTCACTCCAGATTGGGATTCAAACTCATGGCCATCTGGTTTGAGAGCCCATAGCTGGAGCTGGCAAGCAGCCTCTAAAATACTGATTTGCAATTGCACAGTCCATTGAATTTCTTGAGAAGCTATCTATATGGCACTAAGTTGTGGCAGCTGTATAGCTGCCTTTCAAAGTCAATTTTGTTTGCTATGTAACTGCTATTTGTAAGCTTATAGTGGGCTGGGAGCACTTTGTTCAGACCAGGAGATCAGTTGAACCAGCAAATTATTTTGTCATTGTTTATTCAAATTAATGTAGCAGAAATATCAAACTGCCCGAGTGAAAAGGTAATGCACGTTTTTCTCAGACCTCTCTGATTCTCCTACCATACCTATTTTAATGTTTCTTTAGCTCAGGCTGAAGAGATCATACTACTTAGTGTAACCTATTGCTAAATATAAGATGTGAGGGCAGGACTCTGTTTACTTTGGGCTGCCACAGTGCAGCCTGTAAATCGTACAACCTCCTTTCCCTCCCCCTCAGTCCTATAGCAGCACTGTGTCAGATTTATCATGTGTTTCTACGAGAGTGGGTGGAAAGAGTGTTAGTATTGAGACACTAGTTCCAAGGCTGTTCAGAGTCTCCAAACCTGATGGCCCAGTGGATAAAGGCATTTCACTGTGTGTTAAACCAGGTTCAATTTCCAGTCTATGCTAGCTAGCTGATTTCAGCTAAGGAAGTGGTAAGGATGTTACAATTGCTCGTGGTTCCCCTAACTTAAGAGAGGCCAAAATCAACCAGGGTTGCATATTAAGTGAGGACCAGCTCAAACTTAGCATAGGTGGAATAGCCTATTGACACTCGCCATCCAGGCTTCCACGTTAAAATGGCCACTTGGGTTAAGTTACTACAAGGTACCTATAGAACCATCCCCTAGAATAAGTCATGAGAGAAGGGGGCAACCTGGAGGAAAAGTACTGAGGCTCTGGCTTGATATTTTAAATGCAATCCTGCTATCCAAAATACCTTTCACACTGTACAAGCAGCATGTAACTATAAAGTGGTGAATTAAAAAATTTTATTTATTAATTCACGGGATGTGAGCGTCGCTGGCAAGGCCAGCATTTATTGCCCATCCCTAGTTGCCCTTGAGAAGGTGGTGGTGAGCCGCCTTCTTGAACCGCTGCAGTCCGTGTGGTGAAGGTACTCCCATAGTGCTGTTAGGGAGGGAGTTCCAGGATTTTGACCCAGCGACGATGAAGGATCGGCGATATATTTCCAAGTCAGGATGTTGTGTGACTTGGAGGGGAACTTGGAGGTGGTGGTGTTCCCATGCACCTGCTGCCCTTGTCCTTCTAGGTGGTAGAGGTTGTGCGTTTGGGAGGTGCTGTCGAAAAAGCCTTGGCGAGTTGCTACAGTGCATTAATAAACAAAACCCAGTGGGTTGGAGACTCTGAACAGCCTTGGAACAGTTTTAATTCTTTTTCCCACACTGCATCTAGGTTGCCAACTCTGGTTGGACTTATTCCTGGAGGTTTGATCATGTGACTTTGTTAACATGATGTTTCATCATGTGACATTTGTTAACATGATGTTTCATCATGTGACATTTGTTAACATGATGTTTCATCATGTGACATTTGCTCACTGTTGCAAATGTTATTGCATTTACCTTAGTTGAATATCTTAGTACTTGAGCATTCCTAAGATAATTAAAGATAATAATGTTATAGTGCACAAATTTTTTTTTCCAAACTAAATGTATAATTTTTTGGAATCATGCTGTGCAGACATTTGTTAAGTGTGCCAGGATTGAAGTGCCCAAGGACAAAATCTACAGCAAACTACCCATTTACATCAGCAACTTTGCATAGCTTAGAAAGCTACTTTGTTGTAACAATTATTCGTTGTGGCTGCTCTCGCTCTGTCCGCCGCCATAATTTCACCGGAGGTGCGGCAACCACACGTGCGACAAAGTTACGGTGACGGGGAGAGGCCAGCTATGAGGAAATTCCAGGCCGGTTCTTGAAGTTGGAGACAGGGAAAGGCTGAGAACCTATCAACAGAGGACAGACAGTTGTAACTGCACAGCCTCGAGCGTCAGAGTGGCAGGTGTGATGGGGATGGGGATTGAGGGGGTGGCAATATATGGGAAGGGTTTTACACCAGCAGCTGTCGCGTGAGAAGTAAACGTACATAGACGCACAGGCGTGAATCGTGGATGCAAAAGTACTTTTTCCCGTGTCAATCTTCCATTCCTGGAGACTCCCAGACAATCCAGGAGGGTTGGCAACCCTAACTGCATTAAAAACCAGGGCAAGAAACTGCCTTTTTTCCTGTAAGTTATTTTTATTTTCTAACTGTTTTCTCCTTCAAAGTACAGTCATGCCAACTTAAATGAATAACTGATAAAATAATAAAACATTTGAGAATAAAATCTCCATGCACAAAACCCTTTTCTATCTTTTCCAGTGGTAGCTGTCCTTGATAACTGCTAAATAAATAAAACATCAGCTGCAAAAGCAAAATTACAAAAATCTGGATTTATTCATTTAAGCACTGTACTACCTCGCTAAGACAGTGTATTAAGTCCTTTTTGCCAATCAATGTGTTAAGCTCTCTTTACTAGCGTTTGTGTCTAGGTGTGAAAATTGCCTAGTAACCAATTCAGTGATGGTTTCAAACTCTTTTTCACCGTTAGGTGCTAGGCCTCAAGCACTTTTGGTAAGCAATGTGATAAGCGCTTTTGTTTAGTTGTGAAACCCGCCTCATCAGCTGCTAATGCTCAAGCTTTGTGATACTTATAATTTACCCACGTTTAAGTGGCGCACCAATCCTTTGCAACAAACTGGCAGAAACTCTCTCTCTGTGAATAATGGAAACGCCACCTCTAAAGAAGACTTGCCTTTATATAGCACCTATCACAACCTCAGGAAATCCCAAAGCCCTTTAAAGCCAGGGAAGACTGAACAGGCTGAGGGGGCTCTTTTCTCTGGAAAAGAGAAGACTGAGAGGTGACCTGATAGAGGTCTTTACAATTATGAAGGGGTTCGATAGGGTAGATGTAGAAAAGATGTTTTCACTTGTGGGGGAGTCCAAAACTAGGGGCCATAAATATAAGATAGCCACTAATAAATCCAACAAGGAATTCGACAACAACTGGCATTTATATCACGCCATTAATGTACTAAAATGTCCCATGGTGCTTCACAGGAGCATTATCAGACAACATTTGACACCAGGAATTTTTTTTTTACTCAGAGTGGTGAGAATGTGGAACACGCTACCACACAGAGTGGTGGAGACGCATAGCTTAGATGCATTTAAGGGGAAGCTAGAAAAGTACATGTGGGAAAGGAATAGAGGATATGGTGATAGAGTGAGATGAAGTAAGGTGGGAGGAGGCTTGTATGGAGCATAAACAAAGACATAGACCAGTTAGGCCGAATGACCTGTTTTTGTGCTGTAACTTCTATGTAAAGGCCAATGAAGTATTTTTTGAAGTGTAGTCACTATTGTAATGTAGGAAGCACAGCAGCCAATTTGCACACAGCAAGGTCTGGCAAACAGCAGTGTGATAATGACCAGATAATCTGTTTTTATGATGTTGGTTGAGGGTTAAATATTGGCCAGGACATTGTGGAGAATGCCCCAGCTCTTCTTTGAATAGTGCCATAGGATCTTTTATGTCCACCTGAGAGAGCAGACAGGGCCTCACCCGAAAGATGCCACCTCTGACAGTGCAGCACTCCCTCAGGGCTGCACTGGACTGTCCGACTAGATTTTGTGCTCAAGTCTCTGGCGTGGGAGTTGAACCCACAACCTTCTGACTCAGAGGTGAGAATACTACTCACTGAGCCATGAGAGCCAAATTTAACTCAATACTACCATTTTAACATGTATAGAGTGCACCCATGGTGGCACAGTCAGCAATTCCGTAATGTGACACAGGCACTAACATATGTGGGGAAATGAGTGGAAAAATAATTTAGATAGATTAGTGTCAGCCATGGCTCAGTGGGAAACACTCTCGCCTCTGAGTCAGAAGGTTGTGGGTTCATGTCGCACTGCAGAGACTTGAGCACAAAAATCTAGGCTGACACTCCAGTGTAGTGCTGAGGGAGTGCGGCACTGTCAGAGGTGTCGTTAGGATAAACCGAGGCCCCGTCTGCTCTCTCAGGTGGACGTAAAAGATCTCATGGCACTATTTCTAAGAACAGCAGGGGACTTATCCCTGATGTCCTGGCCAATATTTATCCCTCAATCAACATAACAAAAAACAGGTTATCAGGTCATTATCACAATGCTGTTTGTGGGAGCTTGCTGTGCGCAATTGGCTGCCGTGTTTTGTGCATTACAACAGTGACTACACTTCAAAAAGTACTTCATTGGCTGTAAAGTGCTTTGGCAAGTCCTGTGGTTGTGAAAGGCGCTATATAAATGGAAGTCTTTCTTTTCTTTTGAGATGTTTAAGCTTTGGTGACATTTTGTACTTCGACTTGAGCGGAGTAACTGACTGAACAATGTCCAGTTCTAAGAATGTATAAACTAACAATGGAAAATTGTACTGCTGAAGTTATATTTTCTGGCATTAACCACAGTATATTACACATTGCACAGTCAAGACCCAGGGGATAGCCTTGTTAGCTTGTCTTAATGGTATAGTTTAGGATGCCAATATATATTGCTGAAAGTAGTTGATACAGTCCAGTGTGGCATTCATAGATGCTCTGTTATCATGACCACATCATAAATTCCAGGGACAATTCATCCAAGTCTGGCAATCAGCCAATCAAATGGTTTATTGAGACCGTGACTCATTACTTAGAAGACATATTCAGCCAGTCATTAAACCAAAATCCTGAGTGTGTGGGAGATCATACTGAAGAGGACTGACATAGTGCAATGACTTTCAAACCAACTTTTGCCAAAAATTATAAAGTGGTGAGCACATTGAAAATGTTACTGAGATTGATAATAATGCAGTAACATCTGTTACCCTTCCTACTTCTCCACTTTCTCTCCTCTCTGTCCTGCAATGTCCACACTATCTTCATCATTCAAGAGGTTGGGATGCTTCAATCACCTTTGCTTAACATGATTGGAAATGTGCGTGCTTGCATGTTAAGGGATCCCTCTGTGGCTAGCTTTCACCAAATTGGCTCGACTAGGGATGTCCAGTTGTTTTGTTTTTGTGGGCCACATAGATGTGTACAATGGAACCTTGGGGCACATATAATTTGCATATATTTCAAGTTGCTAATACCAACAGATTTAGTATTTATCTGTTAACAGCCCTTTCCAAACTATCAATTTTCAAACAAGACAAATCAGTAAATAAAAAATAGGACATAGTTGTTTGGCTTTTAAGGGAAGATTGCCAGGGTTGCATGCCACATGTGGAACACAGTTTGGACACCTCTGGGCTGGATCAAGTGTTACAAATTAACCTCTTGGGAAAGGCAGAATGAAAATTTTAGCTCAGAATGAGATTAAAACTGGAGACTCCTTGTTAGAAAGTTCAGCTCTCTTTAGTGTTGTAATTACCAAGTGTCCTACTAATTATTTTATTTGGACATTATGCTTGCTGCCATTCCTAGAATTTATCACTATCCTTATTTGGAGCTAGTGATGAATATCTCTGGGATAGTAATTAACTTAATAATGACTATATAAAATAATGCCATTGCTGTATCAACTCTAATATTGCGGGACAGAGAGGAGAGAAAGTGGAGAAGTAGGAAGGGTAACAGATATTACTGCATTATTATCAATCTCAGTAACATTTTCAAAGTGCTCACCACTTTATAATTTTTGGCAAAAGTTGGTTTTAAAGTCATTGCACTGTCAGTCCTCTTCAGTATGATCTCCCACACACTCAGGATTTTGGTTTAATAACTGGCTGAATATATCTTCTCAGCAATGAGTCACGGTCTCAATGAGCCATTTGATTGGCTGATTTTTGTATTAAGGCTGTGGTGCAAATTTGTAGAAAAACACTTGTGCCAAATTATTTGTACCACAGACTTGGAAACAGCAATGTCCAGATCTCCCACTGACATCCTTCGCACAAACCGTTTGGCTACTTTAATTAAGTCAAAGGAAGATGTTGCCAAATAGAAATTATGTTAGCATTCAACTAAAATGTCTCTTTCAGAAAGTATATGGCTCAAATGACATGTCAAAAATACCTCAACTTCTGTTTGTTTAAAATTACATTAGACAAAACAATAATTATTTGTAAAGCTCTTGGTTGAATTCATATTTATGACTTGTTTTGTGCAGGTATATCTTTCGCTCTTGGGCATATCAAGGGAAAGAGCAGGGGAGTGGGACTAATTGGATAGCTCCACCAAAGAGCCGGCACAGGCATGATGGGCCTATTGGCCTCCTTCTGAGCTGTATCATTCTATAATTCTATGATGTGAAACCAGATCAGTGAATGAGTCAGACCTTTCAAATCGTTCATCTGTTTACTGTCTGTTGCCTCTTGGATTGTGCAGTCTTCCTTTCTCCTTACAGAACAGATGTAATGGGTTAATTTATTTCATTTTGAATAAAAAGCTGGTAGGTGGAGTATTGTAAACAGGTTTTCAGATCCAAAATGACATTGATGCCAATTGCTTTATGGACCAGTTCAGTTCGAGGAAGAGCCTGAGCTCTATGTAATGCTGAAGAGCTTGCATTGTAATCTGGTGCTGGATGAATTTCTCCAAAATGATTTCAGTACCAGTAAACTTGACTTGGTAACATTACCAACACATACACATATAAGATTTTTTAAATAAATGCCATCATATTCTCAATTGCAGCATCATACAATGTGTTTCTAAATGTAGTAAAATGTCTTGCTGCCTCATGGCTGAAGAATGAACAGGCTGGGTCTCTTTTCTCTTGAAAAGGGAAGGCTGAGGGATGACCTAATAGAGGTCTTTAAAATTATGAAATGTTTTGATAGAGTAGATACAGAGAGAGTGTTTCCACTTGTGGGGAAGAGCAAAACTAGACGCCATCAATATAAGATAATCACCAAGAAATTAAATAGGGAATTCAGAAGAAACTTCTTTACCCAGAGAGTGGTGAGATTGTGGAACTCGCTACCACAGGGAGTGGTTGATGCGAATTGTATAGATGCATTTAAGGGGAGGCTAGATAAGCATATGAGGAAGAAGGAAATAGAGGGTTATGCTGATTAGAGTCTAGGTGTCAGCTGTG
Organism: Squalus acanthias; assembly: GCA_030390025.1. Lineage (NCBI taxonomy): Eukaryota > Metazoa > Chordata > Chondrichthyes > Squaliformes > Squalidae > Squalus > Squalus acanthias. The sequence goes on from CM059429.1 coordinate 145,766,310, forward strand.
GCTCAGTTGGTAGCACACTCGCCTCTGAGTCAGAAGGTTGTGGGTTCACAGTCCCACTCCAGGGACTTGAGCACATAAAGCTAAGCTGACACTCCAGTACAGTGCTGAGGGAGCGCTGCACTGTTGGAGGTGCTGCCTTTCGGATGAGACGTTAAACCGAGGCCCTGTCTGCTCTCTCAGGTGGACGTAAAAGATCCCATGGTACTATTTCGAAGAAGAGTAGGGGAGTTATCCCCGATGTCCTAGCCAATATTTATCCCTCAACCAACATAACAAAAACAAATTATCTGGTCATTATCACATTGCTGTTCGTGGGAGCTTGCTGTGCGCACGTTTCCCACATTACAACAATGACTCCACTTCAAAAGTACTTAATTGGCTGTAAAGCGCTTTGAGACATCCGGTGGTCGTGAAAGGCACTGTATAAATGCAAGTCTTTCTTTAGATGAGGAAAGACGGGAGGAGGCTCGAGTGGAGCATAAACGCAGCCATAGACTGGTTGGGTCAAATGGCCTGTTTCTGTGCTGTATATCCTATATATGCAAAGATTCATCATTGGCAAAGATCAGTTTTCAGCTTTATTTATTTATTTTTCTATTTAAAGGGTGGACTCCCAACACGTGGCTCTAGTGCAGATTTGAACATAGGGAATTTTCCAACCATGCCAGCCTGAGCAGATGCTTAGCAAAGGCTGGATTCCCCGCGACAACAGAAAAAAGCAAACTGGAATAACTATTAAAACAAAAGCAAAATGCTGGAAATCTGAAATAAAAACAGAAAATGCTGGAAATACTCAGCACTCTCCACAGATGCTGCCTGACCTGCTGAGTATTTCCAGCATTTTCTGTTTTTATTTTGGAATAACTATTAATCTATGCTCATGCCAATATACCTCTACTCATAGCCATTTTTAGAGGTGTATTGGTTGAGGGTTGTGGTAATAGCCGGACTGTGTACTTAGCCAAGGAAGTATGTGGCATTCAGCGGGGGAGGGTGGAGGCGCAATTCCAAAGAAAAATAAATCAGTACTCCAAAGCCTGCATTACATCAATGCTGCTATTTAAAAAAATCTTTCCTTTTCGCCCCTTCCTATAAAAGCACTAACTTTTTCTGGGTTGAAGTTCCACATACATACACCTGGCAGATCATCTGTACGTTGCCCAAATGACCACTGCCCATGTGTGAATCTAGACTGTCAGTAAGCTATTCAACACTCGAGGGAACCATAACTGAGCCTGATTCTGTCCTTAATGTGTGTTCATAAATACATCCTCGCCAGCAGGCATCACTGGATAGCAATCAAGATATGGACCCCTGGCTGATTTTTTCCTTCCCATTCTGAGAACGCTGAAGTTATCTGTAGCTGAGATCAGCTACCTCGTGACAGACCAGGAATTGAACCTGGGACCTTCCTGATCTGATTTTTGAGCTTAGTATTGCATTCTCTTTTTAGCCATCCCAAGTTATTTTCCAACTAATGTAATGTAGTGCTATTTTAATCATACTGCATTAATTGTGTGAATGCAAATAATATATTTGAATAACAAAGTAGGAATATTAAAATGCTGGTTATGCTGTATGGATACCTGTTCTGGATTTGAACAGACTATTTTTACCCTAATTCAGAACTATGTATACCTTTATTTGCCCTTGAACTAGAAATCTTTCCAGTTAATTTTTGAATTCTTTAAATGTGCAGGAGTTGACTGCCATTAGTGATAACTGACTAGTGTAACCAGGTACTCACACTTTCATAATATCTAGATTGATCCTAGGAGGAAGCAAAGCAAACTGCTTCTCCAAAGTTTCATTTGCTATATACAGACAGTAGTTTCAGTCACTGATTTCAATGATTATACCAGTTTTATAAATGGGAGGCAATGACATAAATGGTTATTTCAGTTTTTATACTTTTTCCTGAGAAATTGTTTCCTCTGATGTCTAGTTTGTAATTGCACCAACCCCTGTGGAACTGAGCAATAAAGGACAGAAAGCTTCCAGGTTCAATCCTCAGTCTCAACTGAATTAGCTAATCCCTACCATGATTGAGAGGATGCTACAATTGACATCTGCACTCCTAGATAAAAAAAGAAAAGTCAGATAGGGTTCCCACTTACATAGAATTACATAGATTTCTATTTGATTTCTTGGTAACTATCTTATATTGATGGCCTCTGAATACTAAAGCAGGGAGGTTATGCTTAAATTGTATTAAACACTAGTTAGGCCACAGCTAGAGTACTGCATGCAGTTCTGGTCACCACATTACAGGAAAGATGTGATTGCACTAGAGAAGGTACAGAGGAGATTTACGAGGATGTTGCCTGGACTGGAGAATTTTAGCTATGAGGAAAGATTGGATAGATATTTAATGAGCTGGCGTACACTGCCCTCTGTGGCAATGAGTTCCACAGGTTCACCACTCTCTGAGTGAAGAAATTCCCCCTCATTTCTGTCCTAAATGGTTTAGCCCTTATCCTTAAATTATGTCCTCTAGTTCTGTTCTCACCCGCCAAGGGAAACATTCCTTCTGCATCTAATCTGTCTAGACCTGTCAGAATTTTATACACTTCTATGAGGTCCCCTCTCAATCTTCTAAACTCCAGTGTGTACATCCCTAAACTACATAGTCTCTCCTCATAGGTCAATCCCGCCATTCCTGGTATCAGCCTGGTGAATCGCCGCTGCACCCCCTCCATGGCAAGAACATCTTTCCTCAGATGAGGCGACCAAAACTGTACACAGTACTCGAGGTGTGGTCTCACCAGTGCCCTGTACAGCTGCAGCAAGGTATCCCTGTTCCTGTATTCCAACCCTTTTGCTATGAAGGCCAGCATACCGTTTGCCTTCTTGACCGCCTGTTGCACCTGCATGCTCGCCTTCAGTGACTGGTGTACAAGAACACCCAGGTCTCTCTGTACTTCCCCCTCTCCCAATTTATTGCCATTTAAATAATAATTTGCCCTCCCGTTCCTGCACCCAAGGTGGATAACTTCGCACTTGTCCACATTATAGTGCATCTGCCATTTATCCGCCCAATCACCCAGTCTGTCCAAATCGCTCTGGAGCTTCCTGGTCTCCTCCTCTGAGCCCACCCCCCCTCCTAGTTTAGTGTCGTCTGCAAATTTGGAAATGCTGCATTCGACTCCCTGATCCAGGTCATTAATATAAATTGTGAACAGCTGGGGACCCAGGACAGATCCCTGTGGTACCCCACTTGTTACTGCCTGCCATTCAGAAAATGAGCCGTTTATTCCAACTCTCTGTTTTCTATCTGACAGCCAGTTCTCTATCCACGTCAATACTTTCCCCTTTATCCCATGAGCTTCAATTTTCCATGCTAATCTTTTATGTGGGACCTTATCGACTGGGTTTGTTTTCTTTGGAACAGAGGAGGCTGAGGGGAGACCTTATTGAGGTGTATAAAATTATGAGGGGCCTAGATAGAGTGGATAGGAAGGACCTATTTCCCTTAGCAAAGGGGTCAACAACCAGGGGGCATAGATTTAAAGTAATTGGTAGGAGGTTTAGAGGAGATTTGAGGGGAAATTTCTTCACCCAAAGGGTGGTGGGGGTCTGGAACTCACTGCCTGAAAGGGTGGTACAGGCAGAAACCCACCACATTTAAACAGTGCTTGGATGTACACTTGAAGTGCCGTAACCTACAGGGCCATGGACCAAGAGCTGGAAAGTGGGATTGGGCTGGACAGCTCTTTGTCGGCCGGCGCGAACACAATGGGCCGAAATGGCCTCCTTCCATGCTGTAAATTTCTATGATTTCTATGATGATTTCTTCCCCATAAGTGGAAACACTCTCTCTAGCAAAACCTTTCATAATTTTAAAGACCTCTATTAGGTTACCCCTCTGCCTTCTCTTTACAAGAGAAAAGAAACCCAGCCTGTTCATCCTTTCCTGATAGGAAATCCCTCCATGGCCTTGCCCTATCTGGTGTCCAAGGTCACATCACCTGCTCTTCTCCAACAGCTTTCTGCGTATCCCTCCCTGCGCTCCACCACTGGTGGGAGAGCCATTATGTAATCCTGCCGCCGCACTCAAACTCCCTTCCTAAGTCCTCTGCCTTGCTACACTTCTCTCTATTTTCCGAAGACTCTGCAAATCCTACTTTAACTATACCTTCATCATCTTCCCTAACTCTCCTTGTAAACTCCCGCATGGTATCTGGTTCCTCTTTGTAAAGCACCTAGAAGTTTTGCTGTGTGAAAAACAAAACACAAGTGCAGATTATTGTATTGGAGGGCTGCTACCATTTATGAAACTGTACAGGAGGAGGTGGTGAGGGGTAGCATAATAAAATTGGAAGGTGGGCATGGGGAGTGGTAAGCACGGCTTCTTTAAAGCAGATTTCTTAAGTTGTAACTATTTTGAAGAGTTTGGTACAAGACGTTTTTTTTGTTCCTGTATTAAAAAGATTCATAGATTTAAAATAAAATGAGCACACCCACGTAATTTCCTTAATTAAAAAAATCTGCATACCTCTGTGCTACCCCTCCAAATACAAGTGACACACCTAACACTGCGAATTTAAACAAAAGCAAAATAGTGTGGCTGCTGGAAATTGAAGTGTGAATTGTGAATTTGAAGTTCCCTCCTCGCTGGTCCGTGCCCCTGCCAGCTGCACTCAGACCGGAAGCCCTTTCTCCCTTTGTTTACAATTCTACTCCTCACTCCATTGGTTCCCCTTTATGTAAATAACATGACGTCCCCTAACTTCCGCGTTTTTATCAATGGAGTTTGCATTCAGCGCCCAACGAATAGCCCACTGACCGGCCAGGGATACACAAGCTGCAGAATCGCCGCGGCACCGTTACATTGTCGATGTTTCAATCAGCGTTTGGGTACGATTGGTGCTGTGGGCCGGTGCTGATTTTTTCAGCTCTCTTCCATTGGTCAAATCTGATTGTCACTTACCCAATAACACCGATCAATAAAAAAAACCCCGCTTTTCATAAAGCTGATTGGTCGAGCGAACCTCCCTTCCCTTTGTTGGATTCGGCACCTGAAGTGCCAATCAACAGCGCGCAGGATCGGCCCCGCCCCCTTTCTTGGAAACCCCTCCTCAAATCAAGGCGATTGCGCCAATTAGAAACGCGAACAGTCTAAATCGGGGTAGCGATTGGTTCGCTCTGGCGTCCATCGCCCCGCCCCCCCGCCTCTTGAATCGGATTGGTTGCTATGGTAAATGGGCGGATGGGAAGGAGGGCGGGGCATCTGGCTAGACTCTGAAGCGGATTGGTGCGATGAGGTGTCAGTCAGGCGGCCGGCAGCCCCTAGTTTTCCTGGCGCTCGGTGTGTTTGTGAGTCGAGTCGTTTCGGGCTTGGTTTGCAGTTCGGGCCTTTTAAAAAAAAAAATCCCACACACAACTCCTCCTTCGCCTCCTCCTCTTAGCGCATGCACATGGTGGTGTTAGATACCCCGGCACTCGGCCTGATCCCGCTCACACTGTGAGCTCTGGAGTTTTTAATTTATCTCTGTGTGGGAGGGGGGAGTCTGTATATATTTTCGAAGTTTTAAAAAGAAGAAAGTCCAAGAAGGGGGAAAAAAAAGGGGGTAGGAACATGGCGGCGGCACCGAGGAATCCACGTAGCAACGTCAAAATGGGTCGGATTTTGGGGCTGATCGACGCCATCCAGGACGCGGTCGGGCCGCCGAAGCAGGCGGCCGATAAGCGGATGGTGGAGAAGACCTGGAAGCTGATGGACAAAGTGGTTAGGCTCTGCCAGAATTCCAAACTGCAGCTGAAAAACAGCCCGCCGTACATTCTGGATATCCTCCCGGACACTTACCAGCATCTCCGTGTCATCCTCTCCAAGTACGAGGATCGCATGCACGTCCTGAGCGAGAACGAGTACTTCAAGATCTACATCGACAGCCTGATGAAGAAGTCCAAAAGGGCCATCAGGCTCTTCAAGGAAGGCAAAGAGAGGATGTACGAGGAGCAGTCTCAGGATAGGTAAAATAAACTAACTATATCCATCAACATCATCATCATAACATCTGATGCTCTCCACATCTTTCCCCTTTATCTTCCGATGCAAAACAGCATGCAACTTTTCTGAGTACTTGCAAACACTAGGACATGAAATTAGATATTTCTCTTAATATGGCTTTTACATTGTGGCTGTCAAATGTTGTAGTGTACTGATATTTTCCGCGTAGGTGTATTTTAATAATCTAAATATTTTATTTGTACATTCATGGTAAGTTGATTGCGCAAAACGAGTGGGTTCCCGTATTCGGGTGAAGAGGTTGCATTTTCAAGAGTATCAACCCAAATAGCATTTTGACCTTTTTTTTTCTGGTTAAAACTGAGTAACTGAAAGTTATTCTGAACAAGTTATTGGAGTAGATAATCGCGATTAAATCGTTTCAGTAAATAGAAATCTGTTTTGGAAATGTAACTAATTCCAAATGAGCAGATTCTGAAATATAGTGATGAAATGTTGTTTAGCTGAGCCACATATCAAAATCTGGCCAGCTTTTTTTGTTTCCCTTTTCCATGATTTTTGGAAACGGTATAAACGGAAACCTATTATACTGGCTGTCGAATTTCCTGGTAATCAGCTGCAAGTTGTTTCTTGATGCACTTGTAATAACGTCACGGTTGTTAATCCTGAGCGTCATCACACAGCAACCAGCGCACTGGTGGTCGGTAGCTGAACTAAAGTACTGCTGGCACAAAACTGAATAAGCCCACTCTCTCAAAAATGTAACTGTTATGAAATAGAACTTCCTGGAATTACTTTGACTCGAGTCTTATTCGTGGGTTCCGTTGACCATTGCAAATTGAGCTTGATCTTTGTGGCTTGATGTCATCCGAACTGTTAAATTAGACAAGATTTGTACTCAAATTGATTTTAGTTAGCAAATTGACTGTTTTACTAATGTGTTATTGGGTTTAGTAACTTTGCATCTGCAATTGTATCTCAATCCAAAGAGAATCCAGTGAAATACAATAGTGCCACTTTGTCTCCTCTGCCCATATTATACAAGATACACAATAACTTGCCCCAGATATGGAGGTGATGTTTACACAACTTTGTAAACTGCAGCACTTCTTGTTTTAGCTGTAATTAAGGCAATTATACATACCGGAAAGAAAAAAGCCTTGCTTTGTCAAATGTCAGCCTGGCTTAATAGTGTTTTTCTCAGCCTTGTCTGATCAGAAGATCATGGGTTCAAGCCCTACAACAGGATTTGAACATATGATCTAGGCTAATAGTTCAGTATGTTGCATTGTTGGAAGTGGCATCTTTTGGATGTGACGCTAAACTGAGGCTTCATCGGCCGGGGGTGGGGGGAGATTTTATAGCACTTTTTTGAAGAAGAGCTGGGAGTTCTCCCGGTGTCCTGGCCATCAGTCACCCTTCAATCAATACCCCTGAAATATCTGGTCATTAGTCTCATTGTTTGTGGGACCTTTTGCACAAATTGACTGCTGTGTTTGACTACAAAATAACAGCAGTGACTACACGTCAAAAGTAATTCATTGGCTGTGAAGCGCTTTGGGACGTCCTGAGGTTGTGAAAGGCACTATATAAATTCAAGTTCTTTCTGTTCCTTTTTTCCAGCTGTTACTGTACTTAATAGGAATCATTTTTTTTAAATTGAGCAACTTAGATGGAGGGCCAAGGCTTGTGCAGAATGCCACTGAGGTTGAAACAACCTGTAAAGATGAAATAAATCAAGATGCAGTGGTTAGGTGACAAAGCTAAGGTTTGAAAAGCCTGTAGATTGTAGGAAGAAGGGTAGTCTGAAGGAGGTAAGGATTTCTGCAGATTTGATGATGAATTAGAATGGGAAACCGTGCATCCCACATGGTAGATTTTGGCAGACTGCTACAGGAAGTCTGAAAAACAAAATGCTGAAATTACACACAGGGCCTGTTGGCAGGGAAGATGTTCAGGTGTGAACTGTCATCAGAATAGATTAAGGTCTCTCCCCACATTACAACCTTTTTAGCAAATGTTACATAAGGAAAATAATCTGATTCTTAAGAAAATAAATTGTTTACACATAAATCAGTTTTATATGTATCTGCATTCCTTCATTTCAAAAGTTTCACCAAATATGTAATGCATTAGTTTTACTAAGGCTTTCTGTAATACTGGAGTGCCATGCATGTACTGCATACAATCTATTTATCCCCAAATAAGGAAAAATAAACAACAATAAGTGATTTCCTGCCTCCAGCTCATATCTGGACATTTGGTTACACTGTTTTGGGAGTAAAAGGTAGGAACTGGAAAAGGGAAGTGAAACATCCTTTTTCTCATGTTTTTGCTGAAAAGTATATTTTTAAAAAAAAGTTTAGTTTGCACAGCAAGTTATAACTTTTCATTGGAGAGGGAAAGAATAACCATGGCCTGGAAAATCTAATGCTGTAATTTACTTGAATTTACTAAACAGTGGAAATCAAAACACTTGGCAGCAATGATGCATCATTTTTAATATATATATTGTCTTTGGATTCTTGCTCAAAGTTAGATTTGTGTGCAGGAAAAGGAAATGCACAATTTAAGCAAACAGTCTAAAACAAACCTCTGTCCTGTGGCAGGCTTTAGTATGGGAAGGGGAGCAGGGGAGAGAATAAAAGGAAAGAAAGAACTAAAATGTTTTATCTTTTGAATTTGTCTGAAGAGTATTATGGTTTGAAGCTTGTTGATAAACCCTGGAATTAGGTGGAACCATTAAAATAAAGGAAGTCTAATGCATACCAGACAGAGTCCACTTTTTTTTACCCATACTGTGGCCCCAAGAAAAGGATGTTATTACCAAGCGGATGTAGTCATTATGAGTTGTACTGCTGACAGTCAGATGTGAACTGCCTGAAAGAAATGCATCCTCCTGAAGTTTGGATGGTTTGTTTTAGTCTTTTCCCAAATGTTTAATGATGAATGCTTCCAGAATGTTTTTATTACTGTATAATTCAGGAGAAAAGTGTCTGTTATCAGCTGCTGTTCAGGGCACAGTATAAAGGAAAATGTACTATTTTAAGCACATATTGTTGAGCAGTGTTTGAAGGTATCATTATTTGATGGTTTGCAAAACAGAGTGATTTTGGTATAAAAATAGAATCCTGAATTTCAGTGTCACTAAATTTTGTTATGGGTCGCGATGCCAAACAACATATTGCTTGAGATTACACTCAGGAATACTGCAACATGGAGTGATGGGATGTGGGTCTATTTATGATTCTCCACACACTGAACTAATTTCAATCATTCCAAGTAGAGGCCAGGGTTTGCCCTACATGAAAGGTGGGGGGTGGGGTGCAGTGGGTGGGGTTGGGGGCAGGGACGCCTGGACGGCTGTTTCATTAAGTTTATGGAAGCTGGAGTAACTCTGCCTCCTAAAAGCATTGTCTTGCCTGGAGAGCAAGAGCAGCACTGAATTGCAACCCCACTAACATCCTCTTCCCCCTGGCCAAGAAGCCGTGCACAGAAGCTCCGAGTTATGTGGACTAGCAAGTCTGCAAAAGGTCAGAAGTGAAGGCAGGTGGGCTTCGAATGTCCCCCAGGCTGTATTTTGAGTATCAGTGCTGTATCCCATAAGGTGCTTTTAATTTGGTGTGGTGATTTAGGGAGAGCCTCGCTTTACTGCCCTTCTGCTGATGCTTCCCAGTTTTTTTAATACCCGCGGCTGTTTTACATCAAGCACGAGGCAGAAGCAGAGTTAATGAATCTGGCAGAAGTTTCAAAACCTGCTGCCAGAACAAGGTGAATTAGGCCATTTATATTCCAAAAGGCGGCAGAATGGTATTTGTCAACTTTACATTCACAGTAACAGTAAATTGTATTTATATAGGAGTCATGCATAGGAGGACATCTTGGCGTGTTTTGCATTAAGGAAGGAAAGGATGCAGTAAATAACATAAAACACCTCTCGTAATGCTGGATATAATGCTCTGTATCAAGAAACTATCTTTTATCCTGACCTATGTATGAAACTGAAGTGCTTCTTTGTCACTATTTAGAATGCCCTGTGAAATGTGAACCACACTGGAACCAAGATCTTATAAAATTGTCTATCTGAGTCCAAATTTGAGTTTTTGAAATTTGTACATTAAGAAATTTGTGAAATCTGTACTCTGTGTTTTATATGGACCAGGTTTTATATTTTACATACAATTTACAGCACAGAAACAGGCCATTTGGCCTGCGTTTATGCTGGAGTTTATGCCCCACACGAGCCTCCTCCCACTCTATTTGCGGGTACAGGGCATAATTTCAAAATTTGCAGATGACACGAAACTTGGAAGTGTAGTAAACAGTGAGGAAGATAGTAATAGACTTAAAGAGGACATAGACAGGCTGGTGGAATGGGCGGACATATAACAAATGAAATTCAATGCAGAAAAATTTGAGGTGATACATTTTGGTAGGAAGAATGAGAAGAGACCATACATGCTAAATGGTACAATTTTAAAGGGGGTGCAAGAAGAGAGAGACCCGGGGGTGATTGTGCACAAATCTTTGAAGGTGGCAGGACAGGTTAACAAAGCAGTTAATAAAGCATATGGGATCCTGGGCTTTATAAATAGAGGCATAGAGTACAAAAGTGAGGAAGTTATGCTGAACCTATATAAAACACTAGTTTGGCCCCAGCTGGAGTATTGTGTCCAATTCTGGGCACCACACTTTAGGAAGGATGTGAAGGCTTTTCGAGAGGGTACAGAAAAGATTTACTAGAATGGTTCCAGGGATGAGGGACTTCAGTTATGTGGATAGACTGGAGAAGCGGGGATTGTTCTCCTTGGAGCAGCGAAGGCTAAGAGGAGATTTGATAGAGGTGTTTAAAATCATGAAGGGTTTAGATAGAGTAAATCAAGAGAAACTGTTTCCAATAGCTGAAGGGTCGATAACGAGAAGGCACAGATTTAAGGTGATTGGCAAAAGAACCAGAGGCGACATGAGGAAAAACCTTTTTACACAATGAGTGGTTAGGATTTGTAATGCACTGCCTGATAAGGTGGTGGAAACAGATTCAAACGTAGGCTTCAAAAGGGAATAAATACTTTGAAGGAGAAAAAATTGCAGTGGTATGGGGCAAGAGCGGAGGAGTGGGACTAACTGGATTGCTCTTCGAAAGAGCCGGCGCAGACTCAGTGGGCCGAATGGCCTCCTTCTGTGCTGTACTATTCGATAATTCTATTTACTTCATCGCACCCTATCAACATATTCAATTCATTTCTTCCTCATGTACTTATCTAGCTTCTCCTTAAATCCATCTATGCTATTCACCTCAACTACTCTGTGTGATGGAGAGTACCACATTCTCAAACATTGAGTAAAAAAGTTTCCCTTGAATTACTTACTAGATTTATTAGTCACTATCTTGTATACATGGCGCTGGTTTTAGACTCTTCGCCCCCCCCACAAGTGGAAACATCTTCTCTACGTCTACCCTGTCAAACCTGTTTAATTTTAAAGACCTTTTATCGAGTCACCTCTCTGTATTCTCTTTTCTAGAGGAAATAGCCCCAGCCTATTTTGTTTTTCCTGGTGGTTGTACCCTCTCAATTCTGGTATCATCCGTGTAAATCATTTTTGCACTTTCTCCAGTGCTTCTTTATCCTTTTTGTAATATGGAGACCAGAACTGTGCACAGCACTTGAAGTGTGGTCTAACCAAGATTCCAGAAAGTTTAACATAACTTCTCTACTTCTGAATTCTATTCTTCTAGAAATGAACCCCAGTGCTTTGTTTGCACTTTTTATGGCCTTGTTAACCTGCGTTGCTACTTTTACATGATACAATGATAATGGAGTTGTTGACTAATCATAGCATGTCTCGACACTTTAGAATCTTAAAAACAGCGATCAGATCACCTCTGAACCTTCTCTTTTAGTCCAGAAAAAGCCTAATCAGTTTAAATTCTTGAGTAACTTGTAAAAAAAAAACACATTATGTTGAAATAGTAGAATTCAACAGTTGCAGTTTTTTTTAAATATACTTCCTCTTTTCCCATTTGATCACTAAAGCCTTGTTAACCATAATTGTCAGTCTGAAATGTGAATGTTTTTAACCTACATTTTCAGCAGATAGAATTAGTGATATGTTCTGTAATTTTTATTTGTCTTTAAAAGAGCAGAAAGCTCTCTAGTCTAACTAAATAATCTCGGAATTGGATTTTTGTGCCAATGAAAAATGTGAAGAGAAGAAATAATTTAGATGTTACTGCATCTGGCTTTTGAACTAATATGGCGGAGTTTTAAAATCACACTACCAGTTTAGGCAATGTTACTAGGTGCTGCAGTCATTTGAATGTGTGGGCAGAGCTGCACAGCACATTTGTGCAATATTCACTTTGTGTACATTACTGTGACATTAGCCTTTTTGAGGCTTCCACGCTGTTTATTATGTGAAATATGCTTTGGCTGAGGTGGAGGTGTATAGGAAGAAACTTTGTGAATATTTTGCATAAACATCCAGCTTTTGTTTTACACAAGGCAAAATCTACAGCCAGTTTACTGAAAAACGAATGAACAGGCAGAGCTTGAATTTTTGATTCTATCTGCATGAAGTTTACATATTGTGAACACAAGTGAAAAGGATTTCTACACATCTAAGGGATAATAAACCTGGAAACTGGAATTTGTGGTTTGACGCCGCTCAATTTTTCCTTAAGTCGATACAGAAACAAGCCATTGAGCTCGGAATCACCTCTTGTTTTTGAAATATGCCAATTTCTATTGAATTTATGTTTCAACTGCAGAATTATATGTAGATAGAAAGAAACCTAGAGAACTATAAAATGCCTTCTGAATTTTGAGCACTTGCTGTCCAAATAAATTACACAATTGTAAACACATCTGTGGAGCAGAGTTGCTGCTGCAGCTATCCAAAGGTGAAGTCTGAAATTGAGCAGTGCTGGCTGACTGAAATTGTGCTGCATTACAACTGACTCAGTTCAACCATTCAGAGATAAATTTTGCGATCAAATCCATGTTAAATCCCATATATCTTAACATCACCATTTAAGTATTGAAAATTTGAAATGGTTGCTTGAAGATGCTACTCAAAATTCTGAGGCAGAGTTTACAGTATTGGAATGTGTCACATATGCTACTTTTTGGTGTACCTAGTTATACATTTAAAATTAAATTTACTGGATGAGTAGCTGATGAAAATTGCTGATCGGGTAAAAGCCTAGTAACTACTGACTTTTTAAAATGTGACTGGCTGTCAGATGCAGTTTGTTTACATTTCAAAACATAGTGCATGTGACATTTTTGTCTTTTCTGAATGTATTCATTTGTTACTTATCTCCAACCTGCACACTCTGGGCTAAATTTACTGGTGTTACTTTAGTAAACTAGTGTTAATTTTGATCCATGTATACGCATACGATGGTGTGATCGTGTTCGTATATTCTGCTCTGTGTGGCTGGTTAGGTTACAGTAGGACAGTCAAATGAATTTGCTGCACTCCAGATGTAAAAAGATTAACCATTTGCCATCCTGCTATTTTTGACTCTGTAGTTAATGAACTGGTCCAGCTTATGGATCCTTGTGTGTCTGTAACCCCAGCAGACTCAAAGCTTTAACTGACTATTGATAATGTGCTTTGACAGATAATTTCTTCAATATTTTTATTTGGTTGAGCAGATAAATTTGTCTGTGATCAATGTGTGGATTTAAAAAAAAAACTAAGAAAAAATTTTGTTTTACTGGAACTATTCTAGTGCCCCAGATAAATGTAACAATATTTTTCGTCGGAAGTGGCTGTCACCTCCGCTAATGTTATATTACATAGAGCCTACAGCACAAACAGGCCATTCGGTCCAACTGCTCCACACGAGTCTCCTCCCACCCCTCTTCATATTCTATTCTTTCTCCCTCATGCTTATCTAGTTTCCCCTTAAATGCTTATGACTTGTCAGAATGCACATCAGTGTTGCTGCATGTTTCCTATAGACTTGCTGTGTACACTTAAGGATTGTGATACTGATGGCAGAGGACAATAGGTTTGACTCCAGTGAAAATGCAGCTTTGAATGTCAGTGGAGGAGTGAGAGAGGATCCAGCTGTTATCCCTAGTTGCCAGTGTGGTCAGATTTGTAAATTAAAAGTAGAATGGGAGTATAGTATAAAATCGAACTTGACATTTGTATTGTCATATACGAAGGTGAGAGGAAAACTTTAAATTACGTTTTATCCAGAGCCTGTCTTGGCTTTGTTGAACTGCTTCAATTGTGTGCTGATCTAAGCCATAATAACGGGAGAGGGAGTGGAGGAGGGGGCTAATGATTTAATGCAGTTCTAACCTCCGATTAAAAACAAAATTCTCTTAAAATGGGTCGACGCTGTTGATATGATAGAAAATTGCCACAAAATCAATTTATGTCCCATTTGAGTTTTTACGTAGGCTTGTACAGACAGTACAAAACCGGACTGTTGAGATGCAGAAAATGTAGTTGGACAGGAACCAAAAATCTGCTGTTGTGTGAATGGTATTAAAGTACTGGCACATGTGGAGGCCACTGAAATTTAAACTTCAGTGCTTTTCTCAGCGGAAGAATAAATATTTTGGTTGACTAGCTTGCTGAGATCCAGTGTTCCCTTTGGTCAGAATGGAGTTGGTTTCTCATTTTTGGCTCCGCACCATTTTTAAGATGTCACTGTTTGAAGGTAGGTAATTCGGTGCATGTTAAGCACTGAACCTTGTGACTCTGGAAAGCACTGCTGTGGTTTGTCCTATTCTAGTCCTGTTCAGTAGGAGTGAAGTGTGGAAGTTTTGACAAGTCTTGGTTGAATAGTATTGGTACAATATTACATGAATTCCTGTGGCTTCATGAGATGTCTTAGTGTTACTTTGTGGGTTTCCATCTGTAACTACATTGTCACTTGGAGAAACCTTAAATGGAATATGTTGAGGTTGACTAATGTGACCTTTTGCTATAAAATCTTCTACTCTAATTTTAAGATAAATTGCTTTCTGGCAGAGTATCGTTCTGAAATTATTGTCTTTCATATCTGTAATAGCATGCATTTCTATTACTTTTTGTACAATTTGCATTTAAAATAAAATTCAACTAGTACGATTTCCCTTCATCAAAAGTTTTTCCTATGCTGAACTAGCCCAAAATGAGAACAAAATAAATGGAACTTACATAGGAGTGAATAATGTTGCCTCATTTATTTGAGGCGGGGGAGAAAGACGATGATTAATTTGTGATGTGAATCGTTGACATTTACGGAACAGAAGGAGGCCATTCAGCCCATCGTGTCTGTACCGGCCGAAAAAGAGCAATCCAGCCTAATCCCACTTTCCAGCTCTTGGTCCATAGCCCTGTAGATTATGACACTTCAAGTACATAGCCAAATGAGAGGCTTTTGAAAGGGCTAGCAAATCAGATGACTTGCATGTGGATTTTTTCTCTCCTTTGCATGCTAGGCCCTCAAGGCCCTGAATAATGGAGAATTGCACTGGAAATTCATCAGCTCTTGTGCCACTCAATACATCACCAGCTTTACCGAATCAAATTACAGCGGATGCTGTTTTTCATCCCTTTCCTTCCTCCGTTCCAATCCACTTTTATCTTTCTGGCTTTTCTCTCTCTTGACTTTTCTCTCTGTGCCCCTTGTTCTGTTGGGGTATGGTTCCATGGGCAGTGGTGGTTCTTCAGTGGCTTGTCCAAGTGGCAATTCTAAATGGGTGAGCCTGGTGTTTGAGTGGAGGCAGGTTATTTGACAAAAGGATCATTAAAGCCAAGCCCGATGTTGCTCTTGCCTGATGTCCACACAACATAGTGTGGCCTCTTCCTACCTGGGAGATACTGAGACCATATGAGATTAATAGACTCTACCTAGACCAGCAATTAAACCTGAGATCTCCCAGGTAACTGCTCAGTACCACAGTACACCATGGATTACTCACTGGGCTCACTGTTCTACAGCTGCTTTTCAAATGAGTGAAATATTGCACCAATGCTGAGGGTTAGCAATATTGCAAATTTGTTTGTAGAGCTGTTTAAAATATTGCATGTATAGTAGCAATAATGGTACACCAGAGAAGACATTTAATTCAGGAAAGTTTCCTAGAAATGTAACATTTGCTTACGATAAATTTGGACTTCATTCTGTTGACCAGTTATGATTGTATATTATGATCACAACTGGAGAGGAAATTCTAATGATTCCACTGAGTTTTGCATATTGAAATACTGTTATATTGCACCATCCCCAACAGTAGTCTTGACCAGGCTGTTCAGTTCAGAATTGTCAGAAATCGTATCAAATGCACAAGAAATAAAACAAATGAGTTAGAAGCACAAAGGGTATGATGTAGTAGCCATTTCAGAGCTTTGATTACAAGTTAGGTAAGACTTGGGAGCTAAATATTCCAGTCTATAGGTTCCTTAGAAAGAACTGGAGAGGGGTAGCAATACTGATGAAATACACAATTATAGTAGTAGAAGGATTTCAGTAAGGGTAATCTGGCAGTGAAAACACTGAGTAGAACTAAGGAACAGTAAAGGATGCAAGACTCTGGTGGGAGTTGCCTACAGACCTCTGAATACTGATGTAGTGGGGGCACGGGTTATATAAATATGGAGATCGGCGAAGCATGCAGCAGAAACAGTGTAATTCTAACCTGAGATTTTATTTTTCACATAGACTGGGAGAAGCAGACAGCTCAAGTAGAAAAGGCAACACATTTCTTGAATTAATTTGGGACAGTTTTCTGGAACAACATGTTTTAGAACTGACAAGGGAACAGGCCATACTGGATTTAGTGATGAGTAACGAACCAGAATTAGTTAACAATCTGACGGTAAGGGAACATCTTGCGAATACTGACCAAAATGTGGTTGAATTTGATATTAGGTTTGGGAGAGTCACAAATCAAGGTTTTAAGTTAATGTAAGGTAAACTTTAAAGGCATGAGAAATAAATCGACCACAGTAAACTGGGCTGAACTGTTGATGAGTAAATCTACAGACAAAGAAACATATGGTACAATAGGAAGCCAGTAGATACTCCATAAAGGCAAGTGTTCCGCTAGTGTAGTGATGCCACCATGAAAAATAAATGAGGTAACAGACAGTATCAAGCTAAAAGATAAGGCTTACACAAATGCAAGGAGGGACTAATCTGGTAGAGCTATATTTAAAAAAAAAACAACAAAGGGATACAAAGAAAGTAATAAGAGGTGCAAAATGGGAATATGGAAAAAAAATGCAAGGGATATCAAAGCTAATATTGCGAGAAAGAGAGTGGTAAGGGGCATTGTGAGCCCATTAAAGACGGATGCAGGTGAGACTAGAATGGACAATAAAGAAATGGCAGACTTGTTAAATGAATACTTTGCATCTGTTTTTACGGTAGAGGAAGAGAACAAAATACCATTGGTACAAAGGAACCTAAAAATATGCCAAGTGGAGGAATTTACAGGATTTAATCGAAGGATATGCTGATGGGGTTAGATGAAGAGCGGTGGGAGGAGGCTCGTGTGGAGCATAAACACCAGCATAGACCAGTTGGGCTGAATGGCCCGTTTCTGTGCTGTAAATTCTATGTAATATACGTTTTTCTTAAAGGTACTGGAGAAAAGAATGGAATTTAAGATAGACAAACCTCCAGGACCTGATGGTTTCTACACCAGGGTATTAAAAGCTCTAGATTCTGGAATTGTGCCTTTGGATTAGAAAGTTGCAAATGTCACTCCCATTATTTAAGAAGGATGGGAGAAATCGGGAAACTACCGACCTGTCAGTATAACATCAGTTGTGGGGAAGTTGCTGGAATTTATCATCAGAGCCAGAGTGACTGAGCACTTGGACAAGTATGAGCTGATCAAAAGAGAGTCAACGTGGATTTGTGAAGGGTAGATCATGTCTGAGTAATCTAGTTGAGATATTTTTTTTTTTAGGAGGTCACTTATATGGTGGATAGGGGAGTGTCAATGGATGTTGTCTATATAGACTTCCAGAAGGCATTTAATAAGGTTCCACACGAGATTATTAGCAAAAATGAAAGCGCGTGGAATTGGAGGTAATCTTGTAAATGGTTGGGAGGGATAAAGGCAATGTATTCTGGTGGGATGTAACCAGTGGTGTTCCCCAGTGATCTGTACTGGGGCCTCATGAGGCTTTTCACCATACCAATGACTTGGATGAAAGAATAGAGAGTTGTATATCCAAGTTTGCACATGGTGCTAAGTTAGGAAGCACAGTTGGTTGTATGCAGGTGCAGGAAATTACAAAGGGACATATACAGATTAAGTGAGTGGGCAAAACTGCGACAGATGGAGTTCAGTGTGGGGAAGTGTGAGGTCACCCACTTTTTGATGAATCCCAGTCTTCCTGTTATGTGATGTTTATAGAAGCTGGGGGATAAGCTTCATTTTCCTGCCTATTTAAAATAAACTACTGTCAGCTTCAAGGGCAGTAAGGCCACGCATCTTATGAAACTAGATTGTTTTCTATTGAAAATATTGGCAGTTTTGCATAACATCAGAAATAAACCCTTTATTAGCACAGTTAATTGCATTCAAGATCAAAAAGTTGCTTTAACTGAGAATTACTTTGGAAGCCATATTTCTACTATCCATACCTATCTGAAACTAGATATAGCATGAAGCTGACCTTAAGCTTTTTGCTCTTCTGCAAAGTAAGAGTTGCATTTCTGAGAAACTGGACGGAATTGACTTTGATAAGTGTGTTTCAATAAAACAAACATGAAATAAAAAAAACTTGTTTGTAAGATGATGGTTGTTTCTGCACTGCCCTTTCCTGCCTTCTCTTGAAGGCAGTAATTTGTCCTACAGTACAATTCTATCCATGCTGGGCACCATCCAGTATTTTGCCCAATTGACCATGTAAATGTTGTAAGCCAGAACAGCACAACTTGCCAGGCTATTTGATTGTAGAGAACATCAAGCCAAGCCTAATCCTTTGCTTACTTAACTTATCCAATGTTCATACATATTCACTTCTAGTAGAATTCCTTGGATGGATCAGGAGCAGGAACTCTAGCTGATTTTTTTCCCCCTCTCTTCCCTCAGCTTGAGGTGCTGTAGCCAGTCATGTTGCCCTGGCTGAGATTGGCTAATTTAGTGCAGACTAAGGGTCCTTCTTGCTTCCAAGTATACTGGCCTGAAGAAACAAGAGACCTTCTAATCTGTACAGTTCAGTATCACACAAAGCAGTGCATTTATCCAGTGACTCCTTGGATTGGATTGTATCATAACAACAATGGCCCAGATATTCCGATCACAGGCCTCCCGCGGGCGGAGGGCTGCGATCTGGAAAAATCTGCGCCCTTACCTGAGGGCTCCCGGGAGGCGCACAGTTCCGCTGCTGGGCCTCTTCAAACTGCCGGTGTGCAGGGCCCACGTATCCCAGGGGCGCATGTAGTTCGCAGCGTCCCTGGGATCACGTGGGCCATGGGGAGCCAATCAGAGAAGGGAATCTCCCTTCATACATTTGACAGGAAGACCTGTCAATTATATGAATGGAGATCACCCCCAAAACATAGTAAAACTTCAAATAATTTTTTTTTAAAAATCACATTTTTTAAATGACTTGAAATTACATATTAACTATTTTAAACGAAAATTAAAATTTTTGAAAATATTAATTAAAGTTTTTAATGGGGCTAAAAATAAACGTACCTTTCTTTTAGTCTTTTTAAATGATAAATCAGTGGGAAATTAAAAAAAAAACTTTTTTCAACTCTTATCCTGGTAAAAGCAGGCCTTATGCCTGCTTTTACCAGGCGCAAGAATTGTAAGTGTTTTCTGCGGGTGGAGGGTCTCCAAAAAGCGGAACTATCTACCCGCAGAGGCCCTTCTCCCGGGCAGCCGGAGGATCTGTCAAGAGCTTTCTTGACAGATCGGAAATGCCGGTTTCCAGCGTATGCGCTGTGCATGCCTGAAACCGGCATTTCCAATGTCCCTACGGTGGATACACAGCGCATACACACCCGTAGGGATCGGAATATCCGGCCCATTATACTTGGCATTTTCTTTATATAAGGCAGCATGTCAAACAACAGACAATCACTTTGAAATGGGTTGCATCAAACTTGAAAAGAATGAACTTCAGTTAAGGTTTATAAGCTGTGGGGCATAGACTAAAGGAGCAGGTAAGGACTTGCAGTTAGTGATACAGAAATACAGATATTGTAAAAAGGTTTCCCTTTCAGACTGTTGAGTTGCATCTGTTTGTAATACATCTGGGCCACCCTGCTAGTTGAGGTAAGGTAAATTACTGTGTCTGCTCTGCCAGGTGTACTGGAGTGATTCAAGTGTAGCATTTTTGGGAGTAAAGGAATAATCTGCTCTCAGCTTTCTTGAATAGTCCTCAATTTTACTTGTGGGATATGCTATACAATTTAGTTCCCTGACTAATACAACTAGGTGATCCCCTGTGGCATTGCATGTGGGGAGTCGCGATCAAGTGTGGTCTTCAGGTGAAGAGTGGTTAAAGGGCAGGGGATAATTGAGCTACCATTTTAAAGCCAAACACACTGTCCTTATTTTTATATTTCCATTATAAACTGCCATGTCTATATTTATAATGGGAGTCATGCTGAAATTATACCCTCCCCTTCGACAAGGTTACGCTGTAGTGCCTTCACTGAGGTGGGGGATGTCATCATGACCAGTTTACATGAGCAGTTACCATTATAAATGTAAACAAAGGAGTTTATAATGGAAAAAATTGACAGGAAGTGCGTGCAGATGTAAGATTTTTAATATATTATTGGTCAATCTTCCATCGGTTTGCAAACAGTAAGTTGCAGAAAATGGCTTCTGTCACTTGCTTGTCTCTGCTGTCTTTGTGTTGCTGCTTCTCTTTCTGTCTCCTTGCTCTGGTTCTTTAGCTTCTCTTCAGTTTCTTTTTCTTCAACTCTTTTTACCTCTCCGTTTTTTTTTCTTTTTTGTTGGGTAGGAGATCGTGGGTGGTATTCCGTGGAGTGGCAGAGAAATGGCTGCAGGCTACTTTTGGAGTGGTGGTTGCGGGGTAAATGTAGGCCTCAATGGCTCCCTTGCAACCCAGTCACTCTCCTCATGCTCCCCTACCCTATTCCCCTTTCTACCATACATTCACTCATATCGCTACCCCTACCTCTTTCCCCTTTTGAACTACCCACTTATCCCCTGTATCCTTCACTCCCTCTTGTTCCGCTGTCATTCACCTGACCCATAACCTTACGTCTATTTGCTCCCCCTAAGGGTGGGTGGCAAGAGCCCAGAGGTTATCCTTTTCTTCCCCACCCCTCCTACCCACCCTTCTCATTTGCTTCTTCAGAGGCTTTGTTTGCTTTCAAAATGGATCTTGTGTTTTTTTTGTAGAAATCAAATTAAACGAGGAAAGAAATTGCACGTCTGCCTTTCTCTTTGCAGATGATTGGTTTCTGTCTCGGGTGTTAGAAATAAGAATTTTTGTTGCACAGGTGTAAACATTGTTTCTTCTAATTTTTTTTTAGCCCGCACGACCCCTTTAACGGGCTGCGCGGGCCATTCAAAATTCCACGCGTGCGCGGTTTTTCTATTTAAAAGCAGGCTGGCCAGGCTGCGCGGGACCTTCAGAGCACTGCGTGGTCGCGCAGCATAAAGGGAACGTTGGATGTAAGCCATTGGCAAGTGGCAACTTTAGCCCACTGGTATTGTTGCCTTTGAGTCAGAAGGCGATGTGTTTAAGCCTCACTTGAGAGATTTGCGCACATAATGTAAGCTGACAGCTTCAGTGTAGTACTGAGAGAATGCTACATCTGGCAGAGTTGCTGTCTTTTAGATGGGCTGTTAAACCAAGGACTGGTCAGTCTGAACAGGTGGACTTAAAAGATCCCATGGCACCAGTCAAAGGAGAGTAGGAGAGGTCTCCTGGCCAACATTTATCCTCAACCAACACCACTGAAACAGATTATCTGATCATCTATCTCATTGCTGTTTGTGGGATCTTGCATTGTGCAAATTTCTTCCACACACACTTTCACTTTGGTGGCTTTTATCGCTTCAAAAGTACAGTGGGCATAATGTAGCTTGTGGTTGGAATAGAAGTGATTTGCTATAGAGTCCAATTGGATTATTATGAAGCCAATAGAAACTCTGATTTCCATTGTAACTCGGGACCTTAATTAAGAATGGGGGACCCACTTGCCCAATGGATCAGTGGGTAAGTGCATCTGCTCCAAGACCACTTTTCTCAATGATCAAACATCTCCTTAGATCTATATCTATGTTTGTGTGAGCTTGCTGTGCGCAAATTGGCTGCCGCATTTCCCACATTACAACAGTGACTACACTCCAAAAGTACTTCATTGGCTGTAAAGCGCTTTGAGACGTCTAGTGGTTGTGAAAGACGCTACATAAATGTAAGTCTTTTCTTTTTTATATCTCTCCTCTCTCCCCCTCCCTCCACCTCCAAAAACAAGTGCCACAACCATCACTTCCGTTCCCCCTCCCTCGCTCCCGACCTCCTGCCAGTTTCCCAACCATTCTAGCTCGAGTCACTCTGCAGTTTCTCTCCCATCTTTTTCACCTGCCCATTCTAAGCTCATCTGTTCCTTGAGACACAGTTCATGCACTGCTTGATTCCCCTCCCCACTAATATCCTGATGACTCAAGTAACCCTCCTGGCCCCCATGCTAGTTGACATAGAATTATAGAATAGTACAGCACAGAAGGAGGCCATTCGGTCCATTGAGTCTACGTCAGCTCTTTCAAAGAGCAATCCAGTTAGTCCCACCATCCCGCTCTTTCCCCCCATATCCCTGCAATTTCTTCTCCTTCAAGTATTGCTACTTGCCCCCTTTTCACAGGTACCCTTCATCTCCTTTTTAAAACCACTGTCATCAGGCCCCTTCTCAAACTGAGTCCCGACCCATTTCTTCTATCCAACTATCTCCCATCTCTCATTTCCCTTTTCTCTCAAGCACAGGAGTACGTTGTTGC
Source organism: Squalus acanthias (assembly GCA_030390025.1). NCBI lineage: Eukaryota > Metazoa > Chordata > Chondrichthyes > Squaliformes > Squalidae > Squalus > Squalus acanthias. The sequence goes on from CM059429.1 coordinate 145,789,236, forward strand.
CTACCAGCTCCTTTCCCATCTCTCCCAAAACTTAATATCCCTTAATTCCACTTTACATAAGACTGAGATTACCCTGGCAAAAGTCCTGAATTAACTCTTTGTCCTTTCTGCAGCGTTTGATACGATTGACCAGACCATCCTCCTCCATTGCCCCCTCTGCATTGACCAGCTTCTTGGGACTGCCTTTGCGTGGTTCCACTTTTGCTCATCCAGATGCAGCCAGTGCACTTTCTCTTCTGCAGCTGCACCATCACCTCTGGAAACCCTCCATCCCAAGGATCTTTTTATCATCTATAAGATAAACCTTTGGTGACATCATCCACAAGTATGGGGTCAGTTTTCATATCTATGTTGATAGTAGCCAGCTCTACCTCTTCAACATTTTTGTCAATGCTGGAACTACCCCCATCCTGTCAGAGTGTCTGGATGATGAAGTCACAGTGAGTCAAATCTTCTCCAGCTAAACATTAGGAAGAACGAAGCCTGCATTTTCAGCACCTTGCCATAAATTCTGTGCCACTGGTTCTTTCCCCCCTCCCTAGTCGCTTGCTCAGAATGAACCTGACCGTGTAAACCAGACGTCCTGTTCAATCCAGAGCTGAGCTCTATCACCCTGACCATTTACTTCTGCATTCACAGCATCGCCCACTTCTGCACCTACCTCTACCACAAACTCTTATCCAGAATTTGTTGCCTCTAGACTGACTTCTCCATTATTCTATCCTCCAACTTGTCTAAAACTTAGCTATCTATATTCTATCCCATACTAAGTTCCACTTTGTTCTCATTGACCTACAGTGGCTCCCTGACCGCCAACACATTAAATTTTAAATATACATCTTCAAAACCATCCACTGCTCCATCACACCCTGTCTTGCAAGGTTCCTCCAGCTTTCTTTCCTTCTTGCACTCTCTAGCCCTCAGTTCTAGTGTTCTGTGCGTCCCCCACCATTGGTGGCAGAGCCTTTAGTTGCCTTGGCCCTACTCTCTGAAACTCCTTTCCCTAAACTCTTTCTACCTCGCTTCTTTCAGTGGTGGCTCAGTTGGTAGCACTCTCGCCTCTGAGTTAGAAGCACTCTCGCCTCTGAGTTAGAAGCTTGTCCCACTCCAGAGACTTGAGCACAAAAATCTAGGCTGACATTCACTCCAGGGAGTGCTGCACTGTCGGAGATGCCGTCTTTCGGATGAGATGTTAAACCGAGGCCCCGTCTGCTCTCTCAGGTGGATGTAAAAGATTCCATGGCACTATTTTGAAGAAGAGCAGTGGAGTTATCTGGTGTCCTGGCCAATATTTATCCCTCAATCAACATCACTAAAACATATAATCTGTTCATTAACACATTGCTGTTTGTGGAGCTTGCTGTGCGCAAATTGGCTGCTGTGTTTCCTACATTACAACAGTGACTACGCTTGAAAAGTACTTAATTGGCTGTAAAGTGCTTTGGGAGGTCGTGAAAGGCGCTGTATAAAAGCAAATCTTTCTTTCTCTCTCGTGTTCTTTTTCTCTTTCTCTAGTTTTCTCTTAACTTTTTAAAACCTTCTCAAAATCCTTGTTGTTCATGCTTTCAGTCAGCTCTCCTAATCTTTCCCTCCATGCCTCAAATCCCATTTCATATCTATTTCTATTTATTTCCCCATCCTTTTCCTACCTTCTCCTCTTTGTAAAGCTGCTTGGAACATTACTGATAAAGGCACTATGTAAATGCAACTTGTTGCTCATATGCTACTAAGGTACACAGACCAGAAGGTCCAGGTTTGATCCCCATTTTATGTTGAATTAGTTGATCTTGGTTGACTGCTGGAAAGTCCATGTGCTGATGTTGGGCAAGGACAGGATTGGGCTTTACTGTGATGCCCTTTACAGTCAAATAGTCTGCCAGTACTTCCTATCTAGTTTCACACATGAAGAATGGATGCTGGTGCCAATGGAATTGTTTCCAAGTAAATGTCAGTACTATTAGGAAGAGGGTTATGTCTTTTTTTAAGGAGGGTAATGCTTTTAGGTCCAAGTATACCAGACACTTGCTTGAGTTTTGATTGTGAGCTTTTGAAGGGGTGTTCTGAAATTAGACTGCAGTATTCAAATATGGAGTTGATGCCTGATTTGAATCAAACCTGATGTGTTGTGGATGAGTTGGAAATCAAAGAAGAAAGTTAATTTAGCATCCTATTGCCTGTGAGACTTTTTAAAATTTCCGCTAACACTAAAAAACAAAACATCTCATTATTCATTTTTGGGAATATGAAGCAAATTTGTGGAGAATTTGCAACTTAGTTGTAAAAGTGATGGGAGATTTAGTAATTCCATTTTAGAGTGAATATACTGCCACCGGTTTTCCCTTGGATTTTTCTGCTGATGGGAAGCTGGAGATCGATCTGATTAACAAATTGCTGAAATAAAATATTGGCCATGTCATATAATACCTCATGATGTAAATGACTTAGGACATTAAGGACTGAGCCTCACAATATTAGAAATCACATAACTAACATTTTTATCCCTTAATGAGGCAAGGCCAAGATAATCATTCTGGAAAATACGAGCTGGGATTCATATTATTGATTGTCAGTATATCTTGGTGCCGACCTTTACACTATTACTTTACCATCATTTTATAGTATGATATCCCTTGAGAGAAGCATATCTCAAGATAGTCAGAATGGATAGAAAGTGAGATGAGATAGAAAATAAATCGAGAAAGTGAGAGTTTAAAGTGCAAATGCTGGTCCTCCTAAGATTTTCTGCTGAGTTGTGATAATGTTGGGCAGAAAGTCCCAGAGTTTCTGATTAAAATTTTCACCAAGGCAATGGAAAAGATTATTGTATTAAGGAGTTGTACATTGCCTGAAGTAAATTAGTCTGTTGCTGATTTATACATCAAAATGAGACTATGTTGGTGTAGGACAGGAAACCAGCCTGTAGAACTCTTAACCACTGAAGCTTGATCTTCAATCTGTAGCCCAGTCCATTAGTTGTAATTGATCTGGATTACATACAGGTGATGGCAGTTCATGGACATTTCTTTCTGGAACTGATCAGCAGTAATGCTGGGATTTGCTTTATGGGGGCTCTGGCATTGGGACAGTCCCACCAAACATCCAACTTAAGTGTTCAGTATAGATGATTCTGAACTGATTATTCTTCATGCCCCATTGATTTGCATTCAGTCACTGAAACCTAAGGGTATATCCAAAATAGCAACAGGAACTTTCCTTGTCTGTAGAGCTCAGCTGCAGCACAAATGTATTTTGACTTTGTCTTTATTAATTACAGCTAATACAAATTCAATAGCAGTGTCTTTGGATGTAGATGTTCTTCAAAATGGGGTTGGATCTCAGTTCTCCAACAGAGATCCACAAGGAAATCGGGTCCCACGTTCTACCCTACGTAAACTTGAGGTCATCCAAAACTCGGCTGCCCGTGTCCTAACTCGCACCATGTCCTGTTGATCCATCACCCTGGGCTCGCTGACCTACATTGGCTCGCAGCTAAGCAACGCCTCAATTTGAAATTTCTCATCCTTGTTCTTAAATCCCTCCAGGGCCTCGCCGCTCCCTATCTTTGTAATCTCCTCCAGCCCCACAACCGCCCCCCCCCCCGAGCTATCTGCGCTCCTCAATTCTGGCCTCTTGAGCATCCCTGATTTTAATCGCTCAACCATTGGTGCCGTGCCTTCAGCTGCCTAGGCCCTAAGCTCTGGACTTCCCTCCCTAAACCGCTCTGCCTCTTTACTTCTCTTTCCTCCTTTTAAGACGCTCCTTAAAACCTACCTCTTTGATCAAGCTTTTCGTCATCTGCCCAAATTTCTCCTTGTGTAACTCGGTATCAAATTTTGTTTTATAACACTCCTGTGAAGCACCTTGGGACGACGTTAAAGGGGCTATATAAATCCAAGTTGTTATAAGTTCATTATTAATGCATTTATGAGGCTGTTAACCATCTCTTGCATAAAGCTTTTAAAAATAACTTGTCCTTATTTCCGCTTTTTAAAAATAAACCTTTTGTGCAAGTGCGTGTGAGCCTTGAAGGTTTGAGCAAGACTTGCTTGAACACGATAGCTTCAGTTCTGCTGGTAGTTTTGTTGGCATACTATGTATTTACTGAAAAATCTTGATATCCATGTGGTTCTCTGTTGGAGAATTTAAGGTTTGTGTGACATACCACACTGGGGATTTTAATGTTCCATCTTGTATTTTTTTTTCCATTTTAGTAAATTAAGATGTTTGCTCCCAAGTGCATTAGATTGTCATTTCAAATCTTTTAAAAACTTCCATCTACATAAATTTCTGACTTGGATCGAAACTTCTAAAGCTTGTTTTAGGAACATTAACTTATGACATTCAACTTGCTCAAATTCTAGCCCTTCCTGTATCCCTGACAGACTGATAACAGCAAAAGGAATGCTTTGAACTGTTATGTTGTGACTTTTTAAAAATTCTTCCAACTGTAGGCTGAGGTAAAGCAAGAACTTGCATTATTTAACGTCATTCATGTTCTCGAGATTTCCCAAGGCGCTTCACAGCCAAACAGTTATTTTAAAATATAGTCACTGTTGTGATGCAGGCAAGCGTGGTGGCCAATGTGCACACAGCAAGGTCTAATAAACAGCAATGAAATATATAACCAAACAAAAAGATTTTGGTGGTGTTGGTTGAGGGACAACTGATGGCCAGGACACTGGGACAACTCCCATGCTGTTCTTCAAACAGTTTCCTGGATGTTTTTATGCCCACCTGAGCAGGCAGAGGTTTAATATCTTATCTGAAAGATGGCACCTCTACATAAGAACAAAAGAATTAGGAGCAGGAGTAGGCCATGCGACCTCTTGCGCCTGCTCCGCCATTCAATAAGAATAAGGCTGATCTTCGACCTCAACTCCACTTTACCGCCCGATCCCTAGAGTCCAAAAATCTATCTCCGCCTTGAATATATTCAACGATTCAGCATCCACAGTCCTTTGGGGTAGAGAATTCCAAAGATAGCTTATTGTCCACTCACTTAACCTGTCTATATCCCTTTGCAGGCTCTTTGTGTCCTCCTCACAGCTTACTTTCTCATCTAGCTTTGCAAACTTGGATACATTACTCTTGGTCCCTTAATCTTAGTCATTAATATAGATTGTAAATAGCTGAGGCCCAACACTGATCCTTGCAGCACCCCACTAGTTACAGCCTGCCAACCTGAAAATGACCCGTTTATCCCTACTCTGTTTTCTGTCCGTTAACCAATCCTCTATCAATGCTAATATACAGGAAACTCTTTATTAACCGGCACCGACGGGACCAGCGTGGTGCCGGTTAATCAAAAAGTCCGGATAATGGAGAGTTATATCTCCCAACGTACGAGAGCCCCGTACACACTGACATGCGCCTGCATTCGGAGCTCCGTCTCCCCGGGGACCGCCAGCTGACCATCTGTCGTGTCCGCTGCCTACCCGGGCTGCACATTCCCCTCCCAATCTACACGCTCCGATACAAGGCAAACGCCTCGGGGTTTTTTTTAAAGTTAATTTTAAACGAGAGATGAAGGAAAACCCCGGTTACCTACTCAAGAATTTTGCCGGTTAAGAGAGATTTCCGGATATTTGGGTGCCGGTTAATAAAGAGTTTCCTGTATTACCCCCAACCCCATGAGCCCTTATCTTGCGTAACAACCTTTTGTGTGACACCTTATCGAATGTCTTTTAGAAATCCAAATATACTATATCCACTGATTCCCCTTTATCTACCTTGCTAGTTACATCCTCAAAAAATTCTCAAATTTGTTAAACACGATTTCCCTTTCATAAAACAATGTTGACTCTGACTAATCATATGATTTTCTAAATGCCCAGTTACCACTTCCTAAATAATGGATTCCAGTATTTTCCCGACGACCGATGTCAGGCTAACTGGCCTGTGGTTCCCTGTTTTCTCTCTCCCTCCTTTCTTGAATTGTGTAAAACGAATAGTGTAGAACTCAGTACTACACTGAAGTGTCACTCTAGATTATGTGCTCAAATCTATGGAATGTGCTCCATGACCTTCTGAGGCAAGAGCACTGCCACTGAGCCAAGGTTGACACCTTCATATTCCAGTGGATGGTCGCTGTATTTACAGTTTTTGATGTTTCAATTAGTAGTGTGTGCTTTCAGACCTGTAGTGTATGCTTTCAGACCTGTAGTGTATGCTCTCAGGCCCATAGTGCCGCAAATCCTTGCTGCTGTGAGTAGAGCAGGTGGGAAACATAAAGTCACTGGTATCTTATTAGATAAAATTGAGAGGTCGCACAACACCAGGTTATAGTCCAACAGTTTTATTTGAAATCACAAGCTTTCGGAACTATCGCTCCTTCCTCAGGTGATATCTTATTAGATATCAGCCTCTTTAGCACCGCATTAACTAATGTTTGGGAAAGGGAAGAGACAAATGAGACCACTTAATATAGCCTTAATTAGGTACTGGGAACAACTGAAATTAAATTAAATTTCAACTTTCTTGAAGATATTTAATTCTTTAATATGCTAATTCGTTGGCCTATGTCTAGGTTACTGCATCCATTGCCCCATTCCTCTGCTGGCCAGTTTTGAAATGGAGTATCAGTGCCAGATGTTAGGTCCAATGCTCCATGACCATGGTGTCTATTTACAATGAAGTATTATTCCAGCAGTCTCCAATCCCCCTCCCCAAACATACACATCAGCGACGGGCGTTGACATTTCATCTCATCTTGGCCTAAAACCTTAGCACTGAGCTCAAGGATACTGGACTTTGTGTCTGCCACTGATATGATATTGTGGCTCTTTGTTCTGAAAGTTAGCATAGCAACCAGGTAATGGTTGTGGCCACCAGATGTGGATAAAATGAATTCTCACTTGGAGAAACATGGGTTAATAAGGGACAGCCAGCACTGATTTCTTAAAGGCAAATTGTGTCTGACTAACCTGATTGAGTTCTTTAAAGTAACAGAGGGTTGATGAAGATAGTGCAGTAGATGTTGTATATATGAACTTTCAAAAGCCATTTGATAAATTACCTCATAACAGATTTACTCGGAAAATAGAAACCCATTGGCTAAGGGATGGAAGGCAGAGAGTAGTGGTGAACGGATGTTTTCCTGACTGGAGAGAAGTATGCAGTGGGTCCCCAGGGGTCGGTATTAGGACCATTGCTTTTCTTGTTATATATAAATGAACTGGACTTGGGTATAGGGAATACAAATTTGAAGTTTGTGGACAATACAAAACTTGGCAACATAGTAAATAGAGGACATGATAGTAGCAGACTTCAGGAGGACCTAGACAGACTGCTGAAATGGGCATACACTTGGCAGATCCACCTTAATGCAGATAAGTGTGAAGTGATGCACTTTGGGAGAAACCACATGGAGAGGCAGTATAATCTAAATGGTACTATTTTGAGGGGGCTGCAAGAACAGAGGGACCTGGAGGTGCATATTCACAAATCTTTGAAGGTGGCAGGGCAAGTTGATTAAAAAAGCGCATGGGATACTTGGCTTTGTAAATAGCGGCATTTGAATACAAAAACAAGGAAGTCATGCTAAACCTTTACAAATCTCTAAGGAGGCCTCAGCTGGAATATTGTGCACAATTCTGGGCACCACGCTTTAGGAAAGACGTCAAGGCCTTGGAGAGGGTACAGAAGAGGTTTACTAGGATGATGCCAGGGATGGGGGAGTTCAGTTATGTGGAGAGATTGGAGAAGCTGCGATTACTCTCCTAAAAGCAGAGAAGATTAAGGGGAGACCTTTAATAGAGGTAGTCAAAATTGAGGGATTTTGATAGAGCAAGTAGGGAGGCATTGTTTCCTCTGGCAAGTGGGTCGGTTTCCAGAGGTCACAGATTTAAAATAATTGGAAAAAGAACTAGGAAGGAAAAATTAGAAATTTCTTCACACCAAGGGTTGTTGAGATCTGGAACAGATTACCTGAAAGGTGGTGGAATCAGATACCATGGGAACTTTTAAAAGTCAATTGGACATGCACTTGACGAGGACTAATTTGCAGGGTTATGGGGAAAAAGCTGGGGTGTGGGACTAAATTGGACAGCTCTTTCGGGGAGCCGGCACAGGCATGACAGGCCAAATGGCCTCCTTCCATGCTGTAAGATTCTAAGTGCAGAGTAGTCATTGGAGTATTAATAAGTGAAATGCCCTAAAATAGGCAATTTGAAATTAAATTTAATGTTTTAGTTGCCACTGAAGCAAGGCTGGTCATATAGTTTCAACTCTAAAGAGTATTCTTTCAAAGGGAGGTTAAATATAAAGGAATGCTTATAAGGCATTGATTTATTGCTCATCCATCTTGCATGGTTTGCTCAGCTGGGAGCAGTTGACTCAAGGAAATATGTTGGAATATTGTCATTTAAGGGACTTTTACTCTAGAGGTTAACAGCTAGGTTGCCTTTGAGTGAATGGTTACCTCTTGAAATTTTGGTAGTGGTTGTATTACTGTATGTGTTCTTTTCAGCCACTGCTTAACATTAATAGAGATCTGACTGAATTTAAGATTGGCTGTTTTGACATTTTGTTCAATTGTGGAAATGTTGCAAAATGTATTTAGACTATTACTCAATTTCTCTTTTAAATTGGCTTTTTATAAAATGGGTAAACAAAGGTTTATGAATTTTTAAACTATCTTAGAATAGTGGACTATTAAAATATACTAGAACTAGCAGCAAATGCTTGCAATGGTGTGTTTTATTTCATAAACTATTTAATAGCTTGGTACTTTAACTTTTTTTAACATTTTATTTTTATTTAGAGGTTTTTATTTCCACAATTCTCTCAAAAAAGTTTGTTCTGTCCACAATGAATACCTCCTAAGAGTTCATCATTTGAGTGTATACCCCTCTAATTTGGAGTGTAATGAAGGCCTTGGGGCTAATAGTTTTTCCCCTTCTTTTCAAAGCTGTTTGCTGTCACAACGCAATTTAAGTATATCTACTGACAAAACCTTGACTGTTATTATCCTTTTTATTATGGATAAAAGGATTTGATATAAACCACAGGCTGTAAAAAAAAAATAGAACTCAGGATGCATGTTACAGCCTGGCTGCCAAATGGGCGATGTGGATTTCTGTAGCCTTTATTTCAAGCAGTAATAACCACAAGCATGAGGTCATTAAAGAATGTAGTATGTGTAACTTAATCAGTAGAAATTAAGATGCTTATATCTTCAAAGGCCAAGCTAAAATAAAAATTGTTTTGAAATACTCCATCTTAGCTATCTTGATTTTTCAACCATTGAATGCTATTTTCTCGTGAAATGTATTTGATAAATTCGACAGAGCAGAAACCTAACTAGTAGCCTCTACCAACTTGGCTGCAACTATTGTTTGTTGGCGAGTGGGTTCACAAAGTTTGTGAACTAGAAGTCTAAAAGTGAGGTAGCAGTGTGAGAGAAAATGTAAAATGGTCAACATTGCAATTATTGAACCATTGCCATCCTAGTGCCACAGTTAAGTATTTTACAGCTGTGCTTTTATTACGATCGGTCATGAACTACTTCAAAACCAATAGATATTTCCTGTTTTAATTGCTTTAGTTTTTACAAAAAGCTGTTTAGAAACCATTTGGGAAGAAGTGAATAATATGATTGTTTCGTAGCCGTTGTGAAGTTAATTAACCATTACCAATTTAATTTTCTTTCATAGAATCATAGAATGATGCATCACAGAAGGAGGCCATTCAGCCTGTGCTGGCTCTTTGAAAGAGCTATCCAATTAGTCCCATAGCCCTCCAATTTTTTTCCACTTCAAGTATATATCCAATTCCCTTTTGAAAGTTATTATTGAACCTACCTCCACCGTGGCTCAGTTGGTAGCACTCTCGCCTCTGAGTCAGAAGATTGTGGGTTCAAGTCCCACTCCAGAGACTTGGGCAAAAAATCTAGGCTGACACTCCAGTGCAGTGCTGAGGGAGCGCTGCACTGTTGGAGGTGCCGTCTTTCTGATGAGACATTAAACTGAGGCCCTTTCTGCTCTCTCAGCTGGACGTAAAAGGTCCTGTGGCACTATTTCAAAGAAGAGCAGGGGAGTTCTCCCCGGTGTCCTGGCCAATATTTATCCCTCAACCAACATCACTGAAACAGATGGCTGGTCATTATCACATTGCTGTTTGTGGGAGCTTGCTGTGCACAAATTGGCTGCTGTGTTTCCTACAGTGACTACACTTCAAAAAGTACTTCATTGGCTGTGAAGCGCTTTGGGTGGTCATAAATGCAAATCTTTCTTTCATAACTCGCTACATAAAAAAAAATTCTGCTCATCTCTCATCTGGTTCTTTTGCCTGATGGAGTGAATATAGGTGATTTTAAAGTCACCCTTCCCCTCTCACCGTGACTTTAAAATGTGCATTTCTTTACCTCCTGCTATTAAACCATTAATTGTATATTTCTTTTACCAGTTTCTCTGTTCAGTAACATGTTTTGGTAGTTCTTTAAGTGAATCACCAATAAAGAACTTGAATCTTTCTAAGAATACCAAAAGGGTTACTTTTCCTTTTCATCGTTCTAATTAATGTATTAGCAAAAGACTTGTTTATCACAATATTCTAAAGTAGGTTAGCTAGCTAATTGATTGTATTGAATTTCTGTGCAGAGCATTAAATTGAAGACCACAGCACACGTAGAGAGGCAGCCTAGAATAAAAATCGAAACCTTTCTCTCCTTGTAGTGGGGTTTCTGAAGTTTAGTGTTATGTCTCGTACTGATAAGTTCCGTTCCTCTAAAGTGCCAAAGGAAGGATTGTGGCATCTTAAAAATGAGCAGCTAGAGTTTACTCTCCACAAAAACAGTCAGGTCAGTGTAATATGACAATTATAGTTTAAAACAAAAAGCCCCAAGAGGTTTATGCCAAAGGTTAAATTTTATTAAGCTTGAAAATTAACCAAAAGTTTATCCACTAAAATTGCATTTTTCAAACCTGTTTTTATGCTGCCAAATTCATTTGAAGGTGAATCTTTTCCAGACTATACCTAATACTGCTACACTCTCTTCTCTCTTTCTTCCTCTTCCCATCAACTCTATAAAAACTCACTACTCTGCGGGTTTCATTCTGATATTGCAATGTGCACGGGTGGTGGAAGAAGCCATGAAGTTTTCATGTGACTCCAGGCAGCAAGGAGACTGGTGTGGCGACTGTTCAACCAACCAACATTCAGAATGTATGTCATTGAATTTTGGAAGCCCACTCTGTGGCAGAATAATAGTGAGTCTGCTGAAGCAATTCTGGGTGCTAATTAAAATATCTGTTAACGGAATATAGTCTTAGTCAACATTTGTTGCCTCCTGTCAGGTGCTCGGCTTTAAAGGTTTAAACCAGGGAAGGTGCTCTTCAGCTTTTTATTCCGTAAGGCTTTCAACAGATCACTCAATATTGGTGTGGATGAAGAAGTCTCTTTGGCCCATTTAGCATTTGGTGATTCTCATTGTTAAAAACCTACATTTAAATTTCCCAACTAAGTTTACTTATGAAAAACCTTGCAGCAAACATCCTTTTGTGTTGGGATGCTTTAACAATGGCCACTGGATCCTTTGAAAGTTAATGTGTGGTATTTTCTGTTTGGCTAAAGGTGAAATGATACTGTGAGCAGCATTCCCCAGCTCCTGAGTCCAGGCGTGATCACAGATGTATCATCTTAAATAAAAATACAAAATATTGAAAATACACAGGAAGTTGGCACCTAAAGTGAGTAGGTAGGCTAATATTTTGGGTGCAATCCTTCATCAGAAACAGGAACTTAGTTTGTTGAGTTTATTGCCTATTTGGAGAGCGGCGCACTCTTTTTTAATTAAAGTAAAGTACAAACTATGAGCTCTAATTGATCTTGCATTGCTCTCGGACAAAGCTAAAAGTAAAACCTTTGTCTGTCTGTGTGTAACTTCCTCTTGGCTTGTATCACACTTCGATTCTTTCCATCCTCCTTTCTATCTATTTCCTCCACTTTTCTATCCTGTCTTCTCTCTGCTCTGATTCACACTTCCTCTCTTCCCTGTCTCTTCCTTCTGTACAATTTTCTAATCTGTTTGATGTATGCCTTTCCCTCCCCTCACTTATAAGAAGACTTGAAGACAACTTGCAGCACGATCCTAAAATTCCCTTCAGGAGAGATCAACCATCGCAAACACATCAAATTATAGATCAGGAGATCGCTCCCTCACCATCCTGGCCAGTATCTCCTGATTCCGCCACCAGCGGACTAGTGTGTAAAAATTAAATAAAGAAATACATAAAAAATAACTTTCTCTGGAAAATTGAGAGTTGGGTTTGAGAGAGCCTGGGAGAGTTGGTGTCTATCCAGTGCTGGTCACATCAAGCGGCAGTCTGTCTCTCCCCCACTAATCCAACAAATAAGGTTGAGGAAAAGAAACCTGGGATGGGGCATGAACTAGGGGAAGTGGATACAGGGATTGTGATTTGGAGGCTGGGGCCTGACGGTGGATAGACTGGGGTTCTCAGACCCTTAGAAAGAGGTGAGAGTGGGGCAAGGAGAAGGCGGTGCTATCTATACCACTGCCGTTTTTTTGCTGTCTGCTTAGGCTGGAGGCTGCTGGACTTTCATGTTGTTCACTGTCACATTTGGTTACCACAGAGTTCTGAAAAAGACTGCAGTCAGCTTTGACCCGTTCATCCCAAGATGTACGACATCCGTTGAGAATTTGAAGACTTACTAAAGGTTTACTAAGAGAAGTTTCCCAGCGAATTCCTGTAATAACATCTTAAATGTTTGAAAGAAAAATATTAAAAAAAAGCTAAAAGGCAAGTTTGTGAGTGCTGTTTAATAGAGAGACAACAACTTTTGTTGCCCTTTTCGTTCTTGGATACTTTATTTTTTTGGGGAACAAAATTTGATGCTGTAATTCCACCAGGAATTTGTTCTTCATGTTCACTGGTGGAGTACTTAAATGTTTGGTTCACTGGGTAGCAGATGGGCCTGCCTTTTGTTCCAGGAATCCTCTGGGAGTTCAGCCACAGTTCTGAGTGTTTCCCTAGATACAGTGATTTGGGTTTTCAGTGCAGTTAGCACAAGACTAGTAGGATATTAACTGGGATCCCACAAGAAGCTGTGAAAGTAATTTTCACACCTAGAGCAGCTGGCTGATTTGGTTCATTTATCTCTGAAGTGTTCGGAGCAGTTTGTTTTTCATGAAATTTAAGGTTTGACAATGTTTTGATCCCGCTCCAACTGCGGTTTTGCCATAAGCTCTGTGTGTGTGTGTGTGTGTGTGTGTGTGTGTGTGTGTGTGTGTGTGTGTGTGTGACCCATTTTGCCTCTAATTACAGTATTCTGTTTAGCCCTTAATCATGGCCCCTAAGCGTAATCTCAGTGGTAAAGGTGAATCATTAGCGAAAAGGGCAAGGAATGTACTAACCTTAGATAGGAAATTAGGTGCCGTTAATAGACTTGCCCATGGTGAAAGTACAGCGTCAGTTGGACGACGAATGGGGGTTAACGAGTCCACCATTAGAACCATAAAAAAAAGTGAAGTGTCGATAAGGGCTTTCAATTCTAAAGCTAACTAGCTAAAACCAATTTTGCAATTGAGATCTGAATCTTTTGGGATGTATATTAAAATATATTCTAAATGCCCAAACCTGCAACACCTACTTTGCATTTTGGACAAGCAATTTTCTTTGGAATTTTACAGGTCTTGGTGTCTGAAAATATAACCAGTTTACTGTCTCACCAGAGGTTGGCTGCTGACTTGCTGGAGTTCTCTGTATCATAAAACTACCATAAGAATCTTAACCATAACTAAGAATCTGAGCTCTGGGATGCAGGATATTACACCTGACAACTTGAAATAGTTCAGCTTTTCATTTACTAGAAGTTGCTTGCTTTTACTCATGAAGGATCTACCTCAAGGGAGTATTTCCCCTTCTTAGCAACACCTTCCCAAAGGGGGTAGGTTGGTTTAGAAGCATCCGTTTCCCGTGTTGGTACATTATTTTTCATTTCTCTTTATGTCCTTAGCAATGTGTAAGTCTATGATACATCTGTTATCCTCATAATAGTTAACTGTAGTTTGTTGCTTGATGTATACAACATGTTTTTGCCAAGCCTGTACTAACTTCTTTTTGTGCTGTGTATGAGTGTACAAGTTCTGGCGAGGTCTACAACCCAGTCAACACTAGGGTTTTCCAATAGCCTTTCCTCTTGGAAATTAAACAAGTTTCACAGCAAACACAGAATTAATTTGCAATGGACTAATATTACAATTACAGACTCAGATGGATGGTTAAATGGTTCTTGAGGTTTTTGTATTCTTCCTGTTTTCAGTGGACCATCAAATGGGGCTTAGTTTTTTTTAAACTATTAAAATGAGATTGATTGTTGGATACAGAGGTTTGGCTGTAAATGTTTGCTCCTGCCATCTGGAGTTATACATGCGGAGAATGTGGCTAAGACACGGTGGCATAGTGGTTAGCACTGGTGCCTCACAGCGCCAGGGACCCGGGTTCGAATCTGACCTCGGGTGACTGTCTGTGTGGAGTTTGCACATTCTCCCCGTGTCTGCGTGGGTTTCCTCCGGGTGCTCCGGTTTCCTCCCACAGTCCAAAAATGTGCGGGTTAGGTTGATTTGGCTATGATAAATTGACCCTTAGTGTTAGGGGGGGATTAAATATGTGGGGTTATGGGGATAGGATGGGATATGTTAGGGGGAATTAAATACGTGGGGTTAAGGGGGTAGGGTGGGATATGTGTACTGTGGGGATTAAAGCAGGGACAGGGTACTGGATTTGGATGATCAGCCATGATCGTATTGAATGGTGGAGCAGGCTCGACGGGCCGAATGGCCTACTCCTGCTCCTAGTTTCTATGTTTCTATCACAGCTGCTGTCTGTATGCCTACCTGTTAAACCAGTGAGTTGTGATTCTTTGCCCAACACCTCTTGATGTCTGATACGTGGATATGTAATACCTGATAGAGAGGGGCTCTGATTGTTAATGAACACAACTGTTCTGCTAACAGCTTTCTGTGCTTTGCAAATAGTTTTTTCCAGCTACTAAGAAATAAGAGTCTGCGGAGTGTGATGCTGAATGTTTTTTTACTGCAGGAGTTAAGTACGTAATTCGCATCATCCTTGTAAATGGAATAAAAATAATTTAATTCCTTTCTACTTCTAAGTAGAAATTCCTTTCATGCCTTATATTTTGTCCAGTGAAGACAATTATTTCTCCCTGTATAAGAGTCGTATCGCATGGACAGTGTTTCAGAATCATCCTCTGTGAAGGCTGGGCACAATTCTTACTATCTGCTTATGGTGGGGGAAAAAAACTCTTTGCCCAATTCCCTGATAAATTCACTCTCAAATCTGCAACTTCCTCACCTTTGGCCCTCCCAACTGTTGCAATATTTGTGCCACTGTCAACCTGCTTAATTGTTCCCTTGCCTCTGTCTTCAATGCCTTGTCTCCAGCAAGCCCATCATTTTCTCTCACTCTTGTAACTCCCACCTTCATTCTATCAAGTCAGAGTGGCATAAACCCAAAATTAAGTGGTGCACAACTGGCCTAGTCATTAGTCACCAGATCTGGTTTGAAGGGCTCAGACAAACTCCGACATTTTTCCCCCCATGACCAACCACCTCCTCCCACATCGGGCACCAAACTTGAGGAGCTCATGGATGCCATCTCCAAGATCAAAACCATCCATGTAGCTGTTGCTGCTTCTTCTTCCTGCCCACCATCCCATCTCTTCAGTCTCCCAATTCTAGCCCAGGACCCCCCAGTCCTTTCAAAGCTCATCCCATCCATGAGACCCACCTCTTGCTCCCTGATTCCCCTCCATGCTCAACGCTCCTTCCTAGCCTCTATGCTAGCTCCGTGGCAGTTGAAAATGAGGAGGATTCCCTCGTTAGATCCATGGTCAGTGCTGCTCCGGCCATTGTGGTTGAGTGACTATGATTGGCTTTAGCACTGCTGCATTATAGAGGGGAAGAATTTGATGTCAATACACAGTTACAAAAATGTTTTTTTTTAAACTGAAAATAAGTGGCTGTTTATTAAATCTGCTCTAACCCAAAAGTAGCATGTGGTTTTGAAATCATGGAAATGATACAAAGAAAGAAGAGAGGGGAAAGAGCATAATAGTACACTCTTAAAATATCATGAAATTGCCTCCAGAGTAACTGCCCTTTAAAGTGAGAAATATCACAAGTTATACAGGAAGTGCAAAGTGTAGAGATGGTTAAGGTTTCCTGTCCTTTCTGTTTGGCACATACAGGTTATAATTCAATACTAAAACTCGACTAATGCCCTCATCATCTCGTATCCTAAGGAAAAATCCGCTGTAAACGCTGTAGCTGCATTTAGAGGTGATTATTTTTGAAGGAGTTCAAGCTTCCCTTGCAGTCATTAGTAATGGCAGCTAATTGCCCCCACCCGCACCCTGAATCGCTCATCAGTTGAGTAATGGTGGCTGATGAGGGAAGTCTTCTACGTGGGAGAATGCTAGAAATGACTGTTCCATTATGACATGTTTGTGGTTTACTTAGAAAACATCATGAAAGTGAGTGCTATGCTGGTTTCTCCAGAATGGAAGCTGTATATTCATAAAAGAATCCTTTCCAGTGGTATTCACTGCATTTTAGAAACTCTTTTTTGTCTCCCATTACCTTCAAACATTGCCACAGTACAGTATCCCAGTATAATGGACTAATGGTGATCTGGAAGTGCAGATATGCATATTATATTCAGAGTTTTTCAATAAGTAATTTTGTTGTATCTACACTATTTCAATTTCTGTAGTTGCACGAATTGACATTCACCCTAATCAATCCTGTTTCCATGTCCAGTGTGCTCTTGAGCCAGTCACACACACACCGTATGTTTTTGGGCAATTTGGTTAGATGCCCCCAGTCCTGTTCCTTAAGCACACCCATTTTGAAGGTATGTTATAATGCTACAGTTTTTTTATTCGCTTATGGGATCTGGGTATCGCTGGCAAGGCCAGCATTTATTGCCCATCCCTAGTTGCCCTTGAGAAGGTGGTGGTGAGCCGCCGCCTTGAACTACTGCAGTCCGTGTGGTGAAGGTACTCCCACAGTGCTGTTAGGGAGGGAGTTCCAGGATTTTGACCCAGCGACAATGACGGATCGGTGATATACTTCTAAGTCAGGATGGTGTGTGACTTGGAGGGGAACTTGGAGGTGGTGGTGTTACCATGCGCCTGCTGCCCTTGTCCTTCTAGGTGGAAGAGTTCGCGGATTTGGGAGGTGCTGCCGAAAAGCCTTGGCGAGTTGCTGCAGTGCATCTTGTAGATGGTACACACTGCAGCCACGTACGCCAGTGGTGGAGGGAGTGAATGTTTAAGGTGGTGGGTGGGGTGCTAATCAAACCGGCTGCTTTGTCCTGGATGGTGTCGAGCTTCTTGAGTGTTGTTGCAGCTGCACTCATCCAGGCAAGTGGAGAGTATTCCATCACACTCCTTACTTGTGCCTTGTAGATGGTGGAAAGGCTTTGGGGAGTCAGGAGATGAGACACTCGCCACAGAATACCTAGCCTCTGACCTGCTCTTGTTGCCACAGTATTTATGTGGCTGGTCCAGTTAAGTTTCTGGTCAGTGGTGACCCCCAGAATGTTGATGGTGGGGGATTCGGCGATGGTAATGCCGTTGAATGTCAAGGGGGGGTGGTTAGATTCTCGCTTGCCTCACTTCCCCCACAATGTATGTTTTCCAATTTGACAGATAGTTAGCGATTGAATGGTGTATTGGTAGTTCTACCATCAAATTCATATTTGGCACATCTGCACTTCAGCTGTTTTTTCTTTTAAGCTTTCTGCTTTGTGGTCCACAATGAAAAGCTGTTCATCAGAGACCTGTTTGTTTAAGTAACAGAAGTACAGTAAGTTTGAAAGCAAAGGGTTAAGATCTGTATGGAACCTGTGGCCTTCGAGTCAGTAAGAACAGTCAGTGGGGACAACTGCAAATTGCTGCTAGTCTAGACTAATGAACCCAGAAGTCTTTAATTTAATGGGTTTTCCAGTTTATCCTGCTTCTCCAAATCTCCTTTACATTAGCTGAAAAGTTACACAATACTGTACTTCCAATCATCCAGAAATCCTCCAGTAGCAGGAGGATTTTTATTTTTCTGATCCACAGCGTAACAGTTTCCAATTTGACCATTTTGTTACAGGCTTTTAAAATTAGATAGTGTGGGAGTATTTATTTCCTGGGTGTTGGCGGTGATGTAGGGCTACACTAAGCTTCATATATGTTCAGAGCTACAAAGTCATATTGGAAAATCCCTAATTAATAGATGGTTAAATGTATCTTTTCTCTGTCTCCTTTTATTAAGGCAGGTGAGGCCTACACTTGTTTACATTGACCACATTCAGTGCACGCTGCGGCCCTCTTTTTATTTTAGTTGCAACCTAAATAAAAATCATTGCAGGTAGTGAGGGTATGAATGAATGACTGACTGTATCCAGTTTCTAAACGTGCTCCCAGGAGGCAGAGCAGCGAACATGTTGGTTGCTCTGTATGATACTTAGGGGCATTTAATGTGGGTTAAATGCTCTACTTTTCTATTCTTCTCTTCCTCCCCACAAACTTGTTTCACACAGTCGTGATGTGAGTTGAGCTAAACAGCTTTTAAAAACATTTTGTCAATTGCTACCGTAGTGATTTCTCTTCAGCTCCGTATTCACTTGAAGTAAATGCAAGGTCCTATGTGGCAAAGGTGATGCCACAAATGCCACTGAGGTTGGTGGATCATGACTGGCAGTACCAATGCTCTAACTTTTTCAATGAAATAAATGCTATGCATCATCTGCTTTGAGAGATATTTTGTTCAATACCCATTACCCCGCATGGAATAACACATTCTTATCTGAAGACACTGTGAAGAGACCAGTTTAGCAATAGCAAATTGTAGAGTATTTGAGGTGTAAAATGACTATGAATGCAAACGCCCATGATTTGAGGGGTGTTCATAGCCTGAGGTGTAGATTCTTTAAAAGTTTGATTAAAAAAATTAAACTTATCTCTATACAAGTAACTTATACTGAAGAACAGTTATGTATGAACCTGCTGAAAGCAGTAAACTTTATATTTACAGTACTAATTGCATCTTCCTACATCAGATGGCTGACCACAACTAGTATTGCTCACATTTAATTTGATGTGTGGTAAACAAAATGTCGTCTTGTTTCCTTGATGTGACAAATGGCAATTGATTAACACACTGTGCACCGTAACAGATTGGGAACCAATTGCCAGTGTGTTTTGTCTTCAAACTGTTGTTGAGATGTAAGCAGGGAGTTCAGGAGCCATGCTGTTTAGTGCTGTAATACTTCCAAAGAATGTTCACATTTGCTTAAAATCCAAACCCTGTGTATGATATCTGGTTACTCCCACTAAGTCAGCTCACCTTTATGTGGGAGGCAAGTTGCAGTCAGTTTTACAGGAGCATTCGAAGATGTATACCTACTGTGATTTGATTGCACATCTTTTGTGATTTGACAGCAAATCTTGATCTGAATTCTCATTAATGATGTGACTGACTAGAAGTATGCTTTGCAATATATGGTTTTAAAAATGCAGTTCCTTCACTTCCTTGTCAGCTCAGTGTTCCTGTTTGTCTTTTTCTATGGGTTTGGTATCATGTAGTGTCAACATGCCCCATGTCCTGTTGGCATAGTACAGGAGGATTACATTTCGGCGTAAAATTCTGGTGTGTGTCAGGTCTGTAGTGTTTGAGTGCCGACTTAATTTTCTTTTGCTTGTTCACTACTATCTGTAAAGGTCGTAGACTTTGTGGTCCTTTACTGCCACTCCATAACCACTGAGTCAAACTAATGCAGTTAATTTTCTTTCTCACCTTTTTCTCTCTCTCTCCCTTTTTAATTTAACATTTTATCATAGTGAATGCGCCTTGTAGCTCTGTACAGAGAACTAGTGCCACAGAGGGGAATCTGACTCCGAATTAAAATGTGGGCCTCTAAACAGGATCGAGCGCTACAGAATTAGATATTTGTAAGAAACATTAAACCACTTACAGAGCAATAATTGTTAAAAATGGATTGGGGCTTGCCAGAACACATTGCAGTATTCTTTGCAGTCTGATCATGGGTCAGATCATGCTTTTTTTGGGTCCAGGGATTTTTGATGATTACCTTGTGACATACTATGGTACTGTGCGAAATGAGAAGTTTAAAATAAATTTTCCTTGTATGCTTGACCGTTGATTTCACTGCAGATCAAAAGGGACTGTTTCAGCTATTAAAAACTTACAAGAGCACACAGTGATGTAAAACAGATTACCAGTGGGACATGATTACAGCTGTAACTTTTACTAACCTAAATAGTTTAGTAACCATCACTTTTTAACAAATGTATTATTTAGTTTATTTTGGCCTAAATGTTTTTTTCCCTTTGTTATCCTATCTTGTTCCTGAAAGATTTTCATTTGGAGTTGTTTCCCCCTCCCCAACTGACGGTGTTACACATTATTGACTCTGCAAGTAGTTGAGTACAAGGGCCCAGCTAACTACTGTAATGGGTGCGTGAGTTATGCCAGTACGCTCAGTGAAAGCCAGAGTGTGAATTGAGACTCAACATAAGAAACTTTTAAAACTGTTAGATTTAAAATTGTTAGATTGGGACAATTTATTCACAGAAATACTTGAAAAATATTTTTTTAATACTGTAACCTCTAATCATGTTAGGACTGATGTAAGAATTTCCGGGTGAATTGCAAAACCTGAGGGAAATGGGTGACATGTGTCTTCACCTCAGGGACCAAGATATATCTGAGACAGGATTCTGTGCTTCGGAAAAGTCTTGAGCTAAATTATTCCTGACAGTCTATTCCCAGTGGATCCAAGTTAATAGTGTAAAAAAAAGTTACTTTTAATTGTGCAGTTATACTCAGATAAAATAATTTTTACTACCAGTGAGCTGGCTGCTTTGTGAAGATCGGCCATCCTTTGAGTTGAAGTGACTAAAATCTATAGGAAGCTGCTTTCTGTAATAAGCAGCTGCATTGATGGCAGGCCTGGAAAAACACTGGCAAACGGTTCAGCTACCTACCGGTCTTGTTGGCAACCCAGAATAGTTTTTCTGTGGCCTAAATCACAAGGTCCCAATGACCCTTTCAGTGCTCCTTTCACTAGCCTACTTTTAATATAAAATTGGGGTTGCTCTAATGGAACATGTTTGGGCCAGTGAAAATATTTTGTAATGGCGCCCAAGTAATGAAATGTTAGTACCTTGAGGTCTACACCGCCCATATTTCTTCCGTGTCAAATTCTATTGACTCTAAGTGTGATAGTAGTACATCCCAGCCTCCAGTGGTGGATAGATAATAAAACTGATGTTGCCTCCCTGTAATTAAAAGGTGGGAAGAAATGCCTAACCAGAAGTAATCTCTGTTTTCCCCATATAAATGGAAATAATATTGTAATATAAAAAGGAATTAACTTGAAAGAAAAATGAATGCTTTGTGTTACTGGTGGAATTAAAACAGCTATTCTTCTGTAATCAAGTCCCATTTGCAGACACCTACAAAAAACATTATTTCAAACTACAAAAATAATTTTTTATTTAACAGCACCATTTGTACTGGGGATACTTCTTGTGATTGTTGCCTCTGAAACTCCCTTTCTAGGTAATGCTTTAAGGTATTTTTTTTTTACTTCCATTGCTATTTGGATTTAGCATAATGTTCAGATTTCCTGCCCTAATTTACCTGCATCTCTTTCCCTCCCTTTTTAATTAAAAAAAAAATCTACCATTGGTACTGATATTTATTTTGAAAGCTATTTAACAGGATAGTCGTATTGAGTCATTATGATTGGCAATCAATTGTTTAAGTACCAAAGTTTATGTCCTCATTTTCCAATGGGAATTCTCATGTAGCAGGATGATTGTTTTCAGTCGTTTTAAATATTTCTGCCTTCACATACAATACTTTGCATTGGTGCCAACCATAAATCATCAAAACAATTCTTTGTATGGTAACGAGTACATTTTGTGAAATGGACTGCATTCTGTTTTTCAATACAGAGCTTTACAAAGCTTGGGTCTGCTTTTGCTTTGCCTTATTTAGTTACTCTGACAATTCTGTGCACATTTTAAAAGGTCAGTCTGTGGTGAGCTTGCTCGTTCTTTACTATAAATATTTGAGTGCATTTGCATGTTGATGGAGAGATTGATGCAAAAGTGTATACGAATTTATGTATGTTACCAATACTGTTATTTAAGGTGCGTGTTTTGTTACTATGCCTGAATTTGAAACTTTGAAACGCTAACCTGCTAAGGCTGGTGGTGGAATAGGATTTTGAAAGCCAATACACTAATGAAAAATAGATGTATACTAAGAATTTGCATTTATATGCAGGTAGTGCCTTCCACATCCTCAGGATGTCTCCAAGTGTTTCACAGCCAATTAATTACTTTTTATTATCCCACCATTATAGTTGCAGATAAGTGGCTGGAGCCACAAAAATAAACATAGGTTCTTCAATTTTAATTTTTTTAGGAGTTCTGTAAATCTAATGCCGAGACCCATAAAAGTAGTGTCGGTAAATCATGTAAGTAATTGTGGATTATCATTTAGCTTGATTCGACTTTTTTTTAACTTTAAGTGTCAGCTGTGGCTCAGTGGGTAGCACACTCGCCTTTGAGTCAGAAGTTGTGGGTTCAAGACCCACTCCAGAGACTTGGAACACATAAAGCTAGGCTGACACTCCAGTGCAGTGCTGAGGGAGTGCTGCACTGTCGGAGGTGCTGTCTTTCGGATGAGACGTTAAATCGAGGCCCCGTCTGCTCTCTCAGGTGGACATAAAAGATCCCACGGCACTATTTCGAAGAAGAGCAGGGGAGTTATCCCCGGTGTCCTGGCCAATACTTAACCCCTCAACCAACATAACAAAAACAGATTATCTGGTCATTATCACATTGTTGTTTGTGGGACCTTGCTGTGCGCAAATTGGCTGCCGCATTTCCCACATTACAGCAGTGACTCCACTTCAAAAGTACTTCATTGGCTGTAAAGCGCTTTGAGACGTCAGGTGGTCGTGAAAGGCGCTATATAAATGCAAGTCTTTCTTTTGTTGCTTCTTGTCTTGAGTTTTAGTGTTTTTCAAAATAAAAACTGATTTTCACTGAATTTATTTAGGATTTTAAGGATTCAGTTTTTCCCCATTGATTTTTCTCTCTTATAGAACAGTAAAAATAAAATCTGAAAAACTTGACTTTGTAAATTAAAGAAAAAATTGACTTTAACCATCCTTGCCTCTACGTTATGCAATCGCAGCTGTCATGGCAAATGCTGACTGTTGCAGTCAGTGTGTGTGTGTGTGTGTGTGAGAGAGAGATGGCATCAACATTGAAAGATTAATGATTATGACATTGTCACTACAAGTTTTCTCAAGTGACCATATGCTTACTGGGAAAGTCCGGCAGTGCTGATTTAAATTCTGTGCTAAGCACTTTATTGCATTGTATAAGACTAATAGAATTGACTATCTAAATATGTGCTGTAAAATGTTACTAAAGGGGTTGGTAATTTTATGTTTAAAATGTAAGTATTTTTATGATAAAATTGGAAAAAGGAACTTTGGGTGAATTGTGTAACACATAATTGAATATTGGTCTGGTTACGTTTAAGTTTGTATGTATTGGTGGATTTGGGACACAGATTGCTCATGTTTAAACTGGAGATGGATTTTTAACATATCTCCTTTATGGTTTCCTGTTTAGAACGATCATGAATGCAAGTCACCATAAAATTTCATGGCAAACAAGGTTTTTTTTTGTTTTCCTTTTCTCTTTCCTGTTACCGGCGCGCTTTGTAATGGAATAATGTGTAGAGTCCCGTCTCATTTATATAGTTAGTGACTGGAGTAAAAGAAATAAAGGCTTGCGTTGAGTTAAACCCCTCACAGAATCGTAGAAATTACAGCAGAGTTGGAGACCATTCAGTATGGTTGGAGTATTCCATGCAGTTTTTGGCATTCCATTAACAGAAAGGATCTTAGAACCATGGAAAGGGTGCAGCAAAGATTCACCAGAATGGTACCAGGGATGAGAGATTATAGTGAAGAAGAAAGTCTCGGAAAATTGTTTTATTTCACTGGAATGGAACAAACAAGGTTAAAGAGGTAACCTAACAGATTTTCAAAATTATCAAAGGTTTTGAGAAGATAGACACTCCACAATTGTTAATCACCACCTTCTCAAAGGCAATTAGGGATGGACAATAAATGCTGGCCTTATCTAGAGAATGAATTATAAAATGGTATTCTAACTGTTAAATACTTGACTACCACAAGTGCCATTTACGGGTTGCAAAAGCATGGTTGGTACTGTTGAAATACAGTTAATTATAAGAGGAAAATACTGCAAAGTTTTAATGAAATCTGGTACAATTTAAAAATTGTCAGCAATAAAGCTATTAATCCTTGCCCTTTTTGTTGTCTAATTTCTCTAAATGAAGACTGATTGCTGGCACACGAGGACCTCTGATAGCAGGCATCATTATAAAAAGGGATTGGAAGATGAGCTGAAAATCTAACGTGGTTTAGTCTTCCCAGAAAGCCACTACTCAATTTGGAGTTTGTTAAATAAGCATATTTATACAAGCTATATGTTTTAAGAGCACTGTACTCCTTCATGAATGATATAGTCTTCACCATGTGTAATACTTTCCAGTGGACAGACTTGACTTCATGACATTTCGATGACATTTATACTTCACCAGAGGAGATCGCTGAACTGAGTGCTGCTCGGTTTCTTTCGCATGTGAATAATTTTACTAAGCAGAAGAATAAGGTTATTTGTGCAATGTGGTGGTAGTGAGCGCGCACTGATTATCCTAAGGTGTTTGAGATCAACTGCAATTAGTAGAATGATGCTAATTAAGGATGGAAGGAGAGAATGATTTGCGTATCTCTGCCGACAGCATAAATAGCATAGCCAGTTCTTTTGATGGGTTCTGACAGTGGGTCCACACCTGAAACATTCTCCATTGTCACCAGATGCTTACTGATCTGCTGAGTGTTTACAACATTTTCTGTTTTTGTTTGCCTTGTTACGGTGTTCCTGATTGCATTAGGTGACTCGTAGAAAGCGTATTATGCTTAATCACACTGTGTGTATGGATTTTTTTTGTAATGGGAATGCGTGCATGCCCATTGCAATCCAAATCATTCACTGAGAAGTGTTAGCTTCTAGAATTAAGAGTGAGGGCATAAAATTTTAAAAGGGTGAATGAAAATTGCTGCAAAATCTCAGCATTTTGCAGTATCAAGTTGGCCAATGTTTTAAGCTTCTAATTTGCATTTTCTTCAGGTTATATGGGGACAGGAGTAGGCCATTCAGCTCCTTGAGTCTATTCCATCATTCTGTTAGATCATGGCTAATCTGTACTTCAACTCCATTGACCTGCCGTTGCTCCATATCCCTTGATACCCTTGCCTATTAAAAATCTACCTGGTTCTAAAATGAGCACACTAGTGTTTGAAACATCTGTCGCCTTTATGATTACTTTAACAACAGCAAAATTAACTAATCTCTGGATCTTTGAAATTCTGTATTGGGATTATTATGTCTATAGAGAAATTCAGTAGTGAAGAAGTGTGCCTTGAGACTTCTATACACTGATACGCAATTTTACAGCGTTTTTCTGAGATGAATCAGTCTAGAGCTCCTGGGAAGTTTAACTTTGATCAGTGAGTGTGCTCTAGCTGCTTGGGTCAATGAGCACTCCTTTAGGACCTTTTTTTTCTTGTGCTACTAGTACAAATGCAAAGCAGATAAAGGCAACCCTTTTTGCTGAGGAGACCTTTCTGGACTGAAAATTTGGTTATGGTTGTAATAATGTGAACCAGTGGGTGTTAATTTATATGGCTTTCGAATAAGTTTGTGTCTTTTTTTTTATGGGGCTTGCATGTGTGTTCACGCTCGTAACTACTGGACACAAACCTAGAAGCTGCCCTCAGATATAAACCCATGGCACAATTCAAAACTTTGAAAGAGAAAAACTGCTAAGTTTCATGCTGAATGGTGGTAGATGTTTGTTAAGTAAACATACACATGAAGTACTGTCTGTATTGTGTGTAAAGCATTTTCACCTGTGGCTAGTCAGCCACTTCTGTTGGACAGCGCTGAGCTAGAGTCACGTGTCGGCCAGACTGGGTAGAGGTGACAGAATTCCTTCCCTGAAGGACATTAGTTAACCAAATGGCTTTTTATAACAATTTGGCAGCTTTCATGGTCATTTTTGTTTCCCTTGGAGCTGGGCCAGACACTTTCAGATTTATTGAATTCAGTTTCACAACTTGCCATGCTGGGATTTGAACTCATGACTTCTGAATTGCTAGTTGAGTACCAGAACCATTACTCTGTAACTGTATATTTCTGCCCTCCTCAACTTCTTGTTTTTGAGTTGGCAGTAACTACATATAAAGTAAACCATTTCAAAATCACATTGAAGAGTAGCAGAGTTAGGGTGGCCTAGTGGTCTGCATATTTTCTGCTGTTTGTTTCTCTTTTGTTTGTTGAAACTGCAGTGTAATTTAAGCGCGGGTTATTTCTTGGAGAGGAGGGAGAATTCCCAATGCAGAGCTGCGTTAACAACTGGGAAGTGAGTCCTAATTACATAGAATTTACAGCACAGAAACAGGCCATTCAGCCCAACTGGTCTATGCTGGTGTTTATGCTCCACACGAGCCTCCTCCCACCGCTCTTCATCCAACCCCATCAGCATATCCTTCGATTAAATCCTGTAAATTCCTCCACTTGGCATATTTTTCGGTTCCTTTGTACCAATGGTATTTTGTTCTCTTCCTCTACTGTAAAAACAGATGTAAAGTATTCATTTAACAAGTCTGCCATTTCTTTATTGTCTATTCTAGTCTCACCTGCATCCGTCTTTAATGGGCTCACATTGCCCCTTACCACTCTCTTTCTCGCAATATTAGCTTTGATATCCCTTGCATTTTTTTTCCATATTCCCATTTTGCACTTCTTATTAATGATGTGATTTGTTTCTTGCTGGGCCTTCAACCAGGTAGAATGTTTTGCCATGAAAAGCTATATTATTGGCAAATGTTTTACTCCTCTTACTCTAAAATGTGCACCTATTGCCTCACCAAACCCCCCATCCGTCCCGTTTGATTATGCAAAGCCTCTTCAAAGGAAAATTTATAAATTGAGAAACTCTTCTTCAAGCCTGCATTTCTTCAAGTTGTGAGAAAATGGGCGAAAGTGGTTTACTGTGTGGCTTATTGCCTTGTAGTAGTGACCAACAGCTGAATGAACTTGTATTTAGCTTCTGTTCATTATAACCAACGCAGTTGCAGAAAAAGCTGATTTAAATAATATTGTAGCCAACACGAGATACGAGACAAAAGCAGAATACTGCGGATGCTGGAAATCTGAAATAAAATAGAAAACGCTAGAAATACTCGGCAGATCAGGCAGCAGCTGTGGAGCGAGAAACAGAGTTAACATTTCAGGTCGATGACCTTTCAAGATACGATGTTTGTCTTTGCTTTCTTGCCACTATAAACTGGCACTGAGAAGCAAAATTGATTGCCAAAAAATGCCTGCCACAGACCAACAGCCTCTGGTATTACACTGCTACTTGTACTATATGTTGGTATTGTAGCTCTTGTAGGGGCTAATCATATTTTACGTGGAAGATTTGTGCGTAGTGGGAGGGCTAAACACCTAAGTAGCTGGTGCATTTATTAAACTCATTAAAGTGTATGTTGTAAACTGGATATTTTACAGCAGCATAATATTGTAAAACAACTTGTAGATTTTAAAAAAAATATAATGTCTATATTAAAAATCTTGGGCCTGCACACATTTTCTGTTGGTAACGCGTGCTTCCTGTATCTGTTATGCCTTTTTCTCAGTCATATTTTGTTGATTTTCTTAAAATAAAACGGCAACAAATCAGAACTGAAGGAGTAGGGAATGTATGAATTAAAAATTAATAGTGGCAAGGAACCCACCAGTGAGTAGGTACTAAAGAATTTATGAAAATAACCATTCTGAATGATCAGTCAGGAGAACCTACCAGTCAAAGAAAGGTAAAGACGAATCTCCACGCTTTTTATTTAAAAAATATTTTTTCCCCAGTAATTCAGATTTCATAATTTGCATAAGTTTGGTTTGTATTCACTTGAACGTAGAGGATTGAAGGGTGAGCTAATCGAGGTGTTATGAAGGGATTATAAAGGAGTTTGGTATGGTAGAAACAAATACATAATTTTCTGTGGTGGGGAATCCAGACCAAGAGGGCATAATAAAATTAGAGCTAGGCCATTTAGGAGTGAAATCAAGAAGCACTTTTTCACACAAAGGTTGTAGAAATCTGGAACTCTAATGCCGCAAAAGGCTGTGGATGCTGGGTCAATTGAAATTTGCAAGTCTGAGATTGACGCATTGTTATTTGGTAAGGGCATCAAGGGATGTGGAACAATGGTGGAAAAATGGAGTTGAGATACAGATCAACCAGATTACTGTCCAGGCGGATTACTGTCCAGGTGGTGAAGACAACATTTGTCCCATTAAGTTTCTTGTTCAGTAATGGTTCCTGAAGACTTTAGCCCCAATTTTAACTTAACCTGTCCAGTTGGAATGGGGCGGGTTCAGGGCGAACGACTGTCATGCACACCGGCTCAAACGCCATTCTTGCAGGTGGTTTAGGCTGAAATGGGGGCATTTGTATTTGTGGTGGTTCTCCATATTCATAATATAATTTGGTGATATTTTTTCAATAGTGCTTTCAATTCATTCTTGAAGAACATCTTCTCATTGGCTGTTTCCTCTTAACATTATCCTAATTAAGTATTTTTAAATTAGTATTGAATTATGTTTAAGTTGCATTTCAAGTTGAGTGGATATCTTTTGCATCTATATGGGATGTCAGGTTTCATGAATGTCTCAAAATTAGATTGAATTGTAATAGATGGTTTTATTTTATTTGTAATGCTAAAATGGGAAGAGCTTTTCCAATTGTTCACTTATTTTAGGAACCAGGGGAGAACCAGTTGGACAGCTAGTATATTAAGTGATTTGGTCTGTTGAACAGAGGGGACATTTCATCATTACATTTTTGGTTCACTTTCACTGCTCATGACTTGCATTGTCTTCCATGATACTTTCCCCTACAAATTTCCTCTTGCTTCAAAATACAAAACTTTGTTGAACCAAACAAAATCCCAAGTTACTGATTCGCTCCCATGAATTAAAATTTCCAGTTTGGGAACTAAAGTTTCTACTGAAATTTTAAGAACTCTGCAATGGCTTGTCTCTTGACTGGAAGCACCATTTCTGAGGCAGGGTCCTAATACAATTTTTCAACACATTGTCTTGAACTCCCAGTGCACGGTTGCTCAGAAATTAGTAGTGTTACACATAGGATATCTTTTTTAACCCAGTTTTCATGAACTAAAATATGTTAAATCTATACTTTTGTAGGAAATCTTTGAAGTAGAGTGTACGCTATTTTTAAAAAATGCCACGGTTACTGGAAAAAAACACAGGAAAATATTTGTGAATCTGAAAGTAACATTGCAGAAGGAGTCCCCATTTTGGGGATTCCCTAAAAGGGTAGGAGTGTAATCTAACCTGTATTTTAAGTACATTTAAGTTTGTGTGGGCACCTCTTGGCTCGCTGACAGTTGCAAGTTTCTCACAGCCCATTTTAAATAAAGGTTCCAGTAAGAATAAAAAAGTTGAACTTTTTTAATACAAAAGTAAGCCTTGGGTGAAGCTCTCCCTTGTTTTCATGTAGTGCCTTGTTTTTCCACCTCTATCTGCTTGGGACTCAAAAAAAAAACTGTTGCATTTGTATAAAGTAATCTTTTTTGCCTGATGACAAACTTTGTCTAACTGCTGTATTTTAGTACTTATGTTTTTCTAAAATTTTGAAGGTGCATCTGAAGATTTTGTTTTACAGCTCCCACCCGTATCTCAGTACTCTATGAAAAAGTCAATAGTTCAATTAAGATTTCCTGTTAATAGGGGTTTATAAATGGAAACCAGTCTGAGGTATTTGTAACTGAGAGTGAAACTATTTCCAAAAATAAAAGGGCTACAAAAGCACATTACCAGTTGCTGGTTACATCCTCAGAGTTGTAATACAGTTGCTGGGTCTGATCTGTTCCTTAAACCTATGTTGGCTTGGAGCTGATGGCCTGGAACTTGTGGTCCTGATGGCGGCGATCTGGCAGCGTTCGCCGTCATTTCGTCTTGGAAACTGACCGCAACTTCAGGGTTTAGCGCATGCGCAGCCTAACGTGGAAATTCTGAAGTTACGGTCACTGCTCCTCCACAAGCTGCATTGTGGACACCCCCACCCCCAGAGCCGGCAATCCGTGAAATCCCTGATCTGACGAAAGCTCCCCTTTATCCAAACAAATATCACTGTTAAAAACCCCATAAAAAGTTAGACCCATTCAAATGAGGGGCAACTGGGTTTTTAACAGTGATCTGAGTCATAACTACTGATAAGCAACCGTTCTGGCCCTGAAAAACTAATTTTATATTGGTGGAATGTCAAATTTCTCCATTTAGTTAAAAATTATTAGGTTTTAAAATTAATTAACAAAAACTATTTTTAAAGTTTGTTGATATTTCAGCTTCCACCATAACCCAATGTGTATGTCCCAACCTTTATTTCGCTCTCTGTAAATTTTTTAAAAAGTGATTGATTATTAGCGCTTTCTATTTCCTGGTTCCCTGTCTGTGAGAATTTTGCATTGTGATTGGCTGCTTAGACAGCTTGTTGACGTCACAGCAGCTCGCATTATGGGATTCCCACTAAACTACGTTGATTTCAACTGCACATTGGAAAAGCCGAACTTCTCGCCACAGAGATCGCAAGATCTTTGTGGGAAGCTTACTTCGGGGCCAGCGGCGAACGCCTTTAGTGTCGCCACTGACCGCAAATTATGGGCCATTGCATTGTTTAAATGCTCTTTGGGTGATTTTCTGTGCTATTTTCTAAATGATCCCTAAAATTTAGACTTTACCATTGGTTTGTCTGCACCCTTTCCCCCTACAAGAAGTAATTTTGCACTTGAGCAAAAGCTGTGGCCAAATCTTATTCCTTTTTTAGGCAGTGCGTGTTTATACTGGGAAGCATAAACCACAGACCAGTCCAGTTTATGGATGATTGTACAAGCAGAATATTGGTTTACTGTTTTTCTGGTTCAGATGTCTTCCTATTTGTGTTGCAGCAAAACAATGGCCATACTAATCTGTTTAGTCCACAGCTATCAATGCACAATTGGTTACTCATTATGTTGTATTTTTCTTTAAAAAAGAGAGCTTAAATGCTTTAACAAGCAAAAGAATGTGTCCAGAGGTAAAAAAATAGAAATACAGCATTAACAATGCTAAATTCGCATTAATAATGGGATACGTAGTACTCCAGTTAAATTTAATTATTGATGTTGTTAATTATTAATGTCTTTATTTTGCTGCCACTTTTTCAGTTAACAAAAATCCTTGACTGTAAATGTTGAAGGTAAAACCATAACGGTATTTCCTAGTTTCATTTTCTGTCATCAATAGGAGTTGTTTCAAACATACCTTTTTCGTGTAGGAATCCTAATCCTCCGTATCCTTTCATGTCAGTTTGTGCCAGTTTGCAGTGAGCCCTTGATACCACAGCCCCCTTTCTGAAATCACATTTCTGGCCTTGTCTTGACTATAAGGATGAAATTTATTTTCATTTTGAAGGTACGGCCAAAATGACAGTAAAATTCAAACACTCGAAACAAAAATTGCCTCCATGGCTGTGTGTGTGCACAGTATGCAGACTTTATTTTTGTACCTGTTTGGTAAACAAAAAAGATTGAGAGTTCATTTTAAATCTTGTCCTGATATATTGATAATCTGTATAGGAGTAGAGCTGAATGGAACAAGACAAGATTTGAGACTGGGTTTTGAAAATTATTTAAATTCAGATTTTTCTT
Source organism: Squalus acanthias (assembly GCA_030390025.1). Taxonomy (NCBI): domain Eukaryota; kingdom Metazoa; phylum Chordata; class Chondrichthyes; order Squaliformes; family Squalidae; genus Squalus; species Squalus acanthias. The sequence goes on from CM059429.1 coordinate 145,821,182, forward strand.
TTGTAACGGAGAGATGAAGATTGTTTCAGAGAACGCATATTTATGAAATCTGAAACTATTTGTAGTGCACTGTTACCGAGCTTATATTCGGCCATCAGGAAGAATGCCAGTAAAGCTCTAAATTGGCTGGTTGATGCAGTAAAAGTGGAGCATTATGGTTAATCTATTTCTCTCACATTAGATTTCATTTAGAGAGGTTTTAAAAGAAAATCTTCATTTTTCATTTGTCATTTTTAATCTCTTGGGAGCTACAAAAAATAATCTTTGCCTAAACTAAGTGCAGCATTTTTTCTCTCGTCTAGCCATGCGCCCACAAGACTGGAAAAAAATCCATGGTTTTTGACAGCTCTAGTTGTATTTTAAAAGCAAGAAAGTTGATTCATCAAAGACTTTTTGTTAGTATTTTAAGCCAAAAATTAAAATAAGCACCATGTCAATTATTTTCATAGTCTCTCAAGTATACTAAAAATCATTTTCAAAATCAATTAAAAAAAATTCTCCAAATGTAGTTTATTTAGTAAATCATTTAGAAATTCACAGATAACTACACAAACCTCTCTGCACATATTACAGTTGATCTAAACTGAACAAATTTTGAAATATTCAGAGATATTTACCTTAAGATATATTTTTCCCCTCAGCATGGTTTTTCTTGGAAATGCTATTTGTAATTAAGAACATAAGAAATAGGAGCAGGAGTGCGCCATTTGGCCCTTCGAGCCTGCTCCGCCATTCAGTAAGATCATGGCTGATCTACCTCATCTCCACTTTCCTGCATTATCCCCATATCCCTTGATTCCCTGAATATCCAAAAATTTATCGATCTCTGTCTTGAAAAAAACTCAACAACTGAGCCTCCACAGACCTCTGGGTAGAGAATTCCAAAGATTCACCACCTTCTGAGTGAAGAAATTTCTCCTCATCTCAGTCCTAAATGGCCAACCCCTTATTCTGAGACTGTGACCCCTGGTTCTAAACTCCCCAGCCAGGGGAAACATCCCCCCTGCATCTACCCTGTTAACCAATCCTCAATCCATGCTAGTATATTACCCCCAATCCCATGAGCCCTAATTTTGTTTAATAACCTCTTGTGTGGCACCTTATCGAATGCCTTCTGAAAATCCAAATACACCACATCCACTGGTTCCCTCTTATCTATTCTGCTAGTTACAACCTCAAAAAACTCTGACAGATTCGTCAAACACGATTTCCTTTTCATAAATCCGCGTTGACTTCCCATGAGTGATGCCGTATTCTGCTTTATCCTGGTAGCAGACTCGTAAACTAATGGAAAATTGGGACTGTACGAGTCTACTGGCAGAATGAAGGAGCCGGATTTAGCTGTGTAAATGCAGGGGTCGTCTCAGAGAACCTGGTCTTTTAGAATCCAAATTATAATAACACCAGTATCACTACAAACTAGCCACGTTTCACAGCCATTCAGCCAGTTGTGATCATATTATGTTAAGTGAGTGGCTAATGAAAGCATTAACTAGACCAACGGGATGGATGCCTGCCCACACATTTTATCTACATTTGTAAAAACAACATTATAAAGGGGGTGGGGGGGGGGGGGAGAAAGAATGGGTAAAATGCAACAATGTATTTATTGAGGTTATTATGGAGCTAAAATATACTCCACAATAAGTGTACTTCCCACAACCAAATTGATTAGTCAGCTGTTTAAAATAATTTGCCATGAAATTCTGAAAACCTGTGCCAGAAGTGGCTATACTGTCTTATTACATATTTAAAAAATGAATCCGTTTCTTTCAAGGTTTTCAAGTTTATTTTATAGGGCACAGCAAATTGAAATACCAACACACGGCACCCCAGAGTGCTTTGTGTGAGTTTCTGCCCGAATGCCCCATATCTCGGACTTCTCAATCTAAGTCATGTCTCTGTTTTGAGCAGAGGCCAGATGTTTCTGGGAAGGAACAGAAAGATAAAAATAAATGGAGTCATTCCAGGCCAGTCTTCTGCATCTCCAGGAAGCTGGCTTACAGTGGCATAACTTGGCTCCAGGACTCTAGTTATCACAGCCGCAATGAACCAAAGAGACCAAGGAATGAGGCAAAAAAAGAGCATCGTGCCCTGAATAGTAAGGGTATTTATATTGATAGTTATATTGCTAAACCCATTCATTCATAGTAGAAACTGAATAGAGCTCAACAAAGTTGAGAATTTCCAACACAAGTGATCAGCAATGACTAGAAAATTGCGATCATAAAAGATTGAAACTTTGATCAGATTTACAATCAGAATCTTTATGTGGATGAGTTTTTAAAAAAAAAAGTCAATGGATACAATATTTGGGAATAAGAAAGGGTAGGCACCAGTGTGGCAACCCTTCCCCCTCTGCCCACTGGCCCCAGGACCCCCAAAATTTTCTAATTCTATAAACACAAAATGAAGCTACAAGTGTATGCAGTTTAAAGTAGGCAAAATGACCACAAATTCATTTCAGTAGGAAATAGGTCGTTCTGTGTCATGCAATTATATGAAAGCATCTGGCGAACAAAAGTTGTAAAAAGCTTTTAAAGGTTGACAAAAAGAACTACAGCTTCAAACTCAGATCAGTAGATTACATGGAAACATGGCAATTTGTAAACTGCAATAGAATGTAGAATCTTTTCCCTGAACTTCAAAGATGCCAGATGCCACAATATAGGCTTTTAAGGAGACAAAATGAACCAGCTTTGAAGACATTGTCGCTCCCTCATCAACAAAAAAGTCAAAATCTGTCGAGAGCAGATGTTGAACGTTTCTCTGTTCCTAATGATGGAAACCTTCAACACAATAATGTTCATTTCACAGATGAGACGATGTGCAAAGTCTACAGATCGCTGGGAAGGTCTTGAATTCAGGTGTCAAGAACAGTTTATTTCATGAATTATTAAAGATTGCAATTTGCCAGCACTTTGCAAACCTTGCAACAAAAGTCAAATCCCAGCACTGCACTTACTATAAATGAAATTCTCTTTGGCAGGGTAAAAGTAGACTCCATGCTTAGTGTATATTCTTGCCCAATTGTTCTTAAAGGAGGGGAAAGTCTGGATTTACCTGAATTTCTGGACATACAAGAGAAGGGAAGTGTATGCAGCATTCAGTGGACAGCTTGCTTGTATAAATAAATCCAAAAATAAATAAGCCCAGTGAAAACACACATCACTTTTGCACATTATAGTCGTCTGAAAACGGATCCAATCATATACTATTTAGGCTTCAGACTGAAATCAGTAGGTTCTGCAGAGCAGTCGAGGTGCCAATGATGAGGGAATCTTTTTGGAAATAGAAGTAAAATTGGGTAAAACTGTAAATGCCATAGGCTCCACATTACTATCTCCCCAGCACCACTAAATGGGGCAAGAAGGACATTTTATTTTAATAAGTTGCTATAGAGTCTAAGATGCACTGCTTTTAATATCTCCTTATGTGGCTTGGTGTCAAACTTTGTTTGATAACACTCCTGTGAAGCGCCTTGGGATGTTTTACTATGTTAAAGGCGCTATATAAATGCAGATTGTTTTGTTATTACCTGAAAGTTTTGGATTGTCAGTAACAGTCCAGGTTATTTTACTGAGACCTGTTTACTAGTAGCTCTTTCAATATACAGAGAAACATCTCTCTCGTTCTCTTCACATTTCCTGTAGTTTTTCCCATTTTGAGGGCCCAGAGAGCAAGATGCAAAGGTAGCTCACAAATACTAACCATTAAATGTGGTTAGGTGTGTGAGTGACTTGTTCCTTTCCAACAGTAGCAACAATATCCTTCATCTTTTGGGAACTGGCCAGGTAGTTTAGGAGCACTCTATATAGCAAAGTAGTTAATGTTACATTTGAACATAAGACGTCAGAATCTGTGACACTCCCCTTTAGCTGAGCAAAAAGATCTTGAGATGTTGAAATGCAGTTAGCCTTATCTGAGACAAGTGGACCTCATTATAAATCATTATGCCAGTGAAGATCACAATCCCAAATTTACAAAATCCACTTCTGCAAATTGCAGCTCATATTGTATGCCTTTGTGCCTGATTTTAAAATAGGTGAAACAAAAACAGGAACTTTTGGAAATATACAGCAGAGTAGTCGGCATCTGAAAGAAAAACAGGTTTCCGATTTAGTCTTGCCTGTAATGTTGACCTTTTTCTGTTTCAGATGCTGACTAATCTACTGTGTATTTCCTGTATTTTATTTGCATTTACAATTTTCTTTTTAATTTTTTACTAATTTCAAAGGACAGTGCCACGTTCTGTGGTGCTCACTCAGCATATAGTTCACGTAAAGTAATTAGGTCAGCGAATGTGACCGGTACCATTTGAGCAAAATTCAGTTTGTTTTTGTCGTGTGTTGCCCCTGCACTGTACAACTGTTAAAAATTTTGAATTGTTTATTTCCTTTATTTCAAAGATCAAAATTTAATTAGCAGCATTGTTCTTTTGAGAGGGAAAGACTAGTTTGTTCCATTGTTTAGTTTTGTGTGATTAATGCAGACATGAGAAGTGACAACGTCTACTGAGGATATGCTTCATAAGTTGCCTTTTTATTTTGGGAGCCCCATGTGTGGGAGGCAGCTCACAGCTTTTGTGCTGCTAAAACCAGTTCTCATAGCTCAGGGCAGACTTGCAGATCCAAGTTAGGTCTATGAGTCGCTGGTGGGCTATTGAAAATAACCAACAACATAAATGCCTGGCTCGCAGAATCCGAATTAAAAGAACAATACGAAAGCAACAATTTTAACTTTCAGCATTTAGTTTCTCTATTGTTAATTGCATTTATTATGAATGAAGGATTGTCAAGAGTGTGAACAACAGTTACTTGGATCTGTGTAGTTCCTTTAATGCAATAAAATGCCATAGATTTTTCACACATGAAAGACAGACCATTCACTAGAGGGTTTAGAAGAGCTGGCTGAAGGCGTAGTCAAAAATTAAGGTTTTCAGAACATTTTTAAATGGGAGGCAAGTGTTATGAATTAAGGGCTGTAGATATCTTCTCTCATTTAGTTGCATCAGTTGCTCCCATAAGTTGTTGGATCGTCTTACTTTTATGGGAGTTGACATACTGTCTTGTATATACTTGTAAGATAGTGGCACCTGGGCGTGTAAGAACAAAACCCCTTTGTGACCCAGACAGGATATTTGTGTCTTTTGCACATGTATTTCTTCAATGACTCCAACACTGGGTTCAAATCATTAAGTTGCTTTATTCCACAAGAAAGCCAATGCACTGATCAATACTTATGATCAAATTCTATTAGTTCAGTTGATACAATTTATCTCTTTGTGATCACATAAAAATAATGAATGTGCTACACTCCCCACTATGCTACGTCATCTTATTTAAACAGAATAACCCTTCTGTATTTTGTCTATAGTGCAGGCCAGACTTTTCTCTCCCTGCAGTCTTCTGCAGCCTTTTGCTGCCTGTGTAGCATCCTGTTTCCAAAAGCCAGACTGCCCTTTCGGGTGTCTGACATTCTGCTTCATTTCCTGACTCTTCACAGTCAGGAAAAGATTAAGATCTTCCGACATGATGGATGTGAGGTGTTCATCAATTAAGGCGACCAGCCACTGAATTGCTTATTATTTACAGTCCAAGGAAACAACATCAATGCAAGCTCATTAGCATCTTTTAACTACCTACTGTCTCGGGCCCTCTTTTTTTCACTTGCAATAATGCACGCATGAGGTTTAGAGAGGAAGTTCCAGTGGGTGGAGCCCAGATGATTTAACACTCTGCCCCCTAATGAGGACTGCCATTTGTAGAAGGAGGAAGGGAGAAGCGAGGGAGGAGGAGTTGGAATACTTTAAGATGTAGACTGGGACGTAGGCCTGATTTAAGTTGCAGAGGTAGGATGAAGTGACGCTGTAGAGGGATTTGTAAACAAGGAGATGATTTTGAATTTGGTATGTTGGGAGACGGAAGCCAGCAGAGTGAAGTGAGGACAGTGGTGATGGGTGAGGAAGACTTAGTGCAAGACAAGATGTGGGCAGTAGCACTATGGATAAATTGGAGGTTGTATAGGGAGGAGATAGTGAGACCAACAATAATATGTTCAAGAAGTTGGGTCTTGAGGATTCTGGATAAGGGTTTCAGCAGCAGAAGGGGTAAGATAGTGTTGAAGGCAGGCAGTGTGGTAGAGGTCTAAGTATGCTCTCTTAGTGATGGATAGGATATGGGGTTTGAAGCTCAGCTCAAGTTCTAACAGGACACAGATTACATATCGTCTGGTTCAGCCTGGGTGAGAATTTAGGGAAGGGGATAGAGTTGGGAGCAAGAGTATGGAGATTTTGGCAGGAGCTGAATAACGTGCCTTTGGTTTTTCCGGTATTCAACTGGAGGAGTTCTGGTTCGCCCACCACTTGATGTCGGATAGACAATCTGACAACACAAAGGTGTTATGGAACTGGGGATGGTGGTGGTGATGGAAAAAGTAGATTTGGATGTTGAATGCATACGTATAAAAACTGACAACATATTTACTCAATGTTCCCAAGGGTCAACATGTAAATGAGGAAAAGGAAGAATCCTGAGGCTGGAACCTTGGGATGCTCTAGAAATGACACTGCAGGGGTGGGAGTAATACTTTGGAATGTCGTGGGGATCCTATACCCCTCTACTTTGGTTCATCTATTAACAGCTTAAAAAGCATCCTCAAAACTATCTTTTTGGCCATGTCCTAGCTGAACTATCAAGGAAAGCTAGTAGTTGGTTATTTCACCACATCACAGTTGATCCTGTCCTCAGCTGAAGCTCACATGTATACTTTCCAATTAAGTCACCAGATGGTGATGAGGAGTGAAAATCTGGCAGACTCTGTTTTCTCTCTCCTTAGCCCAGGATAAGCCATTTGCAGCACCTTCACAATTGTACACTCAGACCAGTAGATTCATTAGAGACTGTGCCTGGAACCTGAGATTCTTATGATCTATCCAGTTCAGTATTCCCCAGTGCAGTGGGCTTACCAACTGAACAATAAAGAGAGTTCTAAATGGTGCATTTTAAATCAATTTGAGACTGAATGAATTTTTCTGGAACTTGCAGTTTATGTTGGACACCTCATGGGTTACCCACCCCCACCCCTCTCAAGGGGCACAGCAGGAATTTCATTACTAAAGAACATAAGAAGTAAGAGCAGGAGTAGGCCATACGGACCCTTGAGCCTGCTCCGCCATTCAATAAGATCATGGCTGATCATCGACCTCGACTCCACTTTCCCGCCCGATCGCCATATCCCTTGATTCCCCTAGAATCCAAAAATCTATCTATCTCAGCCTTGAATTTACTCAAAGACTCAGCATCCACAGCCCTCTGGGCCAGAGAATTCCAAAGATTCACAACCCTCTGAGTGAAGAAATTCCTCCTCATCTCAGTCTACCCCTTATCCTGAGACTATGTCCCCTAGTTCTAGATACTCCAGCCAGGGGAAACAACCTCTCAGCATCTACCCTGTCAATCCCCTTCAGAATCTTGTATGTTTCAGTGAGATCACCTCTCATTCTTCTAAACTCCAGAGTATAGGCCCATTCTACACAATCTCTCCTCATAGGCCAGCCCTCTCATCCCAGGAATCAATCTAGTGAACCTTCGTTGCACCGCTTCCAAGGCAAGTATATCCTTCCTTAGATAAGGAGACCAAAACTGTGCACAGTACTCCAGGTGTGGTCTCACCAAGGCCCTGTACAATTGTAGCAAGACTTCCTTACTCTTATACTCCAACCCCCTTGCAATAAAGGCCATCATGCCATTTGCCTTCCTTATTGCTTGCTGTACCTGCATGCTAGCTTTCTGTATTTCTTGCACGAGGACACCCAAATCTCTCTGAATACCAACATTTGAAAGTTTCTCACCATTTAAAAAATATTCTGTTTTTTTCTATTCTTCCTACCAAAGTGAATAACCTCACATTTCCCTACATTATACTCCATCTGCCACCTTACTGCCCACTCACTTAGTCTATCTATATCCCTTTGCAGACTCTTTGGGCTGGATTTTGAATGACCCATGGAGTCGGGTTTGGAGGCGTGTGGGGGGTTAAATTTGCGGGGTCGGGGTTTCCGACCCCATCCCGACTCCATCCTGCCTCCACGCAATTTTGACAATCAGTCGCGGGGTTCCCGACTCCGTCCCGCCTTCAAGAGGCGGGAGAGGCCATTAAAGCCCTTAACAAGCTCTAAATTGGCTCTGTAATGCCATTTTGAAACGCTGTAGCTAGTTTAACCCTCTTCTGACGTGAAGCACGCCTGGTGTGAAACACTCCAGTGAAACCTGGCGGGAGCACAAGTGGATAGCTGACTATCGGCTGCAGGTCCACTATTACAACGGAGATGTGATGAAGGTAGTAGTATTAGGTCTGAACGTCGCCTCTGATGCTGCTGCATTGAATGTCTTCAGAGACTGCCTGGGAGGACTTGCTTGGCAAAAAAATTCTCTTTCTTTCTCTCGCTCTCGCTCTCGCTCTCTCTCTCTCTCTCTCTCTCTCGCTCTCTCTCTCGCTCTCGCTCTCTCCCTCCTCCTGCAGTCCAGGACATTCAGCCTCGGATCTGCGGGTAAGCGTTCTCCAAGGCGGCCTTAGAGACACACGACAACGCAAAATCATCGAGCAGAAACTGATAGCCAAGTTCCGCACTCATGAGGACAGCCTCAACCGGGATCTTGGGTTCATGTCACGATACATGACGTAGAGTCATCCAGACTCAAGTCGTCGTTGGCTTGTTCACAGATGTGATTTCCAGTAAAAAAAAAAGTAAAATTTTTAAAGTTTATCGTTTTCCATACAGACTGCAGCTTTTGACACATTAGACCCCCTGTAACCCCACCTCATTGTCTCAGTTGTATCTTGCTATGTCTTTGATGTGGTGCCTTCCTGGCTGACCTGATTGTTTATCTGCCGAGGTGTGACAAAAGGCAGTCAGGAGGATTAAATGTAGTCGTCTGCCATTGTACGCTTCACATGCATTGTTCTCTATCTATATATGCTGTGTCGATTTGTATTCCTTTACTTCACCTGACGAAGGAGCAGCCGCTCCGAAAGCTTGTGATTTCAAATAAAACTGTTGGACTATAACCTGGTGTTGTGCAACTTCTCACTTTAATCATGTTATGATTTTCTAAGTAACTTGATACCACTTCCTTAACAATGGATTCCAGCATTTTCCCGATGACTGATGTCAGGTTAACTGGCCTGTAGTTCCCTGTTTTTTTTTCTCTCCCTCCTTTCTTGAATAGCGGAGTTATATTTGTGACCTTCCAATCCGCTGGGACCATTCTAGAATCTAGGGAAGTTTGGAAGATCAAAACCAATGCATCCACTATCTCTTCAGCCACCTCTTTTATAATCCTAGAATGTAGGCCGTCAGGTCCAGGGGATTTGTCGGCTTTTAGTCCCATTCGTTTCTCTAGTACTTTTTCTCTACTTCTATTAATTATGTTAAGTTCCTCACCCTCATTAGACCCTTGGTTCCCCACCATTTTTGGTATGCTTTTTGTGTCTTCTACTGTGAAGACATATACAAAATATTTGTTTATTTGTAGATTAACATTGCATTGAGATGGAAAAAAACTACCACGAAATTAATTCAATTTGGAGAGGCATTGAATACTGAAGCATCAACTATTATTTCTCGGTGTTTTTCATCATTGTTTTATGCAGTATTTCTCCAAAATTACCATATAACTAACTGGAGGAACTCCTATTAGGAAAGAAAAAACAGAGCTGTTATTACCAGAACCACAGCAAGGAAACTGATGGAAGATTTGGAATGGTAGGCTAGTCAGTCTTTTCATGTCCTAAACATTACTGCTAGTAATGTAGAATTTCAGAGAACATAATGCGAAAGAAGTAAAGAAACCTAGAGCATATCTGTTTTGAAGTATATTTTAGAAACCATTGTGGAAAGAAATCATCTTTGATGTAGTGTAGAAATGATGCAGTACACTTCAAGGTTAGTTGTAAATATGGCTGTTCAGCTAACATTGGTCAAGCTTTCAAAGCTAACCCTCTCTGTTTAGTTGTTTATCATCCTCTGCAGTTTATTAATTTCCTTATTGGCGAATAACTGAAAACATGAGTTCAATCTAAAAACCATAGTAGGCCTGCTGCTGGCAAACAGGAAATACTAAATGCATTAACTGCACTGTGCTGCCTTCATCATGATTGTGGTGAAGAGATAAATGTGGCTACAGGCATTGAAAGGCCACACTAACTATTCAGGAGTTACTGGGGCCATAGCAGGGAAAGAAAACGTGACCTGAAACCTTTGTCAGAAGCACTGTCCTCAAGAGAATGTAAAAGAAAATCATCCACGCTAATGCTTTCACTTCCCTTCTCTAATAATTTGTTTTGCTCCATTTCTTCCCTGACCCTCCCTGGCCAAAAACAGAATGACCTAAGGCTTTATAGGTACAGAAATCCATGTAAACATTTATTTTGTAAGTTTATTTCAAATAATTTTGTGAATTGTAAGAACTCAATACAAGGATTTTAAACTACTCAAAGTCCCGTTTTGAGTTACTTGCTTCGAATAAACTCTGAACTTAAAAGTTAAATAAGTCCTCCTTTCGACCATGAGCATGTGCACAACCACACTAATTGTTGAATTTGCTATAATGGATACTGAAGGATCGCAGTGAAAATTTGAAGCTCACGGTTGGTCGAGGAGTCTGGAAATTTAGATTTGGTACAGATCGGCTAAACCTTTTCCACCCTGCAGGATGTTGTAGGATTTAAAGAGATATTTTCATGCCATTTGTTGGTGAAGGAGTTGCATACTTTGCACCTTCTGGTGTATAGATTTCAGAAGTGGGGCCAGTATAGGATGTTTCAACACACTTACGTTTTGAATAACAGAAGGAAAGTTTGTTGTATGGCTGTTAAAACTTCAACTGGTTACAATGAGTGGGGCACCATAGAAGAAATATTTTTGGGAGTCACTTGCACTGAAATTCATAAATAATGATTATAATTTTAAAATAAACTGCAGTAATTGAGTTATCCAATTATCACAAACACAATTTCCATATTTGATGAGACTCTGGCGCAGAAACCCAGTTTCTTCAGTACTATTCAGATCTTAATTCTTAAATCACAGTATACAAAAGCAGAATGTGATTAATTCTACGTAATGCCTTGTGCAACATGTAAATAATGGCACACACAGGAGAGCAATTGGCACTATCCATATCTTTGACGTTAATGTGTACATCTCTTTGTGTTTCCTGTTGGCATGTCTTTCGGAGTGTTTGTTTTAAAGATGCACAGTGTTGCCATGTCAAATTTGGTGGTTCTTGTATTTGCTTTGTAATTTTTTTGAAAAGCTCTTTTATTTACCTTTTTAAAATGTCCGCTCTTGACCCTTGAATATAAAAATTGGAACACAATAATTACATGTGAAAATATGTGTTAATGAGATTGGGAGGGTACTTTCAAAAATAAGTTTAAAATCCTTTTCTAAGGGTCCCAGAAACATTCTTTTGAGTGTCGATGTTATATGACCCTAAGATTGGAGCGGCGTAAAGCTTGCCTCTTATGCAAAAAACCTCATGAAAGTCATTTCACAGAGCATATCCTGTCTCTTGGGCTGATCACACTGTGCTTTGCAGATGAATAACTGGCCATTTCAAGGTTCCCAATTATACCCCACATTCTGATCATTACACACAATAGTTCTTGATGTGCTTTTTGTTGGTGCCTATGTTGTTCCAAATAACTGTGTTGTGTAGTTTGCAGCAAAATGCATAGGTAAATGGTATCAAACCAAGGTTTCAACCGCATCTGCTCTGACGATGCCACCTTCCATACTAGTGCTTCCGACATGTCTTCCTTTTTCCTCACCCGAGGAGTCCTCTCTACCGTGGTTGACACGGCCCTTGACCGTGTCCGTTCTATCTCCCGCACTTCTGCTCTCACCCCTTCCCCTCCCTCCGAGAACCGCGATAGGGTTCCCCTTGTCCTCACCTTTCACCCCACCAGCCGCCACATTCAACGGATCATCCTCTGCCATTTCCGCCACCTCCAGCGTGATCCCACCACCAAGCGCATCTTTCCCTCCCCTCCCCTCCCCTTTCAACATTCCGAAGGGCCCGCTCCCTCCGCGACACCCTGGCCCACTCCTCTGTCACTCCCAACAACCCTTACCCTTCGTCCGGCACCTTCCTGTGCAAGCGCAGGCGATGCAACACCTGCCCTTTTACCTTCTCCCTTCCCACTGTCCAGGGCCCCAAACACTCCTTCCAGGTGAAACAGCGATTTACTTGTACTTCTTGCAATTTAGTACACTGTATTCGCTGCTCACGATGCGGTCTCCTCTACACTGGGAAGACCAAACGCAGATTGGGTGACCGCTTTGCGGAACACCTCCGTTCAGTCCGTAAGTGTGACCCCGAGCCTCCGGTCGCCTGTCATTTTAATTCTCCGCTCCATTCCCACTCAGACCTCACCGTCCTCGGCCTCTTAACAGTGTTCCAACGAAGCTCAACGTAAGCTCGAGGAACAGCACCTCATCTTTCGATTAGGCATTTTACAGCCTTCTGGACGCAACATCGAGTTCAACAATTTCAGACTATAACCTCGGCTCCTATTTTTTTTTTCTTCTTTTTCTCTCTCACATGGCAGCTGTTGATGATTCTGCCTTTGCCATTTACACCTCATCTGGAGTCCTCTTTTTGTTTCTTAACTTGTCCCATTGCCATTTCCTTTTGCCTTGCACCATCATCCCTTTTGTCTTTGAATCTCTCCTGCCTTCCATCCTTCCACAGACCTTCCCTTTTGTTCTTTCCTCCCCTCCTCCCTACACTTGCTTAAGAATCTGTTACATCTCCAACTTTTTCCAGTTCTGACGAAGGGTCATCGACCTGAAACATTGGCCCAGAAATTAACACTGAGGGGGAAAAATTCAGTTGGTTGCGCCTCCCGTTAGCGCCTTAAGAGGGCGCTAATGGGGCGCAAAGCATCTAGCGCCCAGGCGCGGCGATGTTTGCGCCGCTCGCGAAATTAACTAGACATTTTGCGGCGGCGCTAAACACTACCGCCACGATCTCCTGCGCCGGCAGATCATGACGTCACTCGAGTGCACAACGCCCCGGTATCGCCCCGGAGCGGATATTGAGTGGCGCCCCCTGCCTTACCGCCTGACGCTAGCAACGACAGGTTGAGGGGAGCGTTCTGCAGTCATGAAGGGAAAGGGGGAGCGCTATTTAAAGGTGTCCGCTTCCTGCCTTTTATTGTTGGTGCCATTTTTGAACTACGCATTCTGAGAGAGAGAGGGAGAGACTTCTGGAGAGATTCAACGTTGTGTGAAGGAGTTTTGGGTACTGAGCAGCACTTTGCAGGTTCATTTTGATTTGCCATTCCTTGTATCGATTTAGCAGAGACTGTGGGGGCTGCACTCTGAGCTCTTTGCCTGGTACTCTCCATTGTTCTTTCCAGCACATTTGATGTGCAGGTCTCCAGGCCGAGATTCAAGGCTGCAATGAGCAGGATGTGGATGGAAAGCAAGATTAACCATCCCCTTTAAGAACTGGCCCGTGCCATTGTGTGTGTGTTCCATTGCTGACTGACATTACATGAGCTTCGCCAGCGCTCTGAGGTAACGCCTCGCTCCTCGGCATTTGCGCCTTAAGACAGGTGTGAAGCGCCTGATATAGCGCTGCAATCACTTCCAGGGGCGATAAAAGTCAAGTTTGCAGTCGGTAGCGATAATTAGCGCCAGGCGCTAATCTTTGCGCCCGGCCGATAATTGCGCCCCAAATGGGGCGATACTGAATTTCTCCCCTGAGTGTTCACGTGGGGGTAAGGCTTCCCCGCGATATCTCACTCCGCGCCTACCTTTTTCCTCTGGGCCCACACGAACTTTAGTTTCAAGGCTGCAGCTGTGCAGTGCTTGCGTGACCCAGAGACGCAATTAGTTCGTGTGAGCTCTGGGATCACGTGATTCAGTTAGAGCCAATGGCAGCACACCATCTTTCATTCATAGTTGAGACCTGTCAAAGCTATGAATACTATAGCCCCCCAAAAGAACAGCTAAACCTCAATTAAATTTAAAAAAAAGCCATCACATTAATAAAATAAGTATAGTTAAATAAATTAACCACTTTAAACAAAATTAAATTTTTGAAAAAATTTAAAATCTTTTTAAAAGTTATAAAAATAAACTTACCTTTCTTTAAAGTCTCTAAAAAAGATAAACCTGTTAAAATTTTTTAAAAATACTTAATTAACTACTTACCTTGTTAAAAGAGGGTCTTACGCCTCCTTTCTTTATGTGTAAAATCTTCCATGCTTACCTGCGCGTTCAAAGCACTAAGTGCACTGCGTGCGCGCAGCCTGTAGCGTGCACGCGGTTCACTTAGGAACCGCCCCCTTTTGAAATCACGAAGTGCCGGTTTCCCGCGCATGCGCAGTGCATGCAGGAAACCGGCAATTGGAGACCTAAAACGCGAGAGTACACAGTGCGTACTCTCGCGTATTGGGTCTAATTTTCGGGCCAATAACTCCGTTTCTCTCTACAGATGCTGCCTGACCTGCTGAGTATTTCCAGCATTTTCTGTTTTTATTTCAATTTGAATGTTGTGTTTGAAGGATTCTCTTGGGTTTAAATGCCAGTTGTGGCTAAATTACATTTTGGAATCATTGTCTTTTAAGCAAACACTTCAGTATCTACAGTTCACTAATCTTGTAAAGTGAATTACCCACTCCAAAAATATCGCCACTTGTTATTTCAGTGAACACATAAACCCAATCACAAACTATAGGTTTCAAGTTCTGGGCCAGCATTATTTTTTTTTAATGCTTGACTTCCAGACATACTTTAGAACACACATTTTCGCATATTGCTTTGTTGAATAGGTAATGTAAAAATGGTTACATTCTGGTACCTGCTAAATAATGAATAAAGAAGTATTGAGTGTCCAGCTACTGCACAGTATGTAAGGGTGGAAAAATAGTAAAGCTGCCTGATTTGGTTTGCATGGTTTCCATAGTGCTGTATATAGTTACCTTATAATTCTGGTTCAATACAACAACATAGGATCATAAAATCAGACAGTATAATGTGAAAGTAAAAGAAAATTTGCTTCCTGCTGAAAGCTCATTAAGTTAAAGCAATACTAATAACTATCTGAAGTAAAAACAGAAAACGCTGGAAATACTCAGCAGGTCAGGCAGCATCTGTGGAGAGAGAAACAGCGTTAACGTTTCAGGTTGATGACCCTTCGTCATAACTGAAAAAGTTACAGATGTAACAGGTTTTAAGCAAGCACAGGGGCAGGAAAAGGGGAGAAGGGAGGAAAGAACAAAAGGAAAGGCCTGTGATAGGGTGGCAGGCAGGAGAGATTAAATGATGGTGTAAGGCGAAAGGAGATGGTAATGGGACAAGTAAAGAAACAAAAGGTGGGTCGAGAGGAGGTGTAAATGGGAATATCAGAATCATCAGCAACAGCTGTCGTCAAGAAAATATGGGGGTAGAGGTTATGATCTGAAATTGTTGAACTCAATGTTGGCAGTCCAGAAGGCTGTAAAGCGCCTAATCGAAAGGTGAGGTGCTGTTCCTTGAGCTTCGTTGGAACAATGTAGGAGGCCGAGGTCAGAGTGGGAGTGGGGCGGAGAATTAAAATGACAGGTGACTGGAAGCTCAGGGTCACGCTTGCGGAGGTGTTCCGCAAAGCGGTCACCCAATCTGCGTTTGGTCTCCCCAGTGTAGAGGAGACCGCATCGTGAGCAGCGAATATAGTATACTAAATTGCAAGAAGTACAAGTAAATCGCTGTTTCACCTGGAAGGAGTGTTTGGGGCCCTGGATGGTGGGAAGGGAGGAGGTAAAAGGACAGGTGTTGCATCTCCTGCGCTTGCACAGGAAGGTGCTGTGGGTAGGGGAATGGGTGTTGGGGGTGATACAGAGGTCCTTTTGAAATGCTGAAAGGGGAGGGGGAAGATGTGTTTGGTGGTGGGATCACGCTGGAGGTGGCGGAAATGGCGGAGGATGATCTGCTGAATGTGGGGGCTGGTGGGGTGAAAGGTGAAGACAAGGGGAACCCTATCGTGGTTCCGGGAGGGAGGGGAAGGGGTGAGAGCAGAAGTGCAAGAAATGGAACAAACACGGTCGAGGGCCTATGTCAACCACGGTGGAAGACATATCGGAAGCACTGGTATGGAAGGTGGCATCGTCAGAACAGATGCGACAGAGATGAAGAAACTGGGAGAATGGAATAGCGTCCTTACAAGAAGTGGGGTGGGAGTCAAGGTAACTGCTTTTGGATGTCTGGTTAGTTTTTCTTGGTTTACTGAAAGTTTCCATTATTGCAAGCCCTGGGATAATTAAAATAAAATTGTGTTATTAGCTGTAAATGTCCAATCTGTTGCCTTCCAATTTAAGGTTTATATAAAGCAGTGTTTTGGTAATGTGGGTGGCCATTGGACACCTACAACAGCTCATTGGTTTTGTAGTACTGTAACTGAAAACAAGGAATCTCTGGTTGGCTGGTACTATCTCTCTATCTAGTCGAAGCAACAAAACTGGGCCCTCGCCCATCATTCTGAGTATACCAAGTGCTAGGAGAATTCAGCTGGTTTGGGTTCAAATCCTTGCGGTTAGAGCTTTAGTTGCATTAAACAGATTTAGGGTATCGTTATTTGTAAATCTCCACATGCACAGAAATGGCATTTGTGCATACCTGTACACCTGGGTTTAAACCAAGCAAACTATAGAAATAGGAGAATTTGGGACCATTTTTACATTAACTTTTCAATTATTAGACTTTATTATAAAGCAAGCTTCACTGTAGAAAAATTCTTGCATCATATAGTCAATCATTAAGAAAGAGGTTCTTCTCTACTTCCCCCCCCCCCCCCTCCCCCCATAGAGAGAGAATAGTAACTGATTCTTGTTGATCGTGGTCATTCCTACATTATAGCAAAAGAATAAATGCAATATGTGACCAAAAACCAGAGGTACTGTTCCAGTAATTAAGTGCCATGGTTGTAGGAAGCAACATCAGGAATCATGGGGAAGCTGCGCTTAATAACACAAGAAATAGTGATGGGTCTCTAGAGACTGTAGTTTCAATTCTTTTATATTCCTCTGGGATTTATGAACTTCCTCTGATGTAATGATTAGCTAATATCAAAGGTTTCCGTTGTGCAATGAGTTCCAACCCTCATCTCCAACTTAAAATGGGATCCTTGATGATGAGTTATGGCTAACAGTGACATCATTTGTTCCCTGTTACTGATAAGCATAGTTTATGGTACAAATGGCAAAATCGAATAATGGTTATTGCTTTGCTTGGGTTTTCAGAAAAATGTATACCTACATTTTCCATTTCCTGGGATTGGTTAGAGGAAATGGAACTAATTTTTATCCAGATCCCAATGTACTTTTTTGTCAGATTGAAAATGTGGTTTTGTCATCAAAGAAAATCATAATTGGTCCTGTTTTACTCAATTTACTGAGTTGGTGGGGTTTCTTCTCAAAATTAATCTGGAAGTATTTTAACTGAAATATTGATTAAATCTGCCAGATAACAAATAGTGTTTATTGAAATCTTGCGACATGTTACTAATGGGCCTGCCTGTCTACTTCCATCACAACTTGTTTTTTTTCCTATTGCACGTTTCCTAACCAAGAGACTGTTTCCGGGCATCTGCCAATGTTGCTCTAGAACAGATCTAGGATGATTTTCTCTAGTACCTCTTCCCACCCCCAAACAAATACACACACAGGATTTTTTTAGATCATACTAGTTCAATTTGTTGCCCTCCAATTTAAGTGCTTTGGTAGTGTGGGTACACACAGTCAAATACACTAACATCAGCCAGAAGGCTCATTCCAAGTTCAGTTGCAAGAGTAAGTAGTCTACCATGCTTGTCCTACTGTGAAGGCATTGAACCACTGAATACAATTGTTCAGGCATGGAACTGACGGTACAATAATGCCACAGTGACTAACCAGTTATTTCTACAATGCTGACAGATTTGAGCAAGGGTATTCAGAGTATTCCAAAATAATTGAACCATGTTAATTCATTAATATAATGGTTCATATAATATAAAGACCTTTTAATTTGGTTTTCTTGGTGTAAAAATACATCAGTTTACCACCTCCCATGGGTTTAAAAGAGCAGCAAGTCTGACGTGGGTTTTCTACAGTAATCGGGATTTAATATACTAACTCGTCAATGGCTGTTTGTTATGGATATCTTTATTCAGTGTGCTCCCAACAATGGATCTGTGTAAAGGAGCCATTTATTTTTCTTGGACCTCACCGGGAGTATTTTCTTCTTTGTGTAAGGTTTCACCACCACACACTTCTAGCAGCGGTTGGCAGCTTTCTTCTCCTCGGTTCCAGTTAATGGAGCGAGGGGGTAGCTGCCCCTCTGAATACTGTACTTTTGAGTTGACTTCGTCCTTCAGGCAAAAGGTCTCTCCTCCACTTGGCATCCTCCTCGATGAAAAATCACAATGTGTTGTGTGGAAAAATTTCAGAATTGAACTGTAGTTGTATGACTCGCCGGCACACTGTGTAACTACAATAAAGTCCTATTGTAAAAAGGTAAATTTTGATTTTTCTAAGTATAAATTTAGTAGGATAGGAATCATCTACCCTTGAAAAACTTCCTTTTAAAAGAAACATAAGTGAAAATAGTAATTTCATCTCGATCAAATTCAAAGCAGATTCTGTGTACATTGATTTGTGTGCTTTGAGTTGAAGGTCTAATTTCGTGCAGAAGGAGCACAGCAGTGGTTTGGTTTGTAGAATAAACATTCTGTCTCTTGGGACCTGACCACTCGGAAGTATTCTCATGAGTGATATCTGCACAAGAAGATCAGTGGTTTTCTCTGTGTAGCTTAAAGCTGAAATTGTCGATGTTATAGTGTGTGTATCAGATTATATGGAAGAAAACCCCTGACTTGTGCTTTCTTTCATGTTCCGCATGTGGGACAGGGTATTGACGTATTTTGAGGAATCATTTAGAGTACGTGGTTTAATGTGTTTGTTCTGGTTGAAGATTGCTGCAGTCAGTATTTTAAGCATTAAAAAAAAAATTCTCAAACCTTTTTTAATGGAAGTTTCATACCTTTTTTGCATTGAAACAAAACAAACTTTTCCTCTTACTTTTATCTGTACAGAATACTCTGAATCAGGTTATTGGGATTTTTGTAATGATGAATGTTTGGAAGAACATATTCTTAAATATGCAGTTAAAAACCAAATACTGGATAGATAAAATGGGCATTTTAGTAAAATTGAAAAGGGGGGGAAGGGAAAGACAATTAATAGGTGTACCAATCACCGAGGGAATAAATGGGTTGAGTGACTAGCAAACTGCTTAATAGAAGACTGTTAGATGATATAAAAGATCATCAATAAAGTGATGGAAAGACATTAAAAAACAAAAGAATGTACAGGTCGTGGAGGGTGAAAAGATATGAGGAAGGGCCACATAAACAAAAAAGATTAAAAAAAAAAATAGGAATAACAAGAGGGAAAAAAGGCAAGTTGCAAATACAGCAAATCTAAAATTAAAACATAAAATGCAAGCGAAATCCAGTGGGTCCAGAGTAGAACACGAGGGGCTCAGACTCCCACCAACGAGTTATTCTGATGTAAGGTCTGCTGGAAATAAAATGGGGCATGTAGCTAAAGTCTGAAGTCACTTGGGTCGGGGCCCAGCAGAAAGATGGGCAATAAATGCTGGCCTTGCCAGTGACGCCCACATCCCATGAACAAATAAAAACAACCTAGGGTTGAGCTTTGTAGGAACAGTTTAGGAAGCTAAAGCGGGATAGGACAGAGTGGGAATTCTTAAATGTGCTGTCCACTGCATAAATTCAAGGGGCAACCCATTTCCATTAGAACCCTACACCAGCAATTGTAATAATTTTAATGCTTCTGAGAGTGACCTTTGTTTTGCTTTGTAATGGGAACATTTGCAGATGAAATGGGTTAGAAATGGTTTGAGATTTCATTTTGCTGTTGGATTAGAATTAAAAATAAAGTTAAGCACAAAACTTTCAAATTTAGCATGCGCAGAGGTCACATGCCAGAGAGCTTAAAAGGGCTTGATGGGGTGGGAAATCACAAACGTGTGGACATCATAAGAGCAACATTGAGGGGCACAGTAGTAAAAGGAAAGAAAAAGAATTTGAGTTCATGAGCAGAGCAGAAGCCAAGGGAGAACCCATGGAGACGAGAGTTAGTGGAGGTATGCTAAGATGTAATGAATGTTTGTGTGTTATTGTGTTCTGTAGGGTATATAGTAGGGTGGGTGAAGAAGCAATATGGCTTCCAACCTGCCAATATTTGATCAATCACGTTATTTGAATAAAGCAGAATAGTGTGACACTTTAAATGTGTCTTTAGTACAAAAATATAATAAGCACTATACGGAAAACTTTTAATTACTGCATATCAATGTGATGTTTGTAGATAGATTTATTCCATTGTGTCCATTATTTTGTGGGAAATGGGTGTTGTGGCAGGCTGCTATATACAGGAAACTCTTTGGTATCCGGCACCGACGGGACCGGCGTGGTGCCGGTTGATCAAAAGTTCCGGATAACGGAGAGTTATATCTACCGAGGCTATTTTTAACAAACAAAAATCAGACTCCTGTTACTGCTGTGTTCGGACTTCCGACAGTGCCAGGAGGCCGAGTAGTGGCACTTTGGAGAACTACCCCCACTGACTAACTCGGCGTTCGCGGGAGACTCGGACTCGGCAACATTGCCGGTTATTTGAGAGGAGTTTTCGGAGTACTCGGCGTTCGCGGGAGACTCGGACTCGGACTCGGTAACATTGCCGGTTATTTGAGAGGAGTTTTCGGAGTATGATTTTTGCCGGTTAAGAGAGAATTCCGGATATTTAGGTGCCGGTTAAACAAGAGTTTCCTGTAGCTGGAGCATTCCATATGATTGTGTGATAACAGCCACACACAACCAATGATGATCAATGCTGCAATTTCTGCAAGCTTATCTAGTAATCTACAAATTACTGGGAAGTATGTTAAGTTATAATTTTCATAATTACACACCTACATGAGCTGGGTAAATGCTGAGTTAGTTGATTTTGACAAAATGACATGGGAAGTTAAAATTGGTGATGGTGTTCCAGGGTTGGAGTGTGGGGGGGGAAAAAAATCTGTGTTTTGCGGCTTGTAATCTGATTTTCCCTGCAGTCAAGTAGACTACAGTCTATTTGTCCAGACCCACAGATTGACGATGACTCACTTGAGCAAGGTTACTGGAGTGCTGACAGCACCTCTGGAACGGTACCCAGCATAAGTAACCCCTTGAGAAGTAAAAGAGTAAGAGGAGAATATAGTGAATTTATGGTAAGATGATGCTGGCAGCTTTATTTGTGAATATAGGAAGGGTCTTAAAGCGTAGTGAGGCCTATTGCTGACATTCCTTTGTGCTAGCTACAATCTCCATATGCAATCGGGCCAAATTTCAATGGTGGGTTGAAAAATGCAATATTCGCCTTAGTGTTTCTGCTAAATAGAAATATTGGGACCAACCAATGATGTTAACAGTGCTTTCAGTATGTTATACCTCTCTGTTCAAGCAAATCTCTTGAAATTGCTGTTTTCTTAATACTTGAAATCATGTGAGCCTTAGGTTTCATTACCTACATAGTGAAATCCAGCTCTTGTTAACCAGTGCAAAGTCAGGGTGGACTGCCTCCCCCAAAAGGATGCGGGATTCTTAAAGATTCTCACAAAAAGGGGGTGGGGGTGTCACTAATATAATGCTAGGAACCATTCACGGGAGCACGGAACCATTCACGGGGACACTCGTAATTTTCCCATATGGCCAGCCCCCCTGGATTCAAAGATAGAATTTAAATAGCTAAAGTGGTACCAGTTTAGAATTTCAATCTCCCTGTTTTGAAAATGGTGATGGAGGAGTGGGAGCAACCAATTCAACTACTGCAGCTGATCTCCACCTGACATACCGTAAATTTGTCCACGATAATTGAGAAATATTCCTTTGTGTTCATATGCGTGAAGGTTTTCCGTCAGTATTTAATATCCTGTGATGTTTATTGGCCCATTCTCGCTCTGATTCCTTCTACCCTATCTCACCAACCCCTTTGTGGTTGGGTCCTTGCTCTTCCCTCAGTGCCCTACTGAAGCAGCAAGACTAACCGCAGCTATGAGGAGGGATGATATGTTAGAAGGATCATCAAATGAGGCCATATGGGTTGAACTGAAGAATAAAAAAGGGGAAATCACGCTGCTGGGAGTGTACATAGACCCCCAAATAGTCAGAGGGAGATAGAAGAGCAAATAAGTAGGCAAATTTCTGAGATGTGCAAGAACAATAGGGCAGTAATAGTAGGGGATTTCAACTACCCTAATATTAACTGGGATAGAATCAGTGTAAAAGGTATAGAGGGTGCAGAATTCTTAAAATGCATTCAGGAGAACCTTTTTTAGCCAGTACGTAGCAAGCCCAACAAGGTTCTGGACTTTGTTTTAGGGAATGAAGCTGGGCAGGTGAGCTGAGAGCACAGGAAGGGTATCAGTGAGAGAGCATTTTGGTGGTAGTGATCATAATTCAGTAAGATTTAGCGTAGTTATGGAAGAGGACAAAGATAGACCAGGAGTAAAAGTTTTCAACTGGGGAAAGGCCAATTTTATTAAGCTGAGATGTGATTTAGCAAAAGTGGACTGGAAACAGCTACTTCAAGGTAAATCAGTGTCAGAGCAGTGGGAGGCATTCAAGGAGGAGATGGTGAGGGTTCAGAGCAAATATATTCCCACAAAGAAAAAGGGTGGGACTCCCAAATCTAGACCCCCCCCCTGGGTCTCGAGGGGTATACAGGGTAGGATAAGGCAGAAAAAGGAAGGTTATGTCAGATACAGAGCGCTAAATACTGCAGAAAGCCGAGAGGAGTATAGAAAGTGCAGGGGTGAAATTAAAAAGGAAATTAGGAAAGCAAGGAGAGGGCATGAAAAAATATTGGCAAGTAAAATCAAGGAAAACCCAAAGATGCTTTATAAATACATAAGGAGCAAGAGGATAACAAAAGAAAGAGTCGGGCCTATTAGAGACCAAAAAGGTAACCTGTGTGTTGAGGCGGAAGATGTGGGTATGGTTCTTAATGAATACTTTGCGTCTGTCTTCACAAAAAAGAGGGACGATGCAGACATTGTAGTTGAAGAGGAGTGTGAAATATTAGATGAGAGAAACATATTGAGGGGTTTAGCATCTTTGAAAGTAGATAAATCACCAGGCCCGGATGAAATATATCCCAGGCTGTTAAGAGTAGCAAGGGAGGAAATAGCGGAGGCTCTGACCATCATTTTCCAATCCTCTCTGGCTACAGGTGTGGTACTGGAGGACTGCTTACGTTGTACAGTTGTTGAAAAAGGGAGAAAGGGCAAGACCAAGTAATTACAGGCCAATCAGCCTAACCTCGGTGGTGGGCAAATTATTGGAAAAAATTCTGAGGGACAGTATTAATTGCCATTTAGTAAGGCACGGATTAATCAAGGACAGTCAGCATGGATTTGTTAAGGGGAGGTCATGTCTGACTCACTAAATTTAATTTTTTGAGGAGGTAACAAGGAGGGTCGATGCGGGTGGCGCGTTTGATGTAGTCTACATGGATTTTAGCAAGGCTTTTGACAAGGCCCCGCATGGCAAACTGGTCAGAAAAGTAAAAGCCCATGGGATCCAAGGGAAAGTGGCAAGTTGGATCCAAAATTAGCTCAGTGGCAGGAAGCAAAGGGTAATGGTCGACGGGTGTTTTTGTGACTGGAAGACTGTTTCCAGTGGGGTTCTGCAGGGCTCAGTATTAGGTCCCTTGCTTTTTGTGGTATATATCAATGATTTAGACTTCAATGTAGAGGGCATGATTAAGAAGTTTTCAGATGATACAAAAATTGGCTGTGTGGTTGATAATGAGGAAGAAAGCTGCAGACTGCACGAAGAAGATCAATGGACTGGTCAGGTGGGCAGAAAAGTGGCAAATGGAATTCAATGCGGAGAAGTGTGAGGTAATGCATTTGGGGTGGGCTAGCAAGGCAAGGGAATACACAATAAATGGTAGGATACTGAGAAGTGTAGAGGAACAGTGGGACATTGGGGTGCATGTCCACAGATCCCTGAGGTAGCAGGACAGGTAGACAAGGCATATGGGATACTTTCCTTACTAGCCAAAGCATAGAATATAAGAGCAGGGAGGTTATGCTTGAACTGTATAAAACACTAGGCCATAGCTAGAGTACTGCATACAGTCTGGTCACCACATTACAGGAAAGATGTAATTGCACTAGAAGGGGTACAGAGGAGATTTATGAGGATGTTACCAGGACTGGAGAATTTTAGGCATGAGAAAAGATTGGATAGGTTGGGTTGTTTTCTTTGGAACAGAGGAGGCTGAGGGGTGACTTAATTGAAGTGTGTAAAATTATGAGGGGCCCAGATAGAGTGGATAGGAAGGACCTATTTTCCTCAGCAGAGAGGTCAATAACCAGGGGGCATAGATTTAAAGTAACTGGTAGAAGGATTAGGGAGGCGTTGAGGAGAATTTTTTTCACCCAGAGTGTGGTGGGGGTCTGGAACTCACTGCCTGAAAGGGTGGTAGAGGCAGAAACCCTCATCACATTTATAAAGTACTTGGATATGCACTTGATGTGCCGTAACCTATAGGACTACGGACCAAGAGCTGGATAGCTCTTTATTCGGCCGGCACGGACACGATGGGCCACATGGCCTCCTTCTGTGCTGTAAAGTTCTAGGATTCTATAAGAGCAATCCTTATTGGAGTGGAGGATTGAAGCTGACGACCACTCCATGGAGCTGACATGTGACTTCTAATTGTTTCATTGTTACAGATGTTGAAGCTTCACTGATTTTTTTTTTTGTTTTGTTTTCATTTCACAGCCAGGAAACTCTTGGGAACATAACAATGTTTCGGACTGTCCCAGATCATTGTGGCCCATCCATTTGGCTGGTCCCAAAGTTCAAAAACAGAATGCACTATTCACTACCTATATCTCTCCATTGATTTTTCTTGCCAAATGCCTGTCCAACTCCCTCATAAAATTACTCTCATCAGCCTTGATTGCCTCCCTGGGCAATGCATTCCAAAGATTTAGCATCCTCTGTGTGAAGTAGGTGTATCTGATCTGCCCATTCATCGCTCGTCTGAGCTTCATATCATGCCGCCTCTTGCTGTTCATATATTCTGCATTTCTTACAAATGTGTAAAGCTTCTATTTAGTTATGCATAATATTAAAGATAGACCTGCTGTTTTTCACTTTCATATGTTGCCTCTGCCATCTCCCTTCCATTTTTCTTTCAAGTAACATAGAATTTCAGAGAGCGCTTATGTGAAACTACCCACAGCTATCATCTTGGTGTTGCTATTCTTTCAGTAGTCGAGACACTGATATGCATAATTTTTAATTAAAAAAAAAAATTTTTTTTTAGAGTAGTTGGCTGCTCTAACGAAGACCATGTTGTTAAATTGTATTTTGATAACTATTTAATTTCTGCTATGTCATGGGACATTAGTCTTCAGCAAAATATAATTTGAAAAATGTCCATGTTGAGTTGGCATTTATAGTAGGTAATCCATCACTTCCCTGGAAAGGGTGGGTTGTGTTCTTCAGATGACTAAAAACTTAAGTATAGTGTTTATGTCATGGTAGAAAGTATTCCACACTGGTTTCCTGTCTTCTGCCAAAGTTACTACATCATTTTAATATCTGTGGTAGAATCATAATTGCTATTTAAGAAAACCAGATTTCCTTAAAATGGCTTATTCTGCGATTCCAACTTTTCTTAGTAAATCTGATTACAGTGTAAAATACTGTAATACGGTACAGAATATTGTTATGGACAATTACAGTACTAGTTTATTTGCAGTAAAATGGAGATGTTTTATCAAAAAGACAGACATTGCCTCTTCGAACACTGCAGGCTTCTGTGTGCTGCTTTGCCACTGGCCTCCTGGAGGTATGTGAGAATGGAGCAGGGTGACTTTCCTGCTTATTTTTTCCCCTGTCTTTGTCTACCCAGCCCCTTGACAGTCCAGTCAAGATGTACAATTCGAGTTGGAACTTGTGAATCCATGCTTAGTATGTTGCCATCCACTTTTTTTTCCCCCAGCAGATAAGTTTCCAGTAACTGTGGAGATACTTCTGTATTGATTATGTGTTTGATTTATATTGTTTTATAATTATTTTACTTGTGAGATACTGATTGGAACTGAGACTAAAGATTATTCTGTGTGGCATCAGTATTCTCAATATTGTTGCTTGCTTTGATAGTACTGGCACATACCATATTTCCTGAAATGGTCTTTGAAGGTGAGTTAGTGTTCGCCTTATTGCAGCTTGTAAAACCTACATTATACCCTATGCCAGCAATCCACAAGGTTTGTGGTTTTTGGAACTACTATATTTAGCTCCGGGCCAGTAGAACATTTTCTGTAACAATCTGATAGACTAGTTCTTAAGTCTGAAATTCAAACTGTGGACAAATCTAAATTTAAATTCCTATAAATTAAATTCATATGCTGTTATATGCCAAAATTAACAATTTAAAAATAGTGAGAAAGAAAATAGAAACTCGTGTTTTTTTTTATATTTCTATTTTGTTAATCATGACATCATGATCATGTGAAATGAAGTTCCATTCAAAAATTCTTCCCCCTCCCATCCTAATCTATTTTTCTCTCCTTGTATCTCCTTAAGCTGTTTGTGGAGCACTGGAGAGTGAGATCCTCTCGTATCCTCCCCAAGTGGGCATTTTATATTTCTGTACCTAAATGACAAGTATTGTCTGGATTTTTGTCTACATGGGGAGAGGAATTGCAAAACACCTCGTCCTGCCCTCATTGGTCGGAACTTTCAACTTTGGCAGGGGCGTAAAACAGGTGATATCTGATTGGCTGCCGATTGTGCACCCCGCCCGATTTTTGCTTCCCGTCAGTGACGGCCGATCCGATATCACCTGTGTTGCACTCCCACTGAATTTGAAAGTTCTGGTGAATTTTTTTTCGCTCCTACTGAGTTTCCAACTAAATAGTATGGACAGAAACTTTGCAGCTTTTTTTCTCCTGCTCTCCTCTTCCTATCCCCCCCTCCACTCGCCAAAGGATCAAGGTACTTGTAGTGCCCGAGCTGCTGCCTCACCGGAGATCCGCAAACTTTCCACAGACTGTTCTTGGTCTCTATAACTTTGTACTGTATCACTTGCTCACTGAGCCATTGTAGGAACACATTTCAGAAGTGTGTTAAGAAATACAGCTAGTCTCAGATGGAGTGCTGCTGGGATCTTTACTGTTTGAGTTTCGGCTTGGGTCAGTTGCTCATGCTCTCATTTTGAGTGGTTGGTTCAACCTTACTCTAGCATTTCTGCACATATTCCAGGCTTACATTCCTTTCCAGCACTGATATCTTTTACCAGTACTGTTAGAGGTGCCATCCTTTGCATGAGACGATAAACTGAAGTACACGTCTGTTCTAGTGGACATGAAAGATCCCATGATACTGTGCAGAGACCTGGCCAACATTCCTCCCTCAACCAACACCACCAAAAATAAATAAATTAATAATTTCTCTCTTTGCTGTGTGCGAGAACTTGTTTGCAAAGTGGTTACACTTGTCGACATAACACAGTCGCTGCACTTCAGCGTAATTCATTCTATGTGCTGCACCTTGAGATGTTTGAGGAATGTCATGAGGTGTTGCATAAATGTAAATCTTTCCTTTTACAGTCTCCTCGGTGTCCGTAGTGGAGAAATAAAAATCAAGTCAGTCAGGGTTTCAAATCCTGATTTACTATCTTGGGGCAATTGCTGAAAAGTGCATATTTGGATGATGGATAACAGAGCTGATTATAATGCCTCCATTGTAAATTCACTATCTCAACATGGAGAATTTTGAAAATTTCTTACCACTCCATTATCTGAACAATGACTTTGAAATAGGTACTGTTTTTTGGCTTGTAGGTTTTCAAATCATAGAAACTTACAGCACAGAAGGAGGCCATTCGGCCCGTCGTGCCTGTGCCGGCTCTTTGAAAGAGCAGTCGTGCTTAGTCCCACATCCCTGCTTTTTGTCTGTAACCCTGTAAGTTCCTCATCCTCAAGTACCTGTCCAACTCCCTTTTTAAAATTATTGATGGAATCAGCTTCCACCATCTTTTCGGGTACAGTGTTCCTGATCATGAAAACTCTGAGTGAAAAAAATTCACCTCATCTCCCCTCAAGATGTTTTACCAATGATTGTAATTCTCTGACCTCTGGTTACTGACCCACTCAGAGGAAGCAGCCTTTCTCTATCTGCTCTATCAAAATCTCTCATCTTGAAAACCTCTATTAGCTCACCTCTTAACCTTCTCTGTTCCAAGGAGACCAGTCCTAACTTTTCCAACATCTCCTCATAACTGAAGTCCCTCATCCCTGATAACCTCCTGATAAACCCCCTTTGTACCCTTTCTAAGGCCTTTACATCTTTCCTGAAGTGTGGTGCCCAGAATTGTCCACAATACTCTAACTGAGACCTAACCAGTGATTTATGAAGCATGATCTCTTTACTTTCCTATTCTCTGGCTCTATTTATAAACTGAAGTAAACCATATGTTTTTTTAACCTCCTTATCAACTTGCCTTGTCACCTTTAAGGATTTGTGTATATGGACACCAAGGTCTCTCTGCTCATCTACACTTTTCAAAGTCGTGCCATTTATAGTATACTGTCTTTCCATGTTAGTCCTCCCAAAGTGCATCACTTCACACTTCTCCACATTGAACTCCATTTGCCACGTTTCTGCCCATTTCACCATCCTGTGTATATCATCCTGAAGTCTACAACTATCCTCATCACTATCTACTGCGTTGCCAAGTTTCGTATCATCTGCAAACTTTATAATGCTGCTCCCTACACCTGAGTCTAGGTCATTTATAAAAATTGATAAGAATAATACATTATCAGCAATTTGTATTTATATAGCACCATTAATGTAGTAAAACGTCCCAAGGCGCTTCACAGGAGCGTTATCAAACAAAATCTGACACCGAGCCACATAAGGAGATATTAGGGCAAATGACCAAAAGCTTTGTCAAAGAGGTAGGTTTTAAGGAGTGTCTTAAAGGAGGAAAGAGAGGTGGAGGGGTTTAGGGAGGGAATTCCAGAGCTTAGGGCCTTGGCAGCTGAAAGCACGGCCGCCAGTGGTGGAATGATTAAAATTGGGAATGCTCAAGAGGCCAGAATTGGAGGAGCGCAGATATCTCGGAGGGTTGTAGGGCTGGAGGAGATTACTGAAATAGGGAGGGGCGAGGCCATGGAGGGATTTGAAAACAAGGATGAGGATTTTTAAAATTAGGCGTTGTTTAACTAGGAGCCAATGTAGGTCAGCGAGCACAGGGGTGATGGGTGAACTTGGTGTGAGTTAGGACACAGGCAGCAGAATTTTGGATAACCTCAAGTTTACTGAGAGTAGAAAGTGGGAGGCTGGCCAGGAGTGTGTTGAAGTAGTCAAGTCTGGAGGTAACAAAGGCATGGATGAGGGTTTCAGCAATAGATGAGCTGAGGCAGGGGCAGAGTCGGGTGATGTTCGAGGTGGAAATAGGCGGTCTTAGTGATGGTGCGGATATGTGGTTGGAAGCTCACCTCCGGGTTAAATATGACACGAAGGTTGAAAACAGTCTGGTCCAACCTCAAAACTGAATGGACCCAAAACTGACCCTTGGGGAACACCACTGCAAATCACCTCCCAGTCTGAAAAACATCCATGCACCACCACACTCTGCTTCCTGTCACTGAGTCAATTCCACACCACCACTTTTCCCTTAATTCCATGGGCTTCCGTCATCTTAACAAGCCTCCTGTGTGCCACTTTGTCAAATGTGGTGTAGATTTTAATAGAAAAAAAATTACATTTTGCAAGTGTTAATGATTTTACAGTACTGCATAGAGACATGATTTTGAAGGCTGGTGATACACTGCTGAAAAAAATGTTTTTGATCTCCTGTTTATTAACAGTTGATGTACAATATTGTCTGAAAAATGTAATGTATATGTTCTGGTATTCACTTTCATGTGCATCTGTATAGGGCACTGAATGTACTTCAAGTTGTTGATCATTTTTCTTATTCAGATCTTCAATGTATTTATACAAAATGTCAATGAATTTGTTCTATTTCATCTGCTAAATTTCAGTATATTTTCCAAGATGTAATAACATTAGAAATTTTACTTAAAATTAGTTTAATCAGAGTGAAAATTTGTTGTCTTCTCGGGGTTTAAATGAATTCAAAAGCTCTGAGCTCCGCAGAGGATCCAGATTTACTGTTGGAGAAATCCTCCCTAGTTTGATCAAATTTCTATTTCCTTAGACTTAGTTTTAATTTCTCACAATTACGACGATTTGTTGATTGGTGCTTTTCAGTCATTTGAACATACAAAATATTTCTTAATAAAGATATAGTTGTAGTATTCATATAAAAAGATGTACTCTCAAAAACTCATTTGGAAACAACCAAATGTAGTCAAATTAATGCGCAGTAGTTTATGGGAAGCTGAGGTCAGTTATGTCGTTGCAAGGCAGGCAAAGGTTTTGGTGGCCAGGTTGTGGTTTACCAGGCATTCACGTTCAGCTGCATGTATAAGGAAACCAGCTTTTAGAGACTCCACTCTGGCATACTTATGCCTTGCATTATATTTAAGATTAAATTTTAATTTTGGAATGGATGACTGATAATTGAACTGGTCATGGTTAGGAGTTGAAATATTTGACTTCCATCTCGATGAATTCAGCTACAGTGCAATCTTCCAAAATGTGAGCACCTCTTGTGACCAGCAAAACCTCCCATTATCCATCTCTTCTAATTAAATAAACTGTGTAAGATGTAGGGGGCAGGAATCTAGGCTCATGCACACATTCTTTTATGATGAATATTTTTATTAAGACGGTATCTATATAAAATATGTTTTTTTCCTTTTATGCTATGATCCAAGGAGTGATCACAACAGCCTGTGTGATTTTGTTTTAGTATTGGAGGGGAGAATGGGAAGTGAGAGACTCTTCAGGAATTGTGTATAGGGGAAAAATAAACTGGTACAAAATTTGTTTCTAAACAAATTCATTATGAATTACAACAATTTTTCTATAACCATTAGAAAGGTACAAATCCCTATTGGTCAATTGCTCTCCATTGGATTAGGGGTCCAATGACCCATATCGCAGCATGGAGAAAGGGTCGTGGGACCTAGATCACAGTCATCATTCAGTGATATCTACTTTCTATAAAATAAAAAATGCCCTTTTACCTCCTCACGGTTTGTGATTCCAGTGGTTGTTGCAGTCCTCCAGTACCTCACGCAAGTAAATATTCTTAGTGTACGAGTCTAGACAGTGCGTATTGGAAGACTGTTGATTTGACATGTCCTCATCCGACATTTATACATGCGCACTTTTCCAGCAGGGATCACTGGATGGCGATCAGGAACCTTATTTGATTAGAAGTGCTGAGACCAATTGCAGTGCCTCTACCAGCACTCTTGAGATCAGCTAACTCAACATAAGAGTTGAATTTGAAACCTCCCTGGTCTATATGGCTGAGTAACATATGAACTGGTGAATTCGCCCAAAAAATTGTGCAAAAGCTTCTTTTGGTGGCAATGCAGTACCCCATTTGATTTTATCACAGTGATTCTAAATTTGCCAATACTTCAGATTTTGAGAGAGGTTCCCTTTTTTGTAGATTAATTTAATTCTGCAATTAAGTTGTGTTACACCATAAAGTTTACTTTTTTTATAAACCATAAAATGCAATGTCTCTAATCTCAAAAATCCTAGCAAAAATTATTTGAAAGCTAGTGTGGTCTTTCTGGAACATTATTTTCCATAACCGTATTCCTGCTGGTTCTGTCGTGACCTGTGTCAGCATTTTCCCCCAGAAAAATAGTTTTGGGAGGGCTATAATATTTAGCAGCAGTGTGTGATGCCGCAAGGATTATGCTGAAGGGGATGAAATGCTCCACTCTTTCTTGGCCCCTACGTCTTCCAAGAATTGGAACCATTCATTAATCACAGGCACACGTGCCACATAGACCACTCCAGTGCAGTGCTTCCTGCATATTTGTTTCTCTGTTGGAAGGATATAGTACTATCAGATCAAATACTTTCCTACTTTCCATCTATTCAAGGAGCTGTGGTGTTACCAAAATGACACGTCTTAGGCATGAGATTGTACCACAGCCTGTGTGTGTTTGAATTACAATGCCTCCTGTACTGTGAAGATATTTCCATTTCCCACAGTTTGTTTGTATGCCCTCTCCACATGCTGATGAAGTATGCAACACATGCCAAAGTTGAGGCAGCTTTGTGCTGTAGACCTGAAGTTTCTGCAGTCTGCTCAAACTTTCCCACATTCCTTTCGTTTATGATTATCTATACAGTGTAAGAAAATATTTTTTGTCCCCAGGACCTTCACATACTCTCTGCACTATTTATGCAACACATAAGTGATATGAACACACCAAAAATGGGTAAATTTACATTAGTGCCTTGAATTAGAAAGTAAAAAGTGAACAACAGACCAATTGGCATGTACGTGGGTTCACTTCATGCATTTAAACAAGGTCTCTTTTTATAATCAAGCTACAGTAGGTTTTCTGGCAACTGCCAAAACGTTTAATTTGTAAAACTTCTTCACTGTTTACTTTTCATTTTCAAGTTGCATTGCCCCTTCGATCCAAGAGGTACTGTGAGATCAGAACCCTGGAAAAGCTCACTTGTGGTTTTCCAACATTGTAAGCATCCTCATTGAAATGTTTACATGTATCATTTTTTAAAAAGTGCAAGGCACCATTATTCTCAATTTCTTGTTGATGTGTTGTGCTAAACACATTAAAGAAGAAACAAAACCACAGTATCCAATGTCAGTCAGTATATCTCTGCAATTGATATGTATATGAGTTTAAGATTGATCACAAGGTAAATTTTACAAAAATGTGATGGTGGTTTGATCAAGATAAAGCGCTAGAAGTTGTACACTTGTAGCAGTGAGTTGGTAATCTTTTGTATCTTTACATATAGATTTTGACCTCATAGCCAGTGCAGTCAGCTGATTCAGAACTGCATTTGTAGTTAAGTGTGCAGCCAAAATAACAAGTAATTTTATTGCCGCAGGCTCACATTATGCTGAGAACAATTGCATTTCTAAAAACCTAGTGATGTTCCGTAGTACTGCTTTTGGATAAGAAGTAAAGGGGTTTTGTTCTTCGCTACGCTGTACTGCTGAGTTCTAATGTCCATGATGCGGAGATGCCGGCGTTGGACTGGGGTGGACAAAAATGAGTTCCAATGTGTCATTGGTGGGGACCTTGAAGCATGTGTAGTTCTGACGGATATGTTTTAGGGTACTGCCACAGACCCTGATCAACGACAAATAACCCCAGCTCCCAGCACTGGTGGTGAATGTACACCTGGTGCTCCTAGGCAGTGATTTGCACTTGTATCTTGACACATTGGGCTGCTGCATAGTCCTGCAACCTCTCCCACTCCATCGCTCCTCCCCCACCCCATGCAGATTCTTCAAGTCCTCTGAACTTTTTCAATCTTCTCTTGCATCTTGACTTCTGCAAGCTTAACAGCTGCCCTACTCCGGCCTCCAGTTCAGAGTGTCCATGGGTCACTTGTCTCACTGTGCTTAAACTCTTCCAGCTTCAATCCATCCATCTGCTCTAAATTCTGCTGACTTTGTCAGGCCCTTCTTCCAACAATTCCTTGACTCTCGGGAAATTAAAAAAAAAAGTAAAATTAAAATGGAGACTTCACACCAGACTCCAGCTGTATGTTGGCAGAAGAGCCTGAGGGTGTCAGGTGAGCTCAGAAAGAAAAGAAAGACTTGCATTTATATAGCGCCTTTCACGACCACCCGATGTCCCAAAGCGCTTTACAGCCACTGAAGTACTTTTTGAAGTGTAGTCCCTGTTGTAATGTAGGAAACGCGGCAGCCAATATGCACACAGCAAGCTCCCACAAACAGCAATGGGATAATGAGCAGATAATCTGTTTTAGTGATGTTGATTGAGGAATAAATATTGGCTTGGACACCGGGGATAACTCCCCCTGCAGGTGCATGAGGGAAACAAGAGAGGCCATTGTGAGTAAGACTGGCACACCTTGGTCTGGGAGAGAGGAACCAGTCGTCCCAGGCCAGTTGGGTCATTACTTCTTGCTGAAGACCATGTTACAATCTCACCTTCTCCAAACACACTTTTTTTTATTTTGCATGTAGTGTGGAGTAGACGCATACCTACTCTGACCCAAAACTTTGAAATATCATGCATGGAGTGAACAGGATTATCCTTTCCTTGAGTTACGTGCTAGAAAGATAGATGGAATGCTCACCCACGTGGAGTGTTCGAGAGAGGGGGTTGTAGGACTGGAGGAGGTTACAGAGCTAGGGAGGAGTGAGGTCACAAAGGGATTTAAACATGAATTTTAAATTGGAGGCGCTGGGGTGATGAGTAAGTGGGACTTTGTGCACGATAGAATGCAGACAGCAGAGTTTTGAAAGTTTAGAGAGGGTGGAGGATGGAAGTAGAGCCAGGAGAGCTTTGGAATAAGAGTCTGAAGGTGACAGAGACAGCGACAGGTGACTGGGTGTTATCCACGTACATGTGGAAGCTGACCCCAATGCTTGCGATGATATTGCATAGAGGCAGCTTGCAGATGAGGAAGAGGAAGTGGCCAAGGATAAATCCTTGGGGGACTTTGGAGGTGACTGTACGGGAGTGGAAATTGCAGCTATTGCTGGAATGCACTAGCTACGATCAGATAGGTAAGAATGGAACCAAGATGGGGCAGTCCCACTGAGCTGAACAATGGAGGAAAAGCTTTGGAGGAAGGTTGTGTGGGCAAAGGCTGCAGAGAGGATGAGGAAGGATAATGCATGGTGGTCACAGTTATGCAGAATGCCAATAGTGACTTTAGTTGGGGCCATTTCATTGTTGCGGCAGGTGGAAATGTATACACACATACATATATACATACATGTACACGCTTGTGTGTATATAAAATTTCACAATAAAACATGTCATACAAGACCAGACCAATCAGATCCCACAGAATGGGGCTTCGGTAACAGATGTGCTTAATTTTGTTACTGTAGATTGGTAGTCTTGGTCACAAGTTTTAGAAAATCTGTTATAAAGCAAGAAAAAATGGAGAATGCTATAAATTTAGATTTCTAAATCTCCTTGAATTCTTTTCAGTTTTTATTGTTGAATATTCAGTATTTCAGACTTTATTTAAAACACTAATCTGAGCCACTCCTGCTGTTGAAAATGCAGAGTACAGTACCTGCATTTGAGGATTGAATGGTGCTTTCTAAACTTTCTGCAGAAGAAATAGCATTGTACTTAAGTGGCTTGATAATTTTTTCCATTGGAGTTA
Organism: Squalus acanthias; assembly: GCA_030390025.1. Lineage (NCBI taxonomy): Eukaryota > Metazoa > Chordata > Chondrichthyes > Squaliformes > Squalidae > Squalus > Squalus acanthias. Next base: position 145,856,605 of record CM059429.1, read on the forward strand.
AACAGATGAGAACTGTCACCTTGTATTGTTTAAAAGGGTCACTTATTAGAATCCTAATTTAGGAAGTCTGAACATCTTCATTGCTTTGCCTCTTGTTCAATATTTTAATCGTTAAAATTTTCTAATACGCAAGGATATTAAGCATTTCTGATTTCTGTTTTTTTAGTTTTTATTATCAAGAAGCTTCCAAAAATCCTGTTCTTTCAGAGCAGTAATCTTTTCCTTGTTCCAAGTAGTAAGGGTGAAACATACTATATATTCAAGGCTGTGATAGATAGATTTTTGGACTCTAGGGGAATCAAGGGATATGGAGATTGGGCAGGAAAGTGGAGTTGAGGTCGAAGATCAGCCATGATTTTATTGAATGGTGGAGCAGGCTCGAGGGGCCGTATGGCCTACTCCTGCTCCTAATGCTTATGTTCTTGTGTTCTTATCACTTGAGTAATGGTTTCTGAGAAGTCCAGTAATATTGAGACACAAATGGGAGTCCATCTGGGTCAGTATGTTTGTTGTGTGGAAATGAGATGGATTACAATTTAAATATCTAGTAATTTAAACTTTAGGAATCTCTGAGTTGTGGTTTAAATTTTCCTGCTTCAGATGGTATCCTCCATTTAAGTCGTATTTGTACTCTTTTTCAAACATGTGAGCCAATCTGTGCTTTACACAGAGTGGTCAAGATTACAAGGCCTATGCCTCAGTGACCTATAAATGTAACATTGGATATGAATTTTTAGTGGTGTTTCATTGTGATAGTGTTCAGGCCTAAGTTTTTTTAAATCTAGAGTGTACAGTATAGGCTGGTGGCCCACTGTGCCCCTCAGTCTGAAATGACCGTGCCATGATCTTTGTAAATTTGCCAACTCCGTTTCCTCCATTAACGGACAGAATTTGAAAATTGCAGAGCTCTTGCGTGCTCTTCTTAAGTTTTCTGCAATTTCCAAGTGTTAGATGGCGTATAGATTTCTGCTTTGGAGGTGGATTGAAATATCTCGTCTTCTGATGTGCTGCTTTTTTTTTCCCCCTAGGAGGAATCTTACAAAGCTGTCACTCATCTTTAGTCACATGCTTGCAGAAATCAAGGCCATCTTCCCTTCTGGCCACTTTCAGGGTGACAACTTTCGCATCACAAAGGCAGATGCTGCTGAATTTTGGAAACGGGCTTTCGATGATAAGTAAGTATGACCTTGAAGCTTTTTTTAAGTGATAGAAAATGGAAGGCTTTTTCATTTTAGTGTCGCCATCAAGCACGTCCAGCGTGGTGTTGTGCTGCTTAACCGCAACAGCACCTCTTACTGCATCAGTGAGTTTTTCTTAACGTTTATCCTAATGGCTAGTTTGAGTAAGACTTGAGTGGTAATTTGTACCAAATTTTGCATACAGTTGTGCGGTGGATCCAAGCTCACGACTAACTGAGTTGAAACTACTTATTTCACTTGGTACCCTTACAGCCAGCAGAGCTGGAGATGACTTTCATCCTGTTACCTATTTCTCTGTTGGGCCAGTTTACATTTTATAGCAACTGTCCATAATAGCAAATAAATTGCCCAAGTGTTTGTAGTGCGTGAAAATTGGTGTTACCAAACTGCTACGCATTGTCGTGCAGTTAAAATAAATAACATTGTGACATACTTTTGTTGCTGCTTTTTATGTGGCCACTGGAGCCATCAATGTCCGCTGCTACTTCTGTAGATTTCTCCAATACGTTGAGATTATCTTCTCTGGTTTGACCTTTTCAGTATTTCATACTTCACCGCTTGGCTTCGTCATCACTGCAACAGTAGATTTACAGATAAGAGGCCACCATAATCCACAAATAAATATTTAGAGGCCAAACATTAAAATACAGCATTCATTGTTAATTTTGAAGCATTTTCGCTGTTTGGAATCCATTTATTATCCACCAACAACCTCTGCTGAATTAATAATTTTATGTAACTAAATACGCAGAAGTACATTTGCTTTTGCAGGCTCTCTTTTCAAATCAGTTATGTAATAAAAACAAAATTAGGTACTAAATTTAGACATACTAGTTCCTGATGCTAGCTATGTTGACTGGTGCTGTCATCCGCCTGCAAAATGTTTTATTCTATTTCTTGCTCCACTATTTTTGCCGCCTGGAATTTTGCAGGATTGGCAGTTTGGAAAAGACTGCTCCATCATTGTTGGTTAAATCCTAAATACATCAGTGATGGAGCAGCCCATTCTAGGTCTGCAGAACTCAAGCAGATGAAATCAGCAGCTTAAGAAATGTAAATATTCAAAACTCAACATGGATTCATGTGGCCCAAGGGCAGTAGTTTGGACATTCCAGAACTGTCAGAAGCATTATTAAGTTTGTGAACCTAACAGACAATGCAATATTGCAGGTTTGCAGCTGTCGGGGCAATGCCTGCATTAGGTTGACGATGCGGTTCTTACTGCATATTAGTGCCCTACCATGTGGTGATTGCATACAATGAGCCCAGTTTAGCAGAACACTTATTTCCATATGTTAGCTTTTAATTTTGAAATCTATGGAAATAGAAGGAGTGAAGTATTCTGTTTGTCTTTTGAATATTCTGATTGGTTTTGGTTTAGTTCATTTTTAATTAGCTTGCAATCTAGAAACCAGTGGCCAATATTCCGTTGTGGCCGAGCTGTAAGAAGTGGTATGGCCGTATAGTTTGTGTGTGTGTTTTTTTAAATGCCAGCAAACATTCTAAATGGACGGTTTTGGGATCACCGCACACAAACGAAGATCATTACTTCGGTAGATTTTTAATTGCAGTGTAAATAGTCCTATTGAAATCTTGCAGCAGATCAGGATTGTTTGAAAGACAGAATCTAAATGGAGCACACTTTTACTTCAAAAACCCTTCTGTTTTTTAACTTGATACAACCTAGATTGTATAAATTTCTTTGCAGTTCATGCACAAAAAATTCAAGCTTATTCTCTCCTTCTGCCCTGTCTATTTGTGGCTATAGTCAGAGCACTCTTAAAAGATTGTTCCTTGAAAGAGTGCTGAAAGTTGATCCACAAAAAGGAAAGCAGTTATTTCACAGTTTGAATGAATGCAGCGGAACATTTGGGTTGATCATTCATGTTTCCCTTCCCTTTCTCTTCCTACCCGCCCGCCCCCCCCCCCCCCCCCCCAAAAAAAAATGGTTGCAGGTAATTGAGACATGGTGGCACCTTTCCTGTTATTGATGGGTTTTACCCTTATGAATATGCCATATCTGATCCAGTTGTGGTGGAACGAACATTTGGGGTTATTTACATAGCAGCCAGAAGATGATAGGATTGCAATGATATTTTCAGGTTGTCAGATACATCAAGATGTAGTCAGCTAGACTGTGAAAAGGGCTTTATAGCATTTTTTTCTTGGTATGTGAGCAATATTTATCCCTAATTACTCCGAGAAGGTCATTGTCGCAGTCCTTGTACTAATGGTGCTCCACGATGATGTTAGATAGGATATTGGGAATAAGAGTAAGGAATGTGGTTGATCAGGATTGGAATTTTTTTAGATGCTGTGGTTTTGTTCTTCGCACGGTTCATTGAATTGCATCTGGATCAGATCTATTCAAAGCTGCTCAGTATTTCACCAGCTGGAAGTAATGGAAATTGGCTAGGTGAGGTTGTTATGCTTATATATGATGCACTTCATATATGCATCATCTATTAACAAGACTTTTGGCATGTAGCCAGCATTTACTGTTTAAGTTTTTCAGGCCCACTTCTTTAAGGAGAATTCAGTCTGTTTAATGCAATTGATGATTGACTTAAATTTGGTCTTTCTGGAAAATGGTTTGCCATTTCAGCCAGGCAGGTTTGTGAGTTAGAGTCTGTCGTGACTTATTCCCTTAAGTGTATTTTCCCCTGAAGATATTTGGAATCTTCTTTCCAAGTTTCTCCTTGAGGGCTTTTTCAGCCTTTCTGCAAAAACATTGGTCACTGGACGATCTGGCATGCTAAGTTGGTCAGAGCTGGCAGCTTAAGATAAATCCTTCTGCACTCTGGTTTCCATGCCCAAGGCAAATATGAAGTTTGTTAATATATTTGCACAGCAAACAAAAAGTATTTTTGACGCCAAACAATCTCTCATCCCTTCACAATATAATAGCTGTGCCTTGCCAGAAGTGAACTGCATAATTTGTGAGAATGAGTTGTCTGCCTGTGATGTTTTGTTGTTCTTGAGCCTTGGATCACAATTTTAGAAAGCTTAGACATTCCCTTTTTGATGTTGTACCAGAACCCAGGGGAGAATTTCCATTTTGAAGAATGGGGATTACAAATAATCTCTTTTTTTCTTCTCTTTTGTCAGATAAGAGGAAGCTTCTAACATATATTCTGGTTAGTAGATTATCAGGAAAATATAGTTCAGTCGAAACTGAAAAGAATTTTAACCTCCCTTCTCTTCCCCATCTGTCATGCCCAAAGTAGCACATTGGAGAAACATGAAAATGGTGGGTGGACGCAAATTTGTGGCTAGTCCAAGGTAAAATGTTGTTCGTGTTGTTTTGAGTAACACCAATTCAGTAATGCTTAGAGTCTCATTTAGTGCCTTTCATGATCTCAGGACGTCCCAAAGCGCTTTACAGCCAATGAAGTATTTTTGAAGTGTAGTCACTGTTGTAATATTGGAACGCAGCAGCCAATATGGGCACAGCAAGCTCCCACAAACAGGAAAGTGATCAGTGGTTGCAGCTGTGGTGCATGTGGATTTGCGGAAGGCATTTGATACTTCAAGTACACCACGAGTTCTGAATACTTCGCAAATGTGTGAGTCTTATCTTTGAGATGTTAAGCTGAGGCTCTATCTGCCTGTTTGGATGAACCTAAAAGATCCCATTGCACCATTTGAAGAAGAGCAGGGCGTCCTCTTGCTATACAAACCAACATTCATCGTTCACCCAATACCAGCAAAACAGATTAACTGGTTACTCCTCTCATTGCTGTTTAAGGGACCTTGCTGTGTACAAATAATTTGCCACTCTTGCTTACAAAACAACAGTGACTGTACTTCAGAAGTAATTCATTGATCGTATGTGTAGTGCACGTGGATTTTCGTAAGACATTTTATAAGGTGTTCCACAAGGGTTGTTAGACAAATTCAGACATATGGTACAAGAGAAACTGTAATGGCCTGGACAGAAAGTTGACAGCAAACCAAAGAATTCAGGTATATAAGTCTTACTTAGACTGGAGAAGGGTTCAAAGTGGTGCACCCCAGGGGTCAGTGCTGGGTCCACTTTTGTTCTCTGTACAGGATTTGGACTTGGGTGTAGGGTATGCAATCTTGAAATTTGTCACCGACAGAAAAGTAGGAAGTTTGGCAAACTGAAAGTCCATAGAAAGGTTCACAAAATGGGCAGACAATTTAATGTGGATAAGTGTGAGGTATTATCTTTTGGGAGAAAAACAAGGAATGGGATTATAGACTTAATAGAAAGACACTGAAGGATATGGATAAACAGAGACACCTAGGGGTTCAAGTGCATAAGTCCCTGAAAGTATGAGTGTAGATAGATAGAAAAAGGTCAATAGGATTTTTGATTTTATAACTGGAACCAAAGAGTAAAAAAGTAATGAATTAATGATGAACTTATGCCAAATGTTGGTCAGGCTGCAGTTCAGGTCCAGTTTCAGGTGCTCCGTTATAGAAAGGACACAAAAGCCATGGAGCGGGTACAGCTTGGAATCAGCAGGATAATGCCAGAGTTATGAGCATGGACTTGCGATACTGGGACTATTTACATTGGAGCAGATAAGGCTAAGGAGATTTTAAAATTTACAAAGGGTTTTGACAGTGCGAATAAGGCAAGACTGCTTCCTCTGGTTAGAGAATCAGTAATAAGTTATTAATTTAAAATTATCATTGAGATTGAAGAGCGTGGTTTGGAGAAATTTATTTTCACAGACTGTTGTCAGTGCTCGAAATGCTTTGCCACAGGGAGTGGTTGGGGCAGGGACTATTGCATCTCTTAATGGGAAAATTAGATAAATCTTTGAAGCTGAGGAAAATGCAAGGCTTTGAGGAGGGAGCAGGGCAATGGGATTGGTTTTGGATTGTTCTAGAAAAGAGCTGGCACCGACATGGTTATGGTTATTTTCTTTTCTTTATCACAACAACCCTGTTTAGTACCTTTGTCTGTACCTTGTTTGCAGTGGAACTTTAAAGGCCTCAAATGTTCCAGTAAGTGTTTTGGTGGAGTGTGTCGCTTCACTGCTAGTAATGGATTATTTTTTGCAGCCTTATGCACTGTAGGGTTAGTGATGTTTTAATGGTTTTAATTGTCATTGGAGAAGAGGGCATATGAGGCAAATAGCTATTATAAAAGTAGAAATAAATCGACCACAGTGAACTGGGCTGAACTGTTAATGAGTAAATCTACAGTCAAACAATGGGAAGTATTCAAAGATAAATAGTACAATCTCCTTCTTCTTCTTAGGCAGTCCCTCAGAGGATGACTTGCATCCACACTAAAAATGAGTTTTCAGGTGACTGATGAGTCCAATGTGGGACCTACAGTCTCTGTCACAGGTGGGGCAGACGGTGGTTGAAGGGGCGGGTGGGTGGGGTGCTTGGGTTGACGTGCGCTCCTTCCGCTGTTTGCGCTTGGCTTCCGCTTGCTCCCGGCGAAGAGACTCGAGGTGTTCGGTGCCTTCCCGGATGCTTCTCCTCCACTTTGTGCGGTCTTGGGCCAGGGATTCCCAGGTGTCGGGAGGGGATGTTGCACTTTTTCAAGGAGGCTTTGAGGGTGTCCTTGAAGCGTTTCCTCTGCCCACCTGGGGCTCTCTTGCCGCGTCGGAGCTCCGAGTAGAGCGCTTGTTTTGGGAGTCTCGTATTGGGCATGCGGACGATGTGGCCCGTCCATCGGAGCTGATTGAGCGTGGTCAAAGCTTCGATGCTGGGGATGTTGGCATGAGCGAGAACACTGACGTTGGTGCACCTATCCTGCCAATGGATTTGCAGGATCTTGCGGAGGCAGCGTTGGTGGTACCTCTCCAGTGCTTTGAGGTGCCTGCTGTGCATGGTCCATGTCTCTGAAGCACACAGGAGGGCGAGTATCACTACTGCTCTGTAGACCATTAGCTTGGTGCTGGATTTGAGGTCCTGGTCTTCAAACACTCTCTTCCTCAGGCGACCGAAGGCTGCACTGGTACACTGAAGGCGGTGTTGGACTTCGTCATCGACATCTGCCCTTGTTGACCGTAGGCTCCCGAGTTATGGAAAGTGGTCCACGTTGTCCAAGGCCTCGTCATGGATTTTGATAATTGGGGAGCAGTACTGTGTGGCTGGGAGCAGGTTGGTAGAGGACCTTTGTCTTACGGATGTTTAGTGTAAGGCCCATGCTCTTGTGTAGCTTCGGTGAAGGTGTTGACGATGGTTTGGAGTTCGACCTCCGAGTGTGTGCAGACGCAAGCGTCGTCTGCATACTGTAATTCGATGACAGAGGATGGGACGACCTTGGATTTGGACTGGAGGCGATGGAGGTTGAACAGTTTCCCGTTTGTTCTGTAGATTAGCTCCACTCCAGTGGGGAGCTTACTGAGGGTGAGATGGAGCATTGCAGCCAGGAAGATCGAGAAAAGCGTTGGTGCGATGACACAACCTTGCTTGACCCCGGTCCGTACGTGAATTGGGTCTGTGGTGGATCTGTTGGTCAGGATCACGGCTTGCATGTTGTCGTGAAGCAGGCGGAGGATGGTGACGAACTTTTGAGGGCAGCCGAATTTGAGGAGGACACTCCATAATCCCTCGCGGTTGACCGTGTCGAAGGCCTTTGTGAGGCCAAAGAAGGCCATGTACAGCGGTTGGTGCTGTTCCCTGCATTTCTCTTGTAGTTGACGTGCAGTGAAGATCATGTCCATTGTGCCCCTTAGTGGGCGGAATCCGCATGGCGACTCTGGGAGGAGCTCTTCAGCCACTGGGAGAAGGCGATTGAGGAGGATTCTTGCGATGACTTTCCCTGTGGCAGACAGCAGGGAGACTCCTCTGTAAATACCGCAATCGGACTTGTCACCTTTCTTGAAGATGGTCACGATTACGGCGTCTCTGAGATCCCCTGGCATGCTCTCCTCTTTCCAAATAAGAGAAATTAGTTCATGTATTCGTGCCAATGGTGCATCTCCGCCATGTTTTAGCACCTCGGCGGGGATTCCATCTGCTCCTGAGGCCTTTTTGTTCTTCAGTTGTCGGATGGCCTTTTCAACCTCATGCCGGGCTGGGGTTGTGCTGAGGTGGTGGCGGGTAGCATGTTGCAGGATGGAGTTGAGGACACTCGTATTCAAGGATAAATAGTACAATACAAAACCAGTAAATACCCCTTAAAGGCAAATACTCCACTTGTGTAGTGACGCCACCATGGTCAACAAATGAGGTAATAGACCGTATCAAGCTAAAATATAAGGCTTACACAAATGCAAGGAAGTAGTAATCTGGTAGAGCTATTTTTTAAAAAAAAACACAACAAAGGGATGCAGAAAAAGTAATAGGAGGTGCAAAATGGGAATATGGAACAAAATGCAAAGGCTATCAAAGCTAATATTGTCAGGGGCAATGTGAGCCCATTAAAGACAGATGCAGGTGAGACTATAATGGACAATAAGAAAATGGTGGACTTGTTAAATGAATACTTTGCATTTGTTTTCATAGTAGAGGAAAAGAACAAAATACCATTGGTACAAAGGAACCGAAAAATATGGCAAGTGGAGGAACTTGCGGGATTTAATAGAAGGATATGCTGATCAGGTTAGACAAAGAGGGGTGGGAGGAGGCTCGTGTGGAGCAGAAACACCAGCTCGTGTGGAGCAGAAACACCAGCGTAGACCAGTTGGATTGACTGGCCTTTTTCTGCGCTGTAAATTCTATGTAACTATGTGATAAATATGAGTAATTAAAGACATTAAGAAAGGGATAAGGAAAGTGAGGAGAATCTCCAAAAAAAATTAAAATAACAATGAAGTATTCTACAAATATATCAGTAAAAAGAGACTTTGTAAATGTGCGGTGGGACCCTTAAGCGGAGAGGTTAGTAGAGGGTAAACATAAATTTGCGGGGATACTTTGCTTCAGTGTTTACAATTGAGAAGGATATGGGGGAGGAGGTAAATTCTGAATTAGTTAAAAATGTGATGAGAAATATAATAAATAAAAGTATTAGCGAAATTAGTTAATCTGAAGTGTCAGCTTTGGCTCAGTGGTAGCACGCTCAGCTGAGCTGGAGGTTTGTGGGTTCAACCCTGACGAGGGAGACTTGAGCACATAATCTAGGGCAGACACTTCAGTGCAGTACTGGGGGAGGGCTGCTTTGTTGAAGGTGCCATCTTTACAATGAGACATTAAACTGAGGCTCCGTCTGCCTTCTGAGACATAAAAGATCCCGTGGTGGTATTTAAAGAAGAGCAGGGGAATTTAGAATCACAGAATTGAATCATAGAATTTTACAGCGCAGAAGAAGGCCATTCGGCCCATCATGCCTGTGCCGGCTCTTTGAAAGAACTGTCCAATTCTCCCGGTGTTCTGGCCAATAATTATCCTTCAACCAGTACCATTAACAACACAGATTATCTGGTCTTTTATCGCATTGCTGTTTATGGGACCTAGCTGTGCACAAATTGGCTGTTACGTTTGCCTACACTATATCAGTGACTACACTTCAGAAGTACTTGATTAGCTGTGAAGTCCTTTGGGATGTGAAAGATGTTATATAAATGCAAGTTCTTGAAAACAGGACAAAGTGCCAGGGGCTGACTGGATACATCTGAGGATCCTGAGGGAAATGGAAAGGAATAGTGAAGATATGGTGGATGGGTGGTATGCAATGGATGCAGTGTACATGGACTTTCAGAAAGCATTTGACGAAGTACCACACAGGAGGCTATTGGAGAAGATTCTGCTGCTGCGTATTCCTTATTTCTGCTAGGTTTGAAAAATAATGCTGTCCATAGGCTAAAGTGTGTGCTGTGCTTCACATTATCGTGTGAGGGTATTGTCAGTTAGGCCAGACTTTCCTCAATTCAGTGTGGCTGAATGCTATAAATTCAGTCAGAATGTTGTGCGATCTCATTAAAGAAATATACAATATTTCGGCTAGTTAACATTTAAAGGTGTAAACATTTGTTCTATCTTTAGATGTCTAGGTCCTGTTTCTGTCCCATTTAATTTTTTCCTATAGAACATAATATGATGCCAGCAAGGTCCAGTTGTATTACTGTCCTATTGCAAAGATAATAGTTGTGATTCTACATCAGCAGTTGCACAAATCTACACTTCACAAAATGATTTCTCTATGCTTCCTGTACGTATAATTGAGCCCTCTGGGAAAGACTGTTTTCTCCTCTTCGTAACACAATGGTACCAGCCTATTTGCAGTAAGGAACATGACTCACGTACGTTTGTGGTTCTGACTCATCAAAGACTTGCTATTTTAGAAACAGCAGCATTGTAATCCAACTGAGGCTGTTGATGTACATTACCGGCCTGTGTGCAAGTAACACAATGGGTTTCTCAGCTTAATAATTATAAGTTATTATTTTTCAAAGGTAAAATTAGGACCATTATAGAAAGTAGACGACTGAAGGATTCTAACATTTTTTAGGACCTTGAACAAAGTTGACGTTATCTAAAGAAAAAATTATGTTCCACTGACTTCAATCTTGTACAAATTCTGCTTTCTATATAGATAAAGAGTGAATGGGGGAAAAATTCGGTTGATTTGCGCCTCCCGTTAGCGCCCTAGGGCACTAACGGGGGGTGCAAAACACCTAGCACCTGGGCGCGGCGTCGCCAACGCCTCCCGTGAAATTCAGCGGGAGGTTAGCGGCGGCGGTAATCGTTAGAGCCCCGCGGCGATGACATCATCGCCGTGCGCAGCGCCCCGGCTGCGATCTTCGGTAGCACCCTCTGACTTACTGCCGGACGCTATGTCCGACGGGGTCAGGGGGGCCTGCCTGCGGCCGGGGCGGCGCAAATTAAAGGGAAGGTGCCGGGCGGCCATTTTTGTTGCTGGCCGTCTGCCAGCACCTGCCCGCTTTGCCGTCCCCAGCCTTCTGTGCAGCCCCCCTGCGGCGTGCCGGTTGCGCTCCGTGAGCCCGGCACTTCTCTTGAGTGCCGGGCTCTTTTGCGCCGGCATTCCGATCCCTGGTGGCCCAGCTGGGCCCCGGGTCGTGCTGCGCTAGGCCCCTCTCCTTTAATAAGGGGAGGAAGGCCTGCAGTACCGCGGCGCGACGTGCCACGATATTCACTCGCAGCGCCCCAAGAGGGAGGCGGGGCGCTTCCAGTATCACCCTGCCTCCCTTTTGGGGCACTACTGGTGAATTTTGGGCACAGGGGCACTAACTTTTTCGGGGAGCTAAAAGTAGCGCCCCGGCGAAGTTAGCGCCCCAAAGGGGGCGCGACCCAATTTTCCCCCCAATGTATCTTCATACTGAATGAAGTTTAATATCGGTACTGCCCGTAAAGTTTGATTTGTTTGGTGGGGCACTATGTACTAGAATCGCTACAAACACACCAAGACAGTTTTTAAAAAAATTACTCTGGATTTGAGCTAAAAGTGTGTAATATAAATAGAGTTCATGTGGGGATTACTGGTTTACAAAACTTTGCATGGGATATCCTTAAAAACTACTTCGGTGCCATCTATAAACTGTGTATATCATACTATTAACCACATGGCTTTGTGTTGCTAATATAAGCAGCAAACATGAACGGGCTCAAATTTGCGATTTGAGCATGATTTGGGCGAAGAGGCATTCGCATAAATTGCAAAATATCTGCAAATCATTTATTCACGCAAACCTAGTGGTAGCGTAACTAGAATTATAATGTTGAATATTACCATATAACGAAGAAATGTGGTCACTGGACATTAGAAATCCTTACACAGGAAGTACTGATCAACCTTTGAGGTGATATTTTCCTCCGTTCGTCTGCAAGTAAGAGGACATGTGGTCATATAACGTCTTGTGCATGTCCTTGATGCTCCTACAATCTGACACTTGAGGTATATGCTGAGGACATTGTGGAATCCAATCATTTTGTGTTGTAACAATACCTGAAAACTGTAACCTTTTCGTTGTCCCTATATATAATGAAAGACGTCAGTTCTTGTATGTTTTTCTGATGTGGTGTGTCAGCATGGTACCAAGTGGTTTCCTGTTTATCAAGCATCTAGGATAGTATCTGATAGATCATTAGCATGAAGACGTATGGTTCATTGTCATTTTCCTCGTGTGGTTCCTGCATATTTAAGCTGAAATTTTGAGGGCATTCCAAGTCTGCGTGTGCTCATGATATAACCTTTCAAATCCTGTTCTTTTTTAAAAGCAGCGAAATGAAATGTTTGTATCTTTTTTTATTTTAATATTTATTGCACATTTCCTTGCATATTCCAACCCCTTCTTTATATTTCTATTGTTACTTTCACATTTTCATTTTCATTCTTTTAATTCCTTATTTATTCACTATTTCTTCTCTTCTGCTTTTCAGCCATCCCTTCTCTCTTCTCTCTCCCCATTTTAGTAATGCTGATTTAATGTGGGACACATTGTGTACAAAAAACGAAGTCTCTACTGGGAACTTGCTAGGTTCTTGTTCGGACAAATGGTAAAGGCCAAGAATTCGGTGGGGCTTAATTTTTTAGTAAAATTAATTAATTAATTGAATGGGAGCTACCTAATGTCCTGGAAAATATCCACTTCATTTAAGATTGCTTCATAGTTTTGTCAGAAATGAGAACTGCACCATTTAAGTCAAGTGCAAGATTGGGAGATATTGACACAGTCAAAGCATCTCAATAACTTTCGAGGATTCTTGAGCAAGATACAGTCATTTAATGCACAATTCTGCAGTACAATTTTAATTTTCACTTCTGTGTCTTTTTGGAAAGTGAGACACAGTATTGCATTGCCCACAGGCCAGTTGTCAGTGTCCTATGCATGCTTTATGTCTTCTGAAAGGAGGCAACATTTCACTACTGGTGCTGCACCGAGCATTTGTTGCTACCTCAGTCTAATAATCCTGTAATGACCAGATTTGCAACATGTATAATGACTAGCGGACAATAGAGTGGTCACATTTGTGGTTTGTGGTTTGAAGAGAAACAATAGTGAGCAGTGTTGATTTAAATTGACATTATTACATAATCAGGGTTCTTCCCAAACTTTGGTTTCCCCAATTAGTTGTAGCGGGACTTGCATTATTTTCATATTTAATATAATCAGCTGCTTGACCAGACCACTTTACTTTACCAGTTATTCATTTGCATGGAGGAATTGACTTTTAAATGAGATTTGATGAAAATTTAGTGTTTGGTTAGTGGCCATATAATACCAGCTATTGAGGTTTTTTTAAACACAGCTGCATTGCAGCTTCTTTGAGCTCTGTGGAGGAACAAAAGGAAGTTGGAGTGTTTGTTTTCCTTGGTTCAGGTGCAGGGAGGAGTGAGTGCACATGATATAACTAGCAATGTGCAGGGTTTCTTCTTTAGATTTTGTTGGAAAGTGAGCAAACCTTTCAGCATTTATTTTGATGGTTGCCTTTTGTTTTCAGAATTGTACATTTCACAATCATTTACTGTTGGCAAATGATTTAAACCATGGAAATTATGAATCTGCTTGAGAAACTGACTTACTTGTTATTGTTTCTAAATTTGTAACAGAAAAAAAACTAACCAGATAGCAATTTGCTTGTGAATATGAAAGTCATTTTGGTTGAGGTGCAATAGAGTATTGTTAATATGATCTCAATGCCATGCCCCTGAAATATGGGCAAGGTTAGGTTTGAATAGGGCTTTACATTTAAATGGGAAATGCAGGACATTCAAAATAGGTCCCTTGTGATTCTTTGTTGATCTTAAATGATGAAGTTGTATAATTTTCTTCTCAAGTGAGATACTTATGTCAAATATGATCTAATTTGTAACCTCAAAGATCACTTCAGTTCACATTGTCTTTGTGATGGGTGGTGAGGACATACTTGAATAACCATAGAACCTTAACTATATTTGAATGCCCTAGGCCCCCCTGTGCTACGAACTTCTATGGTTTGATTCATGTGTTGCCTTTTGAAATCCTTGTAAAATATTGTACTGGTCAACACTACTGTCAATTCCAACTTTGTAAGAATGGTGTAAACTATGCTTAATATATTCAACTCCCATGCTGGAGCCAGCTAACAAATTTTGTTACTTGAAAATTGGTAACTTTTTGAACAAGCACATGGTATAAAGTGTCATAGTTTGAACAGGTAACACGCAGTATTGCTATATATTTTCTCAAAAGCCGTGCAGTTTCAAAGTGCCTTTGAGTGCAATGAAGCAAATCAAGCGCCCAACATTTCATTCCCAATACCTCGCATTGTTTTACTGGACAGTAATTTGATCCTGTGCATGATTTTTTGGATTAAGTCGTAGTTGTGGAAAAACCAAAGTTTAACATATGTGAGCATACATACCAACTACAACAACAGTAACTTGTATTTATATAGCGCCTTTAATACAGTAAAACGTCCCAAGGCGCTTCACAGGAGCGTTATCAAACAAAAGTTGACACCGAGCCACATAAGGAGATAGTAGGACAGATGACCAAAAGCTGGGTCAGAGGTAGGTTTTAAAGAGCATCTTAAAGGAGGAGAGAGAGGTGGAGCGATTTTAGGATGGGCAATTCCAGAGCTTCGGGCCTAGGCAGCTGAAGGCACAGACACCAATGGTGGAGCGATTTGAATAGAGGATGCTCAAGAGGCCAGAATTGGAGGAGCGTAGAGATCGCGGAGGGTTGTAGGGCTGGAGGAGGTTACAGAAATAGAGAGTGGCGAGGCCAGGGAAGGATTTGAAAACAAGGATGAGAATTTTAAAATTGAGGCGTTGCCTGACCAGGAGCCAGTGTAGGTCAGCGAGCAGAGGGATGATGGGTGAACAGCACTTGATGCGAGTTAGGATACGGGCAGCAGAGTTTTGGATGAGCTCAAGTTTTTGTCAGGTGGAAGATGGGTGGTTAGCCAGGAGAGCAATGGATAGTCAAGTTTAGAGGTAACAAAGGCATGGATGAGGGTTTCAGCAGCAGATGAGCTGAGGCAGGGGCGGAGTGAGTTGATGTTACAGATATGGAAGTAGGCGGTCTTGGTGATGGAGCGGATATGTTGTTGGAAGCTAATTTCAGGGTCAAATATGACATCAAGATTGCAAACAGTCTGGTTCAGCCTCAGGCAGTTCCCAGGGAGTGGGATGGAGTTGGTGGCTAGGGAACAGAGTTTGTGGTGGAAGCTGAAGATAATGGCTTCGGTCTTCCCAAAATTTAGTTGGAGGAAATTTCTGCGCATCCAGTATTAGATGTTGGACAAGCAGCGTGACAAATCCAAGGCAGTGGAGGGGTCAAGAGAGGTGGTGTTGAGGTGGAGCTGGGTATCGTCGGCGTACATGTGGAACCTGACGTGTTTTTTAATTTGTTCCAGGTTGTGGGTTCGCTGGCAAGGCCAGCATTTATTGCCCATCCCTAATTGCCCTTGAGATGGGTAATAAATACTGGCCTTGCTAGCGACACCCATATCCCGGATTTTTAAAAATCGGATGATGTCGCGGAGCGACAGTATGTAGATGAGAAATAGGAAGGTGTAATAAGGATAGATCCTTGGGGGACTCTAGAGGTAACGGTGTGGGAGTGGGAAGAGAAGCCATTGCAGGTGATTCTCTGGCTATGACTGGATAGATAAGAATGGAACCAGGCCAGGGCAGTCCCACCCAGCTGGATGACGGAGGAGAGGCATTGGAGGAGAATGGTGTGGTTGACCTTGTCAGAGGTTGCATACAGGTAGAGAAGGATGAGGAGGGATAGTTTACCATGGTCACAGTTACATAGGGTGCCATTTGTGACTTTGATGCGGTCCATTTCCGTACTGTGGCGGGGTGGAAACCTGGAGTTGCGGGAAAGATGGGCACAGATTTGGGAGGTGACAACACGTTCAAGGACTTTGGAGAGGAAAGGAAGGTTGGAGATGGGGCGGTAGTTTGCAAGGACGGAGGGAATCAAGGTTGTTATTTTTGAGGAGAGGGGTGATGACTGCAGATTTGAAGGGGAGAGGGACAGTACCTGAGAGAGGGAACCATTAACAATATCAGCTAACATGGGCGCCAGGAAGCGAAGTTGGATGGTCAGTAGTTTGGTGGGAAAAGGGTTGAGGGAGCAGGAGGTTGGTCTCCTGGACAAGATGAGCTATCAGTGTTTCATGCTAGCTGGTAGCATTTCATGCTGATGGCATTTTGGGAATCCAGTTAGCATGAAAAAGCACGAGGGAGAAAGGAATAGAAGGATATGCTGTTAGGGTTAGATGAAGTAGGGTGGGAGGAGGCTCGTTTGGAGCATAAACGGCAGCATAGACCAGTTGCACCGAATGGCCTGTTTTGGTGCAGTACACTTGATGTAAAGAGCTTGCTGGTAATAATCAACACAGGAGGACCCCTTTCTTCCCCCAGTTCCACTCCTCCTAAGTCCAGTGATTAATGGTCTTGTTCTTGTCTCCGTGTGCTCCCAGTGCTAATGGCCAGAGTTGCTGTCTCTGTATGCTGCAGGTGGGAACTCTTGGGAGTTCCTGCTGACCGTATTCAGAGAAGACAAACCCAGCCATTAGCCTTAAGAGGATAGTGGGACCAGTAAGAGGAGAGGAGTGTGGAGGTTAATCGAGAGAGGTGAAAGTCGTAATGGATGGTAGTGAGAAGGAAGGTGTTGAATGGATGGTGGTAAGTGGGAATGGAATGCAGTGAATTTGGGAATGGATAGCAAAGAAATGGGGGAGGTAAATAGATGCCATTAGAGGGAAGGGGGAATAAATGATCATGAAGGGAGGAAGGAACGAAGCAGATTCTGAAAGTGGTGCTTGATCTGTGAGAGGAAGAAGGGTGCCAGTATTAACGGAGTGGGGAGGGAGAGTGCCAGCATGAACTCGGTGGATGTCAAGGGTGTCGGTATGAATTTTGAGCCAGTGCGGGGGGGAAGAGTATCAGCTTAGCTGGGTAAGGGGTAACAATTCTAAATATTATAGGGGAATATTTCCCCACAACCCATTAGAAGTGCCCCACCAATTTTGTGTCTTTGACATTTAGATTTCCCCTTTAGGCCTTGTACTTTTTCCATCCATTCCAAGTGAAAGAATTTTGTGCATACCTAACCCACAGGAGTATTTGCTTTCACATGCCAGAATTGTTCTGTTTTTGGGGGCTGTGCCAGCTGTTGATCATATTTTACTAGTGTTCTAGGCTGGCATTTGAATAAAAGCAATTTTGTTTAAGAGGCAATATACTTATTCCCAGGAGAAATGGATAGTATGTCCAGAAAAAGACTGGTTGGTATTATACTGGTAACTTATAAATGTTTGTTCTGTAAATAATTGTGCATTTTTTGTGATGTTAAAAATCATTGATGAGAGCAATAGTTTGTGGTATTTTCCTTCTTTCAGGACCATTGTGCCATGGAAAGTCTTCCGACAGTGCCTTCATGAAGTCCATTCTATCAGCTCTGGTTTGGAAGCCATGGCTCTGAAGTCTACAATCGATTTGACCTGTAATGATTACATTTCAATCTTTGAATTTGATATCTTCACCAGGCTCTTTCAGGTAAGTTAATGACTAATAAAATAGTTACTTACAAACGAGAATAGCGATTGTACACTACTCAGTTCATTTTAGGTCAGCAGTTCAACGGTTGTGCTAATCTACAGAGCGTTTTAATGTGTGTGGCAGGGAGGAGGAGTCTTGTTTAAAATGCTGTAGTATTTCAAGCAGTTCTATATAGCCTATACTTTTCCAGGCTTTTTTGAGAAGAACAAACCAAGCTATATTGAGATACACCTGCCACTTTTTAAAACAAAAACAAACTGATCATTTGGATTTCCAACTACTGTTGCCAGCTGTTGCATTTGGTTAGAACAGAGATTTCCAAACTGGCAGGGGTAGAGGGGGGTTGCGAGGAAGACGCTGGGTAAGAACAACCTGAGTTGGGTGCATCTAGTGAAGGGGGAAACCTTGTTGCTGTTTTCCTGTACCTGGGAACTTGCTGTCCATAACTATTATTACTGTATAAGCTTGGAAAATAAAATCCTCTGGTTCTATGCAAAAATACTGTTTTAGAAAGAGGGGTGCCACATGTAATATGAAGGGGGAGCTCAGAAAAAAAAGTTTGGCAACCTCGGTTAGAACAATATTTAGCTTGACAACTTGTTGGCACATTTTTGCAATAGATTCTTCAGAAGTCACTAGCTCTAGAGGAAAGAATTCCTGGAATAACTGTCTGTATATATGGGCCTAGGCTAGGAGGGAAAGCAGGTTAAGGAAATTAAAATGAATATTTATGGGGTAAGAAAGGAGGCTGACCAGTCTCAAAGTGTAAGGACTGCTCTTATGGTTAGAATTGCCTTTAGAGCCAGGGGTTGGATCGGACGCAGTGAGAATAACTGTCTCCTTCTTGGGAAACGGAGAGTAAATGGTCTTTTGATGTGCTGTATCATGATGGAGAGACCAATAAATCAAATGGAAGTTTCTTGCAAGATGAAGGATTCCCTTGCAGCCTTAATATAAACAAGCTGATTCAGAGGACTGTAGATTCCCAAGTTGAGGACCAGAAAAATGCACTTATTCCACCAAGACTCCTTGACCAATTGTGGACAGCAATGGTGTGGTCTCGATCGAACTGCCTGCGTTCCTTTCACATTTTATTTGGGAGGATGTGCTTGAAGCCACAAAGGTTATTTTAGAAAAGAATGAGTCCATTACTACCTTAGAGCGAATCCCACAATTCATTTGCATGAGATGTTATCTGACATACTATCGCTGCTCATACGAACGCAATGTTCTATACAGTACAAGTATGGAGTTGATGAGGCCCAGCTTCCACAGAATTTGAACAGTTAGACTGTTGGAAAATCCTTTGGTTTATAACTGGGAAGGTTTTTCTATCAAAAAGTTGTGCAATGATGCTCCTGGGATGCCCTGAAAGAAAATTGCTGGCTGCCCCACCGTCCTTTGAATGGTTTGTTGCAGGGGATGATGGAAACTTTCTGTGTTATAATTTCATAATACGCTGTAACAAAAAAAGACTCCATGGTTTTATAGTACTTTATTGCCAATACTTTTGGCTGCCCTTAAAAAAAAAAAATGAATGTTGCTGGCTGCCACACAGTTCCTTGAGTGTCTTGTAGGAAATGGTGGAAATAATGCAGTTTCTGATAGTATACTGATTCAAAAAAACTCCATTGTTTTATAGTGCTTTATTACCAATGTTTCCCTTTAATGCAGTAGAGCGCTGCGATTCAGCGGAATATTTTGTTACAGTATAGGCTGGAAGTTCTATGTTTTAGCTACCAGAGTTAGTTAGAGGCATTGTATGATGCTGTCTATAACATATGTTGCTAGCCAGCAGTAAGACTATTAAGAAAATTATTCTGAATAGTGTGTCTGACCTAGCTCCAATAACTTAAACAAAAAAGGTCTTTTATCATGAAGCATGCTTCAAGTAAAAGCATACAGATAGCAGGTTCCCACTTAAATGGTAAAGTACCGTGTCCAGTTTTTTGTCCCCACACTCACACAAGTGTGAGGAGCTCATGGACTTCTTTGTCTCTAAGATTGAGACCAACCGATCAGCTGCCTCTGCCACTTCCCTTCCTTCCCCTAGCCCACGGGCCAAACTTCCTCTGAGGTTCCCCACTGCCCTAGTTTCTCTCTGATCTCCCTGCTTGACCTCTCCACGCTCATCTTGTCCATGAGATCCACTTCCTGCTCCCTCAACCCTATTCCCACTAAACTGCTGACCACCCAACTTCCTTTTCTGGCTTCCATGTTAGCTGACATTGTTAACGGTTCTCTCTCCTCAGGTACTGTCCCCCTCTCCTTAAAATCTGCCGTCATCACCCCCCCCCCCCCTCCTCAAAAAAACCCAACCCTTGATCCCTCCATCCTTGCAAACTACCGCCCCATCTCCAACCTCCCTTTCCTCTCAAGTCCTTGAACATGCTGTCGCCTCCCAAATCCGTGCACATTTTTCCTGGAACTCCATGTTTGAATCCTTCCAATCCGGTTTCTGCCCCGCCACAGTACTGAAACGGCTCTCATCAAATCACAAGTGACATCCTTTGTGAGTGTGACAAAGGTAAACTATCCCTCCTCATCCTTCGTGACTTGTCTGCAGCCTTTGACACGGTTGACCACTCCATCCTACTCCAACGCCTCTCCACCATCGTCCAGCTGGGTGGGACTGCACTTGCCTGGTTCCATTCTTATCTATCTAATCGTAGCCAGAGAATCACCTGCAATGGCTTCTCTTCCCACTCCCACATTGTTACTTCTGGTGTCCCCCAAGGATCTATTCTTGGCCCCTCCTATTTCTCATCTACATGTTGTCCCTTGGCGACATCATCTGAAAACACAGCGTCGGTTTTCACATGTACGCTGACGACACCCAGCTCTACCTCACTACCACTTCTCTCGACCCCTCCATGGTCTCTAAATTGTCAGACTGCTTGTCCGACATCCAGTACTGGATGAGCAGAAGTTTTCTCCAATTAAATATTGGGAAGACCAAAGCCATTGTCTTCGGTCCCCAGCACAACCTCCGTTCCCCAGCCACTGACTCCATCCCTCTCCCTAGCATCTGAGGCTGAACCACACTGTTCGCAACTTGGTGTCTTATTTGACACTGAAATGAGCTACCGACCACACATCTGCGGCATAACTAAGACCACCTATTTCCACCGCCGTAATATTGCCTGTCTCCGCCCCGACTCAGCTCATCCGCTGCTGAAACCCTCATCCATGCCTTTGTTACCTCTAGACTTGACTATTCCAATGCACTCCTGGCTGGTCTCCCACATTCTACCCTAGGTAAACTTGAGGTCATCCAAAACTTGGCTGCCCGTGTCCTAACTCGCACCAAGTCCCGTTCACCCATCACCCCTGTGCTCGCTAACCTACATTGGCTCCCGGTTAAGCAACGCCTCGATTTCAAAATTTTCATCCTTGTTTTCAAATCCCTCCATGGCCTTGTCCCTCCCTATCTCTGTAATCTCCTTCAGCCCCACAACCCCCGCACCCCCGAGATATCTGCGCTCCTCAAATTCTGCCCTCTTGAGCATCCCTGATTATAATCGCTCAACCATCGGTGGCCGTGCCTTCTGTTGCCAAGGCCGTAAGCTCTGGAACTCCCTCCCTAAACCTCTCTGCCTCTCTATCTCTCGTTCCTCCTTTAAGATGCTCCTTAAAACCTACCTATTTGACCAAGTTTTTGGTTATCTGCCCATATTTCTTCTTATGTGGCTCGGTGTCAAATTTTTGTCTTATAACACTCCTGTGAAGCGCCTTGGGACGTTTTACAATGTTAAAGGCGCTATATAAATACAAGTTGTTGTTGTTGTTGTGGCGGCAGCGGCAGCAACATGGCTCCTTCCTAAATATCAAGGATATCCTTATAGAGAATAAAATTAAGATAATCATAGTTATTCCCTTTAGACAAATATAGGTTTCAGGAATATGATCAAGTTTTGTTTAAATTATGGAAGATTTAGGTGTGATACATTTAGATAAGATATTTCAACAGTAAATTGATAGTGGGACTAGAAAGCATGCCTATAAAATAAGTAGACAGAGTTCCTTTAGACACCAGAAACAATATTTTTTTTCTTCCAGCTAGCCCAGTGGATGTGCTAAATATGGGACTGCTGCAGTCTTTTAAAAAGCGATTTAAATTCCTGAGGGAAGATGGCCATGCGAATATTGGGAAGGGAGGGAGGCTAGTTGGTTCTCTTGGCGTTTGCTTGATTGCCATATGAAACTAGGGACATTATTCCGGAAAGTGACTCTGTATTTTCTCAGGGTTTTTTGTAGTGATCGAGAGTTGGCTTTGAGTATTTGAAGAGGGTGGTGCATAGGATTGTACTGTCACATGGGTAGAATGTTCCTGAAGGTCTTTTCATATGTTTATAGAAATAGCATTTCGTAAAAGTTTAATAGTTGATAAGCAATAGTATCAAGAGATCAGAGCATCTGGATGGCACAATGTATTAGAGATCCAATGCGCTACACTTACACAGCTGTACTGCCTTGCAGAGGCAAGTGGAGGCCAGACCTTTCCATTAATGAAGGGTGAGAAAATAAGCAGTATCCCAGGCCAGTGATCTTTTGGTACCTACTTTAACTGTTGGTTGAATAATGAGGTATATAATAGAGGAATATGATGAGGCAGAAAAAAACAAATATGGCCAAAATGTAATGGGATGTGATACTAAGTCGAAACGTAAGCACAATTAAGTTGCAACCAAAACTCATTTGTTTCTGATCACTACTAACTGGGTTTCATAAACTGGGGCATAGGGTACCAGAGTAAAGAAATACGTGATAAATTTCCCCAAAGCATTGGTTCGGCAATGTTCGAGTAATGAGTGCAGTTTTGGATGTCCCATTATAGAAAGCACATTAAAGCCATCGGGGGTTTTATCAGGTTACTGACAGGGATGGAAAACTATAGTTAAGAGAAGAGAATGTAGTTATTTGAGCTCTTTCCACTGGAGCAGAGACGGTTATGAGGAGATTTAAGAGTTGTTTTAAATTATGAAGGGTTTTGGTTGACTGAATCGGGAAATACTTTTTCCTCTGGTTGCACAGATAGCCACAAGGGGGCACTAATTCAAAATTATCACTAATAGTGAGGAGAGAGGTTAGGAGAAATTTCTTTATGCAGAGGGTTGTTGGAGCATGGAGTGCTTTTCCACAGCGAGTAGTTGAGGCAGAGACTATTGCACCTTTTAAGAGAAAATTGGATAACTGCTTGCACCATAGAAAATGCAGGGCTATGGGAGAGAGCAGCGTGGGTGGGATTAATTTTGGATTGCTCTAACAAAGAGCTGGCACAGACACGATGGGCTGAATGACCTTTTTCTGTGCTGTAAACTTCCATAGTTCTATGACCCCTGAGCCCCACAGTGTATACTTAAGTTTAAAAAGAGCAGGTGAAGTGTCTAATGTCTGACAGAGGTTAACTTTCTTATTAATTTTGTTATTAATATGCAGATGATAAATTGTACATTGCTACAGAATCTAGTGTACAAGTTTCTCTTCTAGTTTTTGCCATTTCAGAAAAAGCCCCTATAACTAATACTGCTACAGAACTCTCTCCGATACAATTAGAGGACACCAAAGCCTGGAAGAAGGTGCATCTTGTACATTAGATTTCCAGTAGTTTGGAGGTTGGAGTCTGTTAACATTTAGTGTTTATTTAGTCTTTCAGTTTTTTTTAAAACTCTCTCTAAAAGCAGAATCAATCTACATGGTTTATTCAGTGGGGAAAAAAGTTAACTGTTTTTCTTTGTTAGCCTTGGACCTCTATCTTAAGGAATTGGAATTTCTTGGCTGTGACGCACCCTGGCTACATGGCTTTTCTTACCTACGATGAGGTGAAGGCTCGGCTCCAAAAATACATCAACAAACCTGGCAGGTAAGGAATAAACAAATTGTGATATTAAACTGAGCTTTCAATCGGACTTTCGCTTTTAGCTTTCTGGAACAGCAGTGGTATGAGGTTTTCTCCTCTTGTGCATAATTAGAATGATCTGTATACATTACCTTTGATGCATTTCAACTGGTTTGTCAAATATTTAATGACTGGATAAGGATCATTATAGATTGCACATCAAAAAGGTAATTCTGGTACCTCAGTTTATTAAGTCTAAATATAACTAATCTAAATTAAAGTGTAGAACTACTAAAATATATATATTTTTAAATCTGCGTGGTGCTATCAGTGTTTATCTAAAGAATGGAGAGGCCATAAGGAGTATTCATTGTGCATTTTGAAGCAACAGATTGTACTTTACACATCTTCTGGCATTCAGTGAGGAGATAATCAAATTAGTTGACAAAAAGCTCATGGAACTATTGGCAAATTAGCTTAGCTGGATCGAAAAATGCTTGGCAGAAGGGAAAGCACAAGGTAGTGCGATATATTGAGCGGGAGGAATCTTTGCTATTGAAAGTGACTGGAGGAGTTGCATAGGACACTGCTCTGGGTCTCCTGCTGTCATAGGCCCCGATATTTACAGGGAAGGAGGGGTGGGGCAGTTTTGCAGTGAGGAAACCCAAAAGAACGGGTTTACGTCCGGTCCTGTTGAATTTAACGCTGTAAAATAAATACCATTTTTGAAATCAGTTTCACAGCCGTAGCCAGCCAGATTGGGAGGTTGACTGGCTGTTGGGCGGGTAGGCCTGCGGCACCAGGCTGCCGCCGGGGAGTGTAGAGGATGGAGGGAGAGATCGGGGAGGAAGGGAGAAGATCGCAGAAGGGGCCGGAGAGATCGGGGGTGATGGGGAGAAGAGTATTGGGTGGGGGTGGGGGGGATCGTGGTTGACGTTGCGGGGGGGGCGCGGGAGGAGATCGTGGGCTGGGGGGATGGTCTAATCGCTGGAGAGGTTAACAGCTTTGCTTGGTGGGCAGGGGGCAAGCACTTCTGCTCCTCCTGGCCCACAAGCAGTACTGGAAAGGCTCTTGCCTGTTCCATGCAGCAGTTCTTACCTCCCTATAGCTGCCGGGTTTCCCGAGTCCCGGGAATCCCGGCCAGCCAGCGTCATGAGGTGCACAGCCTCATTAAAATATTTAAATGAGGGACCCGCCTCCTGGGAGCGGGTTGATTGCCCGTCCCCCATCTCGCCTCCGTTAAAATCGGAAGTGGGTGGATTCGGTTCGGGTTTGAAATTGTTTACATTTTTATTTCCCACCCGACCCGTTTTTGGGATTTAAAATTCCCCTCATAGAATCTTACAGCATTGAAGGAGGCCATTCGGTCCACTGTGCCTGTGCTGGCTCTTTGAAAGAGCTATTAAATAAGTCCCAATTTCCCTGCTCTTTTGTCATAGCCCTGCAAAATTTTCCTTTTCAAATGTATATCCAATCCCCCTTTGAAAGTTACTATTGTATCTGCTTCCATCACCCTTTCAGGCAGTGTATTCCAGATCATCATAGCTCTGTGTAAAAAAAAAAAAAAAAAAAATTGCTCCTCATCTCCCCCTTTGTTCTTTTGCCAGCTATCTTAACTCTGTGTCCTCTGGTTACTGACCCTCCTGCAAGGGGAAACAGTTTATCTTTATTTACTCTATTAGAACCATTCATAATTTTAAACACCTCCTCATAACCTTCTCTGCTCTAAAGAGAACAGTCCCAGCTTCTCTGGTCTCTCGACATAACTGAAGTCCCTCATCCCCGGTACCATTCTAGTAAATCTCCTCTACATCCTCTCCAAGGCTTTCACATCCTTCCTATAATGTGGTGCCCAGAATTGTTGACAAGACTCCAGCTGAGGCCTAACCAGTGATTTATAATGGTTTAGCATAACTTCTTTGCTTTTGTACTCTACGCCTCTATTTATAAAGCCCATAAACTTATATGCTTTTTTAATAGTCTTATTAACTTGTCCTGACGCCATCAAAGATTTGTGTATGTAAAAAACAGGTGTCTCTGTTCCTGCACCCCTTTAAAAATTGTAGCGTTTACTTTATATTGCCTCTGCTCATTCTTCCTTCCAAAATGCATCACCTCACAATTCTCTTCATTAAATTTCGTCTCTCGTGTCTGCCCATTTCACCAGTCTGTCTATGTCCTACTGAAGTCTGCTACTATCCTCCTCACTGCTTGGTTCATTTCCAAGTTTTGTGTGATCTGCAAAACCGGCTTTATCCTGATATTACTATACTCACTGGCACGTGACACTACAAGCAATCCAGAGATTACCACCTTTGGAGTCCTGTTCTTTAGTTTCCTCCCTAGCTCCTGAAACTCTGTGTAGGACCTCAATCCTTTTCTTTCCTATGTCATTGGTCCCATCATGGACCACGACTTCTGGCTGTTCCCCATTTTCCCCCATCAGAATATTCTGCGTGATGTCCTCTATCCTGGCACCAGGGAACCATGTGAGACTAACAT
Organism: Squalus acanthias; assembly: GCA_030390025.1. Classification (NCBI taxonomy): domain Eukaryota; kingdom Metazoa; phylum Chordata; class Chondrichthyes; order Squaliformes; family Squalidae; genus Squalus; species Squalus acanthias. Next base: position 145,882,541 of record CM059429.1, read on the forward strand.
CAGCGGTTGCAGAAACGCCTGTCTGTACCCCTGATTATCGAGTCCCCTATGACAGCTGCATTTCTAGACTTTGCTGTGCCCCTTTGTGCAGTCATTTGCCCCACAGTGCCGTGGATTTGCTCTAGACTGCACTCCCTGAGGTTCCGTCACCCACCGGCTCGTGAGTGCCACACTCCCGCAGGATTCCTGCACTGCCTGCCTCCTCTTCCTACCATGCCGGGTGGCCACCCACTTACTCTCCTGAACTCTGTGACTGTAAGGTGACCACCTCCTGGAACGTGCAATCCAAGAAACTTTCAGCCTCCTGTATGTCCTGTCGTGACACCAGCTGCTCCTCAAGTTCAGAAACCTTGTGCTCGAGCAGACGGAGACACTTCCTGCACATGTGGTTGTCCAGGACACACAAAGTGTCTTGAAGTTCCCAGATGGCACAGGATGTGCAGACAACACATCTTAGCTGTCTTGCCATTTTACTTAAAGCTACTGTCTGTTTACTTAAAGTTGATCGTATCCCTTATTTTAGTAGCCCTTTATCACCTAGATAGTTAAATTAATTAATAAATTAAACACTTAGCTTTTATTCCAAGGGATCCACCACTCGCTCTTCTGTGTTGACTATGACACCACTTTTCAGATGTTCACACTATTTACAAATGATATGAAGGAGGGTTATAACAATTACTTATGACGTATAACCATCTGACCAGTTGAGAGACAAAAATTACGTATTGTCTAGCTTTAATTAGCGACTGTCCCTTTAAGTTCAGTCACTGTACATAATTTGTTTAAATGGCAGTTCAGATTCTTGTATCAAGCTTATTTTGATACATAAGTTGCAAGTTTGGTTCAAACTGTCTTTTGAACTGTAGGCTTGAGGAGAGGAACAAAGGCAACTTTAGACAAGCATGGATGGTGTGATTTGTTCAGCAAAATACAAGACAGCCAGTTACAGTATTTTGAATCTAACTATCTGTTACGAAAAATCCAAACATGCCGTACTCGTAATCCACACATGCCGTAGTAACCGATGAAAGGGCCTTTAAGTGGCTGGATCTGTTTACTGAGTTCTTGGAGGTAATCAAACTGATTTGAAAATTTCACAGAGAAAGTTAAAGTAGACTAATAACTAACTTCTGTTGTCAGAAAAAATTTAAGGAGGAAAAGTGCTATATTTACAAAAGTTATCTAGAAAAGAATAGCAAGGTATTAGATAATGACTTGTATTTTGTTTACACCAAGGGTTAGATAGAAAACTGTAAATATATTACATATTATAATCACTTAGATTATTCAAGTAAGATTTGAGATTAAAATGATTTTTTTCACTAGACTTATGGATATATGGAATTAACTCCCTGATTTAAAAAAAAAGTTAATGCTGCATCTAGCATCTTTGTAAAACGAACAAGCTAAATATCTGGTTATGAACGGGATTGAGGATTCCAAGGAGAGGTACGGCTGGAGATAATTGAATGCTGTTTGGAGTGTGATGTTCCTGGATTGTTGGGGCCATGAAGGACAATTGGCTTGGTATCAATAATGTGGGATATGGGATTGACTAGATATTCTGGGATTTTGCTTGATTTGTCCTATTTTGGGACACAGGATCTTTCTCTGAAAGGTTGGGTGGAGATTTATTGTGGTGAAGGGATATTATTTTTATTATTTGTGGGTGTCACAGTATTTATTGTCCTCCCTGGTTTCCCTGAGGGCATCGAGAGTCAACAATGTAGTGTGGGAGTAGGCATGTAAGTCAGAGCGGGTAGAGATAGCAGGTCCCTTCCTGAAGGACACTAGTGAAACAGTTGGGATTTTACAACAATCCAGCAGCTTATATGGCCATTTTTCTGGTGCTAACTTACAAATGACCAGATTTATTGCATTAAGTTTCACAATTTACCACTGTTGGATTTGAACTCGTAACCTCTGGGTTGCTAGTCCAGTACTATAACCACTAGCCTACTGTACATGGCCTGTGGTTGAGCTTGATGGGCCCAATTGTCTTTTTTCATGCATTCTTATGAATGAGTTCAAGGTGCATTTAACATGTTGCTACCTTCAGATGAACATAAGCAATTTATTGATCATATAAAGTCAACTGACATTAAAAATATTCATCAAATTATATTGATTGGATTATTTCTGTATCTCAGATATTAACTAAAATTGTACTGAATTTAAATTGATTTTGTGTTTTGGGTGGGATGTGTTTATCTGAAATTGTTTGTTGTGCCATATGCTATCTGCTTTGCAATTTGGAAGGCTGGTGATATTCTGGAGTTCGATGCTTACTCTGTACACCCGGCTGTTTATTTTTGTACCATATGTTCTGCTTAGATTGCCTTCAATACTGCCCCAGTTCTGAAAATAAGCCAGGCTACAATAAGTATTTTAACTGGCAAACCTACTTTGCTGAAAGGTGGGATTTATTAGCTTGAATTGCAACAGTTTTGTCTGACAAAGTACAGTAGACTGTTAACTCTGCGTTAGACTTGTGTAGATGGATATAATCTGGAAGCCCCAGGGCACAACCTAGTACTTGCCTTTAGCAAAACTTTGCCAGCATCCTACTGTGTTCACACTGTACTCATTTAGATCTTGGCTCTACACATTTTAAATTACTTTAACATTCATGTTAGAAGCCGGCAGGGTTGATCTCTTGACAGTTAAGTAACGGTAAACAATCTAACCCAGTGTATTTTAAGTAATCTGGGTAATTACTACCCTCAGTATGTTTTTCAGTACAGGACGGTTCAAATTAGCTAACTCAATGTAACAGGAATGGGATGCATATGGCTGGGCATTCATTCATCTTCAGGTTGTCAGTCACGGGCTTTGATGTATACTTTTTATATGAAAGGGACTTTTCAAAGATATAGGAACATGAGTAGGCCATTGAGCCTGTTGGTACCCTTAATACCATTTTTTTTTTACCATTAGTTAACAAAAATCTATCAATCTCAGTCTTGAAAATTTCAATTGACCCAGCATCCACAGCTTTTTGGTTGGGAATGAGTTCCGGAGTTCCACGATCCTTTGTTGAAAAGTGCTTCCTGATTTCATTCCTAAATGGCCAATCTCTAATTTTAAGCTTATGCCCTCTTGTTCTGGATTCTGCACCCCCCCCCCACACCATAGGAAATAGTTTATCTGTATCTTCCTTATGGTTATCATTTTAAACACCTTTATTTGATCATCCCTCAACTTCAATGGAATACAAGCCAAGGTTATGCAATCTGTGTTCGTAATTTAACCCTTTAATCCCTGGTATAATTCTGGTGAATTTGCGCAGTGCCCCTTCCAAGACCAATATCTTTCCTGAAGTTCGGTGTCTTAAACTGAGTGCAGTACTCTAGTTGAGGTCTGATCAAGGCTCTGTACAACTGAAGCATCCCTTGCTCCCCATTGTACTCCAGCCCCCTTGAGATAAAGGCCAATATTCCATTAGCCTTTTTGATTACTTTTTGTACCTGTGCACGAGCATTTAGTGATTTTGGACACCTAAATCCTTTTGCTTTTCCACAGCTCCTAATCGGTCACCATTAAGAAAATATTCCAATTTGTCTTTCTCAGATCCAAAGTAGATGACCTCACACTTTCCCCACATTGAACTTGATCTGCTATAATTTTGCCCACTCACATAGTCTGTCTATGCCCATTTGCAACTTGTTGCTCCCATCCACACAACTTAGTGCCTTCGAACTTAATGTCGTTATGCAGCTCTCTATTCCTTCATCCAAGTCATTAGTAGATGAGGTGAAAAGCTGAGGCCCCAGTACAGATCCCTGGGGAACACCACTTGTCACATCCCACCACTCCGAGAACGAAGTCTTTATCCCTATTCTCTCTCTCCTAGCTCCCAACCAAAACAAAATGTACACTGTTTTACATTTTATGTTGGAAAGTGGATGTAAAACTCAGGTGCTCATTATATGCCAACAATGCGAGATGAATTCTTGTTGGAAATAATTTTTCATGACCATTTCTTTTTTCACTTTTACTAATTGATCTAATTGTGAATGGGGGTCCTGTTTATTCACTTCCAGAAACCAACACCAAGATCTATTGGTAGGACATCAATAAAGTTATTTTTTTTAACCAAATTCCACCATAAACTCCTGGGCATTTTCAAGTTGGTGGATCAATAGCGCTGATTCTCTCCCGATTCTGAACCGTAACCCCAAATCCTGCCTAGTCTCTGTGTTAAAATCAGGTTCAATATCCATTGATTTAGCTTTGAGTATACTATTAAATGCAGCACAAAATGAAGTGGGTATGTGAAATAATAGAATTAAAAAAAAAAAATATTTAGTAGAAATTGAGTCGGACACCATGCAAATTTACAGCAAATACACCAAGTAGAATTAAATTGATAGGAGCATAACACCTCATGGGTTCTAATGGAGTAAAAGTTTGCTAAAGAACCGATTGCTGGTTTGTATCTGGAGAATATCCTGTCTATCACTGATAATCTCTTCACCACAGTCGAGCTTTGCTAGCCTTTGCACTGGATTTTGGGAAAAATAAATCTTCTCTGGAGGCAATAAATTGGGAAATTTATCAGTGATAAATGGAACGTAAATATTTTGTATGCAGTGTTGCTTGTATCGTTGATGTTATCCTTCATTTGCCGTAAATAGTTTTTGCCTCTCGAATCTTGATATTGGAGCTAATTTTGTCTTTATTTGGAAATTAATTTTCTCCAAATTTACCTGTGATTTTTGGGATCTAGTTTTTCCCTCTGATTTTCTTGCAGTTTCTGAGTGCACGATAGAACCTGGAAAGCACTCCAAAAAACTCACTGACAATAAAAAAAGACTTTATCTATTGAACAACAGTTGGCTCTATCACAAGCTGATCCTAGCATCATAGTATGAAATTAACATGCTATCTTGCTAATTTCTGGAAGTTAGTTCCTTTTGCATTGAGGGAAATATGGTAAATGGAGGAAAACCTACTCTTAAGAGTCGTCCTGCTATCATTCCCGTGATCATATGGTGGCCTCGTGCTGCATGGCATTGTGCAAAACTGTACAGAGCAGGAAGATCCCAGGTCATTTCCTGGCCAGTGGTGGTAACTGCTCCTAGTATGGTGGTAAGGATGCTAAATGATCTCAGCGCCCCTGGGCTGGACAAAAATCAGCCAGGAATCTGTTCCTGATTGCTATCCCACATCCTCTGCTAGAGGAGCATGTGTGTGACCATTTGCTTGAGGACAAGACCAGGATCAGCTGAGATGCCCCAACGATCAAATATCCTGTTGCTGCTTACATACTAGGCTTACATATGGAGAGTGGTTACTTTGGCATGATAATGAAAGGCTGTCAGTACCCATGGAACTGTTGTGCATGAATCTGTGCCTGCAGGAAAGGGGGAGGAGGGGGATTGAAAAAATAAGAAATTCTGATAAGAGCAAGTTCTACTGAAGTGGAATAAGATGCATATATTTACTTAAAAATGGTTGTTACTTTTGGTAAATTATCGACTGAGGACTTCAATAGCAATCGTTTGCTCTCATTTTTTCTCCTTTGGTTTGGATAATATTGCAGATGCTGTTTCCCATGCTTATTTACATTTACCTAATCAACATTACATGCTTGTGGCCTTTTGCAGATGTTCATGATAGAAAACATGTGTGATCAAATGGTTAATGAAGAACTACTTAATAATAGTGTTCTCATAGTTGAATTGAGCTGTATTTGGTGGAAGTATTTCTGGTTACTGGTAAAAAAAAAGGAAGTCTAAATATAAATGATTTGTATAGTAGTTTGATTCTTGAGGGAGTTGAACCAACAGCTTAACCTAAAGCTGAAGGAACCTCTGGTTAATGGTCTCCGTCAGTTCAGATCTGTGCCCCTTTTCCTTTTATTGAGTATAACTTTTATTTTTTTAACTCGTCCAAATTATCCCTTATACTGAGCGCATTCACTTATGAAGTATTTTATTCAAACAAAAGGATGTTCGGGTTAACTAAATCTGTGTAAATTTTTTAACAATGATGTGGTGGTGGGCACACTTGTATAATTAAAAGTCCTATTGACAAATATTGGGACTGATTTATTACAAGTGCACGTGTGGCTAGGATTAAATGTTTTTTTACACCATTTAGACTTTAATCGATGGTTCATATTGACACCTGCAAAATGAATGCATCGTCAACTTTCTAAAAACCACTAGTACATTAGGGAATATGCTAGTCATGCCGATTTGATTTTTTAAGACCTCTTGCTACCTTTTGTTTTTTCTTCCGGACTTGAAGGAATAAAGGGCTTAATATGAAAACTGTACTTTTCAATTTGAATTCAGTAGCCGGTTGATTCATAGATTAAAATGTTTTCTTATTTTTCAAAAAATTGTTTATACATGTGCAATCACCACACAACTACATATTGATTTGATCCTTTTTTCTAGGCTATGTAACCTTTAATAATATATATTGCTTTCTTATTCCTTGTTCATGAGTCTGGGACACGCGCCTTCTGTGTCTGATGGCCTGTATACCAAATGTATCCCTAAAACAGCCTCCCAGTCATTTTCTCACATTTGTAGGCTGAAGATTGGGTCTGCATGGGCCTGTGGGAGAGTGGAAGCACCTGACAATAAAAAGGATAATTTTGTGTTCTTTAATACCCCATTGGAGTTTAGAAGAATGAGAGGTGATCTTATTGAAACATATAAGATTCTGAAGGGACTTGACAGGTTAGATGCAGAGAGGATGTTTCCCCTCGTGGGGGAATCTAGAACTAGGGGGCATAATTTCAGAATAAGGGGTCGCCCATTTAAGACGGAGATGAGGAGGAATTTCTTCTCTCAGAGGGTCGTGAATCTTTGGAATTCTCCACCCCAGAGAACAGTGAAGGCTGAGTCATTGAATATATTTAAGGCGGAGATAGACAGGTATTTGAATTACAGGGGAGTCGAGGGTTATAGGGAACAGGCGGAAAAGTGGATTTGAGGCCAAGATCAGATCAGCCATGATCTCATTAAATGGCGGAGCAGGTTCGAGGGGCCGAATGGCCTACTCCTGCTCCTATTTCTTATGTTCATATGTTTTTCTAATTGGTTATAGTGGGCCTGGTTATTGATGTTAGTTAATTCCATGGATCAGTGTGCTTGCATCACAATGCAATCATATGAGCTATCTGAATGCATTTAGCAGGATATGAAAGAAACCTTGTGTTCCATAAAACTAGAGTGCTGTTGAGTCTATGGCGGTTGGATGGTTTATCTTCAGGAATGGTGCTGATAGCTGGAGAGCCATGCATCAGCAGTTGATAACCCTGTTGAGCAAGTACCTTAAGAAACTGGCCGTTGAGTCACTGGCATTGCTACTCAAACAGCTAACCAGGCAGCATACATGAGCAAAAGCAAAATACTGTGGAAATAGGAAATCGGAAATAAAAACACAAAATGCTGGAAACACTCAGCAGGTCAGGCAGCATCTGTGCAGAGAGGAACCAAGTTAATGTTTTAGATCTGAATCATTTTCGCACTCCCCAGATGCTGCCTGACCTGCTAAGTGTTTCCAACATTTTCTGTTTTTATTTCAGCATACATGAGCAATCAGACTGAAGCTCTGTTCAGCCTTGTGTACCATTGTGTTACTCTTAAGAAATCCATTTTTAGTGTCTCCTTAACTACCGGTTCATGTTATAAAGCACTTGAGTCAAAATTTCTAGTAGCCTTAAGATTTGCAACTTATAGGCCCGGATTCTCTGGGGCCTATGACCGTGTACACACAGCACATGCGCAAAAACCCGGAACTTGCGATCTGTCAGGTTTCAGCTTGACAGATCGTACGAATCCAAAGGGAATAGACATTCACTGGCGCAGGGTTATTTGCCCAACTACTGCCCAGCGAATGCGCACAAAACTCTTACGCCTGGTAAAAGCAGGCATAAGGCCGCCTTTTACCAGCGTAAGGGTTTAAATAGATATTACATTTAAAAAAAATCATTTAAACATTCAAAAACCTTTAAAATTTGTTTAGGTTATTTTTGGCCCCTTTAAACATGTTTAATTTATTTTTCAAAAAATTAAATTTTTGTTTTAAATGTTTAATTAAATTGTGTTTTAATTAATTTTTAATGTGATTTATTTTTATTTAAGTGGGGTGAAAGTGTTTTTTAGGGGATTCCTATTATGCTTATGGGGATTCCGTACATAAATGGAATCCCCAGAAGCATAATGGGAATCCCCCTTTCTGATTGGTTGGGCTGGCCCACGTGATCTCAGGGACGCTTGCGAACCGCCTGAGCCCCTGAGATACGTGGGCCTTTGCACAGGCGTACGCCTGCAGGCCCAGGGCCGCAAGAGTCCGAAGATACGGAGGCACCAGGTAGGTGCGTACTTTTATTGCGGATCGGAGGCATTCGCCCGAGGGAAGCCTCCGACCGCAATTTCCAGCCCATAATATATATGCAATCAGTGCCTTTTCTAAGTTCTTAAATGCGCACACACACCCTAATTTCAATGCTTTTAAGGGCTCTGATTGGCATTTTGGTGATTTACTCCAGTAGTAATTCCAGTTTTAGCCTTCAACTTTCAAAATAATGGTAAACTAGTTTCTTTGTAAGGTATGTGACATCAGAATTTAAAAAAAAAACTTGGACCTGTGTAGACTAAGTAACTAAAATGTTTGATTCCTTAGCTTGATTGTCATGTGCAAGTATTTTTTTAAAACAATTCAATAACGATGACCCAGGTAGAGGAAATTTGCACTGTATGCACAAACTCAATTATTTTATTTTCTGTTTGTGCCTCAGCTACATCTTTAGACTCAGCTGTACTCGGCTTGGCCAGTGGGCCATTGGCTATGTCACAAACGATGGAAACATCTTGCAGACCATTCCACACAACAAACCCCTCTTCCAAGCCCTAATAGATGGATGCCGAGAAGGATTGTATGTATTTGATATTGAAATGCTCTTTATTTTAATTTCTTGTACTCTTAACTTCTGATCAGTTGTAAACTACCACTGCAGTAATAATGTCAAAATCTGCTTCAAGGTCGTAATTGTGATTTGACTCCTGTAATGACATAAATATTTTTTTATTTTATTTAGTTATTTATACCCAGATGGACGAAGTTACAATCCAGATCTAACTGGACTGTGTGAACCAACACCTCATGATCACATAAAGGTCACACAGGTAAGTAAGCTCCTTGATCTCCAGATACAGTTTGAGTCTTTACAGCCTAGAAACTGGATTGCCCCATGCCCATTTTACAGCTCCAATATGGCAGGCAGCATGCACATGCTCTTGCCGTGCTGTAAGTGTGCCATTTGTCGTATTAGTAAAGGCTCCTGCATAGGAGTCCAGGGCACGCACCTGAAAAAGGCCCATTGCAAATGTAAATAGGGAGCCTCAAGCCTGCTTGAGAACCCCTTTGCAATATTTGTTTGCGAACAACCACTGCATGTGTCGTACGTGGTATGGTCAGTTTTCTGAGGCGCTTGGCAGCCAAACCAGCAGTCCTTAAAGGCAATGCTGGAGACTACCACCGGAAAGGTACATTTTGATTATTTTACTTACCTTATTGTGGAGTCGGGAGGACCAAAGGTGCTCCTCCCAGCTCTACATTAAATTTGTGGGTTACAGCCAGCCACTGCTCGCTTCCCTTTCAATACGACCTCAGCTGACATCTGGCCCAGCTGATCTTGGTACCTTCCAGGATGGCGAGCTGCCACTGGTGCCCGCAGCAAATTAGGCCAGCGGACCAATTTCTTTCTGTAGGCGTGTGCCGTGTGCACAGTACCAGGATTGCACACTGATTCAGGTGCCATCTGATTTCTAAGCTGTATCAGCCTAACACTGTAATATTGTAATCTGCTTCACACTCACAAAGGCAACTTCATCAAACATGAAGGACTTGCTCTTAATCCTTGAGGATCTCAATGGAAGCTTTTGAAAAGGTGAAGGTGGGGTGGTGGGGGGGATGGGTTTGTGCCATGCCAGGCCATGCTTGTGCTATTCTTAGCACTTGGTTACAGAGTAGCCTGAGCAGAGGACTGGGAGCAGTTTGCCTGTGTGCTTTATTTTCTGGAAAAGTATGTGGATGATATTGCTAACTGACTCATTTTGCAAACACACTAAAAAGTAAAATTCTCTTCCATCTAGGAACAATATGAGCTGTACTGTGAGATGGGCTCCACATTTCAGTTGTGTAAAATCTGTGCTGAGAATGATAAGGACGTGAAGATTGAACCATGTGGTCACTTAATGTGCACTTCTTGTCTGACAGCGTGGCAGGTACGTGGGTGAGCACAGCGTGCTTGTGGCTGCAGAGTCCGCAGAGAGGTTTACTACGCACTTCATTTAATTTTTTAACACTCAGGAGGGCTAACACTGAGCATTAATTTCTGAGTACCATATTTGGAAGATAAAGCAGGGATAGATAGGAAAGTCCTCCGTGTCATTTTTTTGGAAACCTCTTCAATAAACACTGAAGAATTTGTTGTTACGGGCCCCTATTTTTGGACATGGTGGAGAAATGCTGCCACAGTTAGGGAATTCCAAAACTTTTTAAAAAAGTTTTTGAGGTTGTAACTAGCAGAATAGATAAGGGGAGCCAGTGGATGTGGTGTATTTGGATTTTCAGAAGGCATTCGATAAGATGCCACACAAGAGGTTATTAAACAAAATTAGGGCGCATGGGATTGGGGGTAATATACTAGCATGGATTGAGGATTGGTTAACGGACAGAAAACAGAGAGTAGGAATAAACGGGTCATTTTCGGGTTGGCAGGCTGTAACTAGTGGGGTACCGCAAGGATCAGTGCTTGGGCCTCAGCTATTCACAATCTACATCAATGATTTGGATGAGGGGACTAAATGTAATATATCCAAGTTTGCTGATGATACAAAGCTGGGTGGAAATGTAAGTTGTGAGGAGGATGCAAGGAGGCTTCAAGGGGATGTAGACAGGCTAAGTGAGTGGGCAAGAACATGGCAAATGGGATATAATTTGGAGAAATGTGAAGTTATCCACTTTGGTAGGAAAAATAGAAAAGCAGAGTATTTTTTAAATGGTGAGAGATTGGGAAATGTTGGTGTTCAGAGGGACCTGGGTGTCCTTGTACACGAATCACTGAAAGTTAACATGCAGGTACAGCAAGCAATTAGAAAAGCAAATGGTATGTTGGCCTTTATTACAAGAGGATTTGAGTATAAGAGTAAAGACGTCTTACTGCAATTATATAGGGCCCTGGTGAGACCACACCTGGAGTATTGTGTACAGTTTTGGTCTCCTTCCCTAAGGACGGATATACTTGCCGTAGAGGGAGTGCAACGAAGGTTCACCAGACTGGTTCCTGGGATGGGGGGATTGTCCTATGAGGAGAGATTGAGTAGACTAGGCCTATATTCTCTAGAGTTTAGAAGAATGAGAGGTGATCTCATTGAAACGTACAAAATTCTTACAGGGCTTGACAGGGTAGATGCTGGGAGGATGTTTCCCCTGGCTGGGGAGTCTAGAACCAGGGGTCACAGTCTCAGAATAAGGGGTCGACCATTTAGGACTGAGACGAGGAGACATTTCTTCACTCAGGGTGGTGAATCTTTGGAATTCTCTACCCCAGAGGGCAGTGGAGGCTCAATTGGTGAGTATATTCAAGACAGAGATCGATAGATTTTTGAATATTAAGGGAATCAAGGGATATTGGGATAGTTCAGGAAAGTGGAGATGAGGTAGAAGATCAGCCATGATCTTTTTGAATGGCAGAGCTGGCTCGAAGGGCCAAATGGCCTACTCCTGCTCCTATTTCTTATGTTCTTATGTTAATGGGGTAATGTAAAAATACAGCAGTATAAAAAGAAAATCTGTGATGGATTTAAAATCAAATGTTACATGCACAGAAAATTGAAAGCACAAGCTATAATAACCTACAGGAAGTTTTATTCCCCTAAAATGTTATGTTTTCACTTAAGGGAAATGTAATCCCTCAAAGTAATAGATTCATATCCAAACTCTAGATTTAAAAAAAAATCTACCCTCTTTGAAGTTTTTTTAATATAAATGTACAGCGCTTGAACTTTTTAAATTTGCTTAGTTTTTGGGAGCAATTTTTTGTGTAAAATCCCATATTATTAGACATTTACCAACATTTTCTTGATACGGTTTTGCTGTGGAAACTTGTTGCTAGGTAGATGAGCACGGAGTGATGTTGATTTATTGCCAACAGTTATTGGGGAAACCCGGCAGTAAAAGGGAGGCGAGAGCTGCCGGCTCAAGAAGTGCCTTTTACAGCACTCCTTGTGGGCTAGGGGGGGGGCAGGAGTGTGCCCCCCGGCCCCTCGAGGAAGTCTTCGGGCTTCCCCTCTGCTGATCGTGGCCTCTCTCATCCCAATCCCCCCCGCCTTGATCACAGACCTCTACCCCCCTCCCCAAGCCTCATCTCTCGCTTCCTCCCTCCCACGATGGCCGACTCTTGACCCCCCTGCCCCAAAGCCCAGAACGCTCGCTCCCTCTCCCGCGATGGCAGACTTTTTTTTCCCCCTCACCCCCACCCCCCACAAGCTCTAATCTCTCCCTCCGTCCCACGTTGGCCGTCTCTTTTCCCCCAGCCCCGATATCTCGCTCCCTGCCCGATTGCCGGTGACTACCACAAGGGTCCCCGGTTGCGACCTCTTGCCGCTGGTTTTACCGCCTGGCAGCCGGCTACCAGGTGATAAACAGAAGAAAAAAATTATAATGAGGTCCTGCCGTTAAATTCAACAGGACCTCCGCATCCCCGGCCTTGACTGGTTTTCCCCACACTTGCGTGCTCCCACACACCCTCCCTGTAAATATCAGGGCCTGTGTTTTTGTTTACTCATGCTTCTTAATAATGCTCTTTTTAGTCAATGAATTAAATTTCTTGTTCCTAGCCAATGCTAAATGATTTGGAATGGAGTCCTTCCCTGTCAGAAAAAAAGTTGGTTGTACTGTTGTAAATGATTATATGCAGTAAAAGTTATCCTATTTTATCACTGCAAAGATCAAATTTCTTGAATGAATGTTGATGACACCATTTCCTGCTTCAGATATACACACGTGATCAAATGTCAATATCATTTGCCTTTGCATTTAAATTGTGGAAGAATTGTAGTTTTGTGCCATGGACATCGTTGTTGTTGCCTGTGCATTTCTTGTCAATATAGTTTCTATTTTTGCTACAGTGTGTTTTATTTAGTCTAATATCCAGATTTAATGAAAAATGTCGAGCAAAACTTCCATGTGGTACTGTTTTTTCTTGTGATTAATAAGCACTAGACCACACAGCCTCACAGTGGGGGAAAAAAGGAAGTTAAACAGATAGCTGTATTGTGCTTCACTGGGAGTTGCATTAGTCTATGATGTAAATGAAGTTTTAATTATATGCTGAGGAGCTTTTTTCACTCTACTATAAACTTAAAAACACAGACCTTAAAAACACAGACCTATCATTGCTTTTATATAATATCTGATTTCTTTCCTATATAGGAATCTGATGGACAGGGATGCCCATTTTGCCGTTGTGAGATCAAAGGTACCGAACCAATTATTGTTGATCCTTTTGATCCAAGAGATGATGGAGCCAAATTCTGCCTAGACAGTTTTAATATGCCAATATTAGACCTGGATGATGATGATGATCGCGATGACTCCCTAGTTATGAACAAGCTAGCTTCATTTGGAAAGGTAGGTTAAAAACAATACAAGTCTGAATCAGATCTTCTGAATAGGGTTTGTGTGTGTGATACATTAACACATTGGGCATGTGATTTAAAATGTGCTGATGTTAACTTATAACTTCAGTAATGGTTGTATATTATTTAGCATACTAAAAAATGGTCATAAGAGGCTGTCAGCAGGCAGCAATGACAGAGCAGCACCAAAAAACTGCCTTAGAACACACTGCTGTAATTTCAATTTTAGCGCCTTTAATTGACTGACAAAAAGTAGCCGTGTTTTTAATAACATGTTCTTTGAATTTGCCGTTTTTATAGTCTACATTATTTATATGTGGTCTGAGGGGCTCCATGGTACACAATTAAGTGGCCCATATACATTACATTTGAAAAATCTTTTGTCTAATGTGGTACATTTGACAATACACTACTAAACCTGTACCATTACAGATTGATACATGATAACCATATAATACCACAGCAATCAGATGGTTGGAAAAGAATTCCAACTTGTTTTCAGCCAACATGATAGTTCCTCATTTCCTTTGTTCATTCCTCTATGTAGGCATTTTACTCGCCCTACCCTGGTCTCTTCTCCTTTCTTGGTTGAACCTCATCTTCACTGTCCCCCAGGCCTGTCTCATGTGTTTCAGTCCTGCTCTCCTCCCTTCAAATTTAGCTCAGTTTACTGGCTCTGCTCTCGCCCTCCTACTAAGACACGCCCAGTGTACTACAGCTTTGCTCCATCTGTCTCTGGCATTAGCTTACTCTCCCTGGCCTATTATCTGGACTGCTTTTTTTTTGCTCCATACTTTTATACTGTACTCCTATCCCTGGCCCTGTGCTGTCTCCCATGAATGTATACTCTGCCATCCACACTCACTATTCCTGCTGGCTCTTAGTTGAGACACTTTTATTTCCATGTTCAAGTGGTGATTTGTCCCTCCTCGCCACTCCCCTCTTTACCTGTGGAAAATATATATAACCTGTATCTTTTGCCTCCCAAAGACAGCACAGTTTAGGTTAGGAACTTGTTAGAAGGTATTTGCATGTTCTCCCATTGAATGGTACAATATATTGGAGCTCCAGTACACTCTATCCTCTTTTTGACATTTTCTTCTTTTTCTTCATTGTGTTCTAGTGCTACCACAGTCTAGGGAAGTCCATTAAACTTTCAAAATTTATGTTTGATACCACTTACAGTGAAATCTTTTCACTCTGGATCTTCATAACAAACTAATTCCTCGAGTCCCAGCTGGAGAACTATTGCTAGAGAACCTTAATAAGATGGACCTCAGTAAAAAGAACAATACCATTCTCTCAAGGTTGTCGCAATTTTGAAGTCTTGTTTAATTAGATTTAATTAGATTTGTACAGATTCACAATAATCGATTGCAGTTAAAAGAAAATGAGAGATTAATTGACCCGTCGAGCTAACTAATAAGTCTATTAATCAGCACCATTATCGTGTGAGTTTCTCGGATCATGATCTACACATGATTGATATTACTGCAATACTTAAATTGATATGTAATTTGGTCAAATATTGTCAGAGGTGGTTTTCTGCATAAGCTGATGTTTGTTCAGTATGATGCCAGTTTTATTCAAGATCTGAGCATGTCATCATGCAGTAATTTGTATGTTTCATATTTTATGCATAATTTTTAAAAAAGATAATCTGTACAGATCTACAGTTGTGTTTTTCGCTGCAGTTGAACATATACACTACATTGCAGGAGCTTTTGGGAATGCCATGCAGTGAAAGTGTTGCAAACCATTTATTAACCATTTGAGCACTGAATTTCCTGTGAATTTTAAAATTCACGTTTACTATCCCAAAAATATACAGCAAACCTCTAGTGTAAATTTCTTGTTTTAAGTACCAAGTAGAGAGTATGTTATACAGTAATGATTCCAAACTAATTGTGTTAAAACTGATCAACCTTTCTGCTTGATATTGGTTTTGTTTTGAGAAGATACATAGCACTGTGCATTTCCAAACTGCTGTGCAAAGGAGACATTTCTGCTAAATGAAATATTTTGCTTGACTCTTACATTTTTGCATTTTTGCAAATCAAATATCTTAACCCAGTTATTGTGATAAATGCAGCCCAATATTTTTTGCCTCAAACAAATTTGTAGCTAAGGAGGTTTTACGATTGCTTTGTCTCACTCGTACTGTTATAGCTATGGTACTACTGACTTAGACTGACCTTTACAAGTTGGTTATGAGGTAGTGGATCGAATAAACTGAACAGAATGTTATTTATAGTAATGAATCTTGGCTTTAATGCTGAGAAAGGCATCATATTGAAGTATTGAATTCCATTAAATTACTGAGTCACAATGATGCAGAAAACCCTTCATGACGATTGGATGATCATTTTCTATTCGTGTAAATCTTTTGGAAATAATCTCAAATGGTTTCATATCACACTGAGTAACCTCATCACACTTCCTTCCCTTTGTCAGTGTGCTATGTGCTTGCTTCGGATTTGGTGCTTATAACACTGCTGCAATGCCGGTTGTAGGTGATGGCGGTGCAATGAAGGTTCAACTAGATTGATTCCTGGAATGAGAGATTGTGTAGAATGGGCCTATACTCTGGAGTTTAGAAGAATGAGAGGGTGATCTCATTGAAACATACAAGATTCTGAAGGGGATTGACAGGGTAGATGCTGAGAGGTTGTTTCCCCTGGCTGGAGTGTCTAGAACTAGGGGGCATAGTCTCAGGATAAGGGGTAGACTGAGATGAGGAGGAATTTCTTCACTCAGAGGGTTGTGAATCTTTGGAATTCTCTGGCCCAGAGGGCTGCGGATGCTGAGTCTTTGAGTAAATTCAAGGCTGAGATAGATAGATTTTTGGACTCTAGGGAATCAAGGGATATGGAGATCGGGCGGGAAAGTGGAGTTGAGGTCGATGATCAGCCATGATTTTATTGAATGGCGGAGCAGGCTCGAGGGGCCGTATGGCCTACTCCTGCTCTTGCTACTTATGTTCTTTTGTACCTACAGTAAACTCACTGAAAAAACAGTAATTGTAGTAAATTTGGATTCCACCTGACAGCACAATGCTGTGTAGCAGATTGTTGTAACATATTAATGTAATAAGCAGTGCTACAGAGCAATTTAGTTTGCCTCACTCATACCATTATGGGAATTGTATAGACTTATTCTTATCTTTACAAGTTGTGTATGAGGTAGTGGGTCAAATTACATAGGATTACATAGGATATACAGCTCAGAAACAGGCCATTCGGCCCAACCAGTCCATGCGGCGTTTATGCTCCACTCGAGCCTCCTCCTGTCTTTCCTCATCTAATTCTACCAGCATAACCCTCTATTCCCTTCTCCCTCATATGCTTATCTAACCTCCCCTTAAATGCATCTATACTATTTGCTTCAACCGCTCCCTGTGGTAGCGAGTTCCACATTCTCACCACTCTCTGGGTAAAGAAGTTTCTTCTGAATTCCCTATTTGATTTCTTGGTGACTATCTTATATTGATGGCCTCTAGATTTGCATTTCCCCACAAGTGGAAACACTCTCTCTGTATCTACTCTATCAAAACCTTTCATAATATTAAAGACCTCTATTAGGTCACCCCTCAGCCTTCTCTTTTCAAGAGAAAAGAGACCCAGCCTGTTCATCCTTTCCTGATAGGTATACCCTTGCATTTCTGGTATTAGTTACAACTTTAAGGCAGTGATTTCGGGTGAGAAAAAAAGATAATTTGAAGGCTTAAGAGTACCATTGACGAATGATTCGGCTTATTAAAAAATGCCATGTAGCAAAATCTTGCAGCTCTTCAAATATTTTACCCAATGGCAGCTTCTATATTTGACATCAGTAGACCTGATGAATGTTTAAAAACCTATATGAACATTTTCAACAGTTACCTTGTCGATGTTAAGCCTTCAATGAGATTCGCCAAACAGTAGTTTTTTGACTTGCTGCTATCCAAAAAAGCTAGGGAGTAAAATTCTTCACCATTGTTACATGCAGCTTTCGACCATATCCATAAATAGTGAACACCTTGTAGCTCTTACAACCTGGACTCTTCACCATCATCTCATAAGTCAAAACCTCAGCACGGAGATTTGTCCATTAAATTTGTTAGGCCAGTATAAAGAAATCCACAGAAGATAAAACACCACTAAAAATAATTGAAAACAAAATTAAAATTTCAAAACTGCACTATTTGATAGCAGTAGGTGTGAGGCCAAAAACTTGCTGTTCCTGAATGAAGATGCCTATTTCACTGCAGTAAGTGAACATTTGAACTCCTGTTTCCATCAAGTGTCCTCTTTTATATAATTAATTTCCGACTCTTATTTAAAATATTTAGTTTCATTCAACTTCTTGTTGGCTAAACAAAGGAAACCTTCTTGTGGAAGCAGAGGGCATGACTGAGGTACTGAATGAGTACTTTGCATCTGGCTTCACAAAAGAGGATGAAGTTAACATTAGAGTAGAGGAGGGGGGTAAGTAGAGATATTGGATAGGATAAAAATAGATAAAAAGGACGTACTAAGTAGGTTGGCATCACTCAAAGTCAACAAGTCACCTGGTCTAGATGGGATGCATCCTAGGTTGCTGAGGGAAGCTAGGGTGGCGATAGCAGAAGCTCTGACCACAATCTTTCTATCCTCCTTGGTTATTGGAGTGGCGCCAGAGTATTGAATTGCAAATGTTACACCCCTGTTCAAAAAATTGGAGTGGGATAACTACAGGCCAATCAGTCTAATGTCAGTGGTGGGAAAACTACCAGAAACAATTGTCGAGGACAAAATTAATTTTCACCTGGAGAAGCATGGGTTAATAAGGGACAGCCAGCACGGATTTGTTAAAGGCAAATCGTGTCTGATTAACCTGATTGAGTTCTTTGATGAAGTAACCGAGAGAGTTGATGAAGGTAGTGCAGTAGAGGTTATATATATGGACTTTCAAAAGCCATTTGATAAAGTACCTCACAACATACTTAATTGGAATCTAGAAGCACATGGTATTAAAAGGACGGTGGTAACTTGGGTACGAAATTGGCTAAGGTATAGGAGGCAGAGAGTAGTGGTGAATGGATGTTTTTCTGACTGGAGAGAAGTATGCAGTGGGGTCCCCCAGGGGTCTGTATTGGGAACATTGCTTTTCTTGTTATATAGAAATGATATGGACTTGGGTATAGGGAGTATAATCTCAAAGTTTGCAAACGATGCAAAACTTGGCAACATAGTAAATAGTGAGCTTGATAGTAGCAGACTTCAGGAGGACAGACAGACTGGTGAAATGGGCAGACACATGTCAGATGCAATTTAATGCAGATAAGTAAAAAGAAAGAAAGACGTGCATTTATATAGTGTCTTTCACAGCCACCGGATGTCCCAAAGCGCTTTACAGCCAATTAAGTACTTTGTGAAGTGTAGTCACTGTGGTGATGTAGGAAACATTGGTAATGTGTCAGCTGTGGCTCAGTGGGTAGCATACTCACCTCTGAGTCAGAAGGTTGTGGGTTCAAGTCCCACTCCCACTCCACTCTAGGCTGACACTCCAGTGCAATGCTGAGGGAGTGCTGCACTGTCGGTGGTGCCGTCTTTCGGATGAGATGTTAAACAGAGGCTCGTCTGCTCTCTCTGGTGGACGTAAAAGAACCCCTGGCACTATTTTGAAGAGCAGGGGAGTTATCCCTGGTGTCCTGGCCAATATTTATCTCTCAATCAACATAACAAAAACAGATCTGGTCATTATCACATTGCTGTTTGTGGAAGCTTGTTGTGCACAAATCGGCTGCTGCGTTTTTCACATTACAACAGTGACTACACTCCAAAAGTACTTCATTGGCTGTAAAGCGCTTTGAGACGTCCGGTGGTTGTGAAAGGCGCTGTATAAATGCAAGTCTATATATGTAGGTAAAGTGTGAGATAATGCACTTTGGGAGAAACCACATGGAGAGGCAGTATAATCTAAATGGTACTATTTTGAGGGGGTCGCAAGAACAGAGGGACCTGGGGTGCATATTCACAAATCTTTGAAGGTGGCAGGGCAAGTTGGGAAGGTGGTTAAGAAAGTGTATGGGATGCTTGGCTTTGTAAACGGGGGCATTGAATACAAAAAACAAGGAAGTCATGCTAAACCTTTACAAATCTCTGGTTAGGCCTCAGCTGGAGTATTGTGTACAATTCTGGGCACTACACTTAGGAAGGATGTCAAGGCTCTGTAGAGGGTACAGAGGGGGTTTACCAGGATGATACCAGGGATGAGGGAGTTCAGTTATGTGGAGAGATTGGAGAAGCTGGGATTATTCTCCTTAGAGCAGAGAAGATTAAGGGGTGACTGAATAGAGGTATTCAAAATTATGAGGGGTTTTGATAGAGCAAGTAGGGAGAAGCTATTTCGTCTGGCAAGTCGGTCAGTAACCAGAGGCCATAGATTTAAAATAATTGACAAAAGAATTAGAGGGGAAATGAGGAGAAATTTCTTCACACGGAGAGTTGTTATGATCTGGAACGCACTACCTGAAAGGGTGGTGGAAGCAGATTCCATAGGAACTTTTAAAAGTCTATTGGACATGGACTTGAAGAGGATTAATTTGCAGGGTTATGGGGAAAAAGCTGAGGCGTGGGATGAAGTTGGACGGCTCTTTTGGGGAGCGGGCACATGTGTGACAGGCCGAATGGTCTCCTTCTGTACTGTAGGATTCTAATTTTAATTTAGATGTGCTTTCCGCACATGTAGTGCTGCTAAATACATGGTAGCATCTGTCTGTTGGCTATTTGGAAAACAAGAATAAAAGTTGTCCTATCACTATGCTTTATGAAGTCCTCAGTTATGGAGTATTTATTGTCTCATAATCCTATTTGGTCTTTGCAGTATACAGAGAGGCAAATATCACCAGTGTCATCACCAAACTCATCGCCTATTGCACAGCGCCGAAAAGCAGCTCCAGACCCTCTCCAAATTCAACACCTCAACCTCCCCCCAGTGCCACCTCGATTAGATCTCATTCAGAAAGGAGTGGTTCGGTCACCTTGTGCCAGTCCCACTGGTTCACCAAAGGTAACTTATCAAAACAACTGTTATTAAATGGTTTATATATAAAGACCAATTATACTATACAGAACCCATGCATTGGCTTGTAAGGAGTTCTTGGTGAATAGTATTATGAGTTTAAAATACATTTTGAGAGCTAGAGAATTTGTGCTATTGGCATGCAAATCACTTGTACAAAATGCTTAGTTTTGTGGTTTTATTCCCAGGTTTAGGGAATACATTGTGCCATTCTTGTCTATTTGTGCTCTCTGTTCCGTCAAGCAGATTTAATAAAATAGTCTACTTTGTCTTGGAAGTAATATTAGTTTTAAAATGTACTTGTTTATGTTTTTAAATGCATTGAATTATACCACAGACATCACTTGATGGCTTATTTTGGGTTGGGGAAAAAAGGGGGAAGGGGGGAGAAAAAAAGGCTCCCGAAGCTGCCATGAACTTTACAGCTACAAACACTTGTTCTTGGAATGTTGGCAAAGCTGGCTATGCCACATTTATTGCCCATATCTACTTCCTTGAGAAGCTGCTCCCACAATGGTGGTGTATAGGGAATTCAAGGATATTGACCTAGCAACGATGGAGGAACAACGATATACGTTCAAGTCAGGATGGTGCGTGACTTGAAGGGCAGCTTGGAGGTGATGGTGTTCCCATGATATTGCTGCTCTTGTCCTTCTCGGTGGTATGGTCGCAGGGGAGGGAGGTGCTGTCGAGATAACCCTGATGAGTTGCTGCAGTGCATCCTGTACGTCGTACATACTGCACCTACAAATTAAGCAAACTGCTCCAGTTTGGATGATGTTGAGCTTCTTGAGGGTTGTTGAAGTTGTCACCATCCTGGTAAGTGGTGAATATTCCATCGCACTCCTGACTTGAGCCTTGCAGATGGTGGAGAGGCTTTGAGGGGTCAGGAGGTGGGCCACTTGTTGCAGAGTACCCATCCACTGCCCTGCTTTTGTAGCCACAGTGTTGATATGGTTGGTCTAGTTCGTGGTGACCCACAAGCTGTTCATGAGGGGGAACTTGACGGTGGTTGTGCCATTGAAGGTCGGGGGAAATGACTGAGCATTCTCTTGTTGGAGATAGTCATTACCTTGCATTTATGTGGCGCAAATGGTACCTGTTGGATGTCATCCCAAATCCGATTCTGATGTAGGCTTCGTTATTAGAGGAGTTCTGACTGAACTGAACACAGTGGAATCATCAGCGAACAGCCGGTTCCTGACGCTATGATAGCGGGAAGGTCATTGATGATGCAGCTGAAGATGGCTGAGCTGAAGACCTTTTCCTGTATGTCCTGTAGCTGCAATGATTGGCCTCTGACAATGACAACCATCTTCCTTTTTGTAAGGTGTAACTCCCAACTATTGGATGGTTTTCCCTTTGACCTCATCGACCTCAGTTTTGCTAGGTCTCTTTGGTAGCCGATCGAATGCTGCCATGATGAGGACAGCCTCTCCTCTGCAATTCAGCTCTTGTGTACATCAAGGCTTTGATTGAAATGTGGATCCTGAACTGAGATGTTGAACTGAATATTGGTGATTAGGTGTTGTTTAATAGCATCATTGTTGATTTCTTCCATCGCTTTACAACGATTGTAATGAGGCCGATAGGATAATTGACCAAGTAAGACTTGTCAGGGATTGGGCGGTAGTGCTAAATCGGCAGTGTTGCATCAGCCATCTGTGAAGTCAATGGAACTGAATGTCAGGCGGGGAGTTTAACAAGCAGTCGATTTGATACCACCTGTTTTGTGCTACCACCCAAGGCGAATTTCTACTCCATTCTGTTTTTCTGTGCACAGGATAGACTGGGGCAATCTTTTACATTGCTGGCTATATGCCAGTGTCATAGCTGTACTGGAACAGCTTGGTTATGAGAGCAGTGAGCTTTGATGTAGATGTCTTCAGCACTACAGCCAAGATATTGTCAGGCCCATAAGCTTTTGCTGTGTGCAGTGTATTCAGCTGTTTCTTAATGTCACATGAAGCAAACTAAATTAGCTTGACGCTTCTATCTGTGATGGTGGGGACCTCAGGAGGAGGCCGGATAGGATTATCTGCTCTGAACTTTTGGCTAGAGACACTTGCAAACACTTCAGTTCTCTCCTGCATTCACTTGCTTGGTTCGCCATGGTTGAAGATGGGGGTGTTCATGGAGCAGCCTCCTCCTCTCAGTTGCCTGGTTATTCACCACCATTCTTGGCTAGCTGTGGTAAGGCTACAGAACTTTGCTCTGACCTGTTGAGTGTAGCTCCACTTAGCTCTGTCTATAGCTTGCTGCTTTTGATGTTAAGCATACTGACTCCCTTAATTTATTCTTACAAAAAAATACTGCAAAGTACCATTATTTATAAAGTTTAATTGCTTTTGTTCCCCTAATCACCAGAAAAAAAGAAAGTAAAATAGTACATTAGTCATCAATAAAATGTAGAACACTGGTTCCGAGGCTCTTGAATTAATTTTGAATCCTTTGGTAGTTGCTTATCACAAATCTTAATTTGATACATAATATCAATCTGAATTTATTTTTCTCTTTTTTGAATCAGTCTTCACCATGCATGATGCGAAAGCAGGACAAGCCTCTCCCAGCACCGCCACCTCCCCTCAGAGAACCTCCTCTTCCGCCCGAGAGACCACCTCCCATCCCACCAGAAAGCAGGGTTCCACGTTCGCTACATCATTCTGACATTGCTTCTTTAAGGGACCAGCATACAACACATGAAGCCTGGTGTCCCAGGGATGTGCTTGGTTCCACCACATCAGCAGAGTGCAGATCTGGTTGTGATCGATCTCCTAAATCTGGCCACACAGCACCTACTAATTTGAACGGCAGACAGAGCTGGCATGTGACAGAACCAAGTTTTCCACGCAAACCAGGCAGACGCCAAGATGTATCCCTTGACAGTGCAAAGGTAAGGAATAGAATGAAGCTCTCTTTAATGAAGTTTCTATTATAGATTTGTTTGTTTGTTATAGTTGATAAGATAAAAGGATAGCTGAGACTAGATATAACATCAGTGCTCCACATAGTGAAAACTTCTAAGCAACAAACACCTCCCCCTGCAGAAATTCCAGGTGGAAAGTTCTTGGAATGGATGGAATGGAGTGGAGTGATGAAGTGTGAGGTCATCCACTTTGGACCCAAGAAAGATGGATCATTTAAATGGTGAGAAGCTAGGAACAGTGGAGGAGCAGAGAGATTTAGGGGTCCAAGTACAGAAATCACTAAAAGCTAGTAGGTACAAAAAAAAATTAAAAAGGCAAATGGAATGTTGGACTTTATCGCAAGGGGGCTGGAATACAAAGGAGTGGAAGACATGTTACAGTTATATAAAGTTCTGGTTAGACCCCATTTAGAGTACTACGTTCAGTTCTGAGCACCGCACCTCAGGAAGGATATATTGGCCTTGGAGGGGGTGCAGTGCAGATTCACCAGAATGATACCGGGGCTAAAAGGGCTAAATTATGAGGAGAGGTTGCATAGACTAGGATTGTATTCCCTTGAGTATTGAAGATTAAGGGGTGATCTAATTGAGGTGTTTAAAATGATTAAAAGATTTGATAGAGACACTAGAGAGAAATAATTTCCTCTGTTGGGGGAGTCCAGAACAAGGGGGCATAACCTTAAAATTAGAGCTAGGCTGTACAGGGTGATGACAGGAAGCACTTCTTCACAAAAAGGGTAGTTGAAATCTTGAACTCTCTGTCCCAAAAAGCTGTTGAGGCTAAGTCAATTGAAAATTTCAAACCTGAGAATGATAGATTTTTGTTAGGCAAGGCTATTAAGGGTTATGGAACCAAGGTGCATAGCTGGAGTTGAGATGCTGATCAGCCATGATCTGATTGAATGGTGGAACAGGCTCAAGGGGCTGAATGGCCTACTCCTGTTCCTATGAGTGGCATATAGTATATTTATTACTGTTATGTAGTATTTTTGTAAATCGCTATTCTTTAAAAAAAAATATATATATAATTTTAACTTGCAACAATTCGGAACAAATTTATGAACATATTGTAATTTGAAAATGTAAACATAGTACATGACATGCACATCGGAGCAAAATGAGTAAACTTAGACATTTTCTAAAAGTGTACATAACTGATATTGTTGATTCATTTACTTTAATTTGAATGCATTAGCAGGGGGATAGAGTACAAATCAGAGGATTTTGTACTGATATAAGGTGCTGACCACAGTCCAACTGGATTACTGTGAATGCTGGTCACTTAATCATAGGAAGGATATTGGGCAGCAGAAATGTTTCTATCAGCATGGAACGGGTTTGCGAAAGCCAGAAAATTGGGTAGGGATTTATTGATCCTGCTCAACTTGTCAGCACTCTTATTTTCCAGCCACATTTTAGGCTGATAAAAATTGCTGTTTCTCAATGCGTGAGAGCTTCATCACCATATTCAGTAATATTTAAATTACATTTAGAGTATTCTTTGCATGATTTGCCATCCTTTATGACCGGTTTATGCAGTGCACGCACCCTACTCAATGGATTAGGTATAAAGGAAAACTCTTGAAGAGGCAGAGGTTTTTTTGTGTAGATTTTTTTCCTGTTTTTTGGGATTATAGAAGATATGACATTTTAATTAAAAAAAGTAGCCAAATATTGTCTGCTAAATCACTGGAAAACAGATTATAAATGAAACAAATACTAATTTTCACTCCAGCTCATAGTGATGGCATCTAACTGCAAGCTTCCCCATCCTATGCCATTTGCTAAGTCAATTTAAAATTAAAGCACTCCAATAGCAGTATTTATTGGTTGATGTGGTACAAAATGAACAAAGGTGATCTACTGTAAATTTCAAGATTACCTAAGAATTTAATAAAACTAATGCAGGAAAATTGTTCACTATGCCAGAGGATATAATTACAACTGGATGCAAGTTTTAAAAATTAGGAAATAGGTAGTAAGGGAAGTAGGTGATAACTTTTTAGTGTACACAAAAGACGAAAATAAATTGGATTAAGTTACCACAGAGGTCCATCAAGGTAAGCAGTATAAATGGGTCGAAGAGACGGTTGAAAGCTTTTTTGGAGCAAGAGATTGGATTAAGAGATATGGCGAGAAGGAGGGTTGGTGTGGTTAATCTAGCAAAACGAACAGATTTATCAGGTCTTGATCATGTTTACCATAAGATTCTTTACAGGTGCCTGGAAAACCATTTGTTATGGTCTAATATATATTTATTGCTTAAACTACAGGGCACAGATTGCACATAGTGCATTTTCGAATCTCCACACCTTTTCTTGTGAATAGCATTATTAGTTGTGGTTAAATACTAAATTGGCACATATTCGTGTTTACCGTATAATTGCGAGAGACAGCATCCCTGTCTTGCATTCTTCTAGTCATTCTTTTTGTGAAGTAATCTTTCGACTACTGCTATTAACATATTTTAAAGGTATTAAGTTTGAGATTATATGATTCTGGTCCCTCATAAGGAATGTATCTTTGATTTTTCAGAATGCTTTTGACAGAGATCTTGTTTTTGGTGTTTGTTGTAAACAAATAATGTCTTTGTAGGGTTGGCTAGGACTCGCCTTCAGGTTATTGCTTACAGATATTTTCAGTGACCTCCAATTTGATAGAATTGCATTGATTTTGTTTCGCTCTTTGATCTCTTCACATTCTTAAATCGGACAACCAGAAAAATTTTCTGGTTTTAGCTACAGGCCTCCAATGTGTCGAATTCTGTTGGTATAAATCATGGATAAAGATATTGGAACAATCAAATGTCTTTGCAGGACCAGCAAGATTTTAACAAGACCACAAAAGATTTTTAAATTTCTGCTGTGTTTTGTCGGTTGTCAGTTTAATCTTAGTAGATATCTTTGAATTTGCCTCTCTTATTCATTCATCCACTGTTTCTTGAGATTCCTTCCAGGTTTTTTTTAAAACCACTTTCTCAATACATTTCTTTCTCTGATTCTCCTGTTGCATGATATAATGATCTTTCACAATACCACCATTTTGTTTTTAAGTTGCCGAAGGTTGAGGTTAAAGTTGCATATATAAAATGATAGATTTGATCATAATGCATGTTAGTTTAAAAAACAATTTGTTTCTAACTGCACCATGGAACCCATGTATAATCGTCACATCAGAATATTGTAAAAGAAGTTTTATAAATGTGACCTTGCTTTTTTTGCTTCTTGAACTGAGCAATTTATTTTACATTGCCCACAAAAACTCTCTAGTTTCTGGTTCCCTATTTTCTTGTGCAAAAGCAGAAGTCAAACACCCAATAACCAAATTATGGTTCTTAAAATGAATTATTGAATACATTTCTTTGCGGCATCTTAAAAATCTGCTATTAGGCATTGGGGCCTCTCTTGAGAGTGATGACTGCTACTTAGAAGAAAAATGCAGAGCAGTTAGTATAGTGTTCACTGAATACAACACTCGACACTGATTTTGCCCTGCTCTGCGTTAGCACAGACTGGGGATCAAACCTGGGAGTGTCAGATCTGTGTGCCTCAGTATTGCTCTAGGTGGTGTCTTTACTCACTCAGTCATGGCGGGGGTGGGGGGAGTGCGGAATGGAGGAAGTGAGATAGAAACATTGGCTTGAACTGCATTTTGATGGAGAAGAAACACTTATGGTTTTAAAAATTGATAAAAGTAATCCACTTACCATAAGCTTCCTACTAAAATTTGTCATTTGGTAGGAATGAATACACTCACCATCGAAATGAGGAATTGGGAAACCAATAAGCTTTCATATAACAGATGTGTATCTAAGTGCAAGTAACTACAGTTTTATCCCAGGATAGATTTTATAATTTGATTCAAAATTTCAAGGGATGGAAATTTGATTCATCTGCATATTGCCGGCGAACTGTGGACGCCAATCAGGTGTCCAGAGGCAGCTCGTCATTTCCAAGAGGACCAAGTTGGGCAGACTGCCTCTTCGGGTAGGTTCTGCTCCTCCTAGCTCCACATTCAGATAAGTATTATTTTTAAAACGTAACCTTTTTGGTGGTGGCCTCCACCAGTCCCTTTTAAGGATCGCTCGTTAGGCTGCACGTAGACATGATTATTCTGAACGCAACAAGCACAGCATTGGTTGCTTTCAGCACAGTCCAATTTCAGACATTCACGCCACACAAGTGCCAGGTAATGACTATCTCCAACAAGAGAGGGTCTAACCGCTGCCCCTTGACCTTCAATAGCATTACCAGCACCGGATCCCCCACCATCAACATCCTGGGAGTCACCATTGACCAGAAACTTAACTGGACCAGCCACATAAATACTGTGGCTACAAGAGCAGGTCAGAGGCTGGGTATTCTGTGGCGAGTGTCTTGCCTCCTGACTCCCTAAAGCCTTTCCACCATCTACAAGGCACCAGTCAGGAGTGTGATGGAAAACTGTCCAGTTGCTTGGATTAGTGCAGCTCCAACAACACTCAAGAAGCTCAACCCCATCCAGGACAAAGCAGACCACTTGATTGGCACTCCATCCATTACCTTAAACATTCACTCCCTTAATCACCGGTGCACCGTGGTTGCAGTGTGTACCATCTACAAGATGAAAATGAGAAGTCGCACAACACCAGGTTATAGTCCAACAGTTTTATTTGAAATTACGAGCTTTCGGAGCTCTGCTCCTTCGTCAGGTACAGTGAGGGAATACAAATCGGTTACAAAGTATATATAGACAGAACAATGTGTCTGCAGAGATACAATCCGTCAGGGAGGCATTACATCAAAGACACAGCAGAGTACAGCTAAGACAATGAGGTGGGGTCACAGGGGGTCCAACGTGTCAAATGCTGCAGTCTGCAGTTAAGCTTTTTACTTTTTTTTAAAACTGGAAATCACATCTGTGAACCAGACAACGACGTCGAGTCACGTCCTGTAGCGTGACATGAAACCGAGATCCCGGTTGAGGCATCTACAAGATGCACTGCAGCAACTCGCCAAGGCTTCTTCGACAGCACCTCCCAAACTTGTGACCTCTACCACCTAGAAGGACAAGAACAGTAGGCGCATAGGAATACCACCACCTGCAAGTTCCCCTCCAAGTCGCACACCATCCTGACTTGGAAATATGTCGCCGTTCCTGCATAGTCAGAGAGTCAAATTCCTGGTACTCCCCAACAGCACTGTGGGAGTAGCTTCACCACATGGATTGAAGCGGTTCAAGAAGGCGGCTCACCACCACTTTCTCGAGGGCAATTAGGGATGGGCAATAAATGCTGGCCTTGCCAGCAACGCCCACATCCCATGAACGAATAAAACAGTCAATGGGCCCCCTATTTGTACATGCAAAAGGCCTAATGCCTATTTCAGGCACGGTTCCATGGCACCTATACTGGAGCCTTTACCAATATGGCAGGTGGTGCACTTGCGACGTGGAATGTTAGCAATGCACGCCCCATGCAGGTGCCTGTTTTACACCTGTAACACATTTCTAGGTCCAAATCTCCAGTTTTGACTGATGGCTGTGGACAGGGATGTACACCTGATTCCTCTTGTTTTTTTTAATTCTGTTCTTATTTTAGGACTTAATTGAATGTAAAAGAAAATGATCTTGGCAAGCAGTATATTTAGGCTCTTTAACTGTCACTTCCTGTCCCTTTCCGTGTCTTTTTTTGGTTCTAATTGTTGTATTTCTGATGCCCAAAGCAGGTGCGGCTTTTGACAGCCGAAACAGGAAACTAACACGTTTAGGGTGATTTCTGCCTATAAATTCTCAGACATTTGATTTTATTTCAACTTGTTAGATGAAGAATACTCTAAATCACAATCTTACATATCACAGGCAAGGTAGTGCTTGAATTAGCATCAGCGCCACTAGAATAGGAAGCAACAATTTAGCTAGGGTTCCTGTCCATAATCGCCATCTGGTGACTGCTTCTGGAAGTAGACATACATAGATGTCAGATTAGGACAGAATTGATCTCAGTTGATCTCAATTGCAATGCTTCCTAGTTCTACCAGCACTCACTGTTTAGGCTCATGTGAATAATAGCTAATGGAAGCAAGCATCAGCTTGGTTCAGTTGATATCACTCTTATTTCATAAAGTTGTGACTCCAGGACTTGCGCACATAATCTAGGCTGACAATTCAGTGCGGTACTGAGGAAGTGCTACATTATTGGAGGTGCCGTCTTTCAGATCAGACATAAAACCAAATCCCCATCTACCCATGCAGCTGGATGCAGTAGATCCAAAAGAGCTATTCAAAGAGGAGCAAGGAATTCTCATGATGTCCTGACCAACATTCCTCCCTCAACCAATACCACCAAAATACATAGCAATTGGTCATTCATCTCTTCCGCTGTTGTGAAACCTTGCTGTGCACAAATTGACTGCTGCATTTGCCTACATAACAGTTACTAAACTTTAAAAATAATCTACTAGTTATAAAGCCCTTTGGGATGTCCTGCGAATTTGATAAGGGATGACCTAAATAGAAGGTCTTTCTTTGTAACTAACCACCCAATGAAACAACTTCAAAGAATCACTGCCAAGCAACGTCAAACTCAAGCCATGTGAAATTGTCTCAAGAACTTTCACACTGCTCCCCTCCAGGGTCAAGTTGGGATCCAACTCTGGATTTATGTTACAACTTCAGAATTGCTGCAAAGTGGAAACCGCTTGACAACAATGTCAAAGTTGTAATATTAAAACACCCCTAGTTGTGTGGTAATTGGTTTGTGTTGTCTGTGGATTTTACTGACCCTTGACCCTCACATTTCCTACTTGTCTGAATTCTGTGCTTAAAACCTGTGGTGAAACCCACTTGTGTGCAACTCTGGCATATGCAAATTCTTGTTATTAGATTTGCTGCTGGAAGCTGGGGAATTTCCCCACCTACTGTGCAATTCAACACCAGTTATTCAACTCAGTTCTACGTATGCAATCTTTTTGTTTTTGCCATGTGTGTAGACCGCGTAAATGATGAGCTTCAGGTGATGGAAAAATATAACGCTACTATCCCTCAAATCCCACAATGCTTCATGATGTCCTCATTTTGAATTTCGTCCTCTGCTCCTGTAAGTATGGTGGGATGGGACTTCTGCTCACTCACAACATGGGTTCCTCTACCCTGGTCCATTTTCCAAGCTCAGGATTGAAATATTTCAGCAGGCACTGAGACCATTTATGACACTGTTGGAATTGCCTTCCTAAGGCAGTCGGTGGAAGGGGGAGGGGAAAGGGAAGGCGGGGGCACAGGATGGAAATCATTGTGGCGCTTTACTGCAGTGTGAGTGGCCTGTGGTCCCAACATAATATTTTGTTTTTAAATTAAATTCCCATCCATGCTATCCAAGTTTGCTAATTGTACCTGGAGTATTTTAGTAATCTGAGAGTAACAGATCTTGCAATTGGATTCTGCTGATGACCACATTCTCCTTGACCATTTTAGTGTCCAGAACCAGTCTGTTCAAAGCAAGGCTTGGACGTAAGTTGCAGGTTGCAATGAGTTCAAGATTACATAGGAAATGGGAGGATTGATGAAAACAAAAGTGATGAAAAGGTCAATGACAATATTTTACACGATGAAAATGGAGTGATGAGGGAAAAGTGAGAAGTAATACAATGAAGATTGTTCTGTTTCATTTAAAAGATAGCTGGGAACAGAGCACAGTGAGAGGAAGGAAAATGGTATGGTGGGTAAGGAATTTTAAAAGTAGCACCACTAGCTCTCGAGAAATAGGGGCTTGTTATGGTTTTCCTGCATGTAACTGCTAGTGTTGCAACAAAGATGTAACTCACCAGAGGAGTTAAAAATAACATTGGGCCAGAAATTCGGCTCTCTGGCTTCCCGCGGGTGCAAGAATCGCGCGTGTACTTACATAACCACGCCTGCCGTTGTGCTTCGGGCTCGCATGGAATTCGGCTCCTGGGCCTCCTGCAGCTGCCGGCACGCAGTGCTTGCGTATCCCAGGGGCGCAGTTAGTTCGAAGCGTCCCCTGGGATTACGTGGACCTTGGAGAGCCAATCGGGAATCTTCATTCATAGATTTTGACAGGAAGACCTGTCAAATCTATGAATAGAGATCGGCCCCAAAACCTCACTAAAACTTCAAATAATTTTTTTTTTTAATCACATTTTTAAAATAACTATAAATTACATAAATTAACTACTTTAAACAAAAATTTTAATTTTTGAAAAAATTAATTACACTTTTAACGGTGCTAAAAATAAACTTACCTTTCTTTAAAGTATGTAAAAAAAGATAAACCTGTAGAAATTTTTTTTAAATTGTACTTAATTCACCACTTACCTTGTTAAAAGCAGGCCATGCGCCTCCTTTTTCCCCGCGCTGCTTCTCCGTACTTATCCTCACAGAGAAACCTGAAAAAAAAAACGAAGTTCGCTGCGTGCACGCTGCCTCTCTGGCACACGCGTTCGACCTCTGAACCCCTTCCTTCAGGGGAACGGAAGTTCCAGTTTCCAGCGCATGCGCAGTACATGCGCGAAACCGGCACTTTCGTTGGGTCTACGGGTGAGTACCCAGCGCGTACTCACCCGTGGAGACCCGAATTTCTGGCCCATTGTTTATTCACTACTGTTACACATCCTGTTCCACACAGTTGTCATTACAGTTGCCTTCTAGAATACTCCAAAAGAACCCTCCCACTCTCCAAATCAGGACCAGTGTTAAGAGGCTAAACTCTGCATGTTAGTCTACTTAGCTAGAGGTTTACCTGTTTAGTAGCAGTGGGGATGTGGTGAATTGTGAGAGAATAACTTTTTCTTGGATCTGATGTCCAATCAGAAAGTTACATTTGGGAGAAAAAAAAATCATCACTCGGGATGTGTCTTTAAAGCACCAGAATTTTCTATGATTGACTAGAAGAGTGGCTTGCCACCACGCAGCCACATCACTATTAATAAGCCTTGACCTTCGTGCGAAGTATTAGCCTTAAGTAGAAAATACTTGAGGTGCACTCAAGGAGTTGGACTCCATGCACGGTGACATTGGTACATTTTGGGAGTTGTCCATTTGAACATTGGCGCATCTGAGAGTCTGCTACTTAGTTAAGCAGATTTATTCAGGGAAGGCCCAGATACACAGTGGAGACTGTGGAATGCAGTGGAACTCCCCTGGCCAATGAAAGAGAGAGGCAGTCACCTAGAGACCTTTCTGGTTTTAAATTATTTATGTATTTATTGTGGCTCAGATATCAAGATGTCAATTGCAAAAACAAGTATAAGCAATGGGATTGGTTTGTTTTATGGTTGTTGCTATCCGATTGGTACCCTTATTGGTTCAGGTTGTGCAGGTTCCTCACACCCGATTCGTTACATTTTCTTGCTACAGACACATTTTACGTGTGATGTGATTTGATGTGTGAAATCTATTATATGCAAGACTTTCAATCGTAGAGATACCATGAACTTTGGAGAAATGGAATGTGCTGTTTTTGTAGCTTACTCACAGTGCAGCTGGTGATGGCCAGCGTATTCCGTCTCCGTGATGGGTTAAAAATGGTGACCTAATCGCTGTGTTTAAACCTGGAAAATGTTCTGACTTCAGTCAAGCTGTGATGTATAGGCTGGACCTTGCAATGGCAGCTAACACTAGTGTAGAATGATGATCCTTTCCTCTGGAACCATTGACTTCCTGTTTGCAAAATTAATCCTGTTTTCCCCATGCCTTGGTTTTATTAGAGTAATATGTATTCAGCACTCTTGTGTAGAAGTCTTGTTATGTGCCGTTTTGATTTTATATATACTTGGACAGTATTGGTATCTTTGTACTGCAGTCAACTTTCTTAACCAGAGTTAAGTACAACAGGAAAGAAAAAACTCAAACTGTAAGAATCATAAGTAGCTCTGCTATGTTACTTAGATGACATTAGAGAATTGTGTATAAATAGGAACAATAATCTTGGTCAGCCTTTGTATTTGGAGTTTTCATTCAAGGTCACTCATTAAGACACACAGCCAATAAATATAAATAGGTTAGTCTTATAAGGGCACTGTTTACTGCTGCATGATTGTATAATTATGAAACAAATATGAATTGCTGGGTAAGGCAAAATGTCTGTTTTAAAGGTATGTTAATGGCAGATGATGAAGATTTTCAGAAATAAACAAGAATAATTATTCACTCTCTCTTTATAGGCAATCCCCAATGGACTTCTGCGAACTGATGAATATGATGTTCCTCCACCACGACAGTCTCCGCCGCCGCCAACACTTGCAGCATTTCCCAACAGCACAAAGTGAGTTACTGTTCATTTTGGTGAAAAATAACAATGTCACACCATCAGATACACTAACACTGAGTTGTGTTGGCTTTTCCACAGCTTAGTAATCATAAATCATGGTAATTATTACAGAGAAAAAAATGAAGAAACTTAGAACATGGGGCTGAATTTTAATGAGGAAGGCAGGTTGGGGGTGGGGGAGGCTCTGAAGCATTTGGGAAACTCGGGAGAACGGGTTTCCCGCAGGCCCTGCCGACTTTAACGGCAGGGCCTGATTTGCATGGGAAGCCTCTGTTTCCCACCTGCAGCCAGCCAGATGGAGAGGCTGGCTGGCTGGCTGGCTGCAGGCGAGTAGGCCTGCAGCATTAGGCCGCACAGAGGAAGGAGGGAGGGATCGGGTGGGGGCCGGGGCCGGACTCCTGAAGAATCGGAGTGGAACAGTTGATCAGGGCTTGACGCCTGAGGAATTGGGGGGTGGGAGGGATGATCGCGGCCGGACTCCTGAGGATCAGGGGTTGGGAGGGACGATGGCAGCCAGATCCTTGGTGGGTGGGTGAGAAGGAAGCACCGGGCTCCTGAGCATCAGGAGGGTGAGGGAGGGAAGCATCGGGACCGCATCCTCGGTGGGGAGAGAGAGGAACGGGGCCGGCCTGACGATCATCGGTCGGGGGGGAATCCGGGAAGGCGATTGGAGGCCTTGTGGGGGGATGGGTTAGGCAGGGACCCTAGATCCAGGAGGTAGGTGTAAAGGCACTTTCCTCCTGGATGCACCAGTCCATGCCTTGCTGTAGCTGCCGTGTTTTACAATGTGTGTAAAACCCGACCAGCTACAGTTAAACACAAAATGGAGGTTAAAGAAGCGGCTTCCAGCCTCATTATTATATTTAAATAGACAGCCCGCCTCCTGGGAGCGGATTGGCTGCCCGCCCCCGTTTAAACCAGAAGTGGGCAGGTTGGAGACGTGTTCAGGTCGGGATTCACATTTTTAACACTTTAACTGCCCCCACGCTCCCAACCTATCTTTTTTTAGGATAAAATTCCCCCCATGGTCTTTTACTTGGGTTATTAATGCTCATTTAATCCCAATAATTGTGTGATGTGGTACAGATTTTTACTAACCTAAAAAGGTGGCCAGTTCAATCACTTATCTATGCTGAGTTAATCCAGCAATGAGGGCACTATAGTTTGTATCCGTGTCCAGGGAGGACAAAGATCAGGCAAGATTCCTGATTATTACTCAGTGACCTCTGCTGGAAAGCCATTTCAGTGCAGGCAGAATTGGACTTGGTGTTGGCCACTACTTTTGAGCAGTCTACCAGTCTTCACTGTGCAGGCTTACACATAAAAGAATGGTTACTTTGGTGAGGTGCTGCAAGGTAAATATTGTATGTGGAAGCATGATTTAGCATGAATTACTCCCTTAAATGGGGGAGGGGAGGAAAAAAGTTCCTTCATTTAATAATTAAATTGTAGATTTATCCTTTTACTTGAAAGTGGGTGGGGAAATGAATAGATTTGAAATTGGACTACATTCACCAATCTATTTTGAAAATACCATTTCACAAGAACAGATATAAATAAACTTCTGTTCAACATTTGGCTATACAGATGTAACTCTGGAAAAAAAATTGCCTTTCTAGTCTACATAGACAGAATTAAGGGAAATCTGTAAATTCTGATGAATCTATTGATGCTATATCCTGTTGGTGAAAAATAACTAGGCATCCCTACAGAATAAATAATATTGTCAGACCAGCCCAATCATTTGTCTTATACACTGTTGGGTAATGCACAGACTGTTGGGTAATGGGAAGTCACCTTTGAAAATAAAGGTGCACTACATTTCAGTAACCATTGTGATGGGAAAGCATATATTGAGGCAGAACTATTGAGTTAGATTTGCCTGAAAAAAATGGCATCATTATCCAATGTGTGCACTTGAGTTTATAAACTTACTGTACCATCACAAAGGCATGATTGATTACTCCAGCCATCATTTTGCTCATGATTGAGAGGAGGCTGATAGGGTGTTGATTGCTGGGTAAGATTTATCCTGTTTTTTGTAAATAGGACATACCTGGGCAATTTTCCAAATTGTCTGGCAGTTGCCATCATGTCATAGCTGCACTGGAACAACTCATTAGGAATTGAATCCATTATTGAAGACCAAAGGATTTGTTTTTCAGTAAACAAGAGCAATTGCTCCCTCTGTAGAAAGGAAGGTGAAGTGAAGTGCAAAAGAGATCAGATGATTTTGTAGCTGTTTTCATAATTGAACAGTTGCAGCAAATGTCCACCTTAAATCTACAGGAAT
Organism: Squalus acanthias; assembly: GCA_030390025.1. Lineage (NCBI taxonomy): Eukaryota > Metazoa > Chordata > Chondrichthyes > Squaliformes > Squalidae > Squalus > Squalus acanthias. Next base: position 145,918,738 of record CM059429.1, read on the forward strand.
GGTTTTTGATCTGACTCTCTATGCAAAAGCACATATAGATAGTGCATTAGCTCTCTTTAATAATCAAGGCAATTTTTCTTTAAATGTTTTCCCCTCCACAAATCCTGTTGGGCAGATCCACATCGAAGGGGGCAGGCAGATAGATAACTTGCTCCAGGGCTCTGTTAATGCTGATATAAGCTCAATGAGTAGTGAAAACAGCTTTGGATGGCTTGCCCTCGGGGCTTTCTCACTCCCTGAAGGACATAGTTGAGGTCAGGAATTCACTGTGTGGAGAAACCCTGTTATGTTCTACTGATCCCTGACACTGTAGACTAATAAGCAGCTCCATCACACTGCTTGTAGGTGTTTTGGTGCCTGTGTTCAGTCATTGAGTTCATTTTTAACAAAAGGCTGAGCTATTATATTGAAGTCGCTGTTTTTGCGAGTGTTTCACAGCAGGATGTGAATTTTACCTGCCGGGGTTGTGGAGCCACCACCTGCCCTACCTTTACTATGTTTTGGTTGAGGGCAAATCTGGTATCAAAATAAAATACCTCACTACAGGATACTTTTTAGGACAAAATCTAGTAGATGATATCCTTTTTAAAAAAAATTATTACATTTTGAATGCTTTCATTTTAGTTGGACATATGTTACTGCCTAGTTCCATTGGTTGACTCCCTGATCCTGACTTTGTGAAAGCTAGTCAAGATGCATCATTGATCTTGTTTCATCTGCATACATGTTAATTTGGCTGCTTCATTATATTCCCCCTCTTCCTCTTGTGGGAAATCAGCAGCCAGTGTCTATTTAAAAAGTGTTTAAAAACTGTTGGGGAAAATTCTTAAAATGCTGACTGTTAAACTGCTTATAATTTTTGTATTTAAAGGAAAAAAATTTGTACATCTATATTCTATTTGGTTTTTTTTAAGTTAGCTCCTTGTTTAAGTACAGAGCAGTAAACCTGTAGAAACCAGCCATCAGCTCATGCAGTGTGCCTGCCTGCCCCACCCATCCATTCATCCACCTATTTGCTTCTTTGTATGAGTGTGTTCCCTAAGGCTTAACCGGTTGTCAGTTTTGTTTTTCTTTGCTGCATTTGTTCACTGCAGCCTGTATTGTTTCCCAAAGTAGGTGTCATCAAAAGTTTCAGTAAAAATTGCATTTTCTATTTGAACTAAAAAAAACTGTTGGAAGTTATAGGATATTAGGCTATGATTCCGAATGGTTGGATGTAGGTCTGTGTCTGCTTTGCCACCCAAAAATTTCCCAGTGCCACGCATGCTTTTACGTGAGTTGTTGGGAAAAGCCACTGTACTTCCCAACAGAGTTACAGAGAAAATTGGACAAGTCCTGCAGGCTATTCCTTGCATTTTAGCCACCTGCTTAAAAAGTAAATCAACCTGCTGCTTCCTCACCTCGGGAGTAATATATGGCATGGGGCAGGATACTTTTTTGTTAAGCAAAAAAAGAGGATAGTTCTAAGAAAAAAAAGTTTACGGTTGTGTATACAGGTCGATATTTCATGAAGTCATTGTGCAATTTGTTTGCATAACAGTACTTTTGTTTGGACAGTACCCTTTACCCTTGTTGCTTAAGGACAAGGTCAAATTCATATCCTGCTATGAAATATACTCGTACAAACAACAAATTGAATAAAGTAGTTCAGTTTTTGTTGGCCACAAAGTCAGTCTCCTTAATCCAATATTCCAGTTTTCAGATCACATTGGAAAAAAAATAAACTGAAGAATAAGCATTTGTTATCCAATTTCAACTTGTTTTGGGAGGCATTGATTGTAGCCACTAGAACAACACCATTTGCTCCTAAAGAATTCAAGAGGATGCCAGTTGAAGCTGAACAAATACATACAGAAAAGTGTGTGCAAGATTCCAATCTGCAGTTTCTACACTTTGAGGGGATACATGAAAGCCCACTTGAATCTACTTTGATGTGAACTTGTGGTATGGGTGCCCATGGAGACAAACAGCAGAATTCATGTGTGCTTTGGGGATCTATACTGTGGCGTTATACTGAATTAAGATTTTCTGCATCCTGACAAACAATTGTAACTAAAGAATTGAACCCTATAGGTACCCCTGTATTGCATTTTAGCAGACCCAGACACCACTCATGTATTTTACTTTAACAATTTGACCTATTTTGGTGGTATCATTCCTAAAATAAGCACAGTTCTGTATGTTTAAATGGTTGCAATCTGTCTCACTTATTGCTGATTAGAAATGTCACAACTAATATTTTAATCACGTTCATTGCTCTGATTTTTGTTGGTTTGGTTCTGTTCAGTGCAGGTTCTCTTATTCCTAATAGCTATCCATAAATTAATATTATTGTATAAAAAGCCACAAAGATGGATAGCATATCCATATTAAACTTGTTGCCCTACACAATTAGCTTTCCAACCTCCGCTGCTTGAACAGCAATGTGCAATCCTATGGGAGAAAACATGAGTGGCAAAAGTGAGCTATTCACGCATGCCCATAGTCCTGTAACAGTTGTAGTTATAGTCATTTGCACCTGCTCTTATCTGAAAGATGGTGCATGATCTGGGGGGAGTGAAACTTATTTTTGTCTGATTTTAATTTTATATTCTGTTGCTTAAGAGAATGACACAGTTCAGGCATACATTCATATTTTCCTGAAAGGATATCATTTAACTGTACCTCATCTATGTGTTCTAACTAATTTTCACAACAAATGCCTTTAAGTTGAATAGATGGAATGGGATAGGTCTTTCATTACTCACTGTATTGATGCAACTCTTAAGTCAGCTACAGGGAATGCACAAGTGCAGCCCAATGGAGACTCCCATTTTATTTTCCTTCCTTTTGTGGGAAGATGTGCCATCTCTTATCAGCAGCTCTCTGCAGCTGCGCAGTCGAGATCAAGAATTCAACAGCTTTGCAATCAAACATATTGATGCTGCAGCATGTAGTGTGACACTGATGGCCATTTAGCCAGTAGGCGGCCATATCCCTCTCCATTAGTTGCTGGCCAAAGACAGCAGCTGTATTAAATATATCCTCAAACTTTATTATCTTGGTCACCAAGAATAGATTATCACGTCATTCTTTTCATGTAGATTTAACTCTTATGGAGCTTTAATTTGCAGTAACCAAATTTAGCATGTTGGTAAAGTATTTAAAGGAGAAAAATTGTGTGTAAGTTTTTAATGTTAAGTGGGAAGTTTATGGAGTGGTGCGATTATGTTACTGCAAAATGTTTTTTTCCCTCAACAGGGCTGTTGTCAATTGTGGCTTCAGCTGCTTGAAATCAGAAAAATATGTGTGATGTAAAGCTTCAGATGGGTAAGTCCTCTGCAGTGAATCATTTTATTTATGAAAGATTTTCTTTTGTAGATATCCACACCCATTCACAAATTCGCAGCCAAATTCAGAAAAACTAAGAGGGTTTAATGAGGATAATGAAGATGAATACAAGATTCCATCATCATATCCTGTGTCCATAGCTGCGCAAACTGTGAAGCCTCGTGTATCAAGGTAAGTTTCTTTTTTAGGCTAGTTTCAATACATTTATAATTTGTTATAATTTCTACTTTTCTGTAGTACAAAAACTAGTATTTTTTTTAAAAACCTGTTTAATTACATCAAAAACTTAGAGGATGCTCTATACACTGTCTAGATTCTAGTATAATAACTAGTAGATTATAGGTAAGTTTTAATCTGTTAAAATTAATAGTGGGGCCACAAATCCATTTACATCTATATTTGTGTATGGAATGTAAGGCTACATTTTATTTTTAGCACTTCAGCATCTTTTTATTTTCTTCATCAGTTTTCTCCCCTCCATTCTTGTTCTGAGAATGATGAAGCTTTGCTGGGGTATGATTCTAAGGACCACTGTTGCCTCACCCAAGTGATCATTGTTCATGTATGAGCCTTGATAGCAACTATCAGCAGATTATTTGATCACGGCAAGCATCAGTGGTTTCTTCCCTGACATACTCTAGGTTTTGCCCATTATTTATCATGGTGGAAACTCTGGTTGGATCATGTGGTTATGAAAATTCTGTACTTGGAATACAAACTTGTTATCTCAACAGTTTAATAGTCACTGATGGAATTTCTCCTCACACCAGAAGGCTATTGGTTCCTTTCAGCATTAACCAAACTGGGAATCACATCCCCATAAACAACTCTGGGAGAAGAAATATAACCTTAATCATAATTAGTTTACAGTGTAAATTCTTAGCTTACCATGAAATTTACATATTTCTTTTCCATTTTGCTTAGTTCATTTTTGAATAATTTACAACCTTCATTAACATAATCCTTTCACAGTGGATATTTATGTAATGGTTGCTCACACTTCAAATTGGATAGAAGAAATTTGTGATTTGCAACTTTGAAAGGAAATACTTTTGGTAGAATAAGTTACCACTGTAGCAATGTGAAATGCATCAACTAAGTCCTCTCTGCTTTGGAACAGAGAATTATCTAGCTATTGTAAAGGTGCCTGCAGCTTGGCTTTTAGCAGACATACAGACTTGTGCTTTTCTTTTGCTTTAAGACCTGGGCTACTGGGAGGTTTTTATCAGGTCTTCTTGCCCACCAGTTTTGTTGAATTCCGCAAAGTTTATTTTTGGGTTGCAGCTGGCTGCATGAGACCCTTGAGTTGAGAGCGAGTGCCATCAGCACCAATAGTATAACAACACCCTTCATTGTTGATATTGATTACTCTACTTATAATTAGCTTCACAATTTGTATTACCAGGTTGAAGAGCTGAAATGATTTTCTTTATAGTGTATACATCATTGACAGTTCTGGATAACAATACTTAAATCTAGAAGCTGTGAGGGTTTTTTTTAAATTCAATGATGATTTCCTACTATGTAAAGGTTAAATACAATTCAATAAATGAATCTAATCTAAATCTGACTCATCCTTTACCAAGTTTTATTGCCCTGTAACTGTGGTACTTTGGTCTAAAATTTATTTTCTTCAAGCCTCAATCAAAAAAATGCAATTAAAGCAAAGGGTGGAAAATCTGCATCCCAAGTCTTTAAACTACTGCAGTGTAGTGCAAAAGATAGGTCTCATTTTAAATAGACTTCACTTTGATTACCCTGTGTATATTCCCAACTATAGATCATTAAAAATACATTATAATATAAACATTTAAAAGACTTAAATAAAACTTCTAGTTGGGCTTATTTTGGGAACTTCTTTACATTTAAAAGATTGTCAGGTATTCTAACTTTAATCTGATCCTTGTCTGAATGAATGATGGGGAATGAAGGCTTTATTGTGAAAGTCATCCATTTAGCTTCCATTTAGCTTTTAATATACAAGTTTTTGATGGGAAGTTGATACAGACACAGGAAATGCCACCTGGAGTTGACCTACAGATGGAAGTAATTGGATATGAATCAATGCAAGAGTACAAAGAGAAATCGTTCATACTGTATATAGAACTTTCAATTTTGAAGATTTAGCAGTTGAGGACGTGGCTATACTTCTTGGACCCAATCTGTTTTACGGTTTGAGGTGAGATTCTTCAGGGATTGGCATAGAGAGCTTAACAACATCAAGAGTAAAATTTTGGTTGCTAAGCAGGAAACTATAAAATATTTTCAGGTAAACCAATAAATCTTGAATGATTGTAGATGGATAGTATAAGATCAATTTAGTATGTTTTTTTAATTCTTCCTTTCAACTTTACCCTTGCATTTTACTCCTCCCTTGTCTCATAGCTGCTCAGCTCTGTACAGTATATAGCTGAGTGGGTGGATTGCAGACTAATTTATGGACTTCTGACGATGTTTTTCCATGGAACAAACAGAAAAGGGGCACAGTTCAGGTTAAAATGTTTGGGGCGGGGTTGCTAAATTGAGCTGGTTTTATATGGGGGAGGGGGCTGCTTTTCCAGTGAATGAACAAAACTGCACACATTAGTGTTCAGGCTTGGGCACTAGGCGCCTAGTTGCCACAGGGACTATTATCTGTTGAGCATCTTTGCTGCTAGACTTCTAACCAGCCTCAGCTCTTCTATATAATGAAACCTGTATTTCAATTTCTACTTTGAACAAGGATTTAGGGATGTAATGCAATTAACAATAATTACGTAGAAGGCAAGTAATTTTCAGAATAAAAAAGTTTTATATAAGTTAAGCAATAATTGAAATGGCAATTATAGTTTTTCTTAGTAGCCTCTCTAAATAACTTTAATGTGCAAGTTATTAAGTGTTCAGCTTTTACAACCTTACAACATTTTCTGCAGTACTTATTTCCAGCCTTTCACCCCTTTTGGACCAGCCCAGATGACAAAATACATTTGGATTAGAATTTTCCTTTTGACTTTTTATCTCTCTCTTCAAATACAGTTGTAGATATTAAAATAGTCCAAGCTTCATAAACATCTGAAGATTAATTATCTTTATAAGGATCAGGAAGTTTATCTAGTCAGTAGGTGAAACCTACAGACCTGGAAGACTTCAGCTTTGATCTCCAGTCAGTGCTGGGTTAGGTGATTTCAGCCAGGCTCCAGAGAGGATGTTCCAATTGGCTTTGTCACCCCTTGTCTAAAAAGTGAAAAATCAGCCAGAATTTCAAATCCTGATGGCTATCCATCAATCCATGCTGGAAGGAACAGTGAGTGTGTGGACATTGAGTGAGGACAGGATTGGTCTCGGCTGTGATGCCTCCAGTAATAACTTCCTAATGCTCACTCTCTAGGTTCACACTTGAATCGTGGCCAATTTGGTGAAGTGCAGTAGGGTTCCCGGCAGCTATGAAACCATATCCAAGCAAGGAAAAGATAGAGTAATATTGGTGGGAAAAAATCTTTATAAAAAATTGAAAAACCTGACAAAAATGCTAATTCTATTTCAGTGACAGCAATACCTCTGGAATTGGGGAGAGGAGTAAATAAGAGTTAAAGGAAACAATGTCTACAGAACTGCTTTTAAAAGTTAGGAACCGTTTAATGGAAATGTTCATATCCTTTGTTACAGGAACACTGTCCTATTTCAGACAGACTGCATTAGCACTCCTTGCCCAGTTATGGCACAGTTAGATGCAGAGTAACACTTTTTACTTCAGCCCCAATATGAGAACATCTATCCTTACTTCACCAGTGTGACTGCCAATATGCTGCCAGTTGGAGCTGAATTAAGTGCATTTTTGTGCTGTCGGCCCATGCCCAGCAGGACTGTCCAAACTCTGTTCACTTAGGATCCTTACAATCAATAGATAGAGTACACCATATCCCAGTAGTCTGGGCTGGATTCAAACCCAGGTCCCAGAGTTGAAAGACCAATATACTAACCCACTGCACTTGTTCCTATAGATTTTGCATTTCAAGAGTCAATTAACCTCATCTATCTTCCCTGTGCTCACTGACCTACATTGGCTTCTGGTTCCCTAATGTCTCAAATTTAAAATTGTCATCCTTGTGTTTAAATTGTCATCCTTATGGCCTCATTCTCCTTATCACTGTAACCTTCTCCAGTTTTAATTTTCACCCTGTTTAATTTTTCAGAGTATTTGAAAATGGACAGTGTGCTAACGGAACACACTTGTCAGAAGCAAAGAAACCCAAAGCGCTGGAAATAGGTAAAATATGTTTGATTTTACCTTTTTTATATTAAAATTATTTTAAATGTTGGGGAAAACAAATCAACTGAAGGAAGCAAAAATATTAGCAGTGCTATTTTCAAATACAGTGAGTACAGCTTGCCTTTTTATCATGTCCTGAAGATATGATCCATGTGTTTGATACTATAGAGGGAAACATGTGTTTCACTGAAATAGGAAACATTGCCACATGTTTTTAATTACTGTTCTTGATGTTGATCCCCTATTCCAATATAAAACATGCTGAACATTCATCATCACAAGATAATGGTTATTTTAAGAATAGATATTTCTGCCATGCACCAACATTCAGTCACTTGATGATTTAATGAGAATTAGATCAAACTAAACATGATTAACAAACCTCCTCCAGCCCTACAACGCTCTGAGATTTCTGCACCCCTCCAATTCTGGTCTCTTGCACATCCCCAATTTTCTTTGCTCCACCATTGGCGGCTGTGGCTTCAGCTACCTAGGCCCTAAGCACTGGAATTCCCTCCCCAATCCTCTCCATAGTCTCTCGCTGCTCCTTTAAGACGCTCCTTAAAACCTACCTCTTTGACCAAGCCACTATCCTAATATCTCCTTATGTGGCTTGGTGTCAAATTTTCATAGAATCATAGAATGGTTACAGCACAGAAGGAGGCCATTCGGCCCGTCGAGCCCGTGCTGGCTCTCTGCAAGAGCACTTCAGCTAGTCCCACTCCCCCGCTCTTTCCCCTTAGCCCTGCAAAAAAATTTCCTTCAGGTACTTATCCAATTCCCTTTTGAAAGCCACTGTTGAATCTGCCTCCACCACCCTCTCAGGCAGTGCATTACAGAACCTAACCACTCGCTGTGTAAAAAAGTTTTTCCTTATGTCGCCTTTGGTTCTTCTGCTAGTCACCTTAAATCTGTGTCCTCTGGTTCTCGACCCTTCCGCCAATGGGAACAGTTTCTCTCTATCTACTCTGTCTAGACCCCTCATGATTTTAAACACCTCTATCAAATCTCCTCTCTTCTCTGCTCTAAGGAGAACAACCCCAGCTTCTCCAGTCTATCCACATAACTGAAGTCCCTCATCCCTGGAACCATTCTTGTAAATATTTTCTGCACCTTCTCTAAGGTCTTCACATCCTTCCTAAAGCCCAGAATCGGACACAATACTCCAGCTGAGGTCAGACCAGTGTTTTAAAAAGATTCATCATAACATCCTTGCTTTTGTACTCTCTGCCTCTGTTTATGAAGCCCAGGTTCCCATATGCTTTTTTGTTTGATAACACTCCTGTGAAGTGCCTTGGGACATTTTATGACATTAAAGGCGCTATATAAATTCAAGTTGTTGTTGAATTACTTATTGTATGGTTTATTTGTTAATTGGGGCCAATGGGTACTGCAACAGACACTATTGCCTGCAGACCTCGCAAAGCCGTGTTACTGCCTGCTTGAGCACACTCTAAAATAAATAGAAAGGTTTCTCATTTTAATTGCCTGATCCAAAGAATTGCTCCTCTCTGAACAGAACACCCTCTGATTATGACCTTTTAGTTCCTCCGCCAGGTACGTAGTTTAGATTAAGATTTACAGATAAGGGCCTAATATCATTACTCTGACTAAAGAATTAGTTTCAGAATGTATGACCAGGGCAGAAAAATCAGATTGTTGGCAGTTTTAGTGGTATTAAAAATAAAACATTACCATCTATATTTCTCTCTCTTTACAAACTGTTGTCCCTTGGGTTACTTTCTCAATAACTTTTGCATACTAAGAGAAAGTTGTTTTCCGTCCAGCCCAAAACCTAGTGTCAGTTAAATGAGTATTGTTATACAATGGACACATAAACTGTTCTTCAAAAAATTAAATGTTTCTCTTAAAAGGCATACATGATGTGGCAATGTAAGACTTGTGTTCAGTCTCCAGTCTGTGCAGAGTTAAGTATTTCAGCCAGAGTAGTTGGAGTGCTACAACTAGCCCCACTAACCCTGGGCTAGAGAGTGTAAAAAATCAACCAGGGTTCTAACTCCTGTTTCCTGTACAAAAAAACTGTATTTGGTTAGATGTCTGAGGATATGAGTAGGCTCAACAGTGGTACCTTCTATGGTTGAATAGTCTGCTGACACTCCCTGTGCAGGCTCCTGCATGGGAATGGTCACTGGAGGGGTGCGAGGACCGATGTAACCATAGCCCAACAGGACACTGAACCTTTAGGAAATGAGGGAAGAAAATTAATATAAAATGGCATGTTGCACTGAAAGATGAAGACTGAATGGTATTGTAAATGAGGCAAATCTATTTCTTGTATTTTCAGATGATATCTTTGAGATGCCGATTATTCCCGCTCCCTTACCACCAGCTCGACTTCCAGCAAGAGACAACCAAAAACCCAGTTGCTCCTCTCTGAACAGAACACCTTCTGATTATGACCTTCTAGTTCCTCCGACAGGTACGTAGTTTAGATCAAGATGGACAGATAAGGGACTAATATTGTTACTCTGATCATGACTAAAGAATTATTTTCAGAAAACCATGCATGATTGAGGATAATTATCATTGCTAGGAAACTAGATGAGCTGGGAACCCATGCACAAAATAAAAAAGCAAGAATTCAAAGTCCGCAATGGAGGAACAGTGGTGGGAGAAAATGCTGCATAGACAGGAAAATAAACTGAACATTGTAAACAGACACCAGAAAATTCACTGCATGTTTGCTCCCAGTTTTCTATCTTGAAGGTCCTTCTGCTGCGATTCTGTTCCACAGGAATTGGCAATCCCCTAGCACTTTGCACATTTGCTGCCATTTTTAACGTGTGAGGCTACAAAGTAAGTGCTGGCTAGCCATGTCACACCCTTTACAGTTGATGATGAATGAGGAGGCCGGTGGAGGAGTACCCTTGCTGTTTTGGGTCTCCTTCCTTTCTTCCCTCACCCACTCCTGCAACACTAAGGCCAATTGTAGCACCCCTATCAATGCCCTGTCTGAGATCTGCTAACTATACAAAGATCAGGGATCAGACTGGGGACTTTCCGACTTTGTGCTAGTAACTCACCAAGCAGTCCATTTATCCATTGAACTATTTGTGGAGCCCCAGAAAGAATAATTATGATTAGCTTGAGCATCGTCTTTACGTTTTATTTAGTCCATTCTGCTGATGTAAGAGTATTTTTGTTTAAACGGAGACTGCTGATAATGATGCAGGGATACAAGGTTGTCTGACTTGCTGTGGCTGACAGTCATCTGAAGCTAAATTAACAGTCAAGTGATCATTAGCACAAGGATGCTTTTCCATCATTTATTTATATCATTTCAGGATCAGTATATTTTCCTAGCCAGTGCCTGGAATTATGTAATCAGTACGTGCTGATTAAACAAATATATTTTAAAAGCAAGCCAGCAAGAGCAGAGGAAAAAAAGGGTATTAATGTGATTTATTCCTTTTAACAATTTAAGTTTCAAAAGGTGCCCTGAAGAGACATTCTTTAATAGCCTTTGAAGTGATTACGGATTCCCTTAATTGTTCTATACTGTTCCAGCACCTTTAAGGAATGCAGCTTTATATTGGTTGTATGAAAAACCTTTGAATGAGACATCGGGCGGGAAATTGGTCGCATGTCAGAAACAGCAGCAAGTGGGCGGCAGCCTGCAACACATGCCCAAAGATGTAGGCCTAAGGCTTGCTGGAAATTGGGCCTCGGGTCTCTTCTACATAATACTGGCAAGCTGTGGATGCCATTCGGGCTTACCGATGCAGATCACCACTCGGCCTTCTCAAAGTTGAATGGCTAGGTCTTGGAGGAAGGGAGGCAAATGGGAAGGGGGCAAGCACGCAGTGTGAACATAAGAATTAGCAGCAATAGTAGTGTTCCGCTCTTCCTGGCTCCACGTTAAGGTAAGTAAAGAAACTTGTTCTTGGTGGCCTCAAGCGGTCCCTTTTAAAGACCACTGGTTAGGCCACTGTAGACCCGGAAAACTGAGCAGAGCACGCACGGCACATGCTCCATCCAGTTTTTGCTGAATTTGGCTTTGGAATTCTAAAATGGGCATTAGGTCCCTGATTGGCATCTTCAAGGGCCTAATGCCTGTTTTAAGCAGGTGCCCTGGGGGGGGATTGGGTGGAAGTATGCCCGGAAATTGGTGGTTTCTCTCCGTCACACCCACCCACACCCACACCCACAACACACACACACCACTGCCCAGAAATTGGGCTTGACAAGGACCAATTTCTCTCCATTGTTCTCGTCAGGGATTCATTCCTCCTATATTGTTGTAAGAAGTCATTTATTTTGGTGTATTGTGCAAAATCAGCAGCTGTTATTTGTAGAAAACTGTAATGACTGTTTTCTGCTAATCTGAAATTTTGTCCAGGAGTAGATTTATGTACACCCTTTTGAATTTGAGGCTATTACTAATTTAAAAACTTATTTTTAGCAACTGTCACACACACCTTTTAAGTTGTTTAAGTTTGTGTGTCAATGAGAATCCTTGTTCTCATCCTTTGGCTTAAAGTTGTGTTTTTTTTTACCAGCTGGTGATAATGTATTTGACAGCCCACCTCCCTCACTGCCTCCACCCCCACCTCCTGTACGTGTCAGCCTCCCTGATCTGCCCAGATCCTCTGGCTCAGGCAGCAGACCTACATCTGGCCATGACTTGTTCCCTTTCACTGCAGGTAATCCAGCTTTTCTGTACGTTATGATTGATTGTATGTCTGGAGTAAAGGTGAGCTTCTAAATGTGACTTGGTCTGAACATACTGAGAACTTTCTTGGTATATCGTCAGCTTATTGAAATATATAACAGAGTATCAGTGATCATTTTTGTTGTTGAATTCTTCAAGTTGCATAGTTTTTTGGGGATTTGTTTAGTCCTCTTCAAATAATTTTAATAGAGTTGAACTCCTATGGCCTTGCAAACAGGGAGTGAATACCAAGTGTAGTCTTCAGGCAAAAAGGAATTGGAGGGTGGGGGATAATTCGACCTGAGCACACAGATGTAATTTAGTCCCCATTTTAAAGTCATACATTCTGTATTTATTTTTATATTTCCATTATAAAGTCTTGTGACCACATTTATAATGGAAACTAGTTATGTAAACTTGTATCACTGTAAGTACACCCTCACTGGTGGTGGCACTGCATCACCTCCACTAAGGGGAGGATGTAGTATAGCATAACAAGTTTACTCAGCCAGTTTTCATTATAAATGTGGACGTAGTAATTTAAGATTGAAGATGTTGATGGGAAGTGTGTGCAGATGTCTGATTTTTAATATATCATGTATATTGTGAATATTTCTGAGCAGTTCCATATATTGCTGTAAGTTTTTATTTCCTTCTCTTGCCCCGACCCCCTGTCTATCTATGCTGTTCACTTCAGTTTCCACGGGTGCTCCTTAGTTGATCTACCAGGGGTGCATTGAGAAATAGGCAGGGATTCCCAATAAGCCTGATCGGCTCATTACTGGAAGTAAGCCCAAGCACAGTTCGTCAGTTTAAAGTGTGAATTCAAATCTACTCTCATTCAGTGCTGTATCTTTTGGCTGCAAGTATCACAATATAGCTGTGATATTTAGCACTCGGTAAATTGCGTTTCTTGAAATCTTCAGAAGCAGTAACACCAAATTGACATTTCAGTCTGGTATATTTCAGAACCAAAATCTTTTGAAAACTGTTGTGCCTTACAAACTCTCTAGCACTTCATTAAACCATGGTAATTTAAACCAGCCTCCATTTTTATTGAGCAAATGTAGAAGAAAAGTTATTTATAAACGTTCACAGACCCATTAATCACTCCAATCTTCTTTGCTTTTGTACTCGAGCTGTTGCTCTCACCAGCTTCCTCAGTTTTTGCAAAGGTGCGTTTTATTAAGCACTTTAAAAGTGATTGCATTACAATACATTGCTCAGGCTTGTACCAGCCATCCTATTCAGTTTTCAACTTCTGCGCGAAAACTGTTGAATTCATTTTTTTGTTGAAAAATGCATTGTTTTCATTTATGTGTAATAATACTCTGCCATTAAATAAAATTGGTTTGATCTTCAAGTAATATCTTATTCAATAGGGTGATAGTGGCTTTTGCAATAAGGCAGGCTCTTTTGGATTTGAGCCATATATGGAAACCACTATAAACAAGGATGATTATAGTTGTTAGAAATTGTATTGCCATTCGGCTAAAAGCATCTACCGTAAATCTTCATGGATAATACCAGTCTCCTCAAAGAACATTTTAATGGGGGAGGGCTTGAGCATGAACATAGATATTTAAACATACCTAATTTTTTCCTAAAACTTTGAGGGAGGTTCATATTGCATATGGGGGCATACTATGCTTGAAGAGTTACAGTAATTTATACATATGGTGAAGGAAGCTGATTTAATTCCAAATAGTGATAGTGGTTAGTGTAATTAATATACCAATTGGTCACCTCCTGCTAAGCTAGGAATGACCCAATGAATTATTTAGTTTAACATCAGCAGAAGAACATTAGGAAAAGTCAAGGGCAACAAATTGCAATTTGGCCCAACAAACTCTGCCTTCTTGAACTTAGCCAACTTAGCATTCAACTGAAATTTGAACTTCCGTAATATCGCTGACTCTGCTACGTTACCTGGCAGATTTTTTTTATGGAGGGTGGAAAATGGGAAGCTGGGCAAGAGAGCATTGGAATAGTCACGTCTAGAGGTAACAAAAACATGGATGAGGGTTTCAGCAGCAGATGAGCTGATCCAGGAGCAGAGACTGGCGATATTACGGAGGTAGAAGTAGGCGGTCTTTGTGATGGAGAGGATTATGGGGTCGGAAGCGCAACTCGGGGTCAAATAGGATGCCAACTTTGCGAACAGTCTGGTTCAGCCTGAGACAGTGGCCGGTGGGTGGGGTTAGTTTGGGGGGGGGGGGCTGCGATATGGTGGAATCGGCGAAGAGGTCATGGAGTTTGGGTCTGAAGACAATGCCTTTGGTCTTTTAAACTCTTTCCAATACTTGTAGCTTAATTGCAACCTTATTATTCCTAATGAATATAGTTCTTTGTCAGTAGGTGAAGCAGGGACCTAGAAAATGTTGCTGTTCCACACCTTGTATGTTTAATTTATCATCCAGTAATAAAAGGTGAAGCATTTCTATTTGACTTCTTCAAAGACTTGCATACAAGTTATCAGTTCTTGTCTCAGAGTCAAAATATTGTGGCTTCAAGACCCACATCAGGACTTGAGCCCATAAATCGGACTGACTCCCCAGTGCAGGACTGAGGGAATGCTGTATTATTTGAGGTGCTGTTCTTCAGTGGAGACCTTAAACCAAGTCCCTGTCTGTATGTTAAAGGTCCCATAGTACTATTCCAAAAAAAAAAGCAGGCGTTTCCCTTGTGTTCTTGTCGGGACATTCAATCATCACACTGAAAACAGACAACTGGTCATTCATTTCTCTATGCAAAATGGTTGCTTTGCTTGCCCACATAGCAACTCGCTATTTGAGTAATACATTTTACGTAAAGCACCTTGAGACATTTCTGAGGTATGTGATAAGGCGCTAAATAAATGCAAGTTTTAAAAAAATCAGTAAGAATTACTTGAAACTTTTTCTGTTTTTAAGTAGATACGACCTTTGACCCGCCAAGTGTTCCCATACCTGTACCCCCAGCGAGAAGGACGGTTGAAGATAATCAGAAATCTAACAGGATATCACAAGAGTACGACCAACTCCCATCATTGGCAGGTATGAAGGGGAAAACTTGAACTGAAAGAACCAAGGATAACTGGAGCCAAATAGTCTCTTGGCCTCAGATACTGGTTAATGAAAGAAAATAGCATGACTTGATCTTGAATATTTTTTTTAATTATTATTCATTCATTCACAGGATGTGGGCATTGCTGGCAAGGCCAGCATTTATTGCCCATCCCTAATTGTCCTTGAGAAGGTGGTGGTGAGCCGCCACCTTGACAACTGAGTAACTTCCTCGGAGCATTTTAGAGGGGCAGTTAGAGTCAACCACATTGCTGTGGGTCTGGGGTCTGGAGTCACATATAGGCCAGACCGGGTAAGGACAGCAGGTTTCCTTTCGTAAAGGACATTAGTGAACCAGATGGGTTTTTACAACAATCCGATAGTTTCATGGTCACCATATGAGAAGCACTATTCAGATATGTGAGGATTGCAGTATTTTGACCATTATCTGGAGTCCACACAAAATCCAGTTATGGTGCTCAGTTTCAATCTCTTTCCAATACTTGTTTGACTTCTTGAAACACTTGCGTATAAGTTATCAGTTCAAAAAGATGGGACTACGTAGTTTCTCTTTACATATCAGGAGAGGTACAATGCCTGCAGGACAAAGGAACCTCTGACATTAAAACCAGGCTGGATGACTTTGTGAACTACAAAATTTGGTTTACGGAGGAAGTAACTTAAGAGTTCTCCCATTCCTCTCTGCATTATAATTGCTTGATGGTGTACCAAAATTTTATCTAAGAATGGGTGTGGATACTATAGGCTGTCAGTACATAACAGCGACATAAATAAAATCATGTAAGTTGGGTTCTGGTTGTTTTTGACAAAGTGCTCAACTGCTTCCGCAATTCATTAATAAAACTTCACTAATAACGAACCGAAGTAATGGCGTGGGGCGGGGTCGCTTGACATTTTTCACTTGTCATTATGTAATTGGACATTAGTATTTCATTGTTCTGTTTTCTATTTCAGATACTTCACAAGCTCCAGCCAGACCTCCTAAACCACTCCCTCGCAGGACTGCACCAGATGGTTACCACAAGAAAAATCATGTTCAAGAGCCAACCTCTTTGCACAGCAGCCAAGCAGGAGAAAATGTGGATGCTAAAATTGCAAAACTGATGGGCGAAGGCTACTCCTTTGAAGATGTAAAACGAGCCCTTGTGATAGCTAACAATAATGTAGAGATGGCAAGAAGTATTTTAAGAGAATTTGCCTGCTTTCCCCCTATTTCACCACGCCTCAATCCGTAGCAAGGAGCTGGTCACATGAGAGTGGAAAACCCAGAGAATAGGCTTCTGAATTTCTGAAGAGCATTGAGTTTTAAAGTAGCATTCAACAGGCGGAACAATTGTGTGCAGACTGTGTGCAGTCTGCTTCTGCGGGTTTCTTGAGAACGTTTCTGGTAGAAGATAGAGAATGATGCTTATGTATTTTTGTTAGCCATAATGTTAAGAATCAGGGTTCAACTGAGAAGAAGAAAGTTTACTGTTCTTGAATTTCACTCCTGTGAATTGCTTGAGATCTCCGCTGCTTACCGCTGTCGAAAGATTTTTGAAAGTCATCTGAACTTACTTGTTTAAGTGGGATATACAGTCTTATCGGTCTCAGTATTTTTTACGTCTGGACTCTGGGAACCGGTCAGTCCTGCTGCAGCATTCCTTTCATGTCATCTGCACTGATGGGGACACACTGCTGGTTTTGACCACTCCTCCCTCCTCCCCCATCATTCAATCTAAGACACAGACTAAATGAGTTTTTTCTGAAGATGCTTTAATTTGCTGCATTTCAGTCTATCCAACAGGTGCAAAAAGCATGTGGCCTTCACTACTGAGTCTTTTCTGAGATAAAGTGAAATTTCATTATTAAAAAACTAATTTCTGAATGTAGAGTACTTATATTTGTCTATGTATTGCCTTTCACGGTAATTTTTTGACTGTAACCTTGGCAGCTTTCCATTGTGCACAGCCTTTAATGTATTTTTTTATTATTTCTATTTCCCTTCTTGTTTAATGACCCAGCCAGTTCATCTGTGTTGTATTCTGACAGAACAAAACTGATTTTGAAGTTTCTGGTTAATGCAACAAAAAAATGCTGACCTACTTTTGTGACTTGTGACATCGCTAACTGGATCAATTTCAAAGTAAAAATTTGCCAAATTATTTTTTTAGTTTTTAAAATGGTTTATAATGCTGGATATAGAGAAACAAAAGCAGCAGAGACAACACACAGCATCTATACACACTGATTATGGCCAACTGAATGTAAAACTCTGCCTGCATTCAATGATGTGCCAATATATTAATAGAACTGTGTAGCAGAGTGAGAGTATCAGTTTTGCTATTTGTGTGTATGAGGGGAGGGAGCAATACCATTATTTTCTGACAATATGTTATCAGCATCAGCACCCTTTTGTTTGAAAAAGTTGAGTGTAGTCAATTTTCAAGTCTGGTATCACTGTAAGTTAGAACTGGTATCGGCCAACTATTCAGCTCAAAGAAAGGAATAGACCTTGCACTGTTAACATTGTGTCGGATATCATAGTGGCTGTGAAATGGTGAACAGTTTCCTTGTCAATTCAAGAGGTGTCTACTCCTTTCCTCACATTGGTAAGGAATCATATTTTTTTTCCAATAACGTATAATAAACTAACTTGGTTCTGTTGATGCCTGTTCTCTAGATTACAGTGGTGAAGGGAATGGTAGATTTGCTTTGCCTTGTGTCACCATAATTTCTGGTGGATCAAAACTCAGGGCAAATATCCATCGTTGTTATGTAAATGATGACTATCTTTTGTGACCTAAGTTCAGTCAATAGCGTTGCAGGTAACTGGCTTGCCTCATAGCTTTGAGGACTAGTAATTCCGGCCTTGATGGTAATTGAAATCTGACCTCAGCTGCTCCTTACTAGGAGCTGTTCCAGTTTTAAGGTGTCTTGATCACAAAGCTCATACAGAGGCGAACAGAAAATATTAAAACTAGCTGCCAAGATGAATCACTGACTATATGATGCATAATATTGTGATTATTAAATGATTATATCTTGCATAAATTGCAGTAACAAGCCTATTATGGCAGTTCCTTGGTCTCCGCTTCTCCATTAGTGTACATTCAGCTGTGGAACACTCAAAATATGTGTCTCATGCTATAATAATGCCCCCTACTGGTCTGTCCACACAATAGCATTGATGATAAAGTTACAGACAACTTGTGGATCTTAAAAGAATGAACTTACACAGGATGAGGGGATAATTCAAAGAATATTAATGTAATTTTTATTTTAAATGTATTTATAAATGCGTTAATGCACTCAATCCAGCTCGCCATAATTTCCTCTGGGTTAGATACAGTGGGGGTAATTTTGACTTTGGGTGGTCATGTAAATGATTCAGTCGCCCATTCTACATCTCTCTCAATTTTCATTCGATATTGCTGTTTTACACTATCACCTAAAGTCAAAATGACCCTCAGTGACTGATGCTATAGCCTATCTATGTGCTGCCTATGAAATGGGGTCCAGTTGCAGATGGGGGATGGAATGTTGATCCACAGTTTGCTCTCCCTACCCACAGCAAAATAATACCCCTGTCAATGTATTGCTGCTTTCCATTAAAAGTTACTGAAAATGTTAATTAATTTAAATATTTTTTTAATGTTTTCACTTTGACAGTCAATTCACAATGTTAATTCTGTTAGTCATTATCTGTGCGATATTAAGGTGTATACAAAATTATCATTTTTCAGAGACTGAGACAAACCATTTATCATTGGCTGTGCACAGTATTAAAATCCTGCACAATGAACATCCATTTAGTTGAGGATTGACCTCACAGGGTTACTTGCACCTCACCATTCTAGATCTACAGAAAAGTCATCAGCAGTTAATAGAACATGGATTTTGAAATCAAGTTCAGGAGTGGCACTTGTCTTGCCAAATGATTTACCTTAAATAAATGTGAATGACATCCTTTTGCCAGGCACATCCATCTGATATTCAGGTTTTTGTTCATTCTCAACTTGAAGGCTTTTTCCCTTTGCACTGGTCAGCTTCTCTTATTTAGTTTCCTTATGTCTTTGAGCGTAAATGTTTGAAGCTAAATAGCTACAATGTGCTTTAATGGCAAAATAGAGAGGCTTCTCTCTCAAGGCACCCATAACAGGAGCTGTACCTTATTCATGGGCTACATTTGTTGCACAAAGTCTGAGAGCTTTGGAACGCTTCTTGAAGTTTATCGGTGATTTTTTTGAGTATTTAGAAGACATTGATAAATTTCAGAGGGTCTTTGACATCATGGATCTCATAAGACAGATGCAACCTGTGAAAAATGTACAGTCCTAATTATAAAAACTTGTAGGCACCAGCTATCCTGCAGGGAAAATTGAGCTGCTGCCTACATCATGAGCCTAGAGAAAGTTAACAATCATATTTTTCTGCTGACAATCACACCTCACCCCTTTGTATGTAACCATTTATAGTAGGTTCACTTATGTCGAACATGTGGTTAGAAGTTTAAATGTTTTTTAAATGGTGAGCAAAGTCTGTTTTGTAGAAGCTGTATTCTGGTGTGGTTATGTTAATATTACTCTGTGCTTCTGAGCTGAACAGTAACTCTTCACCTCCCTGAAATAATGCAGTGCACTACTAAGGACTGCCTCCAGGTGGAAGCCTCTTCATTCTGTTGGTAGAGTTCAGGTACTGCCTGTGCTCTGAACCTGAGGACTCTCTTTAAAAAAAAAAGGACTGCAGTAGTTCCTTAATTAGGTTTATTTTCATATTAACTCAATGTTCTGTTGAGAAGAATGCCTTTTTATTTGTCTAACACATGGCAAAATAGTAACGTGTGCAATTAATTTATATTTTATTCAACATTCTTTTGATTTTTTTTCAATTCTGAGTATTCAGTAACCTTTTAAATATTTTCTGTTCTTGTAAAATATTTTATAAAATCAGTATTAACAAATAAATTGTGTCCATTTCTTATTTTTAACATTTTTGTTATGTCTACTGGAGTGAAGGATTCTTATTTTCTTTCCAGCTTGTTGTAAATGCTGGTATCTAGATCCTTTTTTCATAGCATGCAAGAGGATTGGATTTGTTGTTCTAAACTGCAGAGCCTGTAAGAAAATCCTCTCAACACCCATAAGCAGGGCTACTGGTTTACAATGACTGACTAACTGAAATTCCATTTTTATTACGTAGGATTTTTATTATCTTTTTGGCGCTTGCAATCCACGATTCACTATTCTTCCATGAAAACTTCGAATGATCAGCTTTTCTCATAAATAATAGTGCAGTAAACTGTGTAATTTCCAGTGACTTTTATATCATTTCAATATGTAGTTCATCTTGTGTATTTGTCCCATCGCTGAACAGCTTAAGATCTGAGATACTTAATATTGTAAAATAATACAGGAATAATTTTCCACTCTAATTTGCAAGTGAATCGACATTAAGTTCTAGAGAAAGTACCGAGCTCGGGAATAATTGAGTAATTTATTGTGACTGTCTGTAAACTTACATTATTGGTGTTTTATTTGGCACTTGCTACAGTCAAAGTTCAAAATAACACTGACATTTTTATGCAGTTATGAATTAATGCCCACTTCTCTATGATGGATACACTAAATTGTTAGCCAGTTATCCATTACTTAAAGGAATACTGTGCTAATTAACTTGGAGAAATGGCAACAGGACATGTTTTTATTTGCTACAGTGAGCACTTGTTCACGGACTATCTAATTACTCATTACACCTTGAACATCCAATATTTCAATCTCCGCTGAATGGGCTAAAAATATGTTTGCCCCCGAAAGCGGGCGCAGGGATCGGGATGCGTGATCACCCTGCACCCTTTCAAAAGAATGCAGACAACACGCTAACTTCGTGCTGCCTGCTGATTAGCATGATTGTGCCCAGCGCTGAACGCGCTGCTGAGTGGCCGAACGCACAGCCGAGGGCCCACGTTCGTGTGAGGCAAGTAATAATTAAAGCTAGCCTGCACTTAAAAGGAGTCTGCACCTCTTAAAGGGGAGGTGCATTCTGCCTGCAGCAGCTCATTCAACTGGCTGGGGAAGAGTGAGAGGAGGAAAAAGCACCAATGATGTCACAACAGGGATGATGCCATGTGCCAAGGTTCTCCAACGCAGCCCTGGAGCCTTGGTGCAGGAGGACAACACGAGGAGAGAGGTCCTGTTTCCACAGAGGACCAGGACGCCCTCCAGGCAAATGCATAAAATGCAATGAGAGCAGATAGCTGCTGTGGTGAATGCCAGCAATGTAGCCCTGAGGACCTGGACCCAGTGCAGCAAGAAGTTTAATGACCTCACAGGAGTGGTCATGGTCAGTGAATTCATCTTCAAATGCCATATCCCACCATTTGCCCCACTAGCCCACCACACCTCCATCACTCACCTACCAATAATCTCTACCAAACACGACTCCTACCTCACATTCATAGCTTTACCTCCCCTTCACACACTTACCACTACTGCAAACCTCACACCCATATCTCACAGCTTGCACATACTGTCAGCTATTCAACCATGACAGGCATATCACCACAAGATGCCATTATCCTCATCTGTAATCATCCTTCTCACATCCCACTTCCCCCCTCATCCCACAATCGCTTCTTCTGATTTACACCTCTTCCTGCCACCACCATCACCACAACCTTACCCTTGTGCCTTTCTCCTTTCAAATAGCCAAGAATTGACACCTGGCCAGGCACTGGTGGAGGAGCATGAAATAGAAGAGCACCAAGGCACTGATGATGAAGACACAACATTGTCACTTGATTTCACACTCTCAACCACCAGCTCAGATACTGATACTCCACGTAGTTTAAAGGTTAGGGTAGAGGCGGGATCTGCAGGTGGTGAGATACAACGGGCACAAGTGGCCTGCAGCCAGGGCGGGGGGGGTGGGGGTGGGGAAAGGGTAGTGCAGGTGCCAGCTCCCGGAGGGCAAGGTGGCAAACGAGTTCTGCTGCGAAGGACTCATGAAGACTTCGATGGGAAGGCCTACAGAAAAACGCTGATGCGTATACATAATTAAATGCTTTTTAACTTTCATATAGATTGGGAAAAGCAAACTAGCACATGTCAGAAAGGTATTGAATTTCTAGTGTGTCTGGGATAATTTTCTACAACAATATGTCCTAGAGGCAACAAGGGGGCAAGCCATATTAGATTTAGTAATGAGTCAGAGATTAACTGTGTGTGAACATTTATCCAATAGCAATCATAATATGATCAAGTTCAACGTAGCGTTTGAAAGGGAGAAACGCGAAACCGCTACTAAGATTCTAGATTTAGGTAAGGCCGACTTCAACGGGATGAGGCAGAGACTGTCCACAGTAAACTGAGCAAATCTCTTAATGGATAAAACGACAGATGGTCAGTGGGGGATGCTTAAAAAAGAATTTAATATGATGCAGAACCAGTTTATACCCCTGAGAGGCAAGAGTTCTACTTGCCAAAAAAAAAAGCCATGGACAACTAAAGAGGTAAGGGACAGCATAAAACTAAAGGAAAGGACATACAAAAATGCAAAAAATAGCACAGATCCTGGCGAATGGGAAAGATACAAAGAACAGCAAAGGGTCACAAAACAGATAGTAAGAGCTACAAAAAGGGAGTATGAAAAGAAACTTGCAAGGGATATCAAAATCAATACGAAGAATATTTACAGTTACATTAGGAAAAAGAGGGTGGTCAAGAGCAATGTTGGCCCCTTAAAAACTGAAAGTGGTGATATTGTCGATGACAATGGTGAAATGGCGGACATGTTGAATAATTACTTTGCATCCGTATTTATAGTAGAAGAAGAAAGCATACCGGAAATCCCAAAGAAACTAATATTGAATCGGGCACAGGGACTCAATAAAATTAATGTAAGTAAATTAACAGTAATGAAGAAAATAATGCCACTAAAGAGTGAGAAATCCCCAGTACCAGATGGTTTCCATCCCAGGGTTTTAAAGGAAGTAGGTGAGCACATTGCAGAGGCCCTAACTATAATCTTCCAAAGTTCTCTAGATTCAGGGGAGCTGGAGGCAATCATGCGTTGCGAGGAACCAGACATAGTAGGAATTACTGAGACATAGCTATAGAAAAATCAGGACTGGGAATTAAACATTGCAGGGTATAACATATTTAGAAAAGATAGAGAAGGAAAAAGGGGAAGTGGAGTAGCTGTACTTATTAGGAATAACATAATGGCAGTAGAAAAAGTGACGCAACTATCAGCAAAATGGAAATAGAATCCATGTGGATAGAGGTAAAAGATAATAAAGGATCAATCACACTAATAGGGGTAGTCTACAGACCACCTAATAGTGGAAGTGAAGGAAGAAATATGCAAACAAATTAGGGAAATGAGTAAAAAACATAGAATAATAATCATGGGGGATTTCAACTACCCAGATATTAATTGGACAGAAGAGGTAGGTAAAGGGGATAAGGGAATGGAGTTCCTACAATGTGTACAGGACTCCTTTCTAACCCAATATGTAAAAAGCCCAACAAGGGAGGATTTGCTATTGGATCTAGTAATAGAGAATGAACCAGAGCAGATAAGCGAAGTAAAAGTAGGGGAGCATCTAGGCAATAGTGACCATAATATAATACGCTTTAAGAATTGAGAAAGACATAAGTATGACAAAGACCAGGGTAATAGATTGGAGAAAAGCTGATTTTGAGGGACTGAGAATAGAACTTGGGGAAAAATAAAATGGGCAACAATATTGGCAAACAGTGATGTAGAATAGCAATGGGAAACATTTAAAATGGTGTTCAACAGAGGAAAATTATATTCTGCTAAAAAACAAGAACAAGCTAAACACTAATGAGACACCGTGGATGAATAAAGCCATAAGGGAAAAAATGAGGGTAAGGAAAGAG
Organism: Squalus acanthias; assembly: GCA_030390025.1. Taxonomy (NCBI): domain Eukaryota; kingdom Metazoa; phylum Chordata; class Chondrichthyes; order Squaliformes; family Squalidae; genus Squalus; species Squalus acanthias. Next base: position 145,942,939 of record CM059429.1, read on the forward strand.
GCATATGTTAAGTACATGGACAGCTGGGGGGGGGGGGGGCATGATATGGGAGAATACGAAGAGATTAGGAGAGAAGTCAAAAAAACAATTAGGAAGGCAAAGAGAAACTATGAAATTAAGTTATCAAGGAATATAAAACAAAATAGTAAAATATTTTACAGGCACGTAAATAAAAAAAAGGTCGGGATGGAAATAGGGCCACTAAGGGATGGACAGGATAATACCACAGGCAGCGATAGAGAGATGGCAGAGATATTAACTAATTACTTTGCTTCAGTATTTACCAGGGAGATAGAACAGGTGGAGATGACATCGGATGATGAGATTAGTAATGAGATAACTGCTTTTAAAATGAGTTTGGCCCGGTGGGCTAGGGGAAGGAAAAGAAGTGGCAGAGTCAGATGTTCTCAATCTTAGTCAAAGAAGTCCATGAGCTCCTTGTACATGTTGTTGGAGGTGAGGGTGGAGGAGACAGGGGTGAGGGATTTAAGAGGACGGTAAGCAGTAGAGAATAGAAGCCAGGGGTTATCTTTGCATTCAAGAATGATCCTAGAATAGTAAGCAGTTTTGGCAGACGAGAATAGGACCCAATAGTACTTTATGTGGTCCATGTTTGAATCCCTCCAATCCAGTTTCCGCCCCTGCTACAGTAATAAAACAGCTCTCATCAAAGTCGTAAATGACATCCTTTGTGAGTGTGACAAAGGTAAATGATCCCTCCCCGTCCTTCTCAAACTGTCTGCAGCCTTTGCCATGGTTCACCATTCCATCCTCCTCTAACACCTCTCCATCATTCTCCAGCTGGGTGGGGCTGCACTTGCCTTGTTCCATTTTTATCTATCTAATCGTAGCCAGAAAATCACCTGCAATGGTTTCTCTTCCCGCTCCTGTACCATTACCTCTGGTGTTCCCCAAAGATCTATCCTTGGCCTTCTCCTATTTCTCATATACATGCTGCCATTTGGCAACATCATCTGAAAACACCGTCAGTTTCCACATGTACGCTGACGAGGGAGAGGGAGAGAGAAATCGGGGAACTACAGACCTGTTAGCCACACATCAGTAGTTGGGAAAATGCTGGAATCTATTATAAAGGATGCTTTAACTGGGCACTTAGAAACTAATAGTAAGATTGGGCAGAGTCAACATGGATTTATGAAAGGGGAATCCTGTTTGACAAACCTATTGGAGTTCTTTGTCTACTCCACTAGTTACATCTCAAAGGGGAACCAGTAGATGTGGTGTATTTGGATTTTCAGAAGGCCTTCGATAAGGTCCCACATAAGAGGTTGGTGAACAAAATTAGGGCACATGGAATTGGGGGTAATATACTAGCATGGATTGAGAATTGGTTAACAGACAGAAAACAAAGAGTAGGGATAAATGGGTCTTTTTCAGGATGGCAGGCTGTGACTAGTGGGGTATCGCAAGGATCGGTGCTTGGGCCCCCAGCTATTCACAATCTATATCAATGATTTGGATGAGGGGACTAAATGTAACATTTCCAAATTTGCTGCTGATACAAAGCTAGGTGGCAGTGTCAGTTGTGAAGAGGATGTGAAGAGATATCAAGGGGATCTCGACAGGCTCAGTGAGTGGACGAGAACATGGCAGATGGAATATAATGTGGATAAATGTGAAGTTATCCACTTTGGTAGAAAAAACAGAAAGGCAGAGTATTTGCTAAATGGTGAAAGATTGGGGAATGCAGATGCTCAAAGGGACCTGGGTGTCCTTGTACATGAGTCACTGAAAGTGAATGTGCAGGTTCAGCAAGCCATTAGGAAGGCAAATGGTATGCTGGCCTTCATTACAAGAGGATTTGAGTACAGGAGTAAAGGGCCTTGGCGAGACCATACCTGGAGTACTGTGTACAATTTTGGTCTCCTTACCTAAGGAAGGATATACGTGCCATAGAGGGAGTGCAACGAAGGTTCACGAGATTGATTCCTGGGATGGCGGGTCTGTCGTATGAGAAGAGATTGAGTAAACTAGGCCTGTATTCTCTTGAATTCAGCAGAATGAGAGGGGATCTCATTGAAGTATACAAAATTATTACAGAGCTTGATAGGGTGGATGCTGGGAGAATGTTTCCCTTGGCTGGGGAATCTAGAACCAGGGGTCACAGCCTCAGGATAAAGGGTAAGACATTCAGGACTGAGATGAGAAGAAATTTCTTCACAGAGGGTGGTGAATCTTTGGAATTCTCTACCCCAGAGGAGCTGTGGAGGCTCAGTCATTGGGTATATTCAAAACAGAAGTCGATAGATTTCTGACTAGTAAAAGCATCAAGGGATATGGTGATGGGGCCGGTGAATGGAGTTGAGGCAGAAGATCAGCCATGATCTCATTGAATGGCGGAGCAGGCACCGATTTCTTATGTTCTTATGACACCCAGCTCTACCTAACCACCTCTTCTCTTGACCCCGCCACACTCTCTAAATTGTCAGACTGCTTGTCCGATATCCAGTACTGGATGAGCAGATATTTTCTCCAATTAAATATTGGGAAGACCGAAGACATTATCTTCGGTCCCCACCACAAACTCCATTCCCTAGCCACCGACTCCATCCTTCTCAATAGCATCTGTCTGAGGCTGAACCACACTGTTTGCAACCTTGGTGTCATATTTGACCCTGAAATGAGCTTCCGACCACATATCCGCGGCATAACTAAGACCGCCTATTTCCACCTCCTTAACTTTGCCCGCCTCAGTTCATCTGCTGCTGAAACACTCAGTCATGCCTGTGTTACCTCTAGACTTGACTATTCCAACACACTCCTGTCTGGCCTCCCACATTCCACCTTACGTAAACTTGAGGTCATCCAAAACTCTGCTGTCCATGTCCTAACTCGCACCAAGTCCCGTTCACCCATCACCCCTATGCTTCTATGACCTACTTTGGCTCCCAGTTAAGCAACGGCTCGATTTTAAAATTCTCATCCTTGTTTTCAAATCCCTCCATGACCTCACTCCTCCCTATCTCTGTAATCTCCTCCAGCCCCACAACCCTGAGATATCTGCGCTCCTCTAATTCTGCCCTTTTGAGCATCCCGGATTATAATCGCTCAACCATTGGTGGCTGTGCCTTCAGCTGCCAATGCCCTAAGCTCTGGAATACCCTCCCTAAATCTCTCTTTCCTCCTTTAAGACGCTCCTTAAAACCTACCTCCTTGACCAAGCTTTTGGTTATCTACCCTAATTTCTTATGTGGCTCGGTGTCAAAATTTTGTCTTGTAACACTCCTGTGAAGCGCCTTGGGATGTTTTACTACGTTAAAGGTGCTATATAAATACAAGTTGTGGTAGTGGTGAGCCGCCGCCTTGAAACGTTGCAGTCCGTGTGGTGAAGGTACTCCCACAGTGCTGTTAGGTAGTTCCAGGATTTTGACCCAGTGACGATGAAGGAACGGTGATATATTTCCAAGTCAGGATGGTGTGGGACTTGGAGGGGAACTGGGTAATGATGTTCCCATGTCCCTGCTGCCGTTGTCCTTCTAGGCCGTAGACATCGCGGGTTTGGAAGCTGCTGCCGAAGAAGCCTTGGTGAGTTCCTGTAGTTACATCTTGTAGATGGTACACACTGCAGCCACGGTGGAGAAAGTGAATGTTTAAGCTGGTGGTTGACAGGCTGGCTTCTAGTTGGCCGGGAATCACTGGGTAAGATGCGGCAGCCCCGAGCCTGGGGGATCCGACCATTGCCTGGGGGATCCGACCATTGCCTGGGGCGGGGGAGTGGTGTCCGATCCCGGTGGGCCACGAGGATTGCTTCCCATGGCTGTCATCGCCTCGCTGCAGCTGCGGTGATTCCCGAGGCCCAGGATCCCCGGCCAGCCAGTTAAACCAGCCTCATTATAATATTTAAAGTGCTAACCCGCCTCCTGGGAGCAGGTTGGCTGCCCGCTTCCTCCCTCCCCACCTCCGTTAACACTGGACGTGGGCGGGTTGGGGCTGGGATTCATATTAATACTTTAACCTCCCACCCGACCCCAACCCACCTGTTTTTTAGAGTTAAAATTCCCTCCCCCCCAACTATCTGCTTATTATACGTGAGATTTAACTGCGTCAGCAAGCTTTTGAACCTTTTGCAGCATTTGACAAGTTAGACTATGACCCATGTCAGAATTTTTCCAACATTTGGATTATTTACTGAAATTTGTTGCTTAATGAGCTAAATGGCCTGTTATGTTGCTTGCCACAATGTAGGGGTTACAGTGCTGTAGCCTTTTTTTAAGTTGTCTCTTTCAGAGCGGTCTGGTTATGCATAATGAGCTGTAGCTTTGCCAATTGAAATGAATGAAATATGAAATTGAAAAATCTCATTTTCTGCAATGTACTCTTAACTTGACAATTGCATTTACAGATTATTTTACTGATATTTGCTTGTGTAAAGAGGCTATCTATTCAACTATTTAGAAATCATAAAAGCTTTTAGACTCATTGCCAAATGTAGCTCCTTACCTCAAGCCTCTCTAGAGAGCGCTACATATAATGCAAGAGAGGTTGATTTTAACCCTACCTACCCAGCAGATACTGAGCATGTAGGCAATTAAAATCAACCTGCCGATTTAACTGCCAAAGTCCCACCCTCTTCAACTTTAATCTGCTCTTCTGAGCATTCAGCAAAGACACCTGGCTGTAGCCGGTGGGGATCTTCTTTAAATATGTAGACCCCAACCACAATTTTAACTGTGAAGTCAAGCGAGAACAGAGCAGAAGAGGGCATTAAAGGTTAGTGTTTTTTATTTGTGGGCCAGGAGTGCTCCTCTGGGCGCTACAAGCTAAGTTTGGGCCTCCCCTGTTCTGGACTACACTCGACCTCCCCGGAACCCTAGTCCTCACACTGATCTGAGTGCTAGTGGGTGGCCAAGGGCAGCCTGAATTTCTACAGGCTAGCAGTCGCTTTGCCGCTAGAGTCTTGATACTGAAAATAAACATCTGCATCCTCACAGAAGCCTAAAGAGTTTATAAATTTGCCGGAGATCATGGCGAAGCAATGCTGTTTAAACTTACTATGCTTTGAAACTGGTCTTGGAAGGTGTAGATTTCAGAATGACCACAAGTCACCATGTGACACTCTCCATTTAGTGTGCAGTTTAATGGCTAATGTTTCCTCGCTGTTCCTACACAAGCGGATCTGTAAACTTGGTATTAGGGGATGTTTTATATGTGTATATTTCAAGCTCATACCCTGAATAAGAGATTTGGGTTTATACATGACACATTAAAATGTAGAGTGGAAATAGCTAGGGCAATGGGGAAACATTGGCCCAAATCTTCCTGGAAAAATAACAGTGGGTTCATGAAGCTCGCTATTTATGTGCAAATCGGCCAGTAAGTTCAGGTGAAGAAGAGATCTACCACGAGTTGCAAATCGGTATAACTTGCTGGTCATCCTCAGCTTTACTTTTAAGAACCTGCTGTATTTGCACATTACTCAAATTGAACTTGTCGCAGAACGTTAGGGCTCGTACTTAACAGTGCAAGTACCCTTTTAACAACATGATAATTGTTAATGCAATGCCAATCAACCTCTCTGGCTCAGAAAGAGAACTGTTTAAACAGCGGAGTCTCATTCTTGCCTGTAGTAAATACTTCTTGGAGTTATTTAAAAAAAAAAATCTTACTTTTCTTTTGTCCCTTTCTTTTCCTGTCTTTATTTCTTTCTATACCGGATTTGATTCTAATACACCCTCCTTTTCTGTTTTTTTCCCCCTCAATCCTTAAATCTCATTGGTCCCGTTGTTCACTAAGGTCCCAGATGCAGCGTTATCAGCTCACACTTCTAACTTAAAGGTGCGTGGTGCCCCGCTCAAGCAAGATTTAGGCCATTATATTCTCCAAATAGATGATCGGACGAGACTGCTGATCAAAGAAAATGCTTGAAGTAACGAGGGATACAGGTAGAGCTGGTTTGAACTAAACTGTTTGAGTTATTCAGGCATTTAATTTTCACAATGTGCAGAACAACAAAGAAGATAATTAACTGTGGCAAAGATACCTTTCTTGGTTAATTCTATTCGAGATGATCATTTTAATTTCAATACAATAATGGATGGATTTACGCGAGTAACGTGATGGGTACACAAATCTGAGGCTTTTACAGACATTCAGATTACGCTCACCGTTACTGCCAAATTATTGCTCAAAAGTTGATACTACCTGAACACTGAAAATTGTGCGGAATCCTTGCAGTTTGATGGTTGCCAACAGATTTATTGTACAAACTACATAAGTTACCAGCTTTTTAAAATAAATTATTGAATGAATGCAGGTTTCAGCAGAAGAAAAGGAAAACACAAATCTTTGCGATCAGAGTCACAGACATTATTTCTGCCTGCACCCCTCCCTCCCCCTCCCACAATGATAACCAGGTTACATTCCAGCCAGTTACTTTTCAACAGATAACATTTCCTGGGTCTCTGTCACAGAAACTATGATGCGCTGTGGAGTATCTGATTTTCTCTGCATATACTTTACCCTTCCATCTCTATCCAGCTCTTTATGGAGTTAATAGGCACAGCATTAACTTCTTTTCTAGAAGCTGTACAATATATCTACTAAACTGGGTGGGGGGAATTCTTGTAATTTCTAATCAATTTTGTATTTGTGTACTTCAGCTCGCATGGCGTTTTTAAAATTTCACAAGTTGGCTTTGCAGTCGTGCTGCACCAGTGTGGAGCCCAAGCTGTGTGAAAGTACATCCTCCACCACTTGCCAAAATTCAAACATCATCAGCTTTAGATATCTCAAAATATGTAACTCAATCCAATAGGTTTGGCAGATCTAATTAAAAATTAGAATCCTTGGATAGCCGTTGTTCATGAATTCACTTAGCAGCTGAAGTAATTCTGGGAGCACTGTACCCTGTACACCGGCTTCTGCTTTTGAAACACACACATTGAACATAAACAGCTCAGGAGTAGAATTTGATCAGTTTTTAACCGCTGAATAAATAATACACTGGAGACCATTAAAGCTTCAAAACATTTATTTTTAGCAAACTGGAAAGATTAAAGATCAGGAATGGTTTTTGTACAGGGTATCAGGCTAACTAATTAGGGTCACTGGCATATGATGACTGAATAAGTTAAATTCCACTTTTATTACAGGGGATTCTGGGATTTATACTGGTGTTTGCATAGTTCCATCCACTTCCATGCAAACTCAAACTAATGTTTTTTGTAAATGATGTCTCAATGAGGCTGTGTGGTTAGGGGACAACATTGATTTTCCCTGGTCTGTGTGTCATTCTGAGACTTATTCAATCATTGGGGAATAACAAGTCTTCGTGCAACAATGAACTTAATGTTGTACCTACATAACAGAAAAACAAAATACACAATATATCATTGATTAATGAATTAAAAAAAAGTCCAGATGTCATTTTAAATGACCCAATTTTAGTTAATCGCCTGCACTGTTAACCTCAGCAATTCCCTGTGGTCGGGACTGAATAAACACACTAACATGTAAATATTCTGGGGAGGTATGTGAATTTCCAAGGGTCCACAACCTCTTTGAATGTGCTACAACAAACATCTGGCGAATATGTTTTCCAAAAGTCTAAATCTCACTACAGTACATGAAAAAAGTGACATCACAGAAATGGAGATTGTAGTTTGCAGAGAAAAAAGTAGCCCATATATCAGGTCACCACGGAAACTAATTGAATAAATTCCTTAAAACGTGCACAATCTTAGCATATTTATTATACAAACATCTTGTGTATTCATCAGTCATCCCACAATGTCTAGACATTTAGTACTTTTTATGGCAAATTAAATATCTGATCAATTGCTATCTTCTACTTTTATTTTTCTAAAAGCTCATATGTTTTTTGTCTGGTGAAATCCATATGGGGATCCAGTCAGTGTGCAATGACATTGTAAACACATTCTTTGAGTGTATTTATGATGCTACACATAGCAATCGGAGTTGACTTTTCCCATCCTCAATTTTTTTTGCTCAAATCCTGTCTACATAATGCACTAATGTTATGAACCAAGTTGTTGAGTGGACAAAGGGTTTTGCAGAGCGCTTGTAAACAAAATAGTTTGAATTCCTATTTATCATTTATATTTGGCCTCTAATATTTTTCATATTTTTTTGGATACCATCTGCCATATCACATCCACTTAACTGTCGCATCTACAGATTACAAATTTAAGATTAGTATAAAAGGATGCATTAATTGTACACTTGCATCTCTTCCCTCCCTATTTCCAGTTTTGGTGGGAGGCACATTGGATGAGAATATGTGCATGCACTTTTCTCCAACAAAAATGCGAGTGTGAGAGCAGGAGGGTACATCGCTGTAAAAACACAGACGTATTCCCAACAAATTGAAATTGGCCATTACACAGTGTGCTTTAAGCTGTGCGACTAGTTGGTTAAACTAGCAGCAAGGCTGAGATAAGGATCAGGAAAATTTAAATGCAAACCAGTAACTGATAAGGGACAGTGGAACCTCCATTACCTGTGCTCCAATTATCTGCCTTCCATCAGAATATTTGGAGGATAAAGCTTTGCATGAGATGTTGCCCTTTTCTAACAGCCTGTTAACCCCAATCTCCCCCCAACATAAATCAACCTTGCAATCCAGGAAGATTAATTTCAATGTTTTTACTTGTCTTCCTTCCCATTCCAAGGGGATTGCTGTACCACACATCCAAAACCAAAAGTCAGAGATTCAATTATCTGCTAGGGGTTGCCTCCATTATGGAGGATAATGGAAGTTCCACTGAAGTCCAAAAATGATTTAACACCAACTCAGCTGGTGGATTTCTTGAAATCTTTGCATTGTACCAACTCTTACTAACCAGAATTGCCATGGAAATTAACCTGAAGCTAATATTTAAAAAAAATACATTTGAAGTATGATCCACATTAACCCATAAACCAATGCCATGAGGAAATGGCATATGAAAGCATTCACCACCCCCTGGAAAATTATATTAACATTTAAAGCAAACACATCAGTGCAGATATTCAAAACAATGAGACACATTTTTAAAAAATCTTAAACCCTCACTTGTTACAATGGGAAACTTTATTATCCCTTTGAGGACTGAGTACCTTAGTGTGAGTAAGAAGTAGCTCTTAGTCACCTCTTTCTAATATTAGCCATGTACTGTAAGTGTTGAATCCAATGAAAAGTTACTGCATATTTACCCCGTCAGTGTTGTGCCTGAGAGGAGATCATTTCCCCCATTGTACAACAGTTTAGGTAAAATGCTACTTCAGCCCTCAAAGTGTAACAAACAGGTTCAATGTGTTTCATTAAAAATATTTGGATATTCAGCTGGAGATATTTGTACTTCTGTGTCTTAGAGATAAGGCATTGCCAGTGGTGGTGGAGCATGGCAATTTCAACTCGCTGCCGATTTCAGCATATCTTACAATTCGCTGTTTCAATGGCAATCATGTCCTTGGCCAATCTGTATCTTAATAGATGTTTTCCTTTCCCTAGAAAGAAGGGAAAAAAAAAAACAAGCCACCATCATCAAATTGGAAAGCACCTTATTTGAAATTCACTGGACCAGATCTTGATGTGTGCCGTTGGGTAGACGTTTTCCTGTACCCTTCAGCTTGAATATAATTTGCGCCATAACTTGCTGGAAATGCGAGCTGATAACGGCGAGGGGACCTGGGCATCTGGGACCTTGGTGAACCACGGGACCAACAGTCTTATCTCTTTAACCAATGAGATTTAAGAATTGAAAAAGAAACAAGAACGACGACGGAGAAGGAGGATGAATTAGAGTTAAATCCAGTGCAGAAAGAGAAATGGAGAGAGAGAAAGAAAGACTGAATTGAGAAAGAGAGAGACACAGGAAAAGTAAGAATTTAAAAAAATTTAAAGTTGAATTTTTTTAAATCTCTAAGAATTTACTACATGCAGGAATGAGACTCAACAGTTTAAATTGTTCCCTTTCTGGGCCAGAGCAGTTGATTGGCATTGCATTAACAATTATCACATCATTAAAAGGGTACTTGCGCTGTTAAGTTTGAGCCCTAACTTTTGTGCAAATCCAGCAAGTTCTTAAAAAGAACTGGGAGGCTAAGAGCGAGATGCCGTTTATGCGAGGCGGAGCAGCGCAAGTTATGGTGCTGCACAACTCACGGCATATCTCCTCTTTCCCTGCTGGCTGATTTGCACAATAATAATGGCGTGCGTCGTGAGCTTGCCATTGTTCTTCTGGGAAGAGTTGGTACATTTGTTTTATGTATCCCAAGCAATATAAAAGGGAGTGTACGTAGTATGGATAGGAGTACTGAACAAGTAGCAGTTTTGTAGGTTAACTGTCAGAATTAGGATTACATAGACTGTGGGATGAGTTATAGGAACACTGAGAATTTAAATGCACTGCATAAAAGCACCAAGTTGTTTTGAAGTTTAAAATTATTCAGTAGGGCTCTGCACTTTTACCCAAAGAATTAATGGTGGCAAATTTTAAAGAAAAACACTGGTTCAGACCAAAATGCCTGTTGTCCTGAACCAGTTTTTGACTATAACCCTCCTGCAGCTTGCTTCCCCCGGGATAGGTCAATGAGTGAAGTACCATCAAGCGAATAACGGAGTCCTAGGTTCAATACACATTGGCCCGAAAATTAGACCCAATACGCGAGAGTACGCACTGTGTACTCTCGCGTTTTAGGTCTCCAATTGCCGGTTTCCTGCATGCACTGCGCATGCGCGGGAAACCGGCACTTCGTGAATTCAAAAGGGGGCGGTTCCTAAGTGAACCGCGTGCGCGCTACAGGCTGCGCGCACGCAGTGCACTTAGTGCTTTGAACGCGCAGGTAAGCATGGAAGATTTTACACAAAGAAAGGAGGCGTAAGACCCTCATTTAACAAGGTAAGTAGTTAATTAAGTATTATTTTAAATTTTTTTCAACAGGTTTATCTTTTTTAGAGACTTTAAAGAAAGGTAAGTTTATTTTTATAACTTTTAAAAATTAAATTTTTTCAAAAATTTTATTTTTTGTTTAAAGTGGTTAATTTATTTAACTATACTTATTTTATTAATGTGATGGCTTTTTAAAAAAAATTTAATTGAGGTTTAGCTGTTCTTTTGGGGGTGTGTAGGATTCATAGCTTTGACAGCCCTTGCTGTTAAAACTATGAATGAAAGATGGTGTGCTGCCATTGGCTCTAACTGAATCACGTGATCCCAGAGCTCGCACGAACTAATTGCGTCTCTGGGTCACGCAAGCACTGCACAGCTGCAGCCTTGAAACTAAAGTTCATGTGGGCCCGGAGGAAAAAGGTAGGCGCGGAGTGAGATATCGCGGGGAAGCCTTACCACCGCGTGAACACTCATTGTTTAATTTCTGGGCCATTCTGTACTAAGTTAGCTGATCTCAGCAGGTGGCAGTAAATGGCAACAATTGACCTCAGCATCCCTGGTGTAAGGAGAAGAAACAATTAGCTGATGTTCTCCTTCCCATGTTCGTTGTTCCAATGAGAACAGCTAGAAAGGTTAATATGTGGACATCGCCCGGGGTCAGTATATGATAACTGTACGGTCCATTTTATCCACATCTGTGTAGCCTATAACCACCCACTGTTCAGGTATGAAGTATAGCTCCTTGGGTGAGGTATCAAACAAAGTGTACCAGACATGGAAAAGTTGGCCAGTGAGAGTCAGCACCTTCAAAGAGGAGGGGAACATATTGGAATGCTGTGGAAATTGTAGAATTCCCTTTGTTTTACAAGTCAACGTTCAAAAATTCAAACTGGTAGATGCTGAAAAACAGAACACATCCCTACAGCAAGACCATGTAGAGTCCAGGCTCATGTGCAGCTTCAGTTATAGCAGAGTCATTGCTAAGTGGATGACCAAGATACATAGAACAGATTGCAGTAAGCTGGTGGTGATTACCATTTCCATAGCAACATGGGGACATGTCAACTGTGATTTCTAGATTTTGGAAAGTAATCTAAACTCTGGACTGTGATGTAATTGGACATGGAGTCCAAGGAATTTGAAACATATTTGCTAAGCAGCTGAGAAATAACACTGCTGCCAAGAGACTGGTGGTTTTGTTAGTGAAGACAGTTTTCCTGTTATTCACACCCAAAATTACATCACTTTTGATGCCAGCACATTAACTCCTTTATTTGCCTCTGTTTATATTAAAAAAGAACATTTCATCAAAGTTGAGCTGACAGCACAGGCTGAATCAGTTCGTGCAAAACCCTGGAATCCTGATCTCCAAACCCTACATCCTATCCTTTACCAAGGCCACTTACTCACAATGAAGAGTAGAGCGTGATGCCAAACGTGCAAAATTAAAGCAAAATAACATGCAATTCATATGCAAAAAGTGCAGAATACAACAGCATATTTTTATAAAATTTCAAGGAAATAAACCAAATCAAACACTTTGAAGAGTAATTTTGGGCTCTTACTTCTCATAACTCTGCTTTGGAAGTGCAGGATAAATTCCCTTAGTTTCCACTTTTGTAAATCATATGACCATTATTCTATAGACCAGTCATCAAGATAACCTCTCACTCTTCAGTCAATTGAATCTTGGGATTTGGATGACATCCATAAACCACTATTCTTCAGGTTTATGTTGTTGTTGAAGTCCTTCATTAAACGATAGCCTCAATACTCATCCTCTACCATATACTATTAGTTTCAACACACAATGACACTCTCAGTGTAATAATAGTGATGATAGCTAATAAAGCAGTGCAATTATAGTTAATTTATTGGGAGTGGCTGGAGCGCTTTTGTATTTTATGGAGAGCCATACCTGGCTTGTTGAGACAATGTGGTTATACAGCTGAGGAGCCTGATGTGTGGTTGTTATCTCCCTTATTTATCTTCTTGATCTCATCAGCAGTGCCTCTTTCGTTGGTTTTGCTTTTTGATGTTGGGCTGTTAGAGAATGAGGTTTAAAGAGCAGAATGAATCACAAAGTGCAGAGTCAATCTCAATTTATATTTAAAGACCCAGTATTCAGCAACAAAAGAAACTGCTGATGCAGCAATGAAAAGAAACAACAAAGACTTGCATTTATATAGCGCCTTTAAAATGGTGACTGAATTAAGTCTGCGTGCTCTGGTCCAATTAACCCCCAACTGCTAACCCTGCTTCACCTGCAAACTACAATTGGTCTCCTCCCCCCATGTGCAACAGTAGATTGTTGAGTATATTTATAAAAATATCCCTTGATGTTCAAAAGACAAAACATCAAGGCAAGGAATTTCAACTTCTGTGCTCACTTTCCTTGGTATGTGTAGAAGCAGAAAATCCCAGCCCAAATGTTCTACCCCAATGATGACTCAGTATTCGGTCCTTCTATCCTCAAGGGCTGTTCCAGTGATGTCACTGACAGCCCATGTAGTCAAGCAACTTTGTCCATTTTAATGGAAAACAGCAACTTTGAATCGACCTGTATGCCAATGTGGAACCACCTGATCACAGAGTAAGTCACCAGTAAAGTACGTTGCCTACACTGTCAGGTTCAATAGCTCCACCGAGTTAATTCCCTAGGACTGTTTCTCCAAAAGGTAATTTTTTTTTTATTTGCTTATGGGATCTAGGCGTCGCTGGCAAAGCCAGCATTTATTGCCCATCCCTAGTTGCCCTTGAGGTGGTGGTGGTGAGCCACCTTCTTGAACTGCTGCAGTCCATGTGGTGAAGGTCCTCCCACAGTGCTGTTAGGTAGGGAGTTCCAGGATTTTGACCCAGCGACGATGAAGGATTGGCGATATACTTCCAAGTCAGGATGGTGTGTGACTTGGAGGGGAACTTGGAGGTGGTGGTGTTCCCATGCGCCTGCTGTCCTTGTCCTTCTAGGTGGAAGAAGTCGCGGGTTTGGGAGGTGCTGCCGAAGAAGCCTAAGCGAGTTGCTGCAGTGCATCTTGTAGATGCTACACACTGCAGCCATGGTACACCGGTGGTGGAGGGAGTGAATGTTTAGGGTGGTGGATGGGGTGCTAATCAAACGGGCTGCTTTGTCCTGGATGGTGTCGAGCTGCTTGAGTGTTGTTGCAGCTGCACTCATCCAGGCAAGTGGGGACTATTCAATCACACTCCTTACTTGTGCCTTGTAGATGGTGGAAAGGCTTTGGGGAGTCAGGAGGTGAGACACTCGCCGCAGAATACCTAGCCTCTGACCTGCTCTTGTTGCCACAGTATTTATGTGGCTGGTGCAGTTAAGTTTCTGGTCAATGGTGACCCCCAGGACGTTGATGGTGGGGGATTCGGCGATGGTAATGCCATTGAATGTCAAGGGGAGGTGGTTAGACTCTCGCTTGTTGGAGATAGTCATTGTCTGGCACTTCTGTGGCACGAATGTTACCTGCCACTTATCAGCCCAAGCCTGAACGTCGTCCAGGTCTTGTTGCATGTGGGCATGGACTGCTTCATTATCTGAGGAGTTGTGAATGGCGCTGAACACTGTGCAGTCATCAGCGAACATCCCCATTTCTGACCTTATGTTGGAGGGAAGGTCATTGATGAAGCAGCTGAAGATGGTTGGGCCTCGGACACTGCAGCAATGCCCTGGGGCTGTGATGATTAACCTTCAATCACCACAACCATCTTCCTTTGTGCTAGGTATGACTCCAGCCGGTGGAGAGTTTTCCCCGATTCCCATTGACTTCAGTTTTACTAGGGCTCCTTGATGCCATACTCAGTCAAATGCTGCCTTGATGTCAAGGGCAGTCACTCTCACCTCACCTCTGGAATTCAGCTCCTTTGTCCATGTTTGAACCAAGGCTGTAATGAGGTCTGGAGCAGAGTGGTCTTGGCGGAACCCAAACTGGGCATCAGTGAGCAGGTTATTGGTGAGTAAGTGCCGCTTGACAGCACTGTCGATGACACCTTCCATCACTTTGCTGATGATTGAGAGTAGACTGATGGGGCGGTAATTGGCCGGGTTTGATTTGTCCTGCTTTATGTGGACAGGACAGACCTGGGCAGTTTTCCACATTGTCGGATAGATGCCAGTGTTGTAGCTGTACTGGAACAGCTTGGCTAGAGGCGCGGCTAGTTCTGGAGCACAAGTCTTCAGCACGATAGCCGTGATGTTGTCGGGGCCCATAGCCTTTGCTGTATCCAGTGTGCTCAGCCGTTTCTTGATTTCACGTGGAGTGAATCGAATTGGCTGAAGACTGGCTTCTGTGATGGTGGGGACCTCGGGAGGAGGCCGATATGGATCATCCACTCGGCACTTCTGGCTGAAGATGGTTGCAAATGCTTCAGCTTTGTCTTTTCCACTCACGTGCTGGGCTCCACCATCATTGAGGATGGGGATATTCATGGAGCCTCCTCCTCCTGTTAGTTTTTTTTAAATGGTCCACCACCATTCACGACTGGATGTGGCAGGACTGCAGAGCTTTGATCTGATCCGTTGATTGTGGGATCGCTTAGCCCTGTCTATAGCATGCTGCTTCTGCTTTTTAGCATGCATGTAGTCCTGTGTTGCAGCTTCCCCAGGTTGGCACCTCATTTTTAGGTATGCCTGGTGCTGCTCCTGCCATGCTCTTCTACACTCCTTATTGAACCAGGGTTGGTCCCCTGGCTTGATGGTAATGGTAGAGTGAGGGATATGCCGGGCCATGAGGTTACAGATTGTGGTGGAATACAGTTCTGCTGCTGTTGATGGCCCACAGCGCCTCATGATGCCCAGTTTTGAGCTGCTAGATCTGTTCTGAATCTATCCCATTTAGCACGGCGATAGTGCCACACAACATGATGGAGGGTGTCCTCAGTGTGAAAACAGGACTTTGTCTCCACAATGATATCTTTAATGCTTAAAAATATTGAAATTACTGGAACTAGAAACAGAAAGAAATGTTGAAATTGCACAAAGTTCCCTGCTACAGTTTATTACAAAGAGGCCCAAGGATGAGGCCCCTTTCAGGTATCCATTTCTTTACCAGGGAGCTCAGAGGAGTCCAGGGAATTCAGGTGAGTGAAATTTTTGGGGATTTTTTCCTGTTCCACAGTGAAGTGAGAAGCTATTAAAACGTTGTAATGGGGAAGCCTTGTTGTGTGAAAGGCACCATACAAATACAAGCTGTTGTTACTGAGTGATATACTGCTGCATACCTTTTTTTCTTGTACAACCAGTAAACTACACCAGCGATGACTGCAGCTATTAGTAGGCCTACGATGACTCCCACTATCACCTTGGCCTGGTCACCACCTTTGCTCGCGTCATTCTTATTTTTTGGGTCTGCAGGGGAAAAAATAACATTCCAGTCAGATTTATTAAATCACAATATTCAACCAACTTTTTAAATCAATTGGACCGTACTGTGACCCAATATGGTAACAATCACCTGTTCACTCAATGATACTTTCGGCTGACAGAAATTAATGGCTCCGCAGGTAAATGCACTGGCCAATGAGGTACCCAACCCTACAGATCAGGAATGCCATGGCTCCAATCAGGAAGCTGCATCAGGACACCCGCAGCTCCCATTCAAATGAGGCCCGAAGCCGAATCTGGCTTGAGCCTCATACCGGCGGAGCAATTGTCATGCCGAATTGCCGCCCGTTTTGGCTGCAAGTTGAATTTCTTCCCCTATTTTAGTTTATGGAGGATGAGAGCTGAGCAAGGAAGGCACTGGAGTAACTGAATCTAGCGCGGACAAAAGTGTGGGTAAGGGTTTTGGTAGCGGTTAGGTAGAGACGGAGGCAAGCGATGTTTCAGCGTGGAAAGTAAGTGGCCTTGATAATGGATAGGATGTAGGGCTTGGAGATCAGGACGCCAAGGTTTTGCACGAGCTGATTCAGCCCGAGCATGTGGCTGGGGAGGGGGTGGAGTCAACGGCAAGGGAGCAGAGTTTATAGCGGGGTGCATGGGAAAAGAAGGCATTGCTAGATTATGGGCTGGCTGTGTGGGACAGGTAGGAATGGAACCACGCATTTTTATACCCTTTGCAGTGATGGCAATGAAAAACCAAGCAGCAAAAAGTAAATGCTCCACACAAGCTGCAAGACAGAATAAAGAAGTCACAAAGTACGAAAAGGTACGGCCTTTATCGTCTGACTTCTAAATACAAAAATAAAAATGGCAACATTTCTGATTTGTATTTACGATTGTGAAATTAGTACGAATTACGAATACCTTAAGTACGAGCGAACTAGAGCTGCGCAAATACAGCACTTCTGTAATAACAACCCAGCTTACATCCTTCATACATCAAACCATAAATGAACTGGCAGACAGGCTCCAACTAGTGGCCACTGTGTGTTTAAAGCGCTTTCACTGTCAAACGTTTGGTGAAAGCATAAAAATGATGGCCTTGAAATTCTGAGTCCCGCCATCCATCACTGGTGGTGCGGCAAAACTTCCACCTGCCCAATGCCCTCCAGTACTGACTCGGTTAGAAACTGCGGGTCAGCTCTTTAGAATATCGGACAAAGGTACATGGAGACCTGGAAATTCTTGTGGGAGCAGAAGTTCTTGTAAGGACAGAGGTGTTGCATTTAAACCTGGACTGCTCTTAAAGCAGAACCAACATGCAACAATGTGAAGACATGGCCAACATGACCCAGTAAGAAGAGAGCCTCCAACTTCTCAGAGGGTGACGGAAGTGAGAGCAATATCTATTGTATTCAGAGATCTCCATCACCACTTCGGAAGGTTTGCAGAGAATTTGGATATTTTCTCCCAGGGATATTAATAATTCCAATAAAAGAAAGACTTGCATTTATATAGCGCCTTTCATGACCACCGGACGTCCAATAAGATTGGTGTTCTTCCAGATCAGTGGCAACCAATTTCCCCATCCCATGACTAGTGGGAGAGCAGGAGATGGCTGCACGATGACTGCCTTCCCTCAGGACAGCAGCACCAGTTCTTTGCTCAACCCCCCTCAGATGCCTTCTGAGTTAAAAGAAAGCCAAGGCGCTGGAGATTCCAAGCTCAGAGAAGCAGTCTGTCATGCATGGGTCCTTCCCAGGACTCAGCGGCCCCGAGATGAGGATCACCTCCGTCCCAAGAAGCTCAGTCACATAGAGCAGCCATCCACATCTCAGATGCCAGTCCCTCAGGTTGCACTTATTCGGAGTGAGGAAGAAGCAAAAGTCACAAGGGGAGTGCACAGTCATGAGTCTAAAAACTTCTCTGTTCCAAAAGCTTTGTATGATTGTTTTTGTAAAAAAAGTGATGTTTATATTTTTCTTTTCGAAACATGAAGCATCACTGAAAATGGAAAAGATGTTTCTGGACTTGTGGGCCATCATGGGACTTCAGCTTTTAATGATTAATGGAGTGTTATGAAGAGTTGTACGTGTAAATTATATCTAACTTGCTTGTTATTACAGATGTTGTATAACCATAATCTGATCTCACATTACTGAAAATCTGTCTGATGAGTTTGTCTTGCAGCTCTCTCCCATCAGCTGGCTGTGACCTCCTAATGTCTTCTGCCTCAGGGGTTCAGCTTCTGACTCAATCTCCCCTGTAGGTTTCTCAATTAAAGGCCTTTCAGAAAAGCAGAACTGTGGCAGGCACAGCAGGCCACCACAATTCATAACTCAACATTGGGAGCATACTAGAGGGACCTATCCAGGCACCTAATTGTTCCCTTCAGCACGCCAATGGCCTGTTCAATTTTAAATTGAGTGCAGACGTGCCTACCCATTTCAATGGTCCTTTTCAATGGTGTTAGGAACTGTGATAGTTTTGGATACCCCTCGTCTTCAAGAAACCAGCTAGTGCCTTGCCCTTGATTCTGAAAAAGTGCATGGACACTCGGCTGCTTAAGGATGAACTAATCATAACAGATACCTGCATATTGGACACTCACATGCAGAAACCTGTGCCTGTAGCCGCACACTAATTGAGTAAGAGTAAAATCGCTACTAGTTAACATAATGGTGTGGGTTAACAGTAAGTCCTCATATGGCCACACAAGTACAATCTATTCAAGTACTTGTGGAAACCCAGCAATCTGATAAAAATTAATGGCCAGTTCACCTATTTGTCCTGCTTCTCGCCAAATGTAATGAATGGAGTTGCCCTAGAAAATAGGGCATGAATAACATGCATTATGCATGAATGGCAAACTGACTGACCTGGCTGAAGTCACCTGTTGCCCTTGGGATGAGCCACTGGCCACAAAATGAAGCATAGTACAGTAGTAACTTTGAGCCACAGAAGTACTGTCTTGGTTCTTGAAGACGTTTGTAGATCTCCCTGCAGGATGGTACAAAGCTTCTTTGGGGCTTTTGGGGTGAACCACAACCTCCTTACACATAACTCCAGGAAGATAGTCCAATATGATCTTCTGGGCCTATACATCTTGGTGGCTGGGTATCTGCACTGTGTCCTTATGAGCTGCCTCTTCCTTCTCCAACAAATAAACAGAGGAGAGAGGAATCCCCATGAGGGAAACATTTTTCAGCCTTCCTCCTCATTTTAGGGAAATTCCCGAACATGGAACAGTCA
This sequence comes from Squalus acanthias, assembly GCA_030390025.1. Taxonomy (NCBI): domain Eukaryota; kingdom Metazoa; phylum Chordata; class Chondrichthyes; order Squaliformes; family Squalidae; genus Squalus; species Squalus acanthias. The sequence continues at coordinate 145,962,370 of CM059429.1, forward strand.
CGTAGGAGACTTCCAAATGAAGTGAAGAGCCTCCAAAATAAAGAGCAAAAAAAATTTGACAAAGGGCAAAACCAGAGAGCCTCTGCGGGCATTCGCCCCCTATATATTTAGCATATAATCTGTTATCCACCCCACACTGACTGCCACCAGGTTTGGCAGCTACCTAGAAATTAGTTTGGAGAGGGAAAAAAAGAAATCATCCAGTGTGTGTGTGTATACTGGGTGAGGACAGGATTGTGTTCAGCTCTAATATTCCGTGCTCACTATATAGGTATATATACACAGGAAGAATGCATGGAAAGCTGTAACCCAACAAGAAGCCATCAGGAAAGAATATAGGGAGGAGAAAAAAAACCAGGTATAAAAGCAGGAAGGAATAAAAGTGTGAGCAGGGGGACCCTGTGCTAAATGTGAATGGTACCAGTGCTCTCATCAGGAATGAAGAGCAATGTCATTCCATTCCCCACTTTAGTCACTTCATCGCCTTGATGATGCATCAGATTGTATGTTTCGACAGGCAGGTTATTGCTGAAGTGAGATTCTAGTACCTACCTAAAGGGTCTCGCTCAAGAGTTTCATCCACCGGTTCCTTGAATCGCACTAAAAAAAATACAAAGAGAAAGGTGAGTTAATTTGAACCCATGGAATCCGTTCCTGAAGGTTTATCCCAGCTCCCTAAATTTATGGTGTATTTTATCCCAAGAAGGCCAGATAAACTTTGTCCCCCAGAAACAGTTTGAAGAAAGCAGCCACTCTGGATAGAGGTGAGAGACAGGTCATAGGACACAATCAGGAGCAGTCAAAATAGAACACTGAGTGAGCAACATTGTGGAATCAATTGTGCTTCCCACAATTGCTGAGAGTATCGGGGGTAGACCACTGCAAAATAGGAGCAATTTTAACAGTGAAGGGGCGATCACGGTCCATTAAGTATTACTAGTGAAACAATCCCGCCAAAGAGAGAGAGACAACAAACAGCCCTGTATCTTTAAAGAATTCAGTAAATAAAATGACACCATGAAAGTGGCTCCAGAAAATCTTCCATTCCAACCATTGAATATGAACAGCGGTTACTTAAAGCAAAGCAGCAGCTCATCGCAATGAGTTGACTCTCTGCAGCGTCCATTGCTCAGTGGATCTGAGCAACAATATGAAACTGCTCAGACGACTGCAGCCTTTTGTGGTGTAACTGTGCCCTCAATTATCATTGCCGCAGGAATAAACAAGTGTAACTTTCTACAGGAAGGCCAGTTTCAGGGACAAGACAACAAACCCATTATTGCACCTCAATTAATGGTTCAGTCGCTGTGTTTTTACTGTAAACTCCAGGTGATGGGTCAAGATTCAAAGTGCAGGAGATCATCAAGGTTGCGAAATGTGGGGAGATAAATCGAGAAGCAGTGGTCAGGTGACACCAAACTTGGGTTTAAAAGCCTGAAGATTATAGGAGACAGTAAAAACTGGGTGAGCTAAAGGACGCCAGAGTTTTGAGGTCCAGGAAAAGAATAAGGTAGAGAAAGAGACATTACGATGAGTCTTAATTTCAACACAGTGAGGATGCAGTGAGCTTAGAAAGAACAAGAAAAGTTCTAAAGGGTACTGACCCTACCAGTATTGATAAAATAAGGAGAAATAAGAGAGGTAGCAATGGAGAGTGTGTGAAGATAAAAGGTGAGAGGGTCGTGTATCAGATACTAAGAATCTCCTTGCAGCCTGCTTCCCTTTCCTTCTGGTCCATGGCAGCACTGCCTGGATTCAAATAGTAATGGAAAATTCTCCATTAATGGTGGAAATGCTGAACTGAAGTGGGTGCTTTCCTGGCGCCTCATCACATGTTGAAGTGCCTCAGAGGTGTTCTCCGTTGAATTACACTATCCTCAAATCAATTTTCAGCACACGGTATGTGGCCAGTCAGAAAGCTGTGCTTGTGAACACTGAAATACATGAGGAACTGTGGGAAAGCACTGCTCTTTGACTAACTGAAAACTATTCACCAAAAGTTTCAGAAACACTTAGTGTAAACAGAACACTCTTGCTGAATATCAAAAACATTGCACGTGGGCTTTTAATAGGCCATTTGATACGTTCAATGAGCTGCCACCCATCATATTTTATTTGCAAAATGTTGCAGAATACTCACTGGCAGTTAGATTCACTGTATCTTGATCCTGTCCATGGGGGTTTATGGCTGTGCACGTTACTGTAATGTTCTCTGAAGGTTGTACTGCAATCTTGTGGCACCACTGTGATCTTCTGTCCTTTACTGGTTCTTCTCTTAGCTGCAATGAAAAGATTTCTATTTCTTATTCACATTTGGGGAACTGCACAGTATTTATTGTGGGTTATGGGATTCTCCTAGAGGGTAGACGTTGGTGAGTAGGTTAGGGCTCCCAGCATGGAGCCTTGCTCAACAGTAGTGTGGGTCAGAGAATCAGCAGCATGGTGTTGTAGCCCTATCTCTGACCTGCACTCCCATCTAGCCAGGCTCCACATTCCATAGCACAGGACTGCTAAATTTGCCTTATTGTCATTTCACATTTGGAATCTGGGTTCAAATTCAGCTCTGCACGATGAGATGAATGTCTCTTTGTTCTATCAGATATTTGACATGACTTTGGGAAGTCGCCACTCAGTTCCTCTTGTGCCCACAGCAAAAATCTGCACATTATTGGACAATTTCCTTCAGAAAGACCCTAAAAGGGGCTCCCTGATGGCTCATTTGGTAAAGGCATTGCATAATGTAGAACTGAACCGTACAGTCCAGGAAGGTTTGGTCAGGCTGCTATGTTGATGGCACAATTAGCCTCCACTCCCTGGGAAAGGGAGGGAAACAAAGAAAATCAGCCCTTCCTGGTTACTATCCAGTGAGTCACTGCCCAAGTCACACATGAGCAATGGGCATTTGGGTGAGGTAGTCAAGGTCAGGTAAGGCCCTATGGGCACTGAATCTGTTCCTCACCCAAATTTCCTTTCTTCGTGCGTGAACCTGAACCAAACTCCTGTGGGAATTTCAGTTCTAAAGCCATGTCCCACTGCCCGATTTTAAAGAGAACAGAGAATAAAGTTCCAATAGACAGTGAAGAATCTTTATTTAAAAAATTCAAGCTTTTCAAATAAACAGTTTAAACCTTTGCTAAAAAAGCAAACAAAAGGGCTTCAGTAACAAATGTATTACTAATACTGAACAATGTAATTTCAAGGCATAAACAGAAATCTAATTTAGTTAAAAAAAATCATAGTGGGGTCTTTATCCCAACAGGCCACTTATCTAATCGGATTTGGCATGGAATTTCAATGCAATTCCCAGTGGATAAAACCGCAAAGATACAAAATGAAACTTTTCCAAATGATCACCAATAAAAAAAAAGACCATTATCATTGTAGAATATGCTCACATTTATCTAACAGGTTAAGTCTGTCTTCATGCAGCCAGTGCCTGCTAACAGTGCACATCAGAAATTTGGATGCACTATACTTTAAATAGTCAGAAAATCATCTCCAGCGCACCCGACCTCCCAATTTGTGCAGTCAGTGGGCGAGGCTCTCCATTGGCAGTATAAATTTGGAAAATGACCTTTGATTTATAGAATCATAGAATAGCACAAAAGGAGCCCATTGAGTCTGCGCTGGCTCTTTCGAAGAGCAATCCAGTTAGTCCCACTCCCCGCTCTTTTCCCATATCCCTGCAATTTTTCTCCTTCAGATATTTATCCAATTCCCTTTTGAAGGCTACTATTGAATCTGTATCCACCACCCTATCAGGCAGTGTATTCTAAATTCTAATCACTCGTTGCGTAAACATTTTTCCCCTCATGTCGCCTCTGGTTCTTTTGCCAATCACTTTAAATCTGTGCCCTCTGGTTATTGACCCTTCAGCCATTGGAAACAGTTTCTCTTTATTTACTCTATCTAAACCCTTCATGATTTTAAACACCTCTGTCAGATCTCCTCTTAGCCTTCCCCACTCTAAGGAGAACAACCCCAGCTTCTCCAGTCTATCCATATAACTGTAATCCCTCGTCCCTGGAACCATTCTAGTAAATCTCTTCTGTACCCTCTCCAAAGCCTTCACGTCCATCCTAAAGTGTGGTGCCCAGAATTGGACACAATACTCTAGCTGGGGCTGAACTAGGTTTAGCATAACTTCCTGGCTTTTGTACTCTAGGCCTCTATTTATAAAGCCCAGGATCCCATATAAAAGCACTGTTGGCTACAATTCTGCTTCAGATAGAAGACAGAGGAGATCTCTCCCCGCTCTCTTACTTACAGCAGTTCCATTGATGCTCCACTGGACAATGGGCTTGGGGAATCCCTCCACAACACAGCTGATCACTTTAGTACTGTTCAGGACCCTCTTTGTCAATTTATTTATCCTTGGTTTTCCTGTAACAAAAAGAAAAATGGTTTACTAATCAAGGCCAACTTAAGGAAACATAGGGATAGAATTTTGTCTTCACTGCCCGGGTGGTAATCTGGTGGGGTGGATCGCCTGCCCCTTACAGAAACGGCCCAATTATCATTCCATTGAAATTAATGGAATGAAAATCAGGTAGGTTCAACACGGGTCATGTGACCCACCCCACCAGATTACTGCCCTGGCGATGCAAATGGAGATCTAGCCCACGGAAAAATTAACCCACATTGCTAACAACTCTGCAAACTTGTTGTTTAACACTTCAGTCTCTTGATTGTCCACTTACCCTAACTTATTCTAGACTGCTTAAGGTGTATCTAGTAAAGCACTTTAATAGCTCATTTGGTAAAAGCCCCCCCCCCCCCCACCCCCTGGTATCATATTGATTCACACAGACTCGGAAGGTCCCAAGTTCAATTTCTCGTCGGTGTTGACTTAGCTGATCTCAGCCAAAGTGGCAGTATGGGCGCTAAAACTGGCCTCAGCACCACAGGGCTAGGGAAAATAACACTTGACTATTGAGTGATCCTGGAAACTACATGCCTGGTTAGGAGATGAGGGCAGGATTGGGCTCAGCTGTGATGCCGTCTAAAGTCACTACTTTTCCCCCATGTACAAATTTACATATAAAGAGTAGGGTACATAGTGAGGTACTGGAAGATGACTGGTACTCCTGGAACTATCACTCAGAATTACTGTTTTCAGAAAAGCAGGGGAGAAAATAGCCAGAAAACAGTGTACAATAGGCCTGATCAATGCTGCTGTAGTACCTTCCACTCGTACAATTACTGTTTTTTCTCTCTTCATTTCCTTCACTTCCTTTATTTTGGCTTGGCAGGTGTAAGTACCAGAATGCATATACTGCAGTGACTCCACTGTTAAGGGGTTTTGGTAAAGCTTGTTTTTCTGAAACACAGAAAGAACATGTCAGAAGCATATTGTATTAAAACAGGCCTAGACTTAACTTCGGGAAGAAATAGAAGTGCAAGGAGTGACCACAGCCCAGGAGAGGAGCACAGGCTATCCGTGCAACACATAATTCAACTATCAGCCTGTATACAATCATCGTTTGTACAAAAGTTCCCTTTCACTAGAGAACTGAGCACACTCAGCCGGGTTCTTATACCCGGTCTCCAGCAGCGTGGTCCCAAATCTCAAAGCTGCCTCATCAGGATTACAACAAACATTTGTTTTCAGCGCGGTGGAAGGACCTACGCATGGCACAGTGCAATGTGCCAGCCGCCTTGATGTTTCAGACGGTCAACGTAATGCCGCATACCTGGCTTACTTGTCACTAATTGATTAATCATGGTCCTCATGCTTTGGCAAAGATAAGAGCAAAAAAAGACCACCGTGAGGCTAACTACCCCTTTAAAGTACTTAGTGGCAGGTTATTGTAGACCAAATCCTTCCCTCCCTGAAACAGCTTCCCCTTTTGCTACAAATCCTCACAGCTTGGTAGATCTCACCCATGGGCTGGGGGAAGCCCTTCCATGGTTGCCTAGGAGTTCTGAACCATGAAGAAAAACTGTATGCACACATGTCTTATACACCAATAGCTGAACCTGCATTGGGATTTTGCTACCTTGAAGAAGGACGAGACAGACCAAAGTGCCTTTTCATCCCTAAAGTTGGCACCCACCAACATCCTTAGGTACTTAAAATGAATAAACAAATGGGACAGATGCCTCTTCTATCTTCCAATCAATACCTTTGAGATCTCCTCTTGAGCCATGCAAAGCTATAGTACTGTACTTGGTAGCACCCACCACCATATCCAACTGGTTAGCGCATTGTTCAAATTGGGAGTTCAGTTAACTAGATCTCCTGGAAGGCCATCTAACTGGCAAAGTAATGTGCTGTGCCTTGGAATGGTGGACCCTGGGTTCTGCTAATGAGTAAACCGGGCATTTCATACCAGAAGGAAGAGAGAAAAAGAAGAAGTGATGGATAGAAAACCAAGGGAAAGGACATTAGAACATATCAGGGGAAGAGAGAAAGAGGAAGTTCGTTAAGTGCCATTATGGGAAACAATGATCTCTTGAAATCTATTTGATTAAATTAATGAGTCGGGAGGAATTTTCCAGCATTTTTCCTGAAATTGGCGAGTTTTTTCTGTTTTTGGTTTCCCCATAAATTAGCATTACAAGCACTTGGAAAGGGTAGTGCATGACACTGCAACGTCCAATGCATAGGCTGAGCATTGATGGACCTAATGGTCTTTTCTTGCTGCAATTTCTGTTTGTTCATAAAAGAGAGGGAGAGGAAAGCCAAAGGAAAGGAAATGTAGGTGTAAAGGAGAGAAAACGAGGGAAAGAAAAATCTAGGGAGAGAAAATCAAAGATAAAGGATAGAAAGAAAATATAGGAATAAAGGAAATGCTAGACGAGAAAAGACAAAGGTCCGTCTAGTTCAACTTCTACCATCCTGGTAGTCACATGATACAACGATAATGAAGTTGTTGACTCATTGTAGCAATCAATCTCTGTCAACAGACCCAGGCATGAGGCGAGGAAAACACCAGTGGTAGAGAGCTTTGGGAACCATAGGTCCAAAGTCACCTGTTCCTGCAAAGCATTCTACACTTACCATATGGCATGTCTCAAATTACTCATATACTGTATCCCAAAATGTTATTTCCTGAAAGAAAAAAGGGGTGGAAAAGAAAAAAAGAGAGGGACTGAAAAATCAAGAGAAAATAACAATGAAAAGGGACAGCGAAAAAAGAGGGAAAAAGAGGTATGATTGGTAGATGACTCAAGAGGGCTAGTTTTAACTCCCTCAGCCCGGCGTAAATGTGGCAATAGTGGGCCAAAAATGGTATCGGGCCACTCTCTGCCCCATTAACTTTGCCGCTTCAGCCGCCACCATCTATGTACATAGGACACTGATTGCAATTTTGAGGTACAAATGGACAAAGCGTGCTCCTCCAGGCCCACAAAAACGCTACCAGCCCATCCAAGGACCTCCCCGAGGCTCTGATTATCAGCCGGCTCAACATGGAACCTGGCCAATTTCCCATCCTCTCAGAACCAAGGAGCTGCAGCTGGACTCCCATTTGGTGGCCGCAGCTTGTCGGCAGAATGTAAATATGGCCCGGGCCTCAAAATGGCTCAGGCCTCACGCTGGCAACAATGGGCGAGTGGAAAGCACGCCCTGCCCACCTGGTCTCTGCCTTGAGTTAAAATGTGCTCTTAAGGCGTTTACAGAAAGGAGAAGGGAAGAAAGTAAAACAGAAATGATAAAGTCATCTCCCAGAGGTTAATAAATTATTATTGAAACCCTAGTAACAGTCAAAGTGAAGATGGACTAATTTGAGGAAGGGCTTTGGGACATTTGAGAGGTTCATCTCTTTAAGATCCTAAATTTTGGCATTCACTCCTCATTTCTTTGACACATCACATCAACTCTCTAACCAAATTCTTGAGCACTAACTCTAGCTGTTTAGCATAGGTTGGAAGCAATATTCAGCAGCTTACTTTCATCAGGGTAACATCCACAGTTCCAGAGGAGACAGCGATACATTCCAGGGTTATACTCTCCCCAACCAGCTTGGAGACGTTTTCACTAGGATTCATAGTCAAGGCCAAGTCTGTTAATAATAGGATATTTTTAAGTTACTATTTCTCCACCTCATCAGATTCCCCTACATTTCCAGGTCATTTGTTTCCCCAGATTAAAACTGAGGAGTTTTTACGGGTGAGAAACCTTTTTTGTTGCTGATTGTCTCTGCAAAGTTTCTGCCCAACCTTCCCCTCCTCTCTCGAAGTTGTTGCCTCCTTGCTGGGCTATAGTTCCACAGGCCCAGGGTATCATCTGGTACCTCAACCAAGGGGCCAGTCTACATGCGTGAGCCCTGAGTGTTGGCAGGCTATTTCACTATAAAGAGAATTACAGCCAAGCCCAATCTAGTCATTGCCCGACATCCATTCACATACACTTCCAGCAGTGGTCACTGGATAGTAATAAAGAACGGAAAACCTATGGAAAGCAGTACAGTTGAGCCGAATCTGTTCATCAACCAGCATCCATACATATGCACTTCCAGCAGTGAGTGGTAAAAGGAGTGGGAATTCCAAGTGTTTTTCAACTCCCTGGGGGTAATTTTGACATTGTGCAATAGTGGAAAACGGGTGGCAGCGAATAGACAGCCCATTTTACATCTCTCCCCATTTTCATTTCCATCAACAATAGAAATGCAAATCTGATAAACAACTGTTCACCACTACTCTCTGCTTTCTGTCTCTTCACCAATTTCGTATCCATGCTGCTACTGACCCTTTAATCCCACGATTGTTTTTTCTGATTGACTAATGCTAGTTTATGCAGAAAAATAATAATAAATAGAAATGTACTGATTTTACCTATTCTTATAGATTGTGGATAATTGAGTTGAATTATTGCTAGTTTTGTATAATGGACTCGGATCCATTGGGAATTGTATTGAAATTCCCTACATTCATTTCAGGCATTCACGCAAAAGATCCAAATTTATTTTTGATTCTGATCATTTCAACAGGCAAATCAAAGTTCCACAATCAAGCAGAAAACCAGGTTTTCAGAAGCTTGTTGCCAAGTGGAGTTGTTACAGTGAATATGATTTTAACAGCCGTCAGAGGCTGGCCTCACTTCCTTCGTAAGGGACGACTGAACGCATCCACATTTACGTGGCAGGAAAATGCCAGCCTATTCTGGTACGCATTACCCAAATTAGGAAATACATGTACTTAAACTTAATAAAGCAGGACAAAAAAAATCCATAAATATTTCGATGTAAAAAAAAAAATTGCTTACAGTGCACAGTGATGTTAACAGGATCCTTTATGTCAGGGTTATCATATAGTGAACATGCGTATTCACCGGTATCCTCTTGCTTCACATTAATCAGCTCATACTGGTTTGCGCTGACAGCTTTCTCCTGTCCCTACGAAATTAATATAATAAGACATCTGTTCAATACACATCTGATTATAAAGTGGATGCCACAAATGAAACGTACCATATTCAAAATCTGCTGTCTTGTCAGGACACTTGTCAATCTTGAAAAATCATTTATTGATGGGAAACAAGGCCTTAATAATGAAGTATCTGTAGGTGTGTGGTTATTAATTAAAAATGTATTGGGTTCTCAAGACTGTACATTTGCATTTTATTTAGCTATTATAGATATAGGTGTAAATTTACACATACACTTTATCATGGACACTTTATCATGCTATAATACATATAGGTGTCCATATTGTGGTCCTAAATCCCGCTGGGGTTCCGCTGGTCTCCTGCCTCAACTCCGGTGAAACAGCGGAGATCCATTTACATTGGATCTCTGTTGTTTCAAAATCAACTTGTGAGCAGTGGAACTTCCATCCACCCCTTACAAGGCAAATGATGGGGCAGGGGTGGGCTTAGCTGGGAGAAGGGTGTTTGGCATTTGCAAATAAGGAGAAAAGGGAGCTAAAAAAAATTAATTAAATGGAGGACAAATTAAGACTAATCTAATAATTATATTTGACTTACGTTTTTGGTGAAGGTGAATTTGTCTGGTGAAGGGTACCCATCACCTGAGCATGATAGTGTAACATTTGTCCCCTCTTCGATGTCTTGTGCTGGTGACACTTGCAATGAAACCTTTGAAGTGTTGTCTGAACAAAAAAGGAGAACGAATAGTAGATGTTAGCTTTTATAGTCCTGAATATCCTTTGCATATTTCACACTACAAATCCCTTTGCATTTCATTTCCTAAAGTGAAATAGTTCTGTGTTATTCAACAAATAGGACTTTTATTATTCACTGCTACATGACTGGAGAGCAATCTATCACGCTGTAGTGATTAGTGACAGGAACTTTGACTAATTTGTCCCTTTCCTACTCCAGAAGCACAGGGTTTTGGAGCCCCAGCTGAATCAGCCGCTTCAGGATTCAACCTGGAGCATTCACTGACTGGATAGACTCACCAAGCAATCAGCAACACCTTCACAGGGTAGGGTTTTAAGCTGGTTCTCTCTTTAATGGGGCTGTTACATCAAAGGCTACAAGTTTATGTCCACAGCCAGCCACATTCCTGAGCTGCCATGATTTCAACCATGTCACTCTAGTGAAGCACCAAATAGGGGCCAAATCATTACTGTCCCTCAAAGACTCCACCCCGACTCAGCTTATCTGCTGCTGGAACCTTCATCCGTGCCTTTGTTACCTCTAGACTGGACTATTCCAATTCACTCCTGACCGGCCTCCCACATTCCACACTCCATAAACTTAAGTTCATCTAAAACTCGGCTGCCCGTGTCCTAACTCGCACCAAGTCCCGCTCACCCATCTCCCCTGTGCTCGCTGACCTACATGGACTCCCGGTTAAGCAATGCCTCGATTTTAAAATTCTCATCCTTGTTTTCAAATCCCTCCATGGCCTCGCCCCTTCCCAATCTCTGTAATTTCCTCCAGCCTTACGCTCCTCCGAGATAGCTGTGCTCCTCCAAGTCTGGCCTCTTGCACATCCACGATTTTAATCGCTCCACCATTGGTGGTCGTGCCTTCAGCTGCCAAGGCCATAAGCTCTTGAATTCACTCCCTAAACCTCTCCGCCTCTCTACTACTCTTACCTTCTTTAAGACGCTCCTTAAAACTTACCTCATTAACCATCTGCCTTAATACGTGGCTCGGTATCAAATTTTGTTTGATAACGCTCCCGTGAAGTGTTGGGACGTTTTACGATGTTAAATGCACGTTGTTGTTGTACTAGAGGGAGAGTCACCACTGCATTTACTCATATGCAGTTTATCGTAAGTATACCTTGTAGTAACTGAAGTTAGTCAAACCTGTAATCTCAATGGCTTGTAATAAATAACCATTTTAACTGCCTTTTTACATGTCATCCTACGCCAGTGCAGGATAAACCAGACAAACGAAGCAACCCGAAGATTCTGTGACTCCTGACTATGCTAGCTACATATGCTTTTTTAAATTCATTCACAGGATTTGGGCGTCACTGGCAAGGCCAGCATTTATCGCCCATCCCCAATTGCCCTCGAGAAGGTGTTGGTGAGCCGGACTCTTCAACCGCTGCAGTCCGTGTGGTGAAGGTACTCCCACAGTGCTGTTAGGAAGGGAGTTCCAGAATTTTGACCCAGCGACGATGAAGGAATGGTGATATATTTCCAAGTCAGGATGTTGTGTGACTTGGAGGTGGTGGTGTTCCCACGTGCCTGCTGCCCTTGTCCTTCTAGGTGGTAGAGGTCGCGGGTTTGGGAGGTGCTGCCGAAGAATCCTTGGCGAGTTGCTGCAGTGCATCTTGTAGATAGGAACATAAGAAATAAGAGTAGGCCATATGGCCCACTCAAGCCTGCTCCGCCATTCAATAAGATCATGGCTGATCATCAACCACAACTCTACTTTCCCGCCCCATCTCCGTATCCCTTGATTCCTCTAGAGTCCAAAAATCTAAAAATGGTACACACTGCAGCCACATTGCACCAGTGGTGGAGGGAGTGAATGTTTAAGGTGATGGATGGGATGCCAATCAAGCGGGTTGCTTTGTCCTGCATGGTGTCGAGCTTCTTGAGTGTTGTTAGAACTGCACTCATCCAGGCAAATGGCGAGTATTCCATCACATTCCTGACTTGTGCCTTGTAAATGGTGGAAAGACTTTGGGGAGTCAGGAGGTGAGTCATTTGCCACAGAATACCCAACCTCTGACCTGCTCTTGCAGCCACAGTATTTATGTGGCTGGTCCAGTTAAGTTTCTGGTCAATGGTGACCCCCAGGATGTTGATGGTGGGGGATTTGACGATGATAATGCCATTGAATGTCAAGGGGTGGTGGTTAGACTTTCTCTTGTTGGAGATGGTCTTTGCTTGGCACTTAAGTGGCAAGTAACATTCGTGCCACAGATCAGCTCAAGCCTGAATGTTGTCCAGGTCTTGCTTCATGCGGGCATGGACTGCATCATTATCTGAGGAGTCGTGAATGGCACTGAATACTGTGCAGTCATCAGTAAATATCCCCACTTCTGACTTTATGATAGAGGGAAGGTCATTGTTGAAGCAACTGAAGATGGTTGGGCCTAGGACACTGCCCTGAGGAACTCCTGCAGCAATGTCCTGGGGCTGAGATGATTGGCCTCCAACAACCACAACCACCTTCCTTTGTGCTAGGTACGACTCCAGCCAGTTAACAGTTTGCCCCCTGGATTCCCATGGACTTCAGTTTTACTTGGGCTCCTTGATGCCACACTCGGTTAACGTTGCCTTGATGTCAAGGGCAGTGATTCTCACCTCACCTCTGGAATTCAGCTCTTTTGTCCACGTTTGGATCAAGACTGGATGGCGGTCTGGAGCCGAGTGGTGCTTGCGATCCCAAATTGAGCATTGGTGAGCATGTTATTGGTGAGTAAGTAACACTTGATAGGACTGTCAACGACACCTTCCATCACTTTGCTGATAATTGAGAGTAGAATGATGGGGCGGTAATTGGCCGGATTGGATTTGTCCTGCTTTTTGTGGACAGGACATACTTGGGCAATTTTCCACTTTGTCTGCTAGATGCCAGTGTTGTCTTTATACTAGAACAGTTTGGCTAGAGGCGCAGCTCGTTCTGGAGCACAAGACTTCAGCACTACAGCCGCGATGTTGTCGGGGCCCATAGCCTTTGCAGTATCCAGTGCACTCAGCCGTTTCTTGATATCACACGGAGTGAATCGAATTGGCTGAAGACTGGCTTCCACGATGGTGGGGATCTCGGGAGGAGGCAGAGATGGATCATCCACTCGGCACTTCTAGCTGACGATGGAGGGTGTCCTCAATGTGAAGGCAGGACTTCGTCTCCACAAGGACTGTGCGGTGGTCACTCCTACCAATACTGTCATGTACAGATGCATCTGCAACAGATAGATTGGCAAGGACGAGGTCAAGTAGGATTTTCCCCCTAGTGTTGGTTCTCTCACCACCTGCCGCAGGCCCAGTCTGGCAGCTTTGTCCTTCAGGACTCGGCCAGCAGTGGTGCTACCGAGCCACTCTTGGTGATGGACATTGAAGTCCACCATCCAGAGTACATTCTGTGCCCTTGCTACCCTCAGTGCTTCTTCCAAGTGGTGTTCAACATGGAGGAGTACTGATTCATCAGCTGAGGGAAAGCTGTAGGTGGTAATTAGCAGGAGGTTTCCTTGCCCATGTTTGACCCGATGCCATGAGACTTCACGGGGTCCAGCGGCAATGTTGAGGACTCTCAGGGCCATTCCTTCACGATTGTATACAACGGAGCTGCCACCTCTGGTGGGTCTGCCCTGCTGGTGGGACAGGAAATACCCAGGGATAGTGATGGAGGAGTCTGGAACGTTGGCTGAAAGGTATGATTCTGTGAGTATGACTATGTCAGGCTGTTGCTTGACTAGTCTGTGGGACATGTCTCCCAATTTTGGCACAAGTCCCCAGATGTTAGTGAGGAGGACTTTGCATGGTTGACTGGGCTAGGTGTGCTTTTGTGTCCGAATCCAGGTCGATGCCGGGTGGTCCGTCCAGTTTTATTCTTATAGTTTTTGGTAGCGGTTTTGAGTGGCTTGCTAAGCCATTTCAGAGGGCAGTTAAGAGTCAATCAAAGGTATGGGTGAGACTGGGTAAGGACGATAATGAACCAGATTTTACGAAAATCCATGGTCACCATTACTGATACTAGCTTTTTACGTAATTAACTGGATTTAAATTCCCCAGCTGCCGTGGTGGGATTTGAACTCATGTCTCCAGATCATTAATCCAGGCCTCTGGATTACTAATCCAGTAACATAACCACTATGCTACCATACCCCCGCAGGATTGTTGTTCAATGATTGAACAACAAAATGTTATTCTGCAATGATTTAGAGGAGCTAATATACTATAGGATAATGAGGCATTGTTATCATGGCTAAGGAGTAATCCACTGTAAATGTGCACGAGGGGTCCTTGGACCAGGTTGACTATGCCATAAATCACATGCTCTTTATACAAGTTAATAGTTTTTTTTATTACCACTCACTAATCACAATGATGCCAGCTGTTTTACTACTGCTCTGTCACAGGCCAATCCACTAATTAATTTAAAGCCTCATTGCCAGCTGACTTCATGATTGATCACTTGGAATGGCTTTTTCACTGTTGGCAACAAGAGATTGTCCTGGGTGTCGATCCTGCCACCTTTTTTTCTGCAGAACCAACTTTAACAAATCAAAAATCTGTCCTGTTTCATATCATAAGATGATATATTTTAATTAGGATTTCTAGCTTGCCAGTATTTTCTTCGGCGACTATTGGGATTGCTGTCTGTACTTTTCTGTATCGGGAAATGTGTGAAATGTGTACCCGATGGTCCAGGCTAGAACTATAGTATCCGTGACTCAAATAATACAACTTTGGGTTTCTTTTCTTCTCTGATGTCTCTAATTACATTCGAGTGAATGTCTATGGGCGGCCATGAGAAATAGCTTTTCTCACTCTCATGTTTACACGATGATACCACCGCCATGTGGTTTCCATCCACCAAGCAAGGCTCTCTGTTCTAGTAATTTACTGAAGAAGAGGACAAATAGCCAGCTGTTCCTGCTCTCTCTGTCCAGGAAAACATCTAAATCATCAGACTGCTAATTGCTTTGAAATCTCACTTTAATTGACAGTTTTGATTAATTGTGAAGGCGCTCTTTGTATTTTCCTTTTGTACCAGCTTGACTTCTAGAGGCATATAGTCAAGCTGACAGACTAGGTTCTCCGGTTTCCTCTCACTGCACTTCTAGAAGGGCCAGTAGCTATAATGCATAGTCTAACTATGGGAAGAGAATTGCTAAGAGTTCAGAACATGTATTTTTTGGAAGAGATACTATAAGTTAAGTACTGTAATCTAATTAATTCAGCTGTTTTACATTTTTTGCTTGCGTTTAATATTACTTCTTAATAAACTTGATTTGCAGTTTCAGCCTGAGTAATATCTGTCAATGTGTTATGTTCTGCCAGTTCAGAGAGATCAGGAGTTATGTAGCAACCTATACAGTTTATAGTGTACATACCAATGGGGAAAAAATGATTCATTGTTCACCCTCTGCACACTACATCCTAGATACTTTGCAAAAAGTCAAGTTTCTGATCATGTGAAGCATAGGCTCACTTATGAAAGCTACTTTTTGTGTGAGCATGAGCAGAAAATACTGAGTGAAAACGCAAATCCTGGAATAGTTGAATTTGGAGGTGACAAAGGCATGGATCAAGGCTTCACCGGCAAATAGACTGAGGCAGCGTTGGAGGCGGGCAACGTTATGGAGGCAGAAGTGGTCTTTGTGATGGAGAGGATATGGGGTTGGAAGCTCAGCTCAGCTCGGGGTCGAATAGGACTCCGGGATTGCAAAACTCTGGTTCAACCCAAGACAATGTCTGCAAAGGAAGAATCGGTGGCAAGGGGACGGAGTATGCGGTGGGGGTGGAAGACCATGGCTTCAGTCTTCCCAAAGTTAAATGGAGAAACTGGGTATCGGACGTGTAATCTGACAATACTGCGGGAGTGGAGGGATCAAAAGGGACAGAGCTTGACATCGTCATTGTATATGTGGAAGCTGACCCCATGTTTACACATAATGTTGCCATGGGGCAGCACATAGCTGAGCAAGA
Source organism: Squalus acanthias (assembly GCA_030390025.1). NCBI lineage: Eukaryota > Metazoa > Chordata > Chondrichthyes > Squaliformes > Squalidae > Squalus > Squalus acanthias. The sequence goes on from CM059429.1 coordinate 145,978,402, forward strand.
GGAAAGCGCCAAGGATAGAAGCTTGGGGGACTCCAGTGGCAACAGTCCAGGGCTGGAAGAGAAGCTAATGCTGGAGATGCTCTGGTTACAATTGGATAGGTAAGAGTGTAACCAAGTGAGGGCAATCCTACTGAGCTGGACAATAGAGGAAAGGTGTTGGAGGCGAATAGTGTGTTGGCAGCAGAGAGGTTGAGGATGACGAGAAGGGATAAAGCGCAATGGTCAGAGTCACAGAGGATGTCAATTCAATGCTGTGGCAGGGCAGACTTCCGATTTGAGATTCAAACATGGGCCTCGATTGTAACTCCCCCGCCTGGCGGAAACCAGGTGGAGGGACGTTAAAAATGATGATGGGGACTTACCCACTCCTTTCCCGTCCCGTTTTGACCAACTACAATTTTAAATTGCAAGTGGCAAGGGAACCTACCCCAAGCCGCTGTGGTCCCTTTTACATATGCAGTTCGGGGTCCGATGACATCATGCTATTTTAACCCATGGCCTGCATGGGGAGCAGTGGTGGTTTCTCTGCTAAGCCAAGCTACTGGGAATAGCAGCCAGGGCCAGAAGAGGCTCAGCAAAGTAAGTATACACTTTAAATTTCCTTGAGGGCCAGGAGGAGCAGTGGCATCCGTTGTCCGAAATCTCCTCCTTGGGAGGTGACAACATGTTCAAGAACTTTGGAAAAGGAAAGTGAAGTTAAAGATGGGGTGGTAGTTTGCAAAGGCTGGGGCCAAGGGTGTTTTTTTTTTTGAGCTGGTGGTTAATTACGGCAGTTTTGAAAGGAGGGAAGACAGTAACTGAGGAGAGAAAACAATTAATAATGTCAGACGGCAGGACGCAACTGAAATTCTTAGGTGCATGCACAGAATGAGTGTCAAGTAAACTATGCTTCTTGAAAACACAACCCAGGATATGCAGGTAAGGTTACTATAGTGTGGTCTAAACAACATATACAGTAAACTAGAGAGTAAACACAGGTCAATCCTGATAAACATTTAACAGTGGTAAATGGTAGCACTGTTTCTGAATCCTACAGCAGGACTTGAGCGCATAAACTTAGGCTGATACTTCAGTTTAGTGCTGTAGGAATGCTGCATTATCAGAGGTACCATCTTTTCGATGAGATGTTAAACTGCCAAGAACAGATTAACTGGTGATATCTTATTGTGGGGCCTTGCTATGTGCAAATTGACTGCACTTCATTGGCTGTTGAGCTTTGGGTCATCCTGAGGATGTGAAAGGTGTTATATAAATGCAAGTCTTATTTTCTATACGAGAGTTAACAGATCATTCAGTTTGTTAGATGTTCAGCAGTGTCTTAGCCGATATCTGATTTGGTGATTCCTACTTACAATGTACAAACATAGCTACAGGCGAAGATACTTTGGATGCTGTTCCGGCTATGTCTTCAAAGTAAGTTACCATGCAGGTAAAAGAAACTCTTCCTTCCCCTCTCTTTGATGAGTACTCCAGAGAAGACACTGTATTGTAAAAACCTTCGGCATTAGTAGCAGTCTTTTTGACAATCTTCATGTCTGGAAAACAATGAGTAAAGCAGTTTCGTAAAACACATTCATTAGGGCATTTTGATCAAAATACCTGTGGTATCAGAGAGGTGCCATCTGATGAAGTTCAAATCCTAATCTCTTACTGACATTTGCATATAAGCCTTTACTGCAACAGGAGACTGAAGACCCAGAAACGGTCAAGTCCCGTCGGTTATCTTTACCATTCTTGGCTAAATCATGTTGGAGAAGCAGACCATACTGGCCAGGGAATCCACCCCATAATATTCAAGTGTATCTGGTGGTGGGTTGACAAAACAGAAGGCTTGCAGTGTCTATGAAAATATGCAAACTGGCTGGGCTATCTCATCCTAGAAGGACGGAGTGGGAGTGGGAGGACAAAAATGTTAAAACAGTTTAAGAACGTACATAAAATACTGGAAATACTCAGCAGGTCAGGCAGCATCTGTGGAGAGAGAAACAGAGTTAGCGTTTCAGGTCGATGACACAGATGTTGCCTGACCTGCTGAGTATTTCCAGCATCCGCAGTATTTTGCTTTTGGTGATAAGAACGTGCAGTACTGATCTCGGGGAGGACAGTAGTAGAGATGCTACAACTGGCTCGAGTGCAATTGGCCTGGGTGTGGTGGAAGAGAAATCAGGCAGTGGACTCTCCTGATTACTATCCAGTGAAATCTTCTGTATGCAAGGATAGGATCAGGCTCAAACCTGATGGGCTGGATTTTCCCGTTTCCCACCTGCACGGTGCAGGGGGGGGGACCCGAGAGACGGCGGGAAACCCAGAAGTTCGGGACAGTATGCGTGCGACATAAAGGGCAGGTTCCCCGCCCAGAAGTCAGCCTGATTGACAGGCTGGCTTCCAGTCGGGCAGGGAACACTGACTAGGACACTGCAGGAACAGGTAGGTGCCGAGCCCAGGATGGTGGGATTCCCAAGCTTTTGGTTTGGTGGGGTGGGGTGGGGTGTCCGATTCCCGACCCCAGAGCTGAGTCGCGATCCTCGGGGGGGATGCAGGCTGCTGGTGGGGGAGGTGGAGGAAGTACTCCTAACTCCTACCAGCCCATAAGCATTGCTCCCCGAGGCTGTGGCCGCCTCGTTGCAGCCACCGGGAAACGCGATCCCCGGCTGCCTGCAGTAAAGCAGGTTTAAAGTAGAGGCTTCAGGTCTCATTATAATATTTAAATCGCCAACCTGCCTCCTGACAGCAGGTTGGTCGCCCCCACCCCCCCCCCACCCCATCACGCCTTTCACTTACTTGTGAAAATTCCAGCCGATGTGTTTTGTGGCCGAACAGCCTGCTGACACACACCAGCTCATAGTACACTCATCTACTCTGAAGGCAGTATTCCTGCCTTTCCCCATGAGAAATGGCATCATTCAAAAACAACTAGAAATGGTAAACCCATTCAATACACGATCACTGATCTGGAATTGTAGAATCGTACCTGGGCTGTTGATGTCCACATTCTGAGAATTGTGCTGCCAAGTAATGTTGACAGCAGGGTAACTACTGTTCACAACACACATACCAACCTGAGGTGGAAGGGAACAGGCAAAAAAAACACAATTACATTTTTAGAAGCACTACAGCAACAAGATTCTACTTTTTGTGTCATTACTAGCCATCAATGTTTTCTCTATTGAAGTACATACTGTAGGGAAATTTATGTGGAAAGCTTCAGAGACAGGGAACGTACCTGCATCAATGCTCCTTGCTAACACCAGGCTTATGTAGTCTGATGGAGGGAAATGCCAGTTAATGTTAATGGATAGAAAATGATGCGCTGGGAGTGCACAATGTCCCAATATTTGCTCATGACAGGTGCCAGCAGCAGGCACAATAGAATTTTACTCCAAGGCGGCACATCAAATAAAAATTGAAGCTCTCGCTTCATTGTCTGGCCCTCAACCATAACAGAAATCTTCTTCTTGTACTAATAGAACTCATGATGTGGAGATGCCGGCGTTGGACTGGGGTGGACAAAAATGAGAAGTCGCACAACACCAGGTTATAGTCCAACAGATTTATTTAATTTTACAAGCTTTCGGAGCAGTTCGCTCCTTCGTCAGCTAAGTTAGCAGTGAGAGAATCTCCCAGAATAATAGAACTCAAGTCAACTTCAAACCACTGCATTTTTTGCACTTAGTCAAACATAAAAAGATTGCTGGATTCTGTTTCATCAGAGTGTGAGATGCCCTAAACTGATTGAATGTTGAAAACCTATTCTGACGTTGCCCATCATTGAACGTATAGTTAATTTTTTTTTTTTTTTAAAGTACAGTTAAGATCTTTGTTTAATCAGCACAAATTAAGCACTTTATAAATATAACTTGATTCATTAATCTGTGAGGTACGTATAACAGTATAGTACTTGTTGCACAAGAACGTAAGAATTTTTAGGAATAGGAAGGCCATTAGGTCCAACAAGCTGGTACCTTTTGAAAAGATCATTGCCACCTACCCTTCTCTTCAACACATCCCTCAATCCCTTTCTGTTTCTAGAATTGCATGCTGTTTAAATCAATTTATACTGGCTGTTTCAATGGCCTTTCTTGGTAACTTATTGTACAAGTTTATTACCATTTGTCAAAAAGCTGCACATGACTTCTCCTCTTACTCATAACTTCCAAGTTTTAACTTGTGTCTCTAGTATTTGATCCCTTGCCATAATGACTATTTTGCCTGGATTAACTTGATCAGTCTTGAAAATCTGAATTAAATCATCTCCAGGGCACTTCTTTTTCACCGTGGACAAGCTCAATTTCCTTGTAACTTAAATGCCCAAAGCTTATCTTTATTGCTTGCTCCTCTTGTATGGCTCAAGGCCAACGATGTTACAATTGGCAGACCAGAACTGATAACGGTCCATATAGTATTTGACCAGTGCCATATACAGCTACGTTACAATCTCTTTAGATTTGTACTCTATCACTTTGCTAATACAAACCAGTACCTTTTTATTATATCCAACACAACTGAATAGCACCCAGGGCTTCAGAGTAATTCTGGCTATCAATATAGAGCAATGAGCTCTCTTGCCTATGTTACCAAGTTGCTCATGGTTGTGTCCTGCACATACCTGCTGTAGTTTCCCTTCAACAAGGAATGGAGCCGGTTGCATAATTTTAGGATCAGATGGGTGTTCTGCATAGGAAAAAGAAACAAAACAAAGTTAGTCCCAAGACTTACAGAAAATATATGCCAAGGGACTGAAATTACATAGTGCACATAGAACGCAGTAAATGGGAGTTATTTTAGTACAGAAATGTACTTTACTTTCTGCAAGACTGGATACATTCTAACCAATGCATAAACTACAATAATTATCAGAAGCACTCAACAGCTAAGTAAATAACCAGCATATTGGCTCAGTTCAGCTGCAGAGTACATGGGGTCAATCCAGCAGTAGAGTGCTCTATTTTGGGCAATAACGAAGGACGATCATCGAACATGTAAAGACAGCTTCACTGAAGAAGCTCTAGAAGCTGTGGTTGACAAACTGAGGACACAGCGACAAACTCTCTTTACTGTTGAGGGAAAATAGATCAACACACAGAGCAGGTGTGGGTGGGCAATTGCATGGCGAGTACAAATAGTGACAACTGCCTGCCACACCTGAAACAGTATTTGAAAAAAAAAAGGGGTCACACTTGAAGGGGGAAGTGAAGATGTGAATAATGAGGATGGTGGTGAATAATCTTAAACTGCTGTACGTGGGTATCTAAGTAAATGACAAGTGTTTACATGAGCAGCTTTCCAAAATGTACAGTAAATGTAACATTATCCAGTCACATGCTCAAACTGCAACACTAAAGGAACCACTGAAGGTTGGTACAAAGTATGAGAGCAGGTTAAAACGGGGACGGTGGGAGGGGGGAACGGTACAGATGAAGAAGACTGATGCCTGCTTATCATGTACACATGCAACTGGCAGTGCCAGTGCATTCAATCAGCTATTCAGCTGCCAAGGTACTTTCAATTGTATTAAACTATGCATATGCCACAATATGCTGCAGCCTAAACTAATTATAGTATCTGCTCATTCAGTGATATTGTTGATAACCTTGCAGAAGTATCATTCAACAAAAAAAAAAAATCAGCACTTCAGAACAAGTGGTGGTACACAATACCAGAATCTGTGCCGACTTCCGGGATGGCTCTAATAAGAGCTCATATGCTAGATGTCTGTAGTGGGAATGGGTGATGCAGCAGCTGGAGGACGCATGCCCTCACCTGTTGGTTTGTATAGTTATAATTGCTTATCTTAACCCCGACGATGATTATGAATTTCAGCAGGTGGAAAGCAGTCATTGTGAAGCGTTTCAAAAAATAAAACACACAGTTTGTCCAGTGACAACAGTGCTGTGCACATGCACTCATCGGGGCAAATTCACCAATCAGATATCCTAACAGGGAGTTGTGTTCAAAGGCAGAGCAAGTTGGATGAATCAATGTTATAGTGCTGTCTGACTTGCGCTCCCTTTATGCACAGCTCCCTGTTAGAAGCATGGGGGGTCGGGGAATTTACAGGAAAATTAGGTGGGGAGGATCTTTGGCCGCAAGATAACCTGCCTGAGATTCCTTCCATTTAAGAGGGCCAATACTGAAATTGTAAAAAAAAAGCTTGGGGATCCAAGTTGCTTCCCTAATCTGCACACCCCCTTTCCTTCCCATTGGAACCCACTTGTACCCCTTCTGGAGGCCGGCATGTGTTACCTCACTGGGGCTGCCAGCTACCAGACTTGTGCCATGTCCTGTACGGGCCAATAAAGCCGAACTATCAGTATAAGGAGTCCCTGCCTGCAGCTCTATTCCCTCTGATCCACCCCTTGCAAGGCCTAGTGGGAAATCCCAAATCAGACCAGGGCCCAATGTATCTAGGTCCCAGCCTTTTTCTGAGCTGTTCCACCAGAGTTCCAGTGGGATCCCAGCAAAATTGGCAAGTAAATTTCGTCTCAATATTTTCTTTCATGCGGCGTTTAATGAGGCCTCTAGACGCAGCTTCTACAATATCCTCGGCGCCAGCCTCCTGACTGCTAGCCTTCCTGCATATCATCCAAAACTTCACCACTTGCATCCTGTCGTGCAGTAAGCCCTCAACCCTTCACCCCCATCTTCACTGACCTAACACTAGTTCCCCATCCCCCAGTGGATCAAATTTACATTCCTCGGCCTTGTCTACAATTCCCTTCATGGCCTGGCCTTTCCTTACCTCTGCAACCACCTCCAGCCTTGCATCCTCTCCCATACCCTACAGCCCTGAGACTCAGGCCTATTGTGCATAACCTTCACCCCCCCCACCCAGCTACCATCAGTTGCACAGCGTTCAGCTCGCTCAGCCCTGCTCGTTATACCTCCCTTCCAAACCCCTCCACTTCCCCACCTTTAAAAGCCTTCTCAAAACACATCAAGCTTTTGATCAGCGTGCCCAACGCTCCTGTAAAGGCTTGGTGCCTGCTACTGGGGATGTTTTTCTGTGTTAAAAGTGCTACACAATTGCAAGTTGTTGTGGTGAAGAAATCAACAAACGTGAACAAGATTCTGAAGTGGATTTGCAAGCTGGGGATACTCCTTATACTCTGTCATTGTGGCACCTCTAAGCATGATTGCAAAATTGTCAATTAGTGACCATAGTGAAGATGTACTGAGGAACTCATGCCCACTAGGGAGTGGATTGAAAATGGACAGACTGCCTTTAAAGAGCTTCATTCAATGGAGTGGAGTTTCCTCTGTTATTCTGCCTCAAATCTGGCGGGATAGCTGTGGAAACATCAGGGAAACGAGCCACGAGACCACCACTTTCCCACACTGTCCTTGATTTTCCTCTCCGCCCCCCCACCCCGCTGTTCCTTCCAGGACAGTTGTCTGCTGCCCACTGCCCCTTCCTCACTTGCCACATATAAATAATGGCAGGGAGATGTTTCCCTGGATGCATCACAAGTTCCCTGCCTTTCATCCAGGAAATGCCGATTGTGTGGTGGTAATACCTGGTGCAGCAACAGTAGGCTCTCTGATGCCCCTCTGGGGGGGGGGGGGGGTGGGGAGAGGGTCCCATAGAGGGCACCTCTCCCTCACATTAGGCTGCATAAACTTCTGTTTAGGCCTCAGCCTGTCCCTCCTTCATCTTCAGGGCTCTGCTCCCCCTTTTAACCTATCCTGCTTCATCGGGTGCTGCAGCAAAAGTCTCACTGCAGCACGGTAGAAATGTTCCCTGACCCCAGAAATTGGGCCAGGGTCAAGGTGGGGTCAAGCTGCAGGTGGACATCCTGCCCCAACTCTCCTGGGGGAGAAAGAGGGAAATCCAGACCTCCAAGACAGAAATGGATCTGAATCCTGGTCCTAGAGGAACAAGAACAATATTTTAAATGATGTTACCACCTCAGCCCCTTGGTGTGTACTAGCAAAATATAATAATGGGGTGAGTTAAATGTCTGGCCCCTGTGGAGACAGACCCTCTGCTGCATCAATAATCACAAGACAATTTTAATACTAGCATCTTTATTACTTACTGTAAACTTTGATTAAGACTATATTTTCATCCATGTCTGATCCAATCACTGTAAAGCAGGAAAATCTCCTTTCATCCTGAATTCCAACATTGGAAATATTTAAGGAAAAGTCCTCATTCATAGTTATCCTGTCCTTGTATCCGTGAATTTCCTTGTCTGTTATCTTACGGTTCGTTGGTGAAAATGAAATCAGTTGTTCCCAAACTGCTTCATTTAACATCTGAAAAAGAGGAAAAAAAAAAGAGGGTCTAACAGTATATAGCCTACAAACCTTTGACTTTTCTTGGGTTCTATCAGAGGTTTTCAGGAGAGAAAGGTGGTAGTCTGCTGAGGTTCAATTGGCAGCAGCACAAGCTGCCATTCTTCATATGTAAGCCTAGATGGCGAGCATCAGCAGACCTGTTTCCTGGAGCAGGAAGCAAAATAGTACTTCAAACCAACCCAATCCTGCTCTTATTTTGCAGGGGGCAGGGCTTAAGATTTCCTTTGTGCATTAGGTGCAGCAGATTCGGAGATAGGAGTTCAAATCCCACCACGGCAGCTGGGGAAGTTAAATTCAGTTAAATAAATAAATCTGGAATAAAAAGCTAGTATCAGTAATGGTGACCATGTAACTAGCAGATTGTCGTTAAAAACCCATCTGGTTCACTAATGTCCTTGAGGGAAGGAAATCTGCCGTCCTGGCTTATATGTGACTCCAGACCCACAGCAATGTGGTTGACTCTTAACTGCCCTTTCAAATGGCCCAGCAAGCCACTCAGTTGTACCAAACCGCTATGACAAAGTACAATAATAAAACCGGACGGATTACCCAGCATCAACCTAGGCATTCGGACACAACAAAAAGGTAGGTGGAGAGAGCATCAGCACAAGGGCAAAACCTCGTCCTCACCAATCTACCTATCCTTCTATGACAGTATTGGTAGGAGTGACCAAACACAGTCCTTGAGGAAACAAAGTCCCATCTTCACACTGAGGACACCCTCCATCGTGTTGTGTGGCACTACCACCGTGCTAAATGGGATAGATTCAGAACAGATCTAGCAAATCAAAACTGGGCATCCATCAGCAGCAGAAGAATTGTATTCCACCACAAATGTAACTTCATGGCCCGGCAAATCCCTCATTCTACTATTACCATCAACCCTGGTTCAATGAGGAATGTGGAAGAGCATGCCAGGAGTAGCACCAGGTATACCAAGTGCCAACCTGGGGATGCTACAACACAGGACTACATGCATGCTAAACAGCAGAAGCAACATGCTATAGACAGAGCTAAGCGGTCCCACAGCCAAAGGATCAGATCAAAGCTCTGCAGTCCTACCACATCCAGTTGTAAATGGTGGTGGACAATTAAACAACTAACGGGAGGAGGAGGCTCCATGAACATCCTCATCGTCAATGTTGGTGGAGCCCAGCAAGTGAGTTCAAAAGACAAGGCTGAAGCTTTTGCAACCATTTTCAGCCAGAAGTGCTGAGTGAATGAATCATCTTGGCCTCCTCCTGAGGTCACCACCATCACAGAAGCCAGTCTTCAGCCAATTCGATTCACTCCATGTGATATCAAGAAACGGCTGAGCGCACTGGATACAGCAAAGGCTATGGGCCCCAACAACATCCCGGCTGCAGTGCTGAAGGCTTGTGCTGCAGAACTAGCCCACCTCCCCTTGACATTCGGTGGCATTACCATCATCGAATCCCCCACCATCAACATCCTGGGGGTCTCCATTGACCAGAAACTTAACTGGACCAGCCACATAAATACTGTGGCTACAAGAACAGGTCAGAAGCTGGGTATTCTGCAACGAGTGACTCACCACCTGACTCCCCAAAGCCTTTCCACCATCTACAAGACACAAGTCAAGAGTGTGATGGAACACTCTCCACTTGCCTGGATGAGTGCAGCTCCAACAACACTCAAGAAGCTTGAAACCATCCAGGACAAAGCAGCCTGCTTGATTGGTACCCCATCCACCACCTTAAACATCAACTCCCTCCACCACCAGCGCACCGTAGCTGCAGTGTGTACCATCTATAAGATGCACTGCAGCAACTCGCCAAGGCTTCTTTGGCAGCACCTCCCAAACCCCTGACCTCTTCCACCTAGAAGGACAAGGGCAGCAGGCACGTGGGAACTCCACCACCTCCAAGTTCCCCTCCAAGTCACACACCATCCCGACTTGGAAATATATCGCCGTTCCTTCATAGTTACTGGGTCAAAATCCTGGAACTCCCTCCCTAACAGCACTGTGGGAGTACCTTCACCACACAGAATGCAGCGGTTCAAGAAGGCAGCTCACCACCACCTTCTCAACGGCAATTAGGGATGGGCAATGAATGCTGCCCTTGCCACCAATGCCCACATCCAGTGAATGAATAAAATAAAAATCATAAAATGTATTTATAAATAAAGTGGTTAATAATCCATGGCTCCAACAGCAGATCCCGGTTGTTGGTCGGTGCAGGAGGCTCTGCGGAGATGGGAATTCTGGTGGGATCTGGATTTCCTCAGCCCTAGCCTCCCTGTCACCCAGTGATCTTGGTGTTAGGATGTACAGTTTGCTCCAGTCAAATGACCATAATGTTAAAATTTAAATGGAGCCCGTAGTGCTGGCTGGCCAGGGATGTGTCTGCCTGAGCCACATTACCATGTCATCCTTTCTGTAGCAAGCAACCAAGAGATGCTCACATTGGCATGGGTGCCTGGGGATGACATGCAAATTACTTGACCCCACCCTAACCCCGAATACTCTAGCAGGGTCAGGAGCCTGTTCCGCCATACTTACGTCAGTGGATTTTCAAGGCCAACATTGTCTACGATTTTGCTACATCTAGCGCTGAGAAAAAAATCTTTCTTCTTGATGTCCACACACGCACTTTCTGGCAGCTATTATTGGATAACCATTAGAAGCAGGAACTCTAGCTAGTTTTTCATCACCTTAACCCAGAGGCACCGAGTGCTATTGTAGCAACCCACCCCCACCCTGATTGAGATCAAGTTAATGATTAACACAGACTAGAAGTCAAATCTTGTTCTGTTCAACTCATACATGCCAACCTAGAAAACTAGTAAATGTTGACCAAAAATGCTCAACAGGTAACAACTCAAGAATAGCCCTAACATTTCAAAAATAAGTAGTAACACGAGCGTTGTGACTTAAGATGCCAATGGCCCTGAAAATGTGCGTTTGTTGGAGAGTTTTGACTGCAACAGTAAAGCAATATGATTTGGAGGCTAATTCTCAAAACCCTGAAGTTGCTGATCCAAGTAGGAAGCTCCAGTTTCTACACCGTCCTTACACCAGTGTGCACGTGCTAATGAGTTTGTTAGCTGAGCAGTTCCAAGGAATTTCTCCGCAACGAAACTTAATTTCTGTTCGATGCGTTAAATGATCCGGAAACTTCTCAGCAACAGACCCGAGCAGCGGGAAAGAACTTTTAAAAAAGGCGTGTACAGCACTGAAAACTTTTGCTCGTTTCTTACATTTGCCTGCATTTTTGGAGATTTTTTTGTTTTTGCTTTGGAGAGCTATTGAACTATACTGTAAGGGATACTTTCCCCTGCTGGGAAACTGAGCATTAGAAAGAATGAGCTTTTCCACTTCCTCTACATGTTGCACATGCTGCCCCTTCACATCCCAGCTAAGCAGTTCTGGGACCTCAATAAGCATTTTACCAGGTTTGGACAGGAAAAAAAAAAGCCAAGAATGCATCCGAGGTGGCTCCAACACCCGAAAAATGGTGATCGGATTCTCCTAAATGTTAAGCACCATTATTGGGCCAATTCCAGGGCATCACTGCCTGAAACAAGATCTCCACTCAAAATCTCTGGCTTGACATGGAGGAAAATCCCCCTATCTGTTCCATGACACGCTCTCTCCTTCATAAACTCCATCAAAGATCAATGGTGCACAGAAACATCCAACAGTGTCCCTGATCCTAATGATCTGGAGGGAAACCTGTGCTGCACTGAAGGTGTCCGTGGGCCATGTTGGTCCTCGGTGGCTCAACAGTGATGTGCCTGATGATCTCCGAGCCATCAGCTTCAAGGGATGGCATGAAAGAGGAATTACTGGATTGGGATAACTGCTCCACCCGTGCCAGATCATGTCCTTGCAGCAGCTAGCCAATTTAATATCACCCAACTTAACTACATTCGCTACCTATAGGTACGTCAGTTCATCCAAGATGCCACTGTGCTCTGTAAAATCCAGTGCAAACTGACCGCATTAGAGCTTGCCATCTAAACACAAAGCCACCCTACAGGCTCACCTAAACCCCTCTACTCCGTAATGTCCATCTTTGCACCAGATGGGATGCACAGCCTTTATCGTTCCTGGGAGTACAATCTAGGTGATCCACTTTCGAGGGAAGACTGGGAGCAGGATCCGAGTCTGGCCCTCACACACTATCTACAGTAGAATGAGAAAAGTCAACTCAGAATTCTCACTTGCCTCGTGCTGCAGAAAAAAATTCCACCTGATCTTGGCAGATGAATGCTGACAGAACTGTTGCTGAAAGGACACAGTCCTGCATACATTCTGGTCCTGCTCCACCCTCCAGGACAGATGCTGGAGGCTACTGAAGCTATAATAAACCTAACCATCTCTCGCAACCCAAACAAATAGTTGCTCAGCCTGCTGCTGGCACAGTAAGAAACCTCTACCGCTGGCAAGTTTACAAAGATCTCATTCCTGGCAGCAAGCAGATGCTTCTCGCTGTTGTGGAGCTGTCCAACGAACATGGTCTAGGCACATGTGGGACATCTGCCGGCCAGACCAAGTAACGTACAGGCTTGCGCATAGACCTCGAGAGAAAGAACATAAGAAATAGGAGCAGGAGTAGGCCATTTGGCCCTTCGAGCCTGCTCCACCATTCAGTATCATGGCTGATCTTCTAACTCATCTCCACTTTCCTGCATTATCCCCATATCCCTTGATATTCAAAAATCTAGCAATCTCTGTCTTGAATATACTCAATGACTGAGCCTCCACAGCCCTCTGGGGTAGAGAATTCCAAAGATTCACCATCCTCTGTGGTAATTTCTCGTCATCTTAGTCCTAAATGGCCAACCCCTTATTCTGAGACTGTGACCCCTGGTTCTAGACTCCCTAGCCAGGGGAAACATCCTCCCTGCATCTACCCTGTCAAACCCTGTAAGAATTTTGTATGTTTCAATGAGATCACCTCTTATTCTTCTAAACTCTAGAGAATATAGGCCTAGTCTACTCAATCTCTCCTCATAGGAAAATCCCCCCATCCCAGGAACCAGTCTGGTGAACCTTCGTTGCACTCCCTCTATGGCAAGTATATCCTTCTTTAGGTAAGGAGACCAAAACTGTACACAATACTCCAGGTGTGGTCTCACCAGGGCCCTATATAATTGCAGTAAGACGTCTTTACTCTTGTACTCAAATCCTCCTGTAATAAAGGCCAACATACCATTTGCTTTCCTAATTGCTTGCTGTACCTGCATGTTAACTTTCAGTGATTCGTGTACAAGGACACCCAGGTCCCTCTGAACACCAACATTTCCCAATCTCTCACCATTTAAAAAATATTCTGTTTTTCTATTTTTCCTACCAAAGTGGATAACTTCACATTTCTCCACATTATATTCCATTTGCCATGTTCTTGCCCACCAGGAGACACGGGAATCCCTTCTTGTGGGCCAGCACCATACCCAAAGTTTCCACAATTAGAACCTGCTGAGGGGACAGTCTCCAGTATCCCAGCACAATGCTGACCAGGATCTATTGCTACTGTAGCCTATTGCGGCACCTCCCCATCACCCTCCCTCTTGCCCTCTCAAGCCCACTGCACCCCCGACCAGCAAGGACCCCAGCCATGTTACTGCACATCCTTCACACTAACTACAGAACTGTATTTGGCCCTCCCTACATTTACCTGCAAATATTATGAAACATTATGAAACATATATATGTACTGTTTATGAGATCAGGGGGAAAAAATTCAGTATCGCCCATTTGGGGCGCAATTATCGGCCGGGCGCAAAGATTAGCGCCTGGCGCTAATTATCGCCTCCAACTGCAAACTTGGCTTTTATCGCCCCGGGAAGTGATTGGAGCGCTAAATCAGGCGCAAAGGCCGAGGAGCGAGGCGCTACCTCAGAGCGCTGGCGAAGCTCATGTGATATCAGTCAGCAATGGAACAGAGACACAATGGCGCCGGCCAGTTCTTAAAGGGGAGGGTTGATCTTGCTCTCCATCCACATCCTGCTCATTGCAGCCTTGAATCTCGGCCTGGAGAGACCTGTACATCAAATCTGCTGGAAAGAACAATGGAGAGAGCCAGGGAAAGAGCTCAGAGTGCAGCCCCCACAGTCTCTTCTAAATAGATGCAAGGAAGGGCAAATCAAAATGAACCTGCAAAGTGCTGCTCAGTACCCAAAACTCCTTCACACAGCGTTGAATCTCTCCAGAAGTCTCTCTCTCTCTCTCAGAATGTGTGGTGCAAAAATGTCACCAACAAAAAAAGGCAGGAAGCGTTCGCCTTTAAATAGCGCTCCCCCAGTCCCTTCCTGACTGCAAAACGCTCCCCTCAACCGGTCATTGCTAGCGGCAGGCGGTAAGGCAGGGGGCGTCACTCAATATCCGCTCCGGGGCGCTACGCACTCGACTGACGACACGATCTGCCGGCGCAGGAGATCGTGGCGGTAGTGTTTAGCGCCGCCGCAAAATATCTAGTTAATTTCGCGAGCGGCGCAAACATCGCCGTGCCCGGGCGCTAGTTGCTTTGCGCCCCATTAGCGCCCTCTTAAGGCGCTAACGGGAGGCGCAACCAACTGAATTTTTCCCCCATGTCTTGAGAGCGTGTAAACTTCTCATATATTTAAAAAAATCCCAGTAAGAATCGAGAGAAAGTAAGGTGAAAATTTTTTTTTTTATTGCAAAATTATAAAACACATTTATAAAAAAGTCCGAAAATCCTTGATCCCTCTCTGCAGCACTGGATGACCACTTGTGAACAGTGGCAGGCTCTTCAGCTGATTGGCCCCCTTTATATTTGCAAAAATAAAGAGGCCTTGACTATCTTAGAAATTCTTCTCATCCGTAACTGATTGTATTAACAATGTCCAAGAAACAAATAGTCTACAAATTACTCACCACTCGCCATGCCACCAAGGTCATGTCTTCATTTATATTCGACTCACAAAACAGTGTTATGGTATCTCCAACTATTGCAGTCACTGTGGGCATTGCATTAACTGGAAAAAAAAACAGAAGTACAATTATTATTTTACACTTACATAAAAAATAGGGACGTCTCTATCTAACTGTTTTTTTTAATCTATCTCTTATCAGGCTCAGGTACAGCAACAGGAAGACCACCTAGCCTGACATACTAGTATATCCCAGCTCAGGTTCTGGTCCCCATCCCAGCTATCTCCCCCTTCTCAGGTTGAGTCCTCACCTCCATCCCCTTCTTCCAGGCCCAGGCCTTCCTCTTCCTCTTTTTAATCCAAAGACAGAAGTTATTTTCGATAGCATTCAGAGGGGGAGAACCTCATGTTTAGATCCAAGTCTTCATGGCAGGTGAGGAGGAAAAGGAAAGTGAGTACTACATAGAGAGAGAAACAGAGAATGAGAAAGCAGCATATAGAATGTGCACGTGAAGCATATAAATAATGGAAGATTTACAGAAGAGAGCGTGAGAGGCCTACAGAGAGACTGAGAAATATACAGGAGAGTAAACAGAAGGCCAGAGAGATTCACAGAAAGGATGAGAAAGAAAGGGTAATAAAAAGTCAAAGACAAGCAGAAATACAGAGCTGACAATGAGAAACTGTGATGAGGTTAATGGGCGCTTGTCCTGTGTGCAACAACTTCTCACTAATTTCACTGGCCATTGCAGGCATCCTGCATCTCATAAGAATTATATTCTTTATATAATGAAGCTAGCATCTATTTTCAAGGATGATGACCACTCCACAACCCTTACTGTTTAAATTGATAATTTTTCAACTCGAAGCATTTCCTGCTCCCTCCATCATTGAGCCTTGAGCCATCTTGCAATACAAAACAATGCGGAACACCTCTAACCAAACACCTTTGTTTTGCTATATCTCTCCCTACCTTTGAAAGCCTCCTTAAAACCTAACTATTCAACGATGCCTTCCCTAACCTCCTTACCTCTTCTCAGAGCTGATGCCGAACGATGAAGAACCTTAGAACGCATTGTTATGTTAAATGTGGTGTACAAGTACAAGCTATTGTTGTATGAGGGGCTTAAATAAGAACAGATTATTGTCCAAGATGTAACATTTAAAAATGAGCGTGGATCACAGTAAGGTTCCTCCATGATCTAGGATGAGGCACTAGAAGATTATCCGAATAAGGCATAATGCAAATTCTATTACAATCCAGCGCAACATCTCCATTTATACATACATCACTGTGTGGACACAACTGTGTGGCATAAAACAATGTGTTTTCATTACTTT
This sequence comes from Squalus acanthias, assembly GCA_030390025.1. Taxonomy (NCBI): domain Eukaryota; kingdom Metazoa; phylum Chordata; class Chondrichthyes; order Squaliformes; family Squalidae; genus Squalus; species Squalus acanthias. The sequence continues at coordinate 145,994,902 of CM059429.1, forward strand.
CAATTCGTGGTAACACATGGGCTCACGCATGTGTACTTTGATAGCAAACTGCATCATTAACCGTCCATACCATTTCACCACTTGCAAGCACCGCCCCCACTGCGGCTAATGAATGCTCTTCAAAGTAATGTGGAAATATTTTAGGATTTGTGCGCGCTCATTGTTGAAAAGAACAAAACCCAGCAAAAACCATTAGGAACTATCACAAAGAAAAATTGTTTTCAAATGATCTTTGACTTTGATAAAAAGAAGAAAGCTGTTATTGCAATCACCAGAGGAGTGTCCAGTATATGAAAAAGTAACTACAAAAAGGTGAAGTAAGAATTTTATTAATAATAGAAAGTATACAGCTGGCACACTGGCTGCTGACTCAGCCAGAACAAGAAGTCAGTAGGAGCATCAACCTCCTAAAGAAAAAAGCCGTATTATTTACATACATTTCATTGCCCCCCCGGGTCAGCTTTAGTGGCTCATTAATTAATAATATATACATAACTGGAGTTTTGTTACAGTGACGTTACTGCGGTTTATGATCAGTATTGTCCTCTCGGGCGGGCAGATAGGACCTGGGTCTCACCTGGGTAAAAATTAAATCACAAAGGTGGTGGAAACAATCCGTTCCAGACTTAAATAAAAACAGAAAATGCTGGGAATGCTCAGCAGGTCAGGCAGCATCTGTGGAGAGAGAAACCGAGTTAACGCTTCAGGTCGATGACCTGTCGTCAGAACGGTCATCGAAATAAAATGAAGAAAGATGAAGTTCTGGGGAAAGGTCATCGACCGGAAACGTTGACTCGGTTTCTCGCTCCACAGATGCCGCCTGACCCGCTGAGCATTTCCTGCATTTTCTGTTTTTATTTCAGATTTCCAGCATCCGCAGCATTTTGCTTTGGCATTCCAGACTTAATGTTTCAAAATGTAAACCATTAGGAGTATAAAGTATTAGAAATGTATAAAACAGTGAACGTGAATTCTGAGAGAGCACAATGAGCAACCAGTGTCATTGAATTTAATGTTTTTGCAGTACCGGCTTCGTGGCACAAGGTGCTGCTATGCTTCCATTTGCTGCTCTGTAACGTATGTACAGAGTGTCTCAAAGTTGGAATAGGCCAATGTGCACTCATTTTTCTATCATCTTTGTTTTTTTTGCTTGAGGTTTAACATTGAACTTTGTACTGCTATTGCCATTTAACTTGTGCCACTGATTGTTTTTTTTAGGGCAGGGGTGGGGGAGGGCACACTACTATAAAAATAGTCCCTTTCCCAACCTAAAACTTTATTTCAATCACAAAAATTCCCTCAGGGCATCAGCATTCAGGCGAGTGTAGCTGATTTCCCTCAGTTTTTTTTTTGCTTCTTTTCCCCCCCCACCCCCCAAAACGAGGTGCAGCTCGCCTTTCTAGGATATTGGGGTAGATTTTTTGCGCGTCTGCATCCATCGAGCGGCAGCTCGCCACCCACCTGATGGAGGGGGTCTGAGGCCCGATACGTTTTCTTGGTCAGGCAGGACCTCATTAGAATTCCGTTAATGAGCTGCCTGCACTTTTAGAACAACTCGGCAATCAGAATGGGAGGAAATCTGGTGACACCACCACAAGCCCAGCCAGTGATAAGTTAAGGGGGTGGGGGGGTGAGTGGGCAGGGAAGAGGCTGTCCCAGAGGGTCAGCATCGGGGCAGTTGCTTTTTGTGGGGCCAGTGACCCCACAAAATTTTTTTTAAAATTTTTTTAAACATTATTCCAAGTGCCCTGTAGTGGTCCCTTTATGGTCTGCTGGTAAGGGCACTCAATGCCAAACACCAGTGGGCGGAGCATACACAGCACACGGTCCACCCATTGGTACTTCAAAATTACATCAAGGTCCTTTTGCTGATTTGTTTTGTCGAATAAGGCTTCCGCCTGTTGCGGGGGCTAACTGGGCTTCCCATTTCAAGGCTCCCCCCCCCCCCCGCCCTCACCACCAAGATGGGATGTCGATGGGAATGAGGCTGTAAGTGCTGCGCTGCTATTTTGATCGGGATATTGCTGCATTCCCACCCAGCCCATTGTTCTAATAAAATGAAGAAACGAGCATGAGAAAGACAGGTCCAAGACAGAAGCATCTATTCTTGAATTTTGTATTTGTTATTCTCCTCAGACTAAGATTATGTTGTCCCCATTATTAATGAGTCATGTTAAAAATCACCACCTGCTCTTACACCAGCTTTTGTTGTCTGCACAGTGAGTGGAGTGGGGGGGGGGGGGGGGGCCATCAAACTTCCTATAAAACAATTTATCTTCAGTAAGTGGTGAATCTAGAAACATTAGACAGGTTAGTTACGTGACTGTCTGGTTTTCTCTCATTCTGTTTTTATATTCTTGCTGGGAGAGCTCATTTAGGTCCAATAACACTCAATACAACCAATCTCATCGGTATCCAGCACAATTCTGCAGATTAAATGTTCATCTGCAGGATGGTGCACTTGTATTTTTACACAGATATTTTTTTCCACCACATGCCGATATCTGCTGCCTGATTAGTCACATGCAAATCATAACATTTAAATAGAATGGCCGGAATTTGCTGTTGGGTTGATGGCGAACTGGCAGCGTTCACCTGTCATTCCGCCTTTGAAACTGACCGCAACGTCGGGATTTGGCGCATGCGGAAATCCTGAAGTTGCGGTCCGTCACTGACGGCTCCGACACAGGCTGCGCCGTGCGCCCCCGCCCCCACAGAACCAGCAATCAGCCAAATCAGGGAAACTGGCAAAAACTTCGGCTCTCCCGTAGCAAGTACGCTGTTAAATTCCCCGCTAAAAGTTAGACCCAAAGGGATTAGGTGTAACTGGGGTTTTAACAGCGTTATTATTGCTAAACAAATATTAAGGGTCTGGAAAACTAATTTTAATTTGGTGCAGTGTGAAATTTGTCCATTTTAATAAAAATGAAAATTTAAGAAATGTTTCAAAAAAAATGTTTTAAAATTTCTTTTTAAAGTTTGTCCATCCTTATTTCAGGTTTGCCTTTTCCCCATATGAGCGCCTCAATTTTTCTTTTGCTCTCTCAACATTTTTAAAAAGTTAGAATTTTAAGAGCTTACTCACTTCCTTGTTCGCTGTGTGAGAATTCTGCCTTTTGATTGGCTGCTTAGACAGCCTGTTGACGTCACAGCAGCTCGCATAAGGGGATCCCCACTATACTTCGTTTCGTTGAATTGAAGGTCGGATAACCCGCAGTTCTCGACACAGGGATCGCGAGATCCTTGTGGTGTGAAACGTACTTCGGGGCCAGCAGCGAACACCTTCGCTTCGCTGCTGCCCGCAAATTCCGGACCCATAACCTTTTTCACAGAATCAGAGAAATTTATTTATAAAACAAGCATATTCGGCACATTGTCAGTGCTAGCTCCCCACCACAGCTATCTATCATTTACATATTTATCAGAGTTAACCGTAATTAGGGAAAAGTAGATATAAATGACTGGGGAACATGGAGCTTTACCAGAATATACACAAATATTAATAACTGCATAACAATTTATTATTAGCTATCATTAGTGCTATTATTGGACTAACGTATAACATTACGTCCTCCCAGATTAATGTTGTAATATGTCAATGTTCTAACATGTCAAGAATACAATATTAACATGAAAAAGTGTTGCTATGAAATTGCAAAGTGTTTATGGGGCTGTTTTTGGGTGGGAGTCCAGAGTACTCCAAAGTTTTGGATGCTCGAACGGGACCTGCTGATATGCCATAGGAACAGGAGTAGGCCATTCAGCCCCTCGAGCCTGTTCCATCATTTAGTTGGATCATGGCTGATCTGTACCTCAACTCCATTTACCTGCCTTTGCTCCATATCCTTTGATACCACTCTGGATGGTGTCTGACCAAAGCTCTGCACAACTCAAGCACCCTTTCCTCACTTATGTATTCATACCCCCTTGTGATAAAGGGCCAACATTCTATTAGACTTGTTAAATTACTTTTTTTTTTTAATAACCAGCGCACTAGCCTTTAGTGATTTGTGTACATCGACACTAAATTCCTTTGCTCCTCCAGAGCTCCTAATCTCTCACCATTAAGAAAATATTCCAAATTGCCTTTCTTGGTTCCTCACACTTCCCTACATTGAACTCCAGGCTCTTTCCCCTGTGCACCCACATTATTATTAATTACGTACCGCTCTGGTAGGCAATTTTGGGGGGTAATTTAATGAATTTGCACTACCAACGCAGAGCTTTGCGTGCTAGGAGAGTATAGTGGGATTCAGCAGGCCCAGTAGGGATTTCCCATCCCTTATGGGTGGAAAATCCTGCAAAGCTTGCTGACCCTCTGCATACGAGTTTCCACAATGGACTGTTGAAATGGACAGAAGATCCTGCGACACCCACTAAGCTCTAAGCCCAGATTCCTGCTACGCACTCCCAGTATTCAAAGCTCTGCTCCTGGAAGATGACTTAGTATAAGCTTCTGCATTGTTCTGCACTCCTGCTACAATGTTTGTTATACTCCCCCCTCCACATTACGTCTATACCCATAAATAGTTGCAGTCTTGCCCTCTCAAAGCCAGGAACCTTTGAGGCCTGTTATAGATGCGACTGGTTCTCTGGCTATAACCATTTAACTCAGCTCAGAACAAGAATCGACCTTGGGACTTCCTCGTTTGCATGGCTCAGCTACAATTACTGGATAAACTCACTCAGCTATTGTGAACTCCTTCAAATACAAGTAACTCGCTGTTTAAAATCCTTGCGGTAGCCTTGCTGTTAATTATTTTACTCGTCTCACCTCCTGATCCAACTTTGTTTCAAAACAATGCTGAGGAAAAGAGATTGGTATTTTGTTCCATGTGAAGGATTACATACCCGACGCTGAATGCGAGATAAAAATCACCACAGACTTTCTATTGTTTTGCATTTCTTTTGCTCCAAGACAATTATATTAATGCATTGCAGATTACCACAGCAACAGAACACTGCTCTCAAAGCACATGGATTATTTAATAACTTTTAGACTCATTGTGGAATTTTTCCTCTTTTCTGGGGCCTTGTAACAGTTTTTATTACCCTGGGTATAAGCCCAGTGGTTTCTTCCGACAACCACCACTTCATGTCACTGTGGACCATTACACTGTGGAATAATTGTGAATGAATGCTTAATGTTTTGTCTGAAATTCCTCTTTCAGCCATTTTAGCAGAAGCTTTCCAACCCGCTTAAAATAAACAGGTTAAGGAATCTGCTAAAATACTTCAGAAATTATCCTACAGCATAATTTCAAGGCTCACAAATTATTTTTCTGCGATTAACGTCTGGGGAACATTTAGTTCCCGGATACCAAGCACAGGAATAGGGCGGAGGTCCGAATTGGCATGATGCCAGATCTCTGCCCCCCTCGTCATTGCCCAGGGACTTCTTTCGGGGGGGGGGGGGGGCGGTCCAGAGGATCATAGAGGGGGATACAGGAACTACATAAGAACATAACATAAGACATAGGAGCAGGAGTAGGTCACTTGGCCCCTCGAGCCTGCTCCGCCATTCAATAAGATCATGGCTGATCTGATCTTGGCCTCAACTCCACTTTCCTGCTCCACTCCCCATAACCCTGGACTCCCTTACCATTCAAAAATCTGTCTATCTCCACCTTAAATATATTCAATGACCCAGCCTCCACAGCTCTCTGGGGAAGAGAATTCCAAAGATTCACGACCCTCAGAGAAGAAATTCCTACTCATTTCCGTTTTAAATGGGTGCCCCCTGCGCAAGACCCACAGGTAAATGCCTTTCTTTTCCACAAGGACGTTAGACCAGGATAGGTGCTGGAGGCTTTCTGGGTGTCTTTATTGGATAGCACCCAGAAGGTCCCAAACAACAGCAGTCATTGCCAGTGCTGCAGATCTCTTAGTCCTGCAGTAGCGGTCATCCTTCCCCCTCACATCCAGCTGCTAGGGCCCAGGGGAGGGGGTATGACCAGGCCATTCAAAATAACCCAACTCACCTAACTCACCAAATTCGGTGTACTGAGGCCTGGAAAGGCATATTCTGCTTCAGACATGCTGTAGCTGTCCTGTTCCCAGCCAGAGGGCTCTGGAATAGCAGCCCTTGGTAAATAGAGTTTTGTTCTTTCTCAATGTTCTTCCTTCATTTGCTGAAATTACTAACCCCAAGGGCACCAAGGGTATTAGGTCCAAGTGACTTTTCTCCATATATGTGATCCTAGATAGTAAATGGGGGTAGTCAATTTTACCATTGAGCACATCACTGCAAGCTCAGATCTTGTCTTCACCTGACTTCCACACAAGCATACTTTCTGGCAGGGATTCCAATATAGATCACCATTCAGCAACTCCTAGAGGAAAATGGGGTTGTATGGTCATTGGGCTTGAGACTGATGCTCCTCATTATTGAATTGCCTGCTGACATTGTCTAGGTTCCCGTGTGAAAAATGGCAACTTAAGTGAAGTGGGTGGCTGGCAAGCACTCTGGCATCAATGTCTCCAGGCGAGGAGGACGACAAAAATAAATCGGTGGCATAACACTGGGTCTGTGCCAAGGTGCCAAAAAGAGAGGCGCCCTGGCTGTTTCATACGCCCCATCCACCTACATGGCCTGCAATCTTTCTCATGAACCACAATGGAGGAGTGGGAACTTTGTTGAATCAATTCACTCTGGAGGATCAAATTGATCCTAATTCAGTGACAAACAGAGAAGTAATACCATGTTATATAATCTGCAGTACACATCAGTTAGAATAATCCATCTAAATAACAATGGTTTTCTGAGATGTATCATGTTTCCCTACCAATACAGTGCAAATTACTGCGTGCATTCCATCCAAAATGCAGTTCACTAAATGCAGTCTTACTCCTGATAATGCAAAGTAATTTTTTTCACAACAAAAATTCAAATTAACCTGTAATTCAAATTAACCAACATTAATAAAATGGCAATATAAAGGGGGAATTTTAAAGACCCAAAACGAGTGGGTTTGGGTCGGATGGGATGTTAAAAATCTCAAACCCAACCCACCCACTTCCGGTTTTAACGGAGGTGGGACAAGGGGAGGGGGGCGCGCGCAGGCAACCAACCCGCTCCCAGGAGGCGGGTGGCTAGTTTAAATATTTTAATGAGGCTACGTGCCTCACATTTTTTCTCCATTTTAACCCAGGTTTAACCCTGGCCAGCCGGGTTTCTTGGGGCTTGGGACACCTGGCAGCTGAAGGTAGGTGAGGAATGCTGGACCCAGCAGGTAAGAGCTTTGCCAGCACTGCTTATGGGCCAAGAGGAGCAGGAGTGCTTCCCCCAGCACACCAAGCTTACCTGTAAACCACTCCCATGATTGGCTCACATGCCCCACCCTGCGATTGGCTGACCCCCCGAGCCATGATTTCCCACCGACCGTCCTTTCTGATCTCCCCACACCCCCCCCCTCCCCCCACCCCTTTCCGATCACTCTCTCCCTCCTCTTCGCTCTGCTCCCCAGCTGCAGCCTGGTGCCAAAGGCCTACCCACAATCTGGCTGGCTGCGGCTGGGAAGCAGAGACAAAAAATGTTAAATCAGATCCTGCCGTTATATTCGGCAGGACCTGAAGGAAACCCGTTCTTCCGGGTTCCCGAACGCAAAGCAGCCGTCCCACCCCCCCACCCGCTTCCCTGTAAATACCGGGGGCCAAAGAAACAGTGCAAAAATAAAACAAAAATCCAGCAATTCAAATTAACTGACCTTGAATGAAGAGTACAGGTCCTCTGACAAAAATGTGCCATGAACATTTATTGTATTAGTGTATTTCTTTTTAATTTTTTTCTCTCTTTGAGGCTAGCTGTTGCTACCTATCACCAATCTTCCACGGGACCCAGAAGTTAGGGCAATTTGGGCTGCATCAATGGTGCTCTAAGATCAGTTAACACGGGGCGATAATTCAAAGGGGCCCAGATTTTTCCCCCTCCACTTACTCAATGGAGAATTCAGCCAAGTCACGTCCAGTTAAAACTGTCAGCTTTCTTCTCTGGTCTGATCTCTCATGGCAGCTATCTGCTCCTGTGACTATGTTCCTCACATTTGTAGTTTGTTCCTTGCCCCCCTCCTCCCCTTATCTGTGTGTATAACAAGGGTTTTGTTCCCTTCATGGCTGTGCCCCTCCCTATGGCTGCCTCTCCAATAGGTGATTTCCACCCGTCATGCCACGGCTCAGTACCTCACAGCAGCAGCAGGGATGGTGTTTTTTTTTGTCCATTTAAAACAGCTCATCATGGGACCGTCTGCAGTGGGTTAGCACAGTGTCCTTCCAACGAAGACTTGAATCCAGCCCTGATTGATGATACGGAAGTCTCCTCTCTCTACTTGCTAGCAATCCAATTACTAGCAGTCACTATCCAGAATCAGCAGTACTCAGCAATCTGACTTAGAGGTCACAATAATGGCTAATGTAGAACTGTACATTGGTGCAGTGAGGGGAACCTCTTCTGAGGTTGTGATTAAGGGGCATTGTTGAAGCACAACAGGGGCAGCTTTACCAAGCACCTAACCTATTCTAAAACTGACCAGATTGTCACTCAGTGTCAGGGTGAACTACTAAGAGTTTTCTATTCCTCAATGTTAAAATGCCTTGACATAATGAGCACAAAAAAATCAATGGATCTATTTTATCTTGGATAAAAGGAACCAAATTTTATTTCACAGATCTATTTTTTTTTAATTTATTAATTTTTAAATATGTATTAATTTTCTAGTGCAATCTACAGCAGCCAACTCAATTATAAATATCTGATCTTACCAAAGGAAACCTTTTAACGGTCCCCTGAAGTGCGTTGAAAGAATTATTATAGGAAAATGCTGTTTAAACAATATCACATGTTCTGCTTCTACACAATAGCTTTGATTAACTGAAACCAAGTAATGGAAACAGCTGCCACCCTGACCTGCCTTGTGTTTTTTTTTTAAAAACAACTGTGTAATGCAAAGTAGTTACCAGACTCTCGCAATACAGGGAAAAACATGGGATTGAAGAAAGCCAAGGCAGATTAAATTCATCACAAAAAACAGTTGCTACAGCAACTGTCAACCGTCAACTTCCTGTCACGTTCTATTTTTCTTGTTAAATATCACTATTAATTTTCCTCCCTCCCCTCCTCTCCTCTTCTGTAGGCCCTTTGATGGCATACAGCTCCATAAATGTCTTCTGGCACTCTGTCCAAATATGTTAACCTCAACAGTGAATGACGGCAGCCTTTTGAGCCAGGGAGGACATGACAGCTGAGCCCAATCTGGTATTTACTCAACACTCCAGGGTTGCTGAAAGGTGATCAGCAGAGGCAACCCTATCTGATGTTCACCTCCTCAGTCCAGGATTGCGGGGGTAATTTGTAGCACCCCTACCATTACCCTAGTTAAGGCCAGCTAACTCAGCATAGAGTGAGGAGTAAGCCTGCAATCTTCCTGGTCAATACGATTCAGCTACTCACTATATGGTTCAAATGCTCACTGCTCATCTGGAATTGGCCTAAGGGAAGTTCCTTGAACGATGAAGCTCTTAAAAGGACCTGAGGGGTTTTTTTTTTTTAACCCTTTTTTTGTTTTGTTCTATTTTTTATGTAAACACTTTTTATTTTATTTGCATTTTTAATGAAAAAAATCTTTTTTGGGGGGAGAATTTTTATTTCTTTCTCCCAACTCTTGGCCCCAAAAACTCAATCTGGTGTAAGAGCCACGATATACTCGCCAGTTACCTCTTGGGCGACTCCACAAAGTATGTGGTGTCAGAGAGAGGTCACTCTATTAACACAATCCTGGCACAAGCCAGAGGGGCAGGATCTGACATTCCGGCGTAGGATGCCTGCTTTTGGTGGGGTGCTCTCCCCCCAGAAAGATGTCCTCGGTGACTCCTCAGCCCCGTCATAAGTGGACAGAAAAATTAGTAAAATCTCAATCAGGCCTGACTCCACATACACTGGTGGCGAGCCAGTACACCACCTCTCATTCAGCGACTGCCCTGGCCAGGGTCAAAGAAACTCCCAGTCTGGGAGTCCCCTCCCCAGGCCACATCCTCCTCTGATGCGATGCAACAAAGGTTCACGCGATTGATCCCTGGGATGACAGGGTTGTCCTATGAGGAGAGATTGAGTAGATTGAGCCTATATTCTCTGGAGTTTAGAAGAATGAGAGCGGATCTCATTGAAACATATAAAGATACTGAGCGGGATTGACAAGTAGATGCGGAGAGGTTGTTTTCCCCTGGCTAGGACTAGCGGGCATAGTCTCAGGATAAGGGGCTGGTCATTTAAGACAGAGATGAGGAGGAATTTCTTCACTCAGAGGGTTGTGAATCTTTGGAATTCTCTACCCCAGAGGGCTGTGGATGCAGAGTCATTGAGTATGTTCAAGGCTGAGATAGATAGATTTTTGGACTGATGGGGAATCAAGGGATATGGGGATCAGGTGGGAAAGTGGAGTTGAGGTAGAAGATCAGCCATGATCTTATTGAATGGCGGAGCAGGCTCGAAGGGCCGTATGGCCAACTCCTGCTCGTAATTCTTGTGTTCTTATGATGCTTGTATCTTTTTTGCGGAGATGCCGGTGTTGGACTGGGGTGGACAAAAGTGAGAAGTCGCACAACACCAGGTTATAGTCCAACAGTTTTATTTGAAATCACAAGGGGCGAAGGGGCAGCAGCTCCGAAAGCTTGTGATTTCAAATAAAACTGTTGGACTATAACCTGGTGTTGTGCGACTTCTCACTTTTGTATCTTTTTTAGGGGTGGGCAGTCCTAGCTTAATTTACAGCTCTTCCACCACACTCCTGCCAGAAAGACGAGAGAACTTCACTAAAAGGGCCGTGGATATTTAGCCCCACTATGTTTATATGGAATTTAAAGTAGCTAACTACTGTTTGCTAATTCACCAAGAGTGCTTGGCAGTTGAGCAGTCAAGTTGAAATTAATGATGGGATTAAGTTGATAAAAGATGAAAGGCGGTTTACCAAGATCAGTAGACACTACTATCTGCACCAACCATTATGTTAGCAAACATACCTACCTGAATGAATGACAAAAGACAAGTGTGTCTACAGGCTTTGGGTCAGCACAAAGCCAGTTGCAGATCTGTTCAATATGCTGCAAGGACATCTTCAGACATCGGCCCATAAGTGCAGCATTTTGAGTGTCAGTCAAAAATGCACCTCCTCCCTCAACTTTGTTGCTGCAACCTCCAGTCAGATCTCCTGCACTGCTGTCCTCTGGAGGATACTGCCTTCAACTATTGCACAACGAGTTTTCAAACTGCCACAAACTTAGGTTAAACATAGAAACATAGAAGATAGGAGCAGGAGTAGGCCATTCGGCCCCTCGAGCCTGCTCCGCCATTCGATGAGATCATGGCTGATCATCCAAACTCAGTACCCTGTACCTGCCTTCTCCCCATATCCCTTGATACCTTTAGCTTTAAGAAATATATCCAACTCATTCTTGAATATATTTAATGACTTGGCCTCAACTACCTTCTGTGGTAGAGAATTCCACAGGTTCACCACTCTCTGGGTGAAGAAATTCTTCCTCATTTCTGTCCTAAATGGCTTACCCCTTATCCTTAGCTTATGACCCCTGGTTCTGGACTCTCCGACCATCGGGAACATTCTTCCTGCATCTAGTTTGTCCAGACCTGTCAGCATTTTATATGTTTCGATGAGATCCCCTCTCATTCTTCTATACTCCAGCGAGTATAAGCCCAATCTCTCCTCATATGTCATTCCTGCCATCCCAGGTATCAGCCTTGTGAATCTTCGCTGAACTCCTTCCATGGCAAGAACATCCTTCCTCAGATAAGGCGACCAAAACTGCACACAGTACTCAAGGTGTGGTCTCACCAAGGCCCTGTACAACTGCAGCAGGACATCCCTGTTCCTATACTCAAACCCGTTCGCTATGAAGGCCAACATACCATTTGCCTTCTTCACCGCCTGCTGCACCTGCATGCTTACTTCAGCGACTGGTGCACAAGGACACCCAGGTCTCGTTGCACTTCCTCTTCTCCCAATCTATTGCCATTCAGATAATAGTCTGCCTTTCTGTTTTTGACACCAAAGTGGATAACCTCGCATTTATCCACGTTATATTGCATCTGCCACGCTTCTGCCCACTCACCCAACCTGTCCAAATCATCCTGGAGTTTCTCAGTATCCTCCTCGGAGCACACACGCCCACCCAGCTTTGTGTCATCTGCAAACTTGGAGATATTACATTTAGTTCCCTTATCTAGATCATTAATGTATATTGTGAATAGCTGGGGTCCAAGGACCGAACCCTGCGGTACCCCACTAGTCACTGCCTGCCACTCGGAAAAAGACCCATTAATTCCTACTCTCTGCTTTCTGTCCGCCAACCAGTTCTCTATCCAAGTCAATACCTTGCCCCCAATCCCATGTGCCTTAACTTTACACGCTAATCTCTTATGCGGGACCTTATCGAAAGCCTTTTGAAATCAAATCTCATCAGGCAAATGCCTCCATGAGGATACAAATATAACATGCAATTAGCATACAGAAACAAAAATTCTGCTGCGTGAACAGACCCGAGGGTGTGCTATTGTACAGCCTACAATTATCTTCAAAATGGTAACGCAATTGGGTTATCAAAATTGGAGTTACCACAGAGCAAGTGAAAGGTGGAGGATCAAGCTGTCCCCAAGGAGAACGAAAACAATGAGATCGAGGTTGTAGAGTCATTTGCTCCACTAGAGCTGCAATCGGAGAAAGATCCGGTAATGCTAAGTTGCCCAAGCACAGGCACTGGCGAATGCAGTTCCCAGTGAGCTGGCCCTCTAAGCACCATGCCCAGCATTATTCTCTACTTAACCTCATCTACCATGAATCACCATTCATTCATCTCCTACAGAAGTAAAAATGAACACACAGAACAAAATAGGAACGTAAATCAAATAATTTATTACCCTAGCAGTGATCTTTGTTTTGTAAATTTGTAACTTTTCAACAATCTTTCATTTTTGTGACCGTGTGCAGTGAGCATCTCCGATTATCTAATTTAATACTCCTCTAGTAGGGTGCTAGCCTAGTAGGAGAACGCTGAGGGACGTCACGGAGTGGCTTCTGCAATGGAGGTGGTTCTTTGCCTTCTCCTGTTGGATCATAAGATAGCCCTGCTACTGCAGGGACTATGTCTGATGCTAAAGTGGTGACCAGTGTCTGCCTTCTTTCTGGCTCAGCATGGGTCAGTTAAATGGGTGGCTGGGTGCTATTGGAGTTAAACCTCTGCAAAAGGTAGGAGGTGAAAAGAGAAAATAATAAAAATATCAAAAACAGCAAAATAATAGGGCAAAACAGGCAAACAAAATAAAACAGCTGGCTAAGTGCAACTAGTACCAATAAACAAAGAAAATCTGTCAGTCCCAAAACAAGTCAACTTGCCTGGAATGAAGATGTCACTTCTCTAAGGCAAACCGTGCAAAATGAGGGGTAGGGAAGCTGTACCCTCAGCTTCATCATTTTAAAGCTTCTGCTGAACCTGTTCTGCACCATCACAGAGTCTCAAGTGACAGCAGCCCAGCCTCACTGGTAAAACCTGCCTGCATGATCCCAGTGCTGAGTCTTTGCAACCAGTGCATCTCATAAAAAATGCCCTTTTAATTCCTTGACCTTATAAAAAAAAACACAAAAAAAATTAAAAATGATGACAGTCATTACAAACAGTCACCAAATTAGCAGCCCACTGATGACCACTTCTACCTGGACTCATGCTTTGTTGTTATTAAAAAAAACATTTCACCAATCCCACAGAGGTTTAAAAAAAAACAAACACTGTTCCTAGTTTATACAAAGTCATGCCAAGTTTAAAATGCTTAATTTCCTGGTGTTAAGCTTCCAAAAGTCCACAGACCTGGGAGGAGCCATTTTTGGAACTACATGTACTTTTCACCATTATACGTGACTGGCTCTAAGTCAGAGTCCTATTTGGTTGGAGATCTTTTTCAGAAATAGTCAGACACACAGATTTTGGAGCTTTATTCCACAAGATTTCTCTTTAAAGTCTATGGCTTCATGGGTAATGCAATGTCCCGCGCGCTCAAACAGATCAGGAAGACCCCAGCATCGTCCCCTGTCGTTAGCTCATGGTACCACTTGGAATAGCAACAATCAGCTCAGTATTCCTAGTTTAGAGTGGGAAAACAAAACATGAAATCCACTCAGAATCCACATCCACAGAATCATAGAATTTTACAACACAGAAGGACCCACTGGTCCATCATGCCTGTACCAGCTCTCTGAAAGTGCTACCCACTTAATCCTATACCCTTTTTAATTTTTTTCAAATATTTATCCACTTCTATTTTAAAAGTGCTTCCCCTACTGTTTCTTGTAGAGCATTCCATATCCTAACAAACCTGTGCAAAAAAAAAATCTCCTACCCTTTGTTCTTTTGATGTTTTAAAAATAAATTCAAGATGTGGACCATCCTGGCAAGTTCACATTTGTTACTCACCTCTAGTTGCCCCGAGAAGGTGTAGTGGGCCGCCTTGAATTTAAATTTTACACACTCTACTTACCAATTCACCGACTGGTGGAAATAGTTTTTCCCTATTTGCCTCATCAAAGTCCCTCATAATTTTGAACACCTCCATCAGATCTCCATTTTTTATGATGGAAAGAGCCCCAATTCCTCTAGTCTTTCCTCATAACTAAAGCCTCTCATCCCTGGTAACATTTTAGTGAATCTCTTCTGCACCCACTCAGCCTTGATATCCATCCTAACGTAAGGTGCTCAAAACTGGACACAATGGCCTAGAAATTCAGCCGTGCAGCGCCAGTTTATCAGCCACTAAGTGGTCTCTAAGCCTCCAATATGCGGGGCAGGAAGCGCACACTCATTACGAGCCGTAAGTGTACTTCCCGTCTTATTTATAAATGCCAAAAAAAGTTCGCCGATGCCAGATACACTCAGGAAAGCCTAACAGGCAGTCCTTAAAGGCGCAGCAGGACGCAACCAACAGCGTAAATCTTTCAAATATACTTGTTCTGACGAAGGGTCATCGACCTGAAACGTGAACTCTGTTTCTCTCTCCACAGATGCTGCCTGACCTGCTGAGTATTTCCAGCATATTCTGTTTTTATTTCAAATATACTTACCTGACCATGGAGCCGGGAGGAGCAGTAATGTCAATATTCTAAATATAGCTGAATCAATGATTCGCAGCAAATGCTTAGCAATACCTCTTTGCTTTTGTACTCTGTACCGCTTCTGATGAAACGTAGGATCTTGTATGTCTTTTTCCAATCCTGGTATAAAGTGTATGTGTGGACCTTAGACGGGAAGGTTTCCTCTTGTTGTTTGTAATAAAATCATTGTGTTCCTCATAAATGCATTTGATCTCTCTACAAAGAGTGTACGAAGTAAAGCTGGCCCCAAAGTGAGGACACAATTGAACAGACTGGCAAGCCTTGCAGTTGAATAGACTGCTGACACACACTGTCAAAGCTTATGTATGAAGGTGAGGTATTGAGGGCTGGTAAAAGGAAAAGGACTTGCATTTATATAGCGCCTTTCACGACCTCAGGATGTCCCAAAGCACATTACAGTCAATGAAGTACTTGTGAAGTGTAGTCACTGTTGTAATGTAGGAAATACGTTACCAGAGTAAGTCACTGCTTTCAGGAGGAGAGGGAACAAAAGAGGGAAAAATTGGTCAAAAGAATAAAATTAAATCTATACCATGAATTTTAATCAGTGTGGGAATGTTGCTATGAGGCGTTATTGTGCCAAGCAGTGAGAGCGCGCGCTGAATGAATGCACACTGCTGACAGGCAAGCTCAATGGGCACAATAGGCTCTATATCTGAACTCCGTCTCACCCTTACTTAGCAAGACAAATGGATGCAGAAAAAAAAATCAATCTTATTAATTTAATAGATACACTCAAGAAATTGGAAGATGTTTCATTGTAATGCCAGTATTGCTAACATTTTCACACAAAAATCAATAAAGTTACAATTTAAAATACCCCTTATATTACATTCTTGTACACATATATATTATATAACTAGATTTTGGCACTTGTGCAAGCATCAAATTACGAGTCACTATGAGATTGGCTCCTTGAGGGTGTTGGACAAGGGATGAAATCTGTGCCGAGTCAAGATTGGTCTTGGGTGGTAATGCGAATCAGCAAGCCCATTTTATACACCGCCCAATTTTCTTTTCCATTGACTGCAACTGGGAAGCAAAAACGTTAGGGGGAAAAGTTCGGTTGCTTTGTGCCTCCAGTTAGCACCCCAAGGCAAAGCAACTAGCGTCTGGGCGCAGCGCCGCTAAAGCCTCCCGTGAAATTCAGCGGGTGGTTAGCGGCGATGGTAGCCAGTAGCGCCCCGCGGCGCTGCACCTCTGGCGCTGAAGTCATCGGCATGCGCAGTGCCCCAGCCACAAAATTGGCTCGCGTCCCGACATACCGCCTGACACTATGGGCTGGATTTTCTCAGCCCCGAGGAGGTGGGACTGCCGGTAAAGTAGCAGAAAGTGGGGGCGGATGGCAAACCCGCCCCCATCCCGCCTCCGTGCCCTTTTGCCAGGAGGCGGGAAGATGTGCTGCTTCGGGTCCCGTCTCCTGGGGGCAGGAAAGGCATTAAATCCTTTTAACTGCCTGTTAACAGGTAGTTAACAGGCAGGAAAAAGGATTAGTGCCATTTTGCCTTCTCAGGTGAAGGCTTCCCGACCTCAGAGAACCCCGCCGGGTTGGAGGAGAAGTGAAGGAGGTCTGCGGCGGTCGGAGGCAAGATGTAGAGTTGAGTGATGGGTGCAACTGTGGAGTGGTAAGTATGTAAGGTGAATGATAAGTGTTTAAAAATGTTCACTTACCTTGTTTCCTTCCTACAGCCTTCATCCACCCTGGATCGAGAGACCCGACATCTTCCTTGTCGATTTCACAGACTTGCTATTGGATCCTCCGAACCAACAGCCATCTGAAATCGACAAAGTTGAAACGTTTGATGAGTCCTGAACATGAGGACTCATCAAACTACAGAGAATGTCAGTGTTTGACAGCTTCACAGAGCTGTCAAACGCTGACATTTCTTCTTTCAAGAAGTCTTGACAGATAGCACGTCAGACGTTGACGTGCTCTGTCAGTGACTTCCTCACTAATTGGCCTGCTGAGCCCGCAGGGCGGGCTTAACAAGGTCAATCAGGGGAAAATCCCTCTGGTTGGTCAGACGATGCTGGAGGCGGGACATTGACACGACAAGCAGCAGTCCCGCCTCCAACACGTCTCCATTGAGAAAATCCAGCCCGATGTCCGACAGGGTCAGGGGGGCGTTCTTGTGGCGGGGGCGGCAATAATTAAAGGGCAGGTGCTAGGCAGCCATTTTTTTTTGGGGCCGCCTGCCAGCACCTGCCTCCTCTGGCCTCCCGCTGCGGGGTGCCGGCCGTGATCCGTCAGCCCAGCACTCGTCTTGAGTGCCGGGCTCTTTTGCCAGCACCCTGCTCCCTGGTGGGCCAGCAAGGGAGGGAGGCCTGCAGTACCGCAGTGCTACGTGCCGGTGCGCATGGTGCTGTTGCTTGTAGCACCGCGATATTCAATGGGAGCGCCCCAAGAGGGAGGGGGAGCGCGACCGAATTTTCCCCTCTTAAAGTTTCCCATTTCAGCTAAAAATAACGCTCGTCTTTCTATCAGTGTACATTAATAGCAGGATTGGAGAAAAGGGAAACAGACGGAAGTCATTTTGTTTTAAACCAAATGCATCAGGCCATCCCTTTTCTTCCTTTCACTGTGGATGTATAGTTGTTTCATTAATCTTATTGTTACTTTGCCACATCAGGGTAAGTGCCAGCTGCTGCCACCACCAGCAAACAAAGAGGGAAGGGGTGGTTGGGGAACTGGTCTGGGCACAGATTACTTGCTGTCCCTTTGTCTGATGAAGAATGGATAGTTTTCATGGAGCCACTGGTAGATCAGTTAAGTGAATGTGCCAGGTGGGGGCAGTATATTTAGCAGTATAGCCGTATCTAGATCATACTATGAGAAGGTCTTCATATTGCCAATGGTACAATAGTGGGTATGCATCCATATTTATCAGGCAGGTTAAAGAAGGCTCTCAGTCCAATCTACGGGATGGCATTAGAGCTAGATTTTCCATCTATTTATAGTCAATTGAGCAAATCTCTGATATTGATTTAGCAAAGAGCATCAGTACTTTGCGTACCTTGAAGTACAAATCCCCCAAAATAAATAGACACCGCTAATGAAGTGCTGGTTCCGAATCGAACGGGTGCTCAGAATTTTATGACGTTTGTGGTTCTTTATAGTCCATACCACAATTACAAACTCTGAGACAACACCATAACAGTATATTTGTGTTATGTCTTGTACCATCAAAGGCACTTCATCGGGAAGTCATTACTGAAATGATACCTGAAACGGATTTCCTGCAAGAAAGCTCGGTCATGAGGTCAAGAAGCTGAGTAAGTTCCTGATGAGCGCGGATTAGTGCTGATCTTCAGTGATTCCGATGTTATGTTATCTTATGAATGTTGTTACTGAAATAGTGATGGGAAATCTATTGGCTGTCTCTTAATACTTATATTAGCAGTCTTAGGTGATACCTTTAATTTATGGTGTTTTTGACAGTTTACACATTTCAGCTGAAACTAAAACCATTATTTTCACATGAAAAAGAACACGCAGCACTCGACACCTCATACCACATCGCATACCAAGAATACATCCCAGCCCAACGAATGCTTTGAGATAGAGAAGACCCCTCACTGAGTGAAATGGTCTGTTCTTTCCCTTGTGAGAAAGCCATCTTGATCCATTCATGTTCACAGTGCTCATGAACTTTCGGTCCTTTATATTCAAGACCAAACATTAGGAATGCACCATCAGTTATTTGACATAACCATGGAAGTTTAGAGCACAGAAAGAGGCCATTGTGCCCATTATGTTTGTGCCAGCTCTATGGTACAGCAATCAAAGACTAATCCCACTTCCCCACTCTCTCCCCATAGCCCTGTATCATCATCTGCTTCAAATATTTATCTGATATTCTTTTAAAGGACGATCTCTGCCGCAACCAGCCCCGTGGGAAAGCGTTCCATGCACAACAACCTGTGTTAAGAAATTTATCCTAATCTGTCTTTTAACTCTCAATGATAATTTTAAATTACTGACCAACCACAGCAATCAGTTTTCCCTTTTCACAATCAAAACCCATTATAATTTTTTTTTAAACTCTTAAATCTCCTCTTAGTCTTCTCTACTCCAGTGGAAACAGTCCTAGTATTTCAGTCTCTCTTCATTGCTATGGCCAGTTCCGGACATCATTCTGATGATTCTATACTGTACACACCTATGACTTTAATATCATTTTTATAATAAGTTAGCCAAAACTGCACATAGTATTCTAACTGTGGTCTAACCAATGTTTTGCTCAAATGTATTATTTGATGCTCTTGTACTCTTTGGCCCTATTTATAAAAGCTGTTTGCCTTTTTTATGACTTTATTTGCCAGCACTCGCACTTTCAACGAATTGTGAATTTGAACCCCTAGGTCTCTGTTCATTCATTGAGTGTATACTCCCGTTTCGTGTTTTTCCTTCTGAAATGTATTACCTTATACTTATCCACATTAAATTGCATTTCCCACCTGCTTGCCCATTCTGCTAAGCTGTCATGTCTTCCTGAGTCAGATAGTCGAAGTCTGGAACTCCTCCCCCAAAAAGCTGTTACGGTTAGGTCAACTGAAAATTTCAAAATGGAGATCAATAAGATTTTTGTTAGGCCAGGGTATTAAGGAATATGGAACCAAATCAGGTAAATGGAGTTAAGGTACAGATCAGCCATGATCTAATTGAATGGTGGAACAGCCTTGAGAGAATCAGTGGCCTATGAGCCTTTTACAGTCCTCCTCACTGTTTACCAAACCTCCTATTTTTGTGTGGTCAGAAAATTTCCAAGGCTGTATTCCCTATTCCCAAATCCAAATCATCTATGTATACCAAGAATAAAAGTAGACCCAGAACTGACCCCAGGGGCACAACAGTGCCAACCTTTCTCAAATCGAGCAACACCCATTTACCTTGTTTCCTATCCATCTCGTTATCCACGCTGCTACAGTTCCTGAATTTTTCTAACAAGTCTCTTGGGACACCTTATTGAAAATCCATATATACGACATTCACTTTACCTATCAAATAGGTCACCTCTTCAAAAAACTTTATTAAGTGTGTCAAAAATTACTCACATTTAATAAATGTGTTTTAGCTGCCCTTGACTAATCCATGCATTTCTAAATATTCCCTAATTTTATCTTGAATTATGGATTCTAAGGGCTTTTCCTCACAACTGATGAGACTAACTGGTCTACAGTTACCCAGTTTATCCTCCATGACCTTCTTTATAAAAAAAAACGCTCCCGTCCAACAGAACAATTAGCATTTTTAATAAGGATTAAAAATTGTGGGCAGAACCTTTGTTGTCTCTTCTCTAATTTCTTTTAACAGCCGAGGGCGCAGTGACTTATCCACTAGCAGGTCTGCTACTATTTTCAGAACTAATTCCTTTTCTACAGTTAGCGCTGCCAATTGTTCATGCTCTCCTTTAGTACGCCTACATTTCACCTCCACAGTCATATGTAAAAACCAATGCAAAATATGTAATACCTCTGCCACACCTTCATCCTCCACAATTACAGCCCTTCCATCATCCCTGAGCTGTCCTTCCCCAACTATTCTTTTACTTTTCATATGCTTATAAAAGCCCATACTATTTCCGTTTCATATGCCGTGCTCAAGTTTCAGTTTAGTTTTAATCTATTTATCAGTAGAACTCCATTCTTTGATGCAACCCCTTTTTATTTTATAGGATTGTATTTATTTTGTACTCCAAGCATCTCATATTTGAAGAATTCCACTGCTGATTTGTCAACCTGTTTGTTAACTTTTCTGCCCAGTAAATATGAGCCAGATCCTTGTTTTAATCTCACTGAACTTTGCCTTTTCCCAGTCCAGCAGCATTATTTTAGACTCTTCGTTATCCTTTCCATTTCCTACACTGAATTGTTGTGGTTACTGTTTCCCAATTAGTCTCCTACTGGCACATGAGTTATTTACCCCACTCAAGCAATGCTTCTTTCCTTGTTGGGCAACAAAAACACCAATCTAGAAGCAGTCCTGGATGCATTCTAAAAAAAAGTTCCCCACTTTCACCACATAAATTACCTTTATTCCAATCTATCTTGGGATAGTTAAAATCACCCACTATTATTGCCCTGTTGTTCTTGGATCTCTCAATTTTCTGCAGATCCTCACCTTTATCTCATATCCACCGTGGTCTTTAATGCACACCAAGAATTGTACCATTTCTATACTCTATCCATATGAATTCTGCCTTAACACAACCCCAAAGGACATTTCTACATTCTAGTACAGCGATCGAATCCTTTATGAACACGGTCACCCCATCTCTCCTGAAAATGATATAGCCAGGAATAAGTTCCCAGTCCTGTCCCAACCTAATCCACATCTTCATTACCATATCATATCCCACCGTAGTTATTAATGCTTCAAACTCTCCAGTTTTGTTTTGAATGTTTTGTGCATTCGTATACATACCAATCAATCCTGACTCCAATTTTTTGGAATGTAGACCCTTATTCTTTTTCCTGGTCTTGTCATTTAACTTTTTGATATCCCTTGCTCATTCTACAGCAGAGTTTTTATTCTGCGTCATAGCCATTTTCCTTTTTTATATATATTCTGGCTTCCTGAACACAAATTGCATGGTTTAAAGTCGGACCCTGGAGTCCAATATATCTCCTGATTACATGTAACATTACAAAGACTTTGCAGCATGCAATTTCCTGAGTCCAAGAATAATGTATGGTACGTGCAAACAAAGGGGGGAGTATTTTTTTAAAAGTAAGTAAATTGTTGTAAAATGTCCGCTTCCTCCACATGGAACAGAGTGCACTTAGCTTTCCTTTGGATTGATAAACATTCTCTGGTCTATTGGACCAGTCCCACTCCCATTGTCAGTGACCATTGCAGAACGTACTTGTCTCATTCCAGTGAACCAGTGTTGGTTTCATATACATTTCAAATCATGATTCCAGTAAATAACTTCTGGGACAACATTGGAACGAGTAAGCCACATGACTTGGCTTATTTTGCCATTTTCAATTTTCTCTATTTTAGTACAGAATCAAATCAGCTCTCAGGGGGTTTATGAGTAAATGCAGCACCCAGTGTGGTACTGAGCCACACTAATCAAATTGAATTTTTTTTAATTTATTGAATTTTTATTTTTGAATTTTCTTTGTTTTTATGGGATGTGGGTGTCGCTGGCAAGCCCAGTATTTATTGCTCATCCCTAATTGCCCTTGAGAAGGTGGTGGTGAGCCGCCTTCTTGAACCACTGCAGTCTGTGTGGTGATGGTACTCCCACAGTGCTGTTAGGTAGGAGTTCCAGGATTTTGACCCAGCGACGATGAAGGATCAGCGATATACTTTTAAGTCAGGTTGGTGTGTGACTTGGAGGGGGTGGTGTTCCCATGCGCCTGCTGCCCTTGTCCTTCTAGGTGGTAGAGGTTGCAGGTTTGGGAGGTGCTGCCGAAGAAGTCTTGGCGAGTTGCTGCAGTGCATCTTGTAGATGGTACACACTGTAGCCATGGTACGCCGGTGGTGGAGGGAGTGAATGTGGTGGATGGGGTGCCAATCAAGCGGGCTGCTTTGTCCTGGATGGTGTCGAGCTTCTTGAGTGTTGTTGGAGCTGCACTCATCCAGGCAAGTGGAGAGTATTCCATCACACTCCTGACTTGTGCCTTGTAGATGGTGGAAAGGCTTTGGGGAGTCAGGAGGTGAGACACTCGGCGCAGAATACCTACGCTCTGACCTGCTCTTTTGGCCACAGTATTTATGTGGCTGGTCCAGTTAATTTTCTGGTCAATGGTGACCCCCCCAGGATGTTGATGGTGGGGGATATGGCAATGGCGTTGAATCTCAAGGGGTGTTGGTTACACTCTTGCTTGTTGGAGATAGTCATTGCGTGGCACTTCTGTGGCGCGAATGTTACCTGCCCTTTCAGCCCAAGCCTGAACGTCGTCCAGGTCTTGATGCATGCGGGCATGGACTGCTTCAATATCTGAGGAGTTGTGAATGGCACTGAACACTGTGCAGTCATCAGCGAACATCCTCATTTCTGACCTTATGTTGGAGAGAAAGTCATTGATGAAGCAGCTGAAGATGGTTGGGCCATCTTCCCCAAGTTGGCACCTCATTTTTAGATACGCCTGGTGCTGCTCCTGGCATGCTCTTCTACATTCCTTATTGAACCAGGGTTGGTCCCCTGGCTTGATGGTAATGCTAGAGTGAGGGTTATGCCGGGCCATGAGGTTACAGATTGTGGTGGAATACAATTCTGCTGCTGCTGATGGCCCACAGCGCCTCATGGATGCCCAGTTTTGAGCTGCTAGATCTGTTCTGAATCTATCCCATTTAGCACGGTGGTAGTGCCACACAACACGATGGAGAGTGTCCTCATTGTGAAGACGGGACTTCGTCTCCACAATGAGTGCTACCAATACTGTCATGGGCAGATGCATCTGCGACAGGTAGATTGGTGAGGACGAGGTCAAGTAGGTTTTTCCCTCGTGTTGGTTCTCTCACCACCTGTCGCAGGCCCAGACTGGCGGTTATGTCCTTCAGGACTCAGCCAGCTCAGTCAGTAGTGGTGCTACCAAGCCACTCTTGGTGATGGACATTGAAATCCCCTACCCAGAGTTTCCTTGCCTATGCTTGACCTGAAGCCATGAAACTTCATGGAGTCAATGTTGAGGACTCCCAGGGCCACTCCTTCCCGACTGTATACTACCGTGCCGCCACCCCAGGGATGGTGATGGAGGAGTTTGGGACATTGGCTGAAAGGTATGATTCTGTGAGTATGACTATGTCAGGCTGTTGCTTGACTAGTCTGTGGGACAGCTCTCCCAATTTTGGCACAAGTCCCCAGATGTTGGTGAGGAGGACTTTGCAGGGTCGACTGGGCTGGGTGTGCCGTTGCAGTGTCCGTAGCCGGTGCCGAGGTCGATTCCGGGTGGTCTTTCCGGTTTCATTCTTATTGTGTTTCGTAGCGGTTTGTTACAACTGAGTGGCTTGCTAGGCCATTTCAGAGGGCAGTTAAGAGTGGATAGGCACTTGAGGGAAATAAACTTGCAGGGCTGCGGGGATAGAGCGGGGGAATGGGACTGACTGGATTGCTTGACAGAGAGCCGGCACGGACTCGATGGGCCGAATGGCCTCTTTCTGTGCCGTTATGACTCTATGACACAGACTTTGGTTTCTGGTCTATGCCGAGCTGTAATTGGCCTTAGTGACCCTTGGCTAGGGAGAGGAAAATCAGCCTGGTACCGATCACTATCCGTTGGTCCTTACTGAAAGTGCATGGTTGAGGACATGATCACACTTGGCTGCAACAACCTCCACAGTCAAATAGCCCGTCAAGGCTCATACACAAAGAATGACAGCTTGAGGTGAGGTTCTTGACAGCTACCGTGCAGCAAAATGACAGCATCATCCAGATAATGTTGGGAGAAAGGTGGAGGGGAGGAATATTGGGCCAATCATTATAGTGTTTCACAGAGTAAACAAGAACATAAGACGTCTACTAATACTCAGTAAAAGCTACAGGAAAAAGTTGGACAAACACAGTTGATCACTCAGCATCTGTGAAGAGAAAACTCAAAGATACACAAGTTTTTTGTAAGGTTGAAGAAAAAAGGGGAAGGAGATATCAGATATTCCAACCAATGAGAGAAAGTTAATGGGTGGAATGATCTGTAAACTGCTTCATAGAGTAGCATGAATCTTCTAAATGATATAGAAGATCATCTCAGAGAGACAATGAAGAGGCATTAGAAGAACTAAAGAATGTGAAAATAGCAAAGATGGTGAAAAGCATTGGAAAGGAATGAGGTCTGAGGTGAAAACAGGAAATGATGAAAACACAATTAGTCCTGAAGAGAGATTGGGGGGTGGGGGAGAAACAAGCTAATACTCTAGATACAGATCCCTCAGTCAGAACTGTGGCCTGGTGAAGGGTCCATACCTGATGTGCCAATTTCCCTCCCCTGCCCCAGATGCCAATAGACCGATTTCACAGCCCCTCTTGAAGAGAAAAATCAGGGATGTAGCCAATGTTTGTAGTTATTAATGTCAATGATCAGGCCAAAGGGTTACCAAGTGCACAGGAGAAAGATGAAATACTGAAGCTTGTGGTGAGCTAAGTTGAAGTAGTGTAGGAGGCCAAAGATGGGGAGGTCAGAGTAGAAATAGGACAGGAAGATAAAGTGGTGTGTCAACGCGAGGTCAGTGTCACAATTGCAGATAGAACAGAGGTGTCTGGTTATCTTAGATTACTAACATTTGCAGTTTTCCTCGATGTACTAAAACTCGGCGTCTGTTTTGTCTCTGAAGTACTATGGGTAAAGGCGCTATATAAATGTAAGCTGTTGACTGTATAGCTTTGCTACTGTTGGAGAATTTACCTGGATCTCTGGTAGTGGTAACTGGAAAAATATGAAAAG
Organism: Squalus acanthias; assembly: GCA_030390025.1. Lineage (NCBI taxonomy): Eukaryota > Metazoa > Chordata > Chondrichthyes > Squaliformes > Squalidae > Squalus > Squalus acanthias. Next base: position 146,020,458 of record CM059429.1, read on the forward strand.
GTTTTTCGATAACCATTACATTAATAGGCGTGTGAGTAACATACTTTAACACTGACGTATGTTCACATTTCAGTTAAGCATCTTCTACTGTTGTGACATGTAATCAATAAAAAGAGCAACGTCTAGAGTTCTGAAAATAGCCACAGTTAGGAACACAACACCTGGAAAAGCTGTCAGCTCGCTGAACGATCACGGCATCTTATTCTACAAGCCAACAAGGTTGAAAGATAGGCCAGCAAAATATCCCCATTTTCAAAAATGTTACTACTAAAAGAAGAGAGAAAAAAAGCACATCAAGCAAGCTTAAAATTAGTTGTAATATTATATAGTGCATGTTTACTGAAAATATACTGTGCACAGGCACATCCACTTAACTACAAGTCTAATCACGTAGCAGTAAATGCTCTCTAGCTTTTTTTTTTGTGGGGGGTGGGTCCTGCTTAATTCTTTCTCCCTGCGCACCTCAATGCTGGGATTATGAGCTTTGTCAAGCGGTTTTTCAATCAAAATTATGCCCTTTTAAGGCAATCAAATTTCCTTTTCTGATTTTTCTCCCCTTACCTCATATAGCAGTATGCCAGAGCTTGAGGCCATGATAGCCGTGACCGAAGGAGGAACACATATTGGGAGGATGTAAAGGAGGCCAAGGTTGAAAGGGGAGATGATGCAAGCTGGCATGTAGGGCTGGAGATGGTTACAGATATAATGAGGAGAAGGCCATGGAGGGACCTTTAGATAAGAACAAGGATCTCTAATTTGATGCATTGAAGGAATAGGGAGCTGATAGACACTAGCGAGGACATGGAGGAGTGCGGGTGATAGGATGCAGGCATCAGAGTTTTAGAGTTGGAGTTGATGTAGGTTGGGATTTAGGAGATTGGCAGCAAAGCATTGGAATAGTGAGCCTGTAAGTGGTGAAGGCGAGGTCGAGTGTTTCAGTGGAGTGGAGCCGAGCAATATTCTTGATGCAGAAGTAAATGCTCTTGGCAGTTCCTCAGATGTGAGGTTTGAAGATCAACTCAAAGTCAAAATGGGCACCGAGGTTGCACACAGTTGGGTTGTAGCTGAGTGAGCAGCTGGGAAGGGATGGTATCAGTGGCTAGGGCGTGAGGTTTTTAGTGGTAGACAAAATGGATGGTTTAGTGTTGCCTGTGTTGAGTTGAAAGTTCTTGCATATCCACAATTTCACCTGGATAAAAAGTCAGACAGCACAGTGGGGTCAAGCATGGTGGTGGACAGGTATCCTGGCTGTTGTCAGTATACATATGAAACCTGAACCATGCCTATAAACCATATTGTCAAGGAGCAACACATAGGTGACTAAAAAGATGGAACCTTGGGGCACACCTGAGGCGAGCAGAAGCCATTTCAAGAGGTGTGCTGGCTGAATTATTAGAAATTAAACTAAGTGAGGGGAATGGCACTGAAGTCAACTTTTTAGTAATCATGTGGAAGTGCTCGGTTTAAAGGGGCTATTACCTCATGGCCTTATGTTGCTCTCAGAAAGACAGGAGGATAAGAATTCCTTTGGTCGCCAAGTTTAGCAGTATTGTAAATGTATTTGTTAAGGTATCTAGTGAAATTGTAGTATGTCAAACAGATGAAGCTTTCACGAATGAATTTACAATGTTGCTAGAAAAATTCTGGATGGATACTCCCAATTACACTGGAGCGACCCTTGTTTATAATGAAAGAACTCTGCAGGATGCCTCCATATTCATCTGCCCATGTCCTTTTTTTTGGTACGTGCGCATGTCATTAAACAGTGTGTGTATGTCCATGTGTGGGAATTGTGGATAACATCACTATGGTAACAAGGGTACTCCTGCTAGCAAAGTTGAAAGTATCTACATCCTATTTACATTGCTCCACTTCCAAATTTGCTCCAGCATGAAGCTAATGACTGACAGGGTGTTCCTTCATGCGGGGGTGTTTTTGACTGCAGAAAGCAGGCCATTTACAGTGAGAAAAGGTGGAGAGTAGCAGACGCTTTACTCTGCACGTCTCACTCCACGTTTAAAAAAAAATTAAAAAATTCTCAAAACCCATCTTTTTAGCCAAGTCACCTCTCCTAACTCTCAATGTCATGGCTCCAAGCCTACTGCTTTAATCTATTGTTTTAGCTCTCCCCCTATGTAAGGTGCTGTGGGACATTTTTGGCCCTAAAGGTACTATAACAAATGCAAATTGCTGTTGATGTGCTGTTGAAAGGATAGAATGGCCCAGAATCTCAATCCCATTTACGTCAGTTTCTACGCTGATCTTGTGAAGAGGAATATAAGCCCAAATCTCCTGCAGACCTTGTTTGCCTACGCCAGATCATCAAAACCAGCATAAAACTAGTGCAAATTCAGAGTCACCAAAGGTAGTAGGAAGTGAGCTGCTGTCTTCTGCCGTGGTGCCTGAGTTTTGTTGCCTCTACTGCTCCTCCCTATTATGCAGGACAGGAATATGCCCATTGGGAAGGCCATTCCAGCTGCTTAGTTCTTCTGAATGTGTGGAAGAGGAGGAAGGTTCTGATAGATTTTGGGTGCACTGAGATGGACCGCACCTTGGTTAAGTATAATGGAGGTTTCATGAAGAAAAATGCAAAAAAAACCTCGAAGAAAATCGCTATCAAACTCCAGAAATCTCAGCTATGCCGCAATCAGGTGACTTTGGGCCTCACTGCGCCTACATTTTTGGGCATCAATCTACATCACTGCAATCTGGTGCAAGTGCAGGAAACTCGGATTAGCTGGTCTTTTGCATGGGGGCAGGGCTATATAAATAATCAGCAAAGGGTTTCGGTGGACATATCTTGGAATTAGTGCAAATGATTGAGGAAATTCTTGCAGATGGATGCTTCGGCGTGAACTAGTTATGAGCAATTTCCTCACGGAATAAAAGGCACTCCTATGCTGTAGTTAAGTTGAAAAGTTTCAGGAAATTTCGGGCCAATAAATGAGATGCAGGTCTGCAATGAAGCTTCATATTTTACTTTGACCTTTTCGAGCAAGATGTGACACTAAATTAAAAAGTGACTCAGTCCATTACATTTTTGAAAAATGTGAGATTAATTTCCACCATGTGATGAACAGGAACTCGACAGTTTTTTTTTGAAGAGCTTTGCATCATCACTAAATATTAACTCTGAGTAATGCAAGACTTTTTTTTCCCCAATTAACAGCAACAGGAAAGGTTTTCTATCAGTTTTTAAACAGTATTATAAAATCAGAGGAAGTGAGAAGTAGGTTTTAAAAAAGTAATCTTGATTATAACTTGGATTTTGTTCCAGAAATCACAGTGCCGAGCATAAAATGACATTCTCAGTGAGAATAAAAAAAGGCCTGGAGTTAGCGTGTTCTGCTAATCTATATATTATCACAACTGAACCATGGAAACCATGTGAAATATATTTATCTGACTGCTGCAGTGTAATCTTAAAACCAAATATCTTAATTTCCTTCCCTAAACCAGAATATTTTCCTGTTAAATTTTTTCCTTAAAACACCACTGAAGCTGAATAATTGTATTATTGTTTCAGCAGATTAACATTTCATGGGTTTTAAGTAACCACACAGATCCTTTTTTTTTGCTAAGTTTTTCTGATCAGTTATCTCTCACGGGCGTTAAATCCTTCACTGGGGTACAGTTCCATTGGCACCAGTTACTGTTCAGTACCTCTTCCAAGGAACATTCTTTATGTTTAAGCCTTTGACAGTGAGTAACAGCAGGATATTTTACCAGGGTGGGGGGGGGGGGCCATCACAACTCAGCCCAATCCATCCTCACTCAGTGTTCACACAGCTGCACTTTCAGCAGGGTCATTGGATAGTGATCAGGAATGGGAATCCTGGCTGATAGCTGGGATTGTGTTCATTTGTAAAAATACAAAGGGCTCAGATAAATCACATCTCTTGGGGACACTGATAACAAACACACTCATATGAGACGGGAGTGTCATGTGGAGGGAAGGAGAGGTATGAAGTTTTTGCGGCTTATTTTGGTGAAAGAGTGAAAACAGGCGCTAAATGGGTGCTGTGCTAATAAGACACGCCTGTTTGAAAGTCTGGTTTTAGCATGCAATTTGGGTCCCGATTGCAGATTACCATAACTTGAACTTGCCTGGAAGCGCTAAAACAGAAAGCTGCAGGTTGAACACTCAAGTGCTGATTAGCCGCAACTTTCATGGAGCAGCATATGTGGGCTCCTCACACCCATTTCCACTGAAGTTGTGGAGTGTCCTTAATGAGTGCTAGCAGGAAAGTTAAGTGGCAATCAGCCTCTTAACGATCCTCCAGGCGGCCATTCCTAGCACAAGCTTCAACTCCTTTACCAAGATGGCGTCCTGCACTAAACGTGGGCTAAACCAGCGTTTCACCTTAAGATCCCACCTTGGCCACCTCGGAGGCTCTTTATCGCTTAAAGTATCCGGGGAAAATCACCCCCAGTATGTCAACAAAAGTACACTCATACTGTGAATTACTTCAAAGTGCAGTGACTGTTGTTATGTAGTCACTTTGTACACAAGAAAGATCCCACAAACAATAATGATTTGAATGGTGGTTGTTGGTTGAAGGAGGAATGTTGGTCAGGACACAGAGAGAGCATCCTGTAAGAACACATGGGTGTACCTTTTTGGACTTTGCTTTTGTCTTTAAAAACAAATGCCTTGGGTTGCATACTGCACTGCGGATTATCATCCTGTTCTGGATTTGAATCCATGGTTTGAAATTAAAGAACAGACATCTGACCTGTGATAAACTGATGGGGGGAGCGCCATTTATTGACTCTGTGTACCAGAAATGTTTCTTCCCTTGCACTACCATCACTCACTTCCATCTGCACAATATATCAAAAAAGGCAGGAGGGAGACAAAAACATTAAACATGCAGAAACCATGGACCTAAACAATAAGCCGACCTAAGCTGCTTTTATATTGTTCTTAGAGTGGGTGTTTCCTCCTTAAAAACCTATCTCCTTAGGTGGCTCAGTGTCAAATTTTGTTTGCAACACTTCTGTGAAGCAACATGGGACATTTTATTACGTTAAAGGCGCTATACAAATGTTGTTGTAGTTTTGTGCTGCTGGTTCCCGGTGGGCAAGTGTCGTGCACCCAGTGGCAACCCCAATGTAAACTTGCCAGATTTGCCAAGGTTGGCTGCCAGAAGAACCCATTATTTAAACCATGTCTTCCCAGCATCTGGTCTTAAAGAATCTGGCAAGTTTACACTGGGGTTGGCACTGGGTATGCTAAGCCCACATACCAGGAATAGAGACCTGGATTTTAGCCTGGAGGGGAGTTCTGTGTGGTGGGGCTGTTGAGAGGTCGGGAAGAACGGGTTTCCCAAGTGTTCTGCCGAATTTAACTGCAAGGCTCCTTTAAGTGGGGTTCCCGCCCACAGGCTGGAGGCCTTTCGGGCAGGAATCCTGCTTCATAAGGCTGAAGCCTACGAGAGCAGGTAAGTGCATTGGGGGAACACTCCAACTAATTTGTTGTATCAGAGACTGGAGTTATTTTGAAAAATAACATTTGAACTCCAATGCCAAAATACAGGTACTGACTACCAGCAATTTATTTATTTATTTATTTATTTATTTTTAAACTTGATTTTTTTCCCGCCTCCTCCCAATTAAAGGAGTAAGGGGGAGATCATGGGGGGACCGGATCGCGCTGGTGGGGGGGTCCGATGGTGGTCTGGGGGGTCCCGATTGCGGGGAGGGGGTCGGATGGTGGTCTGGGGCAGATGGTGGAGGTGGAGGTGGAGGTGGAGGTGGAGGTGGGGGGGGTGGGGGGAGGTTTAACAAGTAAGTTTGTTGGGCCTGGAGGAAGCTCTCCTGCTCCTCCTGGCCCACAAGCAGTGCTGTAAAGGCACTTACTTCATGGATTCAGCCCTTCTTGCTGCCGAGTTCCCAGACCCAGGAAACCCAGCCGCCTGTGGTTAAAAATAGAATGACTGTTAAAATGCAGGCAGGCAGCCTCATTATATTATTTAAATGACCAACCTGCTTCCCGCGAGCAGATTGGTTGCCTGCCCCTCATCCCGCCTCAGTTAAAATAAGAAGTGGGCAGGTTCGAGGTGGGTTCGGTTCCTGTTCCAGGTTTTTTGCATTTTAACCTCTGACACACCCCCAACCCACCCGTTTGTAAGAGTTAAGATTCAGCCCAGACAGTGCAAGCATCTCTCTAGCCAATGTAAATCAAGTTTATTTTCTTGTTCCTTTCTTTGCAAGTCCACAAATGCCAATATGCTGTTACAGAAAGACAAGGGGAAGGGGATACTACAGTTTTGTTTAGAAACATTTAAGTGACAAGCCATAGGAACTGGTTGCGTATCAAAACCTTCTCTCCTGTAATTCTATTATTGCTCAGAATAATTAACTACAAAGCTCCTCTATAAAACAGTTCTACACAGCACCCAATTCTGCTCCTGTGCAGAGAATGACCTTCCATTTTTGGTCTGTTTTCAAACAATTATCGGAGAGATATGATTATGAATATCACAACATAAATATTATGGCTGCTATAACAAACTGCTGTTTCAGTGGGAACACCCACCTTCTACAACTGTACACCGTGTCAAATCTGCCCACATATTTTTCTGGTCTCTAGGAATTGGTTAACTTTTTATTAGTCTTTAAATTCTGAATTGCAAGGGCTTTTCTCGTGTTGTGAACTGGGTTGGCATTGAACAATGTCATCTTATGAAGGAGCCTCACCAACCAACCAACCAGTGGAGGAGGCAGCCACCTGTTTTGGCTGCGCTTGACCCAAAAGGGCCAATGTTCTGATTCTGCTATTCCACATCATCCTCTGACAAATAGCTACACATAGTTTTATGGAACATTGGAACAGGAGTAGACCATTCAACCCCTCAAGCCTGTTCTGCCATTCAACTGGATCATGCCTGATCTGTACCTCAACTCCATTTACCCACCTTTGATCAAAATCCTTTAATACCCTTACCTAATGAAAATGTCAATCTCAGTCTTGAAAATGTCAATTGACCCAGCATCCACAACCTTTTGTGGGAGAGTTTGAGATCTCCACTACCCTTTGTGTGAAAAAGTGCTTCCTGATTTCACTCCTGAATGGCCTAGTTCTAATTTTAAGATTGTGCCCCCTTGTTCTGGATTCCCCCACCAGAGGAAATAGTTTCTCTGTATCTACCCTATGGGATCCCTTTATCATTTTAAATACCTTGATTAGATCACCCCACCCTTCTAAGCTCGAGGGAATACAAGCCAAGTTTAAGCAACCTGTCCTCATAATTTAACACTTCATGCCTTCGTATTATTCTGTTTAATTTGCACTGTACCCCCTCCATATCCTTCCCCGGGTGCGGTGCTCAAAACTGAACAGTACTCCAGATGGGGTCTGACCAAGGCTCTGTACTACTGAAGCATCACTTCCTCTCCTTTGTATTCTAGCCCCCTTGAGATAACGGCCGACATTCAATTAGCCTTTATGATTACTTTTGTACCTGTGCATTAGCTTTTATGATCTGCTTATCTGGATACCCAAATCCCTTTACTCCTCCACAGTTCCTAATCTCTCACCATTTAGAAAATATTCCAATTTGTCTTTCTTGGATCCAAAGTGGATGACATAGAAACATAGAAGATAGGAGCAGGAGTAGGCCATTCGGCCCCTCTAGCCTGCTCCGCCATTCAATGCGGTCATGGCTGATCATCCAAATTCAGAACCCTGTCCCTGCTTTCTCCCCATATCCCTTGATCCCTTTAGCCTTTAGCTAAGAAATGGCCTCTAATGTAATCTCATTGAAGATTTCTTGGTGTATGTTTCCTTAGCCTTAAGAAATATATCCAACTCCTTCTTGAATATATTTAATGAATTGGCCTCTACTGCCTTCTGTGGTAGAGAATTCCACACTTCCTCACATTGAACTTCATCTGCCACAGTTTTGCCCACTCAATTAATCTGTATGTCCTTTTGTAACTTCTGGCTCCCATCTACACAACTTACTGTGCCTCCCAACATAGTGTCTGTCATCTGCAAACTTGGATGAAGGAATAGAGTTGTATATCCAAGTCATTAAGATACATGGTGAAAAGCTGAGGCCCCAGTACAGACCCCTGGAGAACACCACTTGTCACATCCCACCAATCAGAGTATCTTTATCCCTACTCTGTCTTATAGCTCCCAACTATTTAATAACCCATGTCACAAGAGTTATGACTTTTTACATCTGGAGGAAAAAGGTCCATTTTCCATTAAATTTTGATATATACTTTCTCCACAATTCTTTAGATCCCTTGCTGTTGCCTTCCCCATCTGACACGGTCTCCCCTTCAGCCGAGGCCAGAACATTTCTCCAAAACCATGATCGTGATTGTTGCATTTTCTCCCTCATCCATCACTTTAAAAAAAAATAGTATTCAGGAGAAAAAGCCAAATTCCATGACAAAATATTAAAAAAGTGTACAAACTAATGTAGCATATTCCCGTTCAAAACATACACCAAGAAATCTTCAATGAGATTACATTAGAGGCCATTTCTTACATTACCCCTAATGTAATCAATCGCTACCTCTTGGATGTTATAATGCAAGTGTTAGGTACTGGAGGGATGAGCTTTGATGGCTGACGGGTCTTGCCGTATCCTTGACTTTTCTTAAGTTTTTTAAATGTGTACCACAGTGATTATTTTGCTGTTGGGTCAAGTGTAGGCAAGTAGACACTGTGCGCGGTCAAAGAGTGTACAGACGTTCTGTACACACCATGCGGACGTTATTACTGACTGACCAACTGAGCAACCGACTCACTGTAATTATGTACATAACCTTTTTCACAAAGATTGCTTTATGTCTTGTGTGTAGCTTTCTTTTGTAACAGAAAACCAGCATGATGACAGCATTGCATTTACTCAATTGAAGATAAAATTACAGCACAGAATAGGAGAGGTAGCAATGAATAACCTTATCTGTTCCACATGTCCCTGTTCCTGATAAAACTTTGGGTGAAAATATCTGAAGAACAGTCTGTTCTACAGGGGTGTTAAAGACAGCTGTAGAATTTTCAATAAACCACAGTAATGAACGGAGAGATCTGAACTGCACATTCCTACATCTTGATGTGTCTGAGCCACAATTACAACTATGAAAGAGATATACTGTGACAATCAGTAGCAGTATAAAAACAAGAATGTTCTCAGCTCAGGCTATTGCTAAATGCAACAAAAGAGCCAAGAGCAAGAAAATATTAAAGAATATTCTTTTACATCCTCCTGAATAGCTCTGTTGGCAAGTCAGCTGCCCAATCTGGAACGGAGCCACTTGGACTAGGAAGACCTAGGTTCACTTCCCAATTTACACTGTTAGCTGATCTCAGCCTGGGTGCGATAATTGACCTTAAAGCCCCTATACTAGGGAAGTGGAGGAAGAAACAACAGCCAGGGTTCCCGTTTCTGATTATCACAATTAATTTTCAAATAACAAACAGAACTAGCGTAACTCCTATTTTACTCAATTCGATGTCAGTCAGTAGAGAGCACAATCTGCACAGGTTACTGGTGGAAAGATGCATCCTTCGCAACACACAAAAGAAAAAAATAAGTCTGCATACATGCGAAGTGTCTGTGTTTTACGTGATGTGTAGGCATTTGAACTCGTGTCCAATTGCTGGTGTTTGGGGAGAGGGCAGCACTCTCCTCAGCTGCCCCATCAGCCACCACAATTGCCTTTAGTTTGTGCTTTTCACACTCTACCTGGTCATACAGTAAGAGTTATCAGAGTATAAACGCAATCCAACAAACAGAACGGATTGAAGCGTCGCTATCTCTCTCTGCTCAGCGGGACTGAGAGTGAGGGGAGAATTTTGCCGGCCCTGGGGGAGGCGGGTATGGAGGCTGGACTGTCAGGAAAGTGGCAGAAACTGGGAGCGGGTACCGAGCCCGCTCCCAACCCGCCTCCGTGCCATCTTCCCGGGAGGCGGGTCCCCGAGTTGCGCAGGGACCCGTCTCCTCGAGGCAGGAAGGGGCTTATAGCCATTTAACTGCTTGGTAACAGGCAGTTAAGAGGCTTATCCCCATTTTACCCCTGCAAGTGCGGGCTTCCCGACGGCTGCGAACCTTGCCAGGGTCAGTGAGGCGAGCAGTGGGTCTGCGGGGGTGAGAGGGATCGAAAAGTCCGCTGTAGAGGTGAGTGATGGGTACAAGTGCGGAGAGGTAAGTATGAGAGACGAGTGTAAAGTGTTAGAAAAAGTTTACTTACCTTTGTTTCTTCCTGCAGGCTTCAACCCTTGGGGATCCGGGAGGTGCCTGATCTCAACGGCAGAGATGACAGAATGGCTGCTGCATTCTCAGATGCAGCAGCCATCTGATTTCTGCTGAGGAAAGAGGTTTGGTGAGTCTTTGTGCAAGGGCTCAACTTAGAACAGAGATTGTCAGTGTTTGACAGCTTCTCAAAGCTGTCAAACGCTGACAATTCATCCGCCAAAAATTTTTGACAGATGAAACGTCATACACTGACGTCCTCTGTCGCCGGCTTTCCCTTAATTGGCCAGCTAAGCCCGCAGGGCGGGCTTAACAAGGTCAATCAAGGGAAAATCGCGTGGGTTGGCCTGACGTCGTTGGGGGTGGGACTAAAACCCGAAAACCAGCAGTCCCGCCCCAACGCACCCCCATTGACAAAATCCAGCCCTGTGTCTAGATATTATAGAAGTACTGGGTTTGAAATCTGGACAAGACGTGTCATTTCCATCAGTCAATTATGTTTTTCCATTCAATCTCAGTGGGAGATGGAAAGACAGTCCAAGAACAATCAACTCCGGGATAGATAAGGGGACAGTGGTAAGCAATAAAGCTTTGGGGGGGAAATCTATACAGGACTGCATTGGAATTAGCGAGCAGTTTAAAAAAAAAAAATTCAGTTCACACATTTATAATTTCTTATGCATCACAAAATAAAGTGTGTGTTTTTACTCTATATTTGTTATAAGGCCTATATTCAAGGACATTGTGAGCTTTTTTCCTACTTGTTAGTACACTAGGTTGGCATGTGAGAGTCCATCTTCTTCAAGCTCCCAGCTTCATTCCTCATAGATGAGCAGCTAATGTCTGAAAAGATCTACTTGATCATTGCAACCAAAAAAAAATCAAAAATGAAAAGAAGTCCAGGGTTGTGTACCTACAGACTGCCGAATTGCATTTACTCCTGATTAGTACTCAATCAAAAGTATTAGTTTAGACATCCAGAGGGGAATATGTCATCTAGGAGGTAAATTAAGAATCAGTGTGCAATGTATGATTAATTGTTTTGTCCATTTAAATTAATAGACAGAAAATTGTGTGGGCTGCACTGGTTTCTGTGTCCGGATTGATTTCAATTGAAGGAAAATCGGAAAGGCGGGCGTTCCCCTGTGTCAGATTACTGCCCCAGTGTCTGTAAATGCTTAGAGCCATAATCCAAATGAAGCAGAACAGATTCAGCCGAATCAATGTCAATCCCAATGTCTGCAGAATTTTAAACGCCGTATAGATCTACCATAGATTAGTGACATGCAATACAGTTATTAAAACCTTAAGCGATGTAACTGCCTACTCATAACCGACATTCAGAGGCAGAGAAATGAATGGGAAACAGTGCAACAATTATCCTGCTGTGAAGCAGAGCTTGCGCTCTCACTGGACAAGGTCCTCAGTGGAATAGGCTGCACTCGTGAAACAGATGCTGCCTCCGGCTGGTGTCTGCTTATCTGGAGTCAGCTGCATTGTTGACTGAAAGCTAATTTTGAACCAAAAAGCTTTTACTCCACCTCATGGATGGGACTGAATGCTTGAGGCATGATGAGCATGTCACATTACAATAGCTTCTGTTTAAAAAGATGATCTCATTTACCCTCGGGCAAGCATCCCTGCAAAACATGGCAATTAGTTCCGGGCAGCATAATGAGTCATTGTCTGCCCTTGGCGGTGGTGTGGTAGTTTGTCCGCTGAAGAATTATACTAGAAATACTATCCTCCAATGACTCAACAAGTTTATCCGAGTGAGTAGCTAAGACACACAGCCCAGGAAAGTCCCTGATCGCAGACAGTGCAGCAATAAGGTGATAGATCTCGCCAGAGAGCTCCCAGGGAAGGAAAAAATCAGTCAGCTGATTGCTATCAAACGCTGCAACTGCAAATTTGTAGACCTCAGCTGAGAACATCTGATGCTGGCAGAGATAGAAAAGCCCAATAGGACTCATACATGAATACTGGCAAGAATACTGGGTGAGGTGCCGGGGGAATTGCAAGGGAGTCAGTATGTTCAGTGGAAACAAGAAAACTGAAAAAACAAGGAAAATGCCTGGTTCACAGGGAGGTGAAAAACATGGCAATCAGTGGCATGTGGCGGATCGCCACCTAAACGGGCATTATCCACTCTTCCGTCCGTGGACAAATATCCAGCACCTTCCCTTTAAGGCACCTTCCCTTTAAGGCAGGAGTGGGCGGGGCTCAGGGTTTGCCCAGAGAATTCTGGGGGCTTTTTTGTTCAGCCATTTTGTGCCATGCTGTGATTAAAAAGTCTCTTGTTTAACACTCATGGATTCAGCCTTAATTCGTGTTTCGCGGCAGCCTCAACAGGCACTCACTTCCTTCTACTTCAATCCTGGAAACATTCGAAGCAGTTTAACGCGTCATGGATCTTGTCCTAATAAGGGGCAAGACAATACATATGCGCAACATACCCAGCAATATTTTTAGGCATGGGGTGCTTGTACAATTTTTTATTCTTTATTTATCTAATTATTTAATGATGTGATGCAATACCAGACTGATGGCGAGTCTTGTTTCAACCATTTTTAGGGTGGGGGAGGGTGGGAAGCAATGTTCCCGCTAATTTTTTGGGGGGGGGTGCAGAGCCCCTTTAACGGGCTGCCCGGCCCATTCAATTTCTTGCGCAGGCGCGGTTATTTCAACTGTAAAGCCGGCAAGCGGCCTGCGTGGGACCTCCAGATCGCTGCGCAGCCGTGCAGCTTAACGGGAACATTGGTGGGAAGCAATGTTCCCCCGAAGGTACGCGGCCGCGCCCTGATCGCAAAGTCCCCGCAGGCCGCTCACCAGCTGCTACAAGCGCAGCAAATTTAAAGGGCCCACGCAGAGGGAAAAAAAATCAAGGGAACATTGGTGGGAAGTATGTGGATGCCTATAATTGTGTTCCACTCACCACTGAATATTCAATTGCTGAACCAAATTTAGAATCAACAAAACCTAAATTTGTGCCATGGTGGCAAATGAGAGCCAAATTGATTGACCTTGGTACCCAATTTAATGATGCGTGTCACCAGCTAGTGGGGCTATGTACCATGAATGGATCTTCACAAAATTTAGCTGATAGTATCAAATTTTACTTACTTTGCAGATGACTTTACAATTCAATTATTTTGAGTAGCAAGATTTAATTTTAAACTATCAGCTTGGCTCAGCGCTCCTGCTTCTGAGTCATGTCATGGGTTCAAATCAAACTCCAGGAATTGAACGCATAATCTGGGCTGACACTTTCGTGCAGTACAAATCTTTTGGAGGAATCACTCAAGCAAGGTCCCATCTGACTATTTAGCAGGAAAAAATTGCAGCTCATCCAAGACTGATCCATCATTGGCAGCCTAGCCTTCAGCCATCTACGAACAATGCTCTGAAATTCCCTCTGCCTCTCCACCTCCAGGAACGGGGTTAGGGCCATTGTTTGCTACATTCATAACATACATGGATGTGGGTGTTGGGGGAAATGGTCCACAAGTTCACAAATGATATGAAAATTTGTGCAAGTGTTATGACCGTAGAGAAGAACAAATTTCTGCAAGCAGATTTAGATGCAGTGGAGGAATGAGCAAAACTCTGGCAAATGGTATTTACATAGAATTACACAGAAACAGGCCATTTGGCCCAACAGGTCTATGCCGGTAATAAAAAACAGAAAATGCTGGAAATACTCAGCAGGTCAGGTAGCATCGGTGGAGAAAGAAACAGAGTTAACGTTTCAGGTCAATGACCTTTCGTCAGATGCTCCCCACTGATGCTGCCTGACCTGCTGAGTATTTCCAGCCTTTTCTGTTTTTATTTCAGATTTCCAGCATCTGCAGTATTTTGCTTTTGTATTAAGGTCTATTGCTGGTGCTTATGCCCCATACAAGTCACCTCCCACCCTACTTCATCTAACCCCATCAACGTATCCTTCTATTCCTTTCTCCCTCATGTGTTTATCTAGCTTCCCCTTAAATGCATTTATGCTATTCGCCTCAACTACTCCATGTGGAGTTCCAGATTCTCACCACTATGAGTAAAGAAGTTTCTCCTGAATTCCTTATTGAAGTTATTAGTGACCATCTTATATTCCCTCTAAGCTGAAAGGTCCTGTGCAGGCCGCTCACCAACTTTTCCATTATAAATACCAGGCATGCGCAGAAATTTAAAGGGACGGCGTGTTAAAAGAAACAGGTCGCGCAGAACAAAACGCCACTTACATGGAACATTGTTTATGACCCCTAGTTTTCGACTTCCGCAAAATTGGAAACATCCTTTCTAGCTCTAACCCATTAAACCCCTTCAGAATGTTATCATGTCACCTGGATAAGTGCAGTGTTACACACGTGAGCAGGACCAACATCAAGTATAATTACACTTTACACAGGACAGAATTGAAAGGGTTGAGAGAGAAAAGGATCTCGGCATTCTAGTTTATAATTCTCTAAAGGTTTATGATCAATATCAAGAAGCCAAAGCCGAAACAAATACGGTACTAGGTTGTATCAAACAGGATGATTCAATACAACACAAAGCACACCGCTTTGTCCTTGTACAAGACCTTGGTTCGACCACATTTAGAATACCGCGTCCAGTTTTGGTCCCCTCATATGGTGGGTGATAGAGGCTTTGGAAAAGGTTCAGGGGAGGGCCACAAGAATAATTCCCAGCTTAAAAAATCTTAGTTACTCAGATAGGCTTTAAAAGCCGGGTCTATTCGCTTTAGAGACACGTAGGCTTTGGGGTGATTCGACAGAGGTATGTAAAATAGTTAATGGGCTAAATTGTGTTCCTTCGATAGATTGGGGAAGACCAGGGGTCATGTGTATAAGTTAAACAAGGGTAGGGCTAGATTAGATGGTAGGCGGTGGTTCTTTTCTCAGAGGATAGTAGACCTCTGGAACAAGTTGCCGGCTCGTATGCAGAGTGCTGACTCTCTGTAAACCTTCAAAAGAGAACTGGATCTTGGGTGGAGATCACATCTTATAAAAAAGATGAAATACCAGATTATATAAGCATGGTCAATGTGGTTTGCTAGACTAATTTTGTAATGGGGTCAGAGAGGAATTTTTCAGATTTTTTCCCCCTAATTGGCCTTAGGTTTTGTGTATCTTTTTGTCTCTCCCAGGGGATTACATGGCTGCTGGTGGGTAGGTGGTTTCCATAAAATCACCCACCTCCACCTTAGCCCATCTGCTACTGAAACCCTCATCCATGCCTTTGTCACCTCCAGACTTAACTGTGCTCTCCTGGCCGGCCTCCCATCCACCACCCTCCTTAAACATCAGCTCATATGCTGTCCATAGCCTATCCTGCACCCATCACACCTGTCCTTGCTGACCTACAGTGGCTCCAGTTCCCCAATGCTTCAAATTTAAAATTCTCATCCCTCCGTACATCTGTCACCTTTTCCAAAGCTGCAACCTCCTTCCCCCAAACTGTGTGTTCTTTTGGCTCTGGCTTCTTCCCATTCATTCGCCCCACCTCTGGCAGCGTATCCTCAGCCATCTCGGCCCCACGCTCTGGAATTTCCTCCCTAAACCCATCCACCTCCCCATCTCCCTCTTTTCCTCCTTGAAGACCCTTCTTAAAACACACATCTTTGGCCAAGCTTTTGGTCACATCTTCAGTTACGAGGCTAGACTGGAGAAGCTGGGGTTGTTCTCCTTAGAGCAGAGAAGATTGAGAGGACATTTGATAGAGGTATTCAAAATCATGAGGGGTCTAGACAGAGTAGATAGAGAGAAAGAGATTGGCAGAAGGGTCGAGAACCAGAGGACACAGATTTTAGGTGATTGGTAGAAGAACCAAAGGCGACATGAGAAAAACTTTTTTACACAGCGAGTGGTTATGATCTGGAATGCACTGCCCGAGAGGGTGGTGGAGGCAGATTCAATCGTGGCTTTCAAAAGGGAATTGGATAAGTACCTGAAGGAAAAGAATTTGCAGGGCTACGGGGAACGGGACTAGCTGAAGTACTCTTGCAAAGAGCCGGCACAGGCGCGACGGGCCGAATGACCTCCTTCTGTGCTGTAACCATTCTATGACTGTATGATCGCCTAACATTGTCTTCTATGGCTCAGCATCCATTTTTTCCCCTTACGCTTTAGTGAATCGCTTTAGGATGTTTTCTGTACATTAAAAGGTGCAATATAAATGCACGTCATTGTTGAAGTGGCTCAAAGCTTCTCACACAATGAAGTATTGTGACTGTTGTTACATAGGCAAAAAAACTTACAAAGGAAACCAAAGGGTTGTTTGTGCCATGGAAATGCACCCAGAATGAGTCATCACTCAGCAAAGTGGGGGGGAGAGAGAGAGAACTAATGGAAATTACGTAAAACATTTGAAATTCACGTCAGTTCGCCAAGTGATTACCTTTTAGAAAGTATATTCACAATCTTTACACTTAACTTCCAACTGCACAATGTCTAGTCTTGATTGGTTACATTCAAATTTCAAATTCACTATCTGCTGTGAGTAGCTGGCTTTCTGAGTGCCACAGGTGTGTTCATTGGGCACAGCAGTGCATGTGCTATCGGCTTTACATGCACAAAGAAGCCTTTGAATGAGATGGCTTTATGTTTCGAGTAAGGGGGCTGGTTCGACAGATTTGTTTAGATTTCTCTCTAACTGGCTCAAATTTTCAACAGGATCACCTGATCTCGCCGACAAGAATCATCCCTCTTTTTCTGCACTGGGGCAGCTCCCTATAATGCTGTCTCTGCTTATATGGTAGCAAGGTGTTTCCCCAAATAGTAGCATTCCCCCCTTGCCCCCCAAAAGGTGCTGACTCGTGTTGAATTATGGTTCCATGGGCAAGTTATCCCCCAGTACATCCCCCAAGTAGTCAGCCTTCATCTGTCAGGAGTATTGCCTATTCAACTGAGGAGAACATAAGACATAGGAGCAGGAGTAGGTCATTTGGCCCCTCGAGCCTGCTCCGCCATTCAGTAAGATCATGGCTGATCTGATCTTGGCCTCAACTCCACTTCCCTGCCCGCTCCCCATAACCCTCGACTCCCTTACCATTCAAAAATCTGTCTATCTCCACCTTAAATATATTCAATGACCCAGCCTCCACAGCTCTCTGGGGAAGAGAATTCCAAAGATTCACGACCCTCAGAGAAGAAATTCTTCCTCATTTCCATTTTAAAAGGGTGCCCCCTTATTCTGAAATTATGTCCCCTAGTTCTAGGTTCCCCCACGAGGGGAAACATCCTCTCTGCATCATCACAACCAAAGACAGATTCTGTCCTTTGGAGACCCTCATGTGCAGCAAATGTTACTGGATAGCCATCAAGATGAGAACCCGGTCTGATATTTCCCCTCCCTAGATCAGGAGGGTGAAACCAATTGCAGCGTCCCTACTGCCAACCCATCTGAGAACAGCTGACTCGGCACAGAGAAGGGAGTGAACCTGGGATCTTCCAGGTCTGTACGGTTCAGTAGTACATTGATCAACCCAGGGGAGCCCCGAGTAATCTTGGTTTATTCTCCGTGACACCAGTTGGGGTGCATCAGGCCAGTTCTCTGCACGACCCAACAGCCCTAACATAAATACAAAAGCAAAGTACTGCGGATGCTGGAAATCTGAAATAAAAACAGAAAAATGTTGGAAATACTCAGGAGGTCAGACAGCATCTGTGGCGAGAGAAACAGAGTTAACGTTTCAGGTCGATGACCTTTCGCTCTCCACAGATGCTCCTGACCAGCTAAGTATTTCCAGCATTTTCTGTTTTTATTTTATATTAGCCCGAACATAAAAATTTTTTTTGGAAGAATTACACCAATTTTTCCATAAAATGCAACTTTGAGGTAAAATCTGACTAAAGAGATACCTTGAAACTAGCAAAATAAATGCAAATGAGTTTAAAATGAACAGAATAAAAAAAGGACCCAATTTATCATTTGCTTTTTCTAAACGGGCAATTGATCTGCTTTGCTTGCCTGAACAAACAAACGTGTCTTTTGCTGTAAATCGAAGTACCATTGCCAATGTTGTCTGTCAATTTCAGTTCACTTTCCATCTATTTATATATCATCTGGTCAGTATTATTGTATACTCAAGTCTCATTTGATCAAACATATGGTAAGAGAATTGTTTACAAACCCTTGAAAATATTTTTTAAAACAGGAACAGGATGAATAGGTACAGAAGTTCACAATGGGGTCAATGCATAGTACAATACTTTAGTGCAGAACTGATTTTCCACACAATTTTATACGCTCAGAAGCTCTTTGTTTCGCTGCCAGACACTAAGTGTGTGCAGAATGTCAGCAATAGGCTAGGGTCTTAACAGCATCCAAAAGACATTATCCACACCGTAGCTTGCTGCTGAGTATACACAGGAGTCAATGTAATGAAGTCGATTCTAGGCAACGATCCCACCAACTGTTTATGGTGTTTATTTCCTTACCTGACAGTAAGAAAAACAGATGTGCAGTGCCTTGCCTTAACTCTACTGAGTAAACTTATTAATTAATATCACAAGCTTTAAAGTGCCATTCCAGAGAGGAACAGTACCCAGGTGCCTTCAACACATAGCTCCAGGCCTTTCATCATTTCAGCTCCTCTCAACCTCAATACAAGGTGACGTTCGAGAATAAATGGGCTAATTTGGAGAAATTATGTTTCCAGCACATAGTATTGTCCTTTGAAAGTACATATCAGGAATTTGGGCAGACGTTCCCTTGCATTTTCCATTCATTCATTTTAAAGGATGGAAAATGGTGGGGAGCACCAGCCCAGATTATTGCTACAACCTCCTGGTGAGTGCAGTTCTACGTCCTCATTGCAAATTTATAACATTACCTTTAAAATATTTCATACAGTTCCCCAATGGCTCAGTCGCTTCGAGTCGTGCTCAGCCATACAGACGACAAAGGTCTCGGGTTCAGTCCCTGGTTTATGTGAGTTAGCTGATCACAGCCAGGACAACAGGAGGGTGCTACAATTGGCCTCTATTGCCAGGCTAGGGAGGGGAGGGGAAATTAATCAAAGTTCCTGCTCCTGTGCACTATCGAGTGACCTCTGGTGGAAAGTGAATGTCAGATGAGGATCAGGCTCAGCCATGGTGTCTCCAAGGTCAAATAACCTGCCAATACTCATTCTCTAGACTTGCACGCCACAAAATCCCACAGGGCATGTCACCTCCTCCAGGAGAGGAAGTACAAAATTAATAAAATTCACAACACATTCGGTACAAGACTACAATTAGCCTTGCATTGCTACATCTGTTAACAGCGCACACACCCAAACAAAATATTTGATTGAAACACAAAACAGGATTTTTTTTCTTCGCTGTTTTTGCATTGTCGCACAAAAGTACAAATTTCAACATGTACTTGGCACAGTCACAATCTGCACCTTATGAATATGGTAATGGATCGTTAGTGATGTGAACAGCACTGTGTGCCAGTTGTGTCGCTCCAGCTTGCCTTAGAGACTTGAAAAAAATACAGCAAAAGCTGTGGTCCCTGCAATTTCCCCCCTCCCCCCCGCACAACATTTGCTATACTTTGTTTTATTTCCTTCCCAGACTATTCACCATTCCCTAGCTGAGATTCTGAACAAGGGACGATTTTGAAGAAATTACGCTCTTGGTAGGGAGCCTCGCCCACAATAGATCATTGGAAAACTGCAGGCGCAATCCTCACAATTTTCCATCTACCCTGGACCACACCTAACATTTCCCCCCATGCACTCCTGATGGACGAGGCTCTGTGCTGGAAGAACACATCTGTAAAATCAGCCCTCTGATGTACAAGTAAGCCTCTGCTAATGCTGTCCCTTACCAAACCAGTAGAGTAGGGGAGTTCTCCTGCTGTCCTGGCCAACATTTATTCCTCAGTCAACACCA
Source organism: Squalus acanthias (assembly GCA_030390025.1). NCBI lineage: Eukaryota > Metazoa > Chordata > Chondrichthyes > Squaliformes > Squalidae > Squalus > Squalus acanthias. The sequence continues at coordinate 146,040,550 of CM059429.1, forward strand.
ATAAAACCAGCTTAACTGGTCATTTTCTCACTGCTGTGAGATCTTGTTGTACGCAAATTGATTGCTGTTTGCCTACATAGCAACAGCGGGTACATTTTAATAGTAATTAACTAATTGGCTGAGAAGTGGTTTGAAGATATCAATGCCACCGTATAAATGCAAGTTCTTTCTTTCTAGATGACATGCAAGAAAAGGCTGGTGCAGTTCCCAGTCCATCACTCCCAGTGGGGAAAGACCGGTTCTCTCCTTGCAACTTCCCTAACAGCATGTCGGAGATTGGGAATTTGGAGGGGAAGCATTGTTGTCCTGAATGCATGTCGTAGTACCGTGTGTCACAACACCTGTTATTAGCCAGTCAGTGGCGTCCTGCTAATTTAATATAAATAAAATTCTACAGAAAACAACTGCAGTAATTTTTCATACCAGTTGCTGTACTAGCTGGCTAAATGCCTTAAAAAAAATTAAGGTAAGGTAAAAATTAATATCTTAAATTTCCCATTTCTTTCTCTTATGTCGAGTCTATGTACAGAATGCAATATCAATTTCAAAAGGTTTGAAAAATAATGTGACACCTGAGAAATTAAAATCTATGAATAAGGTGTATTTTCAGGGGTGTTGGCAAGTCTTGATTGATTAAAATGGCTGCAATTCTACTGGACTCCAATAAAAGAAGCTTTTGAAAATTTTGCTGTGTTTCTGCAATAATGACTGGCACGCTTGCTGATCCAGAAACCACGCTGTTTATATTGCAGCAACTAAAGCTACTTTAAAATAACTGCCCATCTAACTAATCTCGTTAAGACTGGGGAAGGTACACGAAGGCTCACAATAGAAAAAACATTTCTCTGGCCTGAATGGGGCGGGCATATATTGAAAAGTACCTCTTTCGCTGATGGGTCTCATCTCTGTCAGCATAAGTGGCACTTTGTTTACAACAGATTTGCCACATACTTTAGATGTGCAATTGGTGACAAATTGAATATAAAATGTGCTAGAAACTCTCACAAACATCACCTGGCTTAAAATAAAGAAATGCAGTACTATAGACACAGCTCCGATACTTGGAAATTGGGCACATAATCCATTGTGAGCGATTTGATGAAATACTGCCTGCGGGTCATTGAATTTAATCCTATTTACATGGGAACAGAGCTGCTTCTATAGATCCTGTTCCACCACTGCTGTACATTCACATTCCTTGCACTTTGCAGCTCTTTCCAGGTGAATTTCTTCAGATTACTCTGCAGTAAAAGCTTGTCGCTACATTCAAACCATCTGTGGTGCAATTTGATCTCAATCAGATTTGTGTAAATGCCCTGGACAGACTTGAGAGAGAGAAGGTGCCACAGAATTGCTGGGTTATCTAATTAACTTTGTATTGGAACTCGATCTTATGTGTAAACACAATAAAGAACTCCACTGTGATCACTTTCAGCCAATTGTTTTAGGCTGTATAGTATGGGATCAGTTGCAAAATGATTGATTAAATGGACTAAGGTACAACGAATTGTATTGGTTTACAGGGCACATGACCGTGTACCTGACTGGGCTATCAAACATACACCAATACAAATTCTTTTTTTTTTTAAAAGCAGTTTATTTTTATCTTTCCTTTCTGAAGGCAATTACTTAAGGGGTACAGTTCCACAGGTGTGAGGATGCCTCTGGTACCTAGCTTAATTGGCCATCCTTCACTTGCGAGACTGGAATGTGAATGCTAGCAGGTTGAGTGTGGACAGTTTACAGTCAAGCCCGACGCCTACACATGCACAGTTTTCAGCAGATATCACCTAGCAGTAATTCTAGCTGAGTTTCACCCAGCCCAGGGGTAGAGAGGCCAGTGTCGCAACCAATGTTCCTTGTAGGCTGCACTATGTTCTGCGCGGCCTGTTTCTTTCAATGTGCGGTCCCTTTAAATTTCTGCTCAGGCACGCTATTTCCGATGTAAAAGCTTTGTGAGTGGCTTGCGCGGGGTCTTGCAGATTACTACGCGGCCGCAGCTTAGAGAGAACATTGGCTGCAACCTTAATTTTGGCTTGACTGAAATCTGATAATTAACATAGACTGGAGATCAAATCAGCAAGCTTCTTGGCCATCCCCATGACCCTAGTAAAATAATGAAACAGTAAAAGCAGGGTTGCCTCAATAACTGGCATGATTAAGGTAGTGAGTAGGAGAGTCAAGAAGCTCCTTGGTACGATCACTGGCCTGTACCAGGTTAGCTAACCTCAACCAAGGTGGCAATAGGGTCCTGATCATTATCCAGATACCTCTGCAGGAAGTCTGTGGGTGTCAGGGGAGGAGAGGATTGGGCTTGGCTGTGGTGCTGCCCAAGGTGGAAGAGCCTGTCAACACTCATCGTCTAGTCGCTCATATTTTTAAAAATGGCTACCGGGGTGAGCTACTGGATAGTAGCCAATGCATGCGGAATCAATACATTCAGCAGAGGAGGAAAAGTAGAAACAAGAATAGTGAAAAAAATCCTAGTCAGTCAAGGTGTATCTGCTCCAGTATTGAGAGATTCAAGGCCTGAAATTCAGATTTTTTTTGGATGCAGAAGCGGTGTAGTTCTGGCGGAGGGGATCAGAATTTGGGTCATAAGTCAGGTCACTCACCCATTCTAAAATACACACAGGGGTACACTTTCAACTTGCCACTTTGAAATAGGTGTGGCGGATCAGCCACCCAATTTTCATATCCTTTGAAATCTTTGAGGTCCAACAGTGCAATGTCGCCATCGGTTTCGGGACCTAACTGGGGACTGAACCCAGATGCAGCAGTTTTGACCCTGTTTATATCGTTCCAGAGTACATCTGCCAGAGACGCACACGTTTAGTTTACAAGCTATGAATGGTAAGTGATATAATTTTTATTTGTTAACCTTCCACTTCACAGCTGTGCAGTGTGCACAAATCTCAATTGTGCAATTTTGACCTTTTAGATCTTTGATCAGCAAGTCAGTAACAGCAAGCGTAAATATAAAAAGGAACTATTTTCCCCCTATTTTATTTTAAACTGCCAATTAGTATAAACTGTGTGGTTTTTGTGCACATTGGGAATTTGGCCGAGACTGTCCAAATTAATTACACTTACAGTGGAATTCTTCAATGGCCATTAGAGAGATGTCCTCATATATCTGGGCTGGATGTTCGAGTCCCGGAGGTAAAAAGGACAGCGTTCATGCACATTTTGTATGTCAGTTGAGTCTCAATGAAATTCAGCCTGGAGGACATTTAGTAATTTAACAAAGGAAGCTGTTTTTTGTCACCAGATTTGAAGTATTCATGATTCATTCTTTGAAATTGTTCCCGATTAGCTTCTCGGAAAAGAAATGGTGAGAAGAAAAATCATTTCAGACTGGCTTCTAACTCAGTTTTTCATGCAAAATAGAAACAAAGATTTGAGCTAAGAGCAGTCGGGTGCGAATGTGCACCGGAGTAGAAATGAACTGATTTTCAAAATGTGTTGTTGGTGCTGATTGCAGATACGTCCTTTCCAGCTTCTCGTTATAAAAAAGAAAAATTGTCCCCTGCAAACAATGATACTGCTGTTTAGTGCCGGCCCAGGCAAGTTTCAGCCCTCTGCAGCCACAAACGTGTGCTGCTAAAATTGCTCGTTTGTCCACATTTTACATTGATTTATACCTATTCAATGCTGGTTAACTTATTACTAGCTGCAACTGCAGAACTAGCTATATCTAATGTTGTTTACACAAAATTAAAGTCTTCTTACCAAGATGTAGAGTGGAATTATCCCGCACAACTCCTCTTCCATTCACTCCATTTTTTATTACGTTTGTTATCCATCTGCTTTTAGAGTGTCAGTCAAGTTTTCGAATATGCTATCAATGAACTGTGAGCAGGAATGGGGACTCTGGCTGATTGTTTCTCGCCCCCCCACCGCCGGCCCATGGGGAGGAGGAAAACAGAGAACAAATGTCAATTGTAGCAACCCCACATCTACCCTGATACGTGGGATCTTCCACAACTGTATAGCTTGGTACTGACCCATGCATCAGGGGAAGTACCTCGCCCTACCTCTCTACCAAGGTCATTTTCTGATTTTGTCCCAATGTTGAGGAATCTCGTTCATTGAAGGCACATTTTGGAAATTTAGGCATGCGCAGAGCCTGATTTTCCAACTCTCCTGGAGAGCTCCTAACACCAGGCCCAGTTTGGACCAGGAGCTCACAAAATCAGGTGGAATCAGCATGCTGAAGGATGGGTAAGTGCTAATAAGACACTGCTCAACTAATGCCCAATTGGAGACCTGATCAGAAAATCTGCCCGCGTCTTATAATAGGGAAACACAAGTCATTGTAGATTTCATTGAACTTACATCATCAAAAGGTAGTTTCTGAACCATATAGAACAGGAATGTCCAAGGTTCAATCCCTGGTCTGTACAGAGTTAGTTGACAGCTGGGGCAGCATGAAGGGCAATGCAATTAGCTGCACGGCCCCAGGTTTGAGAAGGGAACATTGGAAGAAAGGCTACCTCAATCTTAGTGACCCCTAATGGAAGTGCGCATATGTGGGCACTGGGTGAGGAAAGAATTGGCTGCACGGTGATCTCCACAATTGGATAATTTGCTGGCACTCACCGTCAAGGCTCACATGTGAATAATGTTAACTTGGGCCAAGTACCAGAGGGGAGTGGCCCTATAGTGAAATCATGCGCCAGTGAAGGAAGTCAACGGCCCCGATATTTCCGTGGAGGTGGGGAGGGAGCGTGGGGAAAACCGGCGACGTGGAGGTCCTGCTAAATCTAATGGCAGGAGCTCATTAAAATGTTTTTCTTCTTTTCCTCACCCGGTAGCTGGCCAAATTGACAGGCTGGCTGGGCAGAAAAAGCAGCGGCGGGGGGCCGCAGCAGGGGATCTTTGGGGATGGTCCCTGGCAATTGGGAGGGAGGGAGGGAGAGAGAGATTAGGACTTGGTGGGGTGTGGGGGGGGAAAGAGAGCGGCAATCGCAAGGGATAGAGCAGAAGATTGAAGCTTGGTGGGGTGGGGGGGGGGGGGGGGGGGGGAGAGAAAAAGAGAGCAGCAATTGGAAGGGAGGGAGGGGTTCCACATTTTTAACAATTTTAACCCATCCCCCCGCCCATGGTCGGGGTGTTAAAATCGTGCCAATGCCTTCTGGTGAGAAGGGGAGATGTGAGAATTAGAGGAACAGACTGCAGAGAACATTGAAAACCAAAAGAATTTATCATCATCAAACCCAGCGAAGGAACATCAAAACACAACTAACAAGTACCTGATGAGAGAACTCAACAGCAGAACAGGGAGCTGAGTGTTACTGAAATGAGCTCTTGTTGGCAGGTTTAAGATTTGTGCCTTGTACTTATTGCCGTAGGCCACTTATGAGGGTGCAATACTTCAAAATTCATACCCATAAAAGCAGTTATATATAATTGTTTTGCAGGAGTGAAGCCAAGATTGTTGATATAATTCCCTTTGCAATATCTGTGTTGAAACAACAGTCCTCAAAACTTCTAAAAACGTGCCTGGAAGTTTACTACAGGAAGTCCGGACATCCTTCGAAAAGGACAGCTCTCAGTACAATGGCAGTGAACTTTTTTTTTAAAATGCTCTCCTCTTTTGAAAGTGGTGACTCGTATTGCCTTGGGACATTTTACTATGTTAAAGGCACTATATAAATGCAGTGTCGTAGTTGTTGATATTGTTCTCGACACTGGCTGACCTCTTGTACCTCGTCCAAGTGCCTGTCCTTCATGTGCAAGCTTGGATAGCAAAGATAACCCCTCCGCTTCTTTTCTCCACTACCTACCATATCCTAAAAACCTAGTTTCTCTCTCTCCTCTCATGCACTCTCTTGAGCTCATCTTGTCCACGAGACCCACCTCCTGCTCTCTTGTCCCCATTTCCCACTAAACTGACCACCCAATTTCCTTTCCTAGTACCCATGCTAGCTGCCACTGTTCTCTTTAAGGTAAATGGTAAGGGGAGCGAAGGCGATTGGAGAGGAAAGGGGGGGTGCGGGGGGGAAGGCAAGGTTAAAGGAGCCCCAAGGCTTCTAGCTGAAGTCTGGAGGTGCACTTCTGCTTCTCCTGGCCCACAAGGAAACCTAAAACTTTTAAAATTACCTGCTCTGGACCTCTCCTGGCCCACAGTACCCCTCCTGACAGGTTTGACCTGATGGTCACTGCTCACCTGCTCAGGTCTCCGACTTAAATTGCAGTCGGGTCCAGATGACATCCCTCCCGATCGCTTCCCCCTGACCTCCCAATTGCACCCCCCTCCAACCGATCGTTCCCCACCCCCCAGGAGGCAGCGGCCTGAAACTGAAATTCTCCACCAGCGAGCTGCCATGGCCCAGCAGGTGTCTACAGTTCGCCAGTCTCATGTTCATGAGGCCCGAGGCCCAATATCAGGTGTGCTTCAAGCCTACCCGTTCCAGTGCAGGGAACAATCGCAAACCAATACCAAGGTCTATTACTTTCAGAATCAAAGGTCTTTAGAATTTGAAGTGTTATGAAGTGGAGTTTAAATAGATATTAAAGAACACTGATGAAAATGAACTGCTGCAGGGTCGTATCCAAGACAGCGACATGCTACAAGTCTGCCAACGACCTTTTCAATATACTATATTAAGAGTTCAACACAGAAGTCTTCCTGGTTGTTTAAAATGGAATGCGATCTTCATGCAGTAAGTATGCTTTAACCTTGCAAGTTTGTGTCTGATAGACAAACACTTATTACATGGAGAGTGAAGATAATCAAAGCATGTTAAAAAAATCCATTTTCATTCAGTGATTATCAGCATCAACTGGATTTGGTACAATTGAATTGGCAGACTGCCTGCTATAATAAACAAGCCTTAAGTAATGCTGGATCTTCTTTATTGCATTAATGTTTGACTCAATTATTTGGTATAGGAGACCACGCTCTGCCCAGAAGTTTGAACATAGCTTCCATTGATCTTCCCTGTTACACTAATTATCAGAAACAACAAACATGGAGTAGAAAATAACAGGAAATACCAATCTGCAAGAAGTGTTCTGAGCCACAGTTTAGTTTTGGTCTGAGGATCAACCCCTCATCTGTACTCAGTTAATTGATCTTGGTAATGTTGGGTACTGAAATTGATTTTGGGAAGGGGAATATAATTCATTCATCGGTTATGCTCTTGATTGTTATCCAATGACCCCCCCGCTAGAAAATGTACATATATGGGCAGGATTGGACTTGCCTGTAATGCCCCCTACTGATACTTACGGCCTACACATGAAGAGCAGCCACTTCACAAGGTATAATACCCCAACAGGAATCAGAACCTTTCAGAAGAGCGGGTTTGGAAAGTTGGAGGAAAAAAATGTGTTTCTTTACAAAAACACCTGAATTCAAGCAAGCTCATAAAGTCAACATTGTTGTAAAGTTGAACCACCTACAACATAAATGATCCTTTTAGCCCCAGGAAATTACTTTCTTGCGTCTTTAATTACATATAAAAGGAGGAATGCGAGGGATTAATTATTTATTTTTTCTTTTTCTACGCTGTCAGAGTTTTATGGTCGTCATTCAGGTCTGAACAGATCTGTCTGCTTAAGCTTAAATAAATATCTTTACATTTCGCTCTTGTCTCATGCACTCTTTTCCGCTTTTAAGGCTTGTTCTGTTCACCGTTGCTGCACATTCTATAGGGTTGTGTAATTATGGTATAAGGTTATAAGCAAGTTCATCATTAAGAAAAAGGCAGCGAGGGGAAGTGTTGAGAGAGAGTAAATGGGGGAGAGGCAGGGGCTATTCAGACCAGTGGGGTCTAATTACAAGGAGAACTCACTGGCCTGGGGAGACAGGTGTAAATTTTAAGACAAGCATCTTCGATCAAAGTACTGTTGTCTGAGTCTGTGTCTGAGTCTACATGGTGGTAGTTGGTGGTGATTTTTTTGTTCATCTGGAGATCACAGGAAATTGGAAGAGAGAGCTTGCCAGTGACCTAATGGGAGGAAAAAGGGTAAAAGACTTTTAAATTGGTAAGAGTGAAGACTCGGCATGAAAGCCAGATAAATGGTTTTGTGCCATATTAGCCCGACAGATAAATTTGATTTCAGTGAGCCAGAGCAGTGGTCAAGATGGATAAAGCAATTATTACTTCAGGATTAGATAACTGAAAAACAAACAGGATAAAATTTATACTTTGACATACTCGATGGGCAAGAAAGGAGGATATTTTTCAGGGAAATTCTAAAATAGTACTGGAAAAGCATTTTGTGTTGTGTAGAAATCCATTTTGAAAGCCAAATTTAACCAAAGAAAACAGGAAAAAGGGAATACACCGTTTTGTTGCAGTTTTAAACTGGCTAAACACTGGCTACCAGTTTATTCCCAAGGAGAACTATTGTGCGAGAGGGAGAGAGAGAGAGAGAGAGAGAGAGAGACCCTGACAAATGCAGGCTGCCTACAAGATACTTCCACCCATGAGGGTCATTGCTTCCTGGAAAAGGTACACCAGTTTGGCAAGGTTTCTCCACACTTGGCAGAGAAACCTTTAAATGGATTTCCTGAGCAAAAACAAAACATGGATATGGGATAGTCACCAACAGAGAGCATTGCAAAAGATAAAGAAAGATTAAGCACCTTACTCACCGATACTATGCAGCCATGAGTGAGAAGCACACATCTCTGCAAATCATTCTCATTTGGAGTAGAAAACTCTCTTACTATACAAGTCTTAGAAAGAATGATGTCTACCAGTAAGATGTGCCATGGGGAAGCAGGAGAACTGTGCAACGGCACTGGGCCCCGACATAGTAAGGGGTCCTGAGTGGATCCAGTTGTGCTTATTTATAAAATATGCACAAATTTCAATACTAACATTTTTTAAATATACATCATAATATGAATAATTTCATTTTCATTCAGTAACATATTTCCTCAGGGGTTTACAATTTGAGATTGGTTTTTAAAAAAATCAGGAAAATACATGCAAACCCTTTCCTTTTCCTCAACTCTACTCGATTTCAAGCACGACCATTTTGCAAATCAAAAATGTAATTTTTTACATATCAAAATATTGATAACATGCTATTTAAAGCAAATAAAAAGTAAATCAGTCATTGGGCACCTGTCTGATAATAAAGTAGGTTTGTGCCTAATTATTTCCCTAACTCAGTAAATTTTCTCTGAGCAAACCAATGGCCTTCAACATCTGTCATAATAAAGAAATCACTGACTGCTCCTGACAATAGCCGTCCTTTCTTAATGATGTTTAAAAAGTTCTTCTGGGCTTTCAACAATTGTGCGTCAATCTCCCTCCCACTCGCTCTGCATTCCAGCCTGACTCTCATAGACAATGCGTGCATTGACCACATATTTCTGATCTCATATTCTTGTATTCTATTGTCCAGCTTCCTTTTTGGATAGAGAAGGTCCTTTCTATGATGCCACTCCTCTCCCAAAGGGAACTGTCAAAAGCAAATGCGTCACCCAGTTACATCTTTTTAAAAATGATTTCCTACAATAAGTGTCATCATTTATGCCGGTACTTACTGTCTTCTCCAACTAATCTTTCTACATAAAATGTCCAAGTGAGTCTGAATACTGGGAAATGACAGTCACACCTACTTGGTTCTGAATAAGAACACAGAATACAAGTCCCTAAAGATTAACAGTTGAATATAAATACTGAAGATAACAGTACAAGTAATGCATAATTACGAATTAAGTCAGATCCTGACCGAGCTGCCATTCGTTTCCCTTTTTACCTCTAATTATTCTTTTAGCTCATCCAATTGTCTTTTTTTTTTAATGAAAACGTAAAAAGTTGACAAATAAACAGGTGTCAATGCTCAGGCAACTGATTTGAGACTGACCACAGCCATTACTACCTCCACTAGACCATAAAAATGCTACATATCGCCTCTTAGGATGCAAAGTTTTCACCTATGTCTTCAGAGATTCTTGCCAGGGGAAAACCCAATATCCATAGTTAGCTTGTCATGAGCTTCCAAGTGGACACAAATTCATATGTAGATGTCATTTTGCAAACCATTCCATCTGCAGAAATCAGCGTCAGGAGATAAGGAACAAACTTAAGAAAGAAGAGATCTGTAAGCTGATCATGGGAATGGCTGGGCAATCAAAACCACGTAGCAGACTGACACCATGCCGAGCTTGGCAGCAGAACTGACATTTTAGATTGGACTACTGCTAAAAAGCCACTCATCTGGTAATCCATATATCAATGCACTCTAAAATGTTGGACAGAGTGCGTGCAGCACACCCAAGTGATCCAAAAGTGCAGAGAATGAGCTAAGCAACATATATGATGGCCAGACTTGAGAAAGCAGTTTGAAATAAATTAGCAGGAGCTATGCCAAGCAATGCAGGAGAAAACGATGCAAGCAGAAAGCAATATATTAACAGAGGCTGGGAATCGGAAAGCAAAAAAACAGAAAAAGCTGGAAATATTCAGTGCGTCAGGCAGTGCCCTGTGGAGAAACAGAAGTCAGTCAGGTCAGTCTACATTTCAGGTCTAAATCCCTTCCTCAGGACCGCAAGATATTATACACGAACAGCATTTAAAAAGGAACAGAACAAGGGAAAGGGGACAGGGAAGAGAGAGTTTGGAACTGACACTTGAATTGAAAGGAGGCACATATTTCCTGACTGTACATTACTTTTTATAATATATGGCAATCATTTTATTCACTTAAACTACATCTCAATCAGTGGTAACACATCTAAGGTTCACATATATATCCACCATGTGATAATAGAATATGTAAGGTCAGATAATGGACCACAATTCTCAGTGGAAGAATTTGTTAAGTTCCAAAAGAAGTAGGGGGCGAAATTCGACTCCTTTGCGCCTGCCGTTAGCGCCTCCGGACATTGGGCTCCACTTCCTGGGCGGGGCGGTAAGAAAAATTCCGCGGCCGGGGTGGGACTTCCTCGCCAGGAGCAAGATATCCCGCCTCGCCAGCATTACCGCCCCAAAACCGAATTTCGCGCCCGTAAAGTTTTACCCACAAGTAGCCTCAAACACAGAGTAATGGGAACCGGCGAGGGGGTGAAAACTAGAAAAGATCGAGTAAAGAAATCAAAAGGCCCATACAAAAGCTTCTGTATTATTTGGTGCTACTTTATCATCAGCAAAACGGTACAGCTCAGCAGAATTACTAATTGGAAGACAACTGAAGACAGATCTGACTGTTTCCAGCAAATCTTGTTCATCAGTGGCCACATTTAGCCAACTTCAGAAAAGGAAATAGGATCCATTTTTGCCAGAAAACTCTAATTTTCAGACAGAAGGTGAGACAGTTGCCAAATGTAAGTGACCAAATACGGGTGAGAGATTCAAAGACCAAGGAACAATGCAACAAGAAACCTCAATTTTGATCATATGCTATTCAAATATCTACTGGTTCTATAAAATGCTGCCAATGACATCTTGTTCACATCCCAAAAACAACAGGAAAAGATACCCACAATTTAACAATCTATGGGACACTGATGGCAAATACAAAAAAAAGACAATTGTCTCTGCAGCTGGACCAGAAACTGCTTCAGAAATCTGAGGAACAGAATGATGAAAGTAGGAGGACAATATCTGGAGCACTATATACTTCCAGAAAGATTGGCCTGATCACTGCAGTTCAGGGAAGCAGAATATTTATTAGAAAATTTCTTGGAAATGATGATGTAGGTTATCTAGTTATGATACAAGATTACAGGTCAGCTAAATGTAATTTTAAAACGGCCAGGAAGGGAGTGAAATAGGGGTGAGCCAAAGGCGGCTGGTTACAAGTTGAACATATCAGACTGAGGAGACAGATGGAAATTGTAAAGGGCAGCAATGAGAGATAGTGAATACTTAAGTTCAATGTATCCCTGCCTGAATAGAGATAGCAGTTTTCAAATGAGCTAACCATAACCTGAATGGAAACCAAAACTGAAGCAAAGTCCCGAACTCACCTCTTACATGCCAAGAAATTATTAGTGATATTAGTGGATGAACATTTACACATTTGTATGACAGTCCTTTGTTTGCTATTTAACCACAGGCATGAGCCCATTTATTTTAAATGAGCTAATGCCTCTGTTAAAATAAAGGGACAAAGAAATGGCATAAAAAGACATTAAACACTTGTCTGCTAATACTGTAATAGCAGCAGTAATTTGTGGGTGATGCTACCTTTCCAACCCCACCGCCCCTTCCCCCCCACTATTCTCTCTCTTCTCCTCATTCTCCTGTGTACCCTTCCCAACTGGAAAACCTTCATGTGCACGTGTAGACAGGGAATATTAGCAGCCAGGCTATTTAAACATGGTAGGCATGGGGTATGAGAGCCTAGTGGTTATGTTACTGGACTAGTAATCCAGAGGCCCGGAGTTCAAATCCCACCACGGCAGCTGGGGAATTTAAATTCAATTAATTAAATAAATCTGGAATAAAAAGCTAGTATCCGTATTGGTGACCATGAAACTACTGGATTGTCGTAAAAACCCATCTGGTTCACTAATGTCCTTTAGGGAAAAGAAATTTGCCGTCCTTACCTGATCTGGCCTACGTGTGTGACTCCAGACCCACAGCAATGTGGTTGACTCTTAACTGCCCGGTGAAATGGCCTAGCAAGCCACTCATAGAAACATAGAATCTAGGAGCAGGAGTAGGCCATTCGGCCCGTCGAGCCTGCTCCGCCATTCAATACGATCATGGCTGATCATTCAAATCCAGTACCCTGTCCCTGCTTTAATCCCCACAGTACACATATCCCACCCTACCCCCGTAACCCCACGTATTTAATTCCCCCTAACATATCCCATCCTATCCCCATAACCCCACATATTTAATCCCCCCTAACACTAACGGTCAATTTATCATAGCCAAATCAACCTAACTCAGTTGTATAAGGCGGCTCACCACCACCTTCTCAATTTGTTCTCCTTATCTGAGAAAGGACATACATGCCTTAGAGGCAGTGCAACGAAGGTTCACTAGATTGATAAGGAGATATTGAGTAGATTGAGCCTATACTCTCTGGAGTTTAGAAGAATGAGAGATGATCTAATTGAAACATAAGATTCTGAGGGGGATTGACAGCATAGATGCTGAGAGGTTGTTTCCCCTGGCTGGAGAGTCTAGAACTAGGGGGCATAGTCTCAGGATAAGGGGTCGGCCACTTAAGACTGAGAGGAGTAGAAATTTCTTCACTCAGAGTGAAGAAGAGTGAACCTTTGGAATTCTTTACCCCAAAGGGCAGTGGATGCTGAGTTGTTGAGTATATTCAAGGCTGAGATAGATTGATTTTTGGACTCTAGCGAAATCAAGGTATATGGGGATCGGCCAGGAAAGTTGAGGTGAGGTCGAAGATCAGCCATGATCTTATGAATGGCGGAGCAGGGTCTCAGGGCCATAGCGCCTACTCCTGCTCCTAATTCTTATGTTATGAGGGCTGGGCAATAAATAGTGGCCTTGCCAGCGACGCCCACATCCCGTGAATGAATAAAACAAAATGGCTTTGCCCACATTCAGTAAAGGTCACTGACCAGAATTGGGAACACTGGCTGATCTTTCCCCTCCCAAGGATAGCGAGACACTAATGCTACCTGACTTTAATCAGTTGACTCAGTACAGACTGGGGACTGAACCTGGGACCTTCCAAGCCACTGGGACCTACCACACCACACAGTGCATTAGTCAAAGAAGTCCTCATTATTCCAATTTAATTCACTTTTTATGCAAAGCTACTCCTCAATTAACGTGATTTTTTCCCTCCCTGCCTACTTCCATTTGCTTGACTATTTTGACAGCCAGCAAATATTGCCTGCAGCTCTTCACCTTAGATTATATTGGAATATTTTTAATTTAATAGCATGGGATAATCAGTGGTATGTGAAAGAGCTGTCAAGAGAATTTGAATGTTAACCATACAAGTTAGCTTAAAAAAAGAAATATGAACTTGGCTCATCACTGAAATTGGAATAATTCAAGAAAATAAGTAAAATGATTATTTAATGCGGAGTTTCATTTTTTTTTAAATCTATGTATTAAAGTAATAGTATTTCTTGTTTCGAACTTTATCATTTTCAATCAGAAATTAAATTGACATCTTGTACAAAAGGTTCAGATTTTTCATTAAACTTTTTGCTTAACTTATTGCATGTTTAGGTTAAGTTGACCAAAGTGACCCAGAATTCAAAATAATGTTTTGAATCCACCGATGAAGTCACTACACTGTTGGCCATCATCACTGAGGTATGCTTCTTTAAAAGTTATACCTGGTCTGGCAAGGTGTTCTTCATTTGATGCAGAAACCGAAGGAGCTAGCAAACCAAGCTACTGTACAAATATGAGGCACAATGCCACAACAGGAGCACATCCTACTTGGAGCAGTGCAAACACTGCACAAACCAGCTGGTCTTCAGATTTTTGGCTAATAGGAGGCTTGGATGAGGTCACTCCGTGCTCCCATTTTTCACATCTTCTACATGTGACCAGGAAGAACAAGGGAGCAGGCTAAGATACATCCAGTCATTTTCGGATATAAAATGCCATGAAAAAGTGAAGTGACTAGACTTTGGCTAGTGATGGTAACCAGTTTTAAAATATTTTTTTCTGTTTTGCGTTGAAAGGATGCTGCTTAAAGACATATCCAAATGCAGCTTTTACATTTTCTACCATTTTCCTCATCTCCAATCAGCAAACTTAGAAGGAAGAGTACAGAACAACCTGCAGAACTGTTTTTGGCAATTTACATTTTAAACAATCTAATTTCCATGGGAATTAAGATTTCCATTGTAGAGTAAAGATAATGGCATTGAATAAACAGACGTCTGACTACATTCATCTAATCAAAGACAACTGCAAAAAAAGAGAAATTGAAAGATGGGAGGCAACTTAATGTTAATATAACAATGTTAACATAATTCAATAAATTAGATGACATCATTCAACTGGCACAGAAAATGTGGACTGTTGGATAATCTAGTGAAATATGCAATGTACAGTTGAGTTTGTAGAGATATTATTTTGTCAGTCCTGTCACATAATTCAGTATTCAATTAACATTATAAAAGCAATATTAGCTCTCCAGTGGCTCAGGGGATAAACTAGGAAGATTGCAAGTTTGATCGCCAGCCTGTGTTGGATTAGCTTCCCAGATAATGCAGCAGTCCGTGCCTGCTTGCAGCAAGACCTGGACAACATTCAGGCTTGGGCTGATAAGTGGCAAATAACATTTGCTCCACACAAGTGCCAGGCAATGACCATCTCCAACAAGAGAGAGTCTAAACACCGCCCCTTGACATTCAACGGCATTACCATCGCCGAATCCCCCACCATCAACATCCTGGGGGTCACCATTGACCAGAAACTTAACTGGACCAGCTACATAAATACTGTGGCAACAAGAGGTCAGAGGCTGGGTATTCTGCAATGAGTGTCTCACCTCCTGACTCCCCAAAGCCTTTCCACCATCTACAAGGCACAAGTCAGTAGCATGATGGAATACTCTCCACTTGCCTGGATGAGTGCAGCTCCAACAACACTCAAGAAGCTCGACACCATCCAAGACAAAGCAGCCCACTTGATCAGCACCTCATCCACTACCTTAAACATTCACTCCCTCCACCACCGGGGCACCGTGGCTGCAGTGTGTACCATCTACAAGATGCACTGCAGCAACTCGCCAAGGCTTCTTCGACAGCACCTCCCAAACCCGTATCCTCCTCCACCTAGAAGGATAAGGGCAGCAGACGCATGGGAACACCATCATCTCCAAGTTCCCCTCCAATTTACACACCATCCTGACTTGGAAGTATATTGCCGATCCTTCATCATCGCTGGGTCAAAATCCTGGAACTCCCTCCCAAACAGCACAGCGGGAGTACCTTCCCCACACGGACTGCAGCAGTTCAAGGCGGCGGCTCACCACCACCTTCTCAAGGGCAATTAGGAATGGGCAATAAATGCTGGCCTTGCCAGCGACGCCCACATCCTGTGAACGAAGAAAAAAACTAACCTGACTGCAACCCATGACAGCATCAAATCTTCTCCCCACTAACACCCATTCTGGTTCATTTTTAAAATGTAGCAAATCATAAATTTTTTTGAAAACTTACTTGACAGACCCAATGAAAGACAAACAGGATGATTTTATGAGCATGCGCGCCTAATGAGGAGCCGCATTTAAATTTAATGATGGAAAATCATGGGGAACGTGCATGCGTGTGATTTCCCGAGATCCTTCTCCAAAGCCTCTCCACCGTTGTCCAGCTGGGTGGGACTGCACTCGCCTGGTTCTATTCTTATCTATCTAATCGTAGCCAGAGATTCACCTGCAACGGCTTCTCTTCCCGCTCCCGCATCGTTACCTCTGGTGTCCCCCAAGGATCTATCCTTGGCCCCCCTCCTATTCCTCATCTACATGTTGCCCCTTGGCGACATCATCCTAAAACACAGCGTCAGTTTCCAAATGTACGCTGACGACACCCAGCTCTACCCACTTCTCTCGACCCCTCCATGGTCTCTAAATTGTCAGACTGCTTGTCCGACATCCAGTTCTGATGAGCAGAAATTTTCTCCAATTAAATATTGGGAAGACTGAAGCTGGGTTTTTTCGGTCCCTGCCACAAACTCCGTTCCCTAGCTACTGACTCCATCCCTCTCCCGAACATCTGTCTGAGGCTAAACCCTCGCAACCTTGGTGTCATATTTGACCCTGAAATGTGCTTCCGACCACATATCCGCAGCATAACTAAGACCGCCTATTTCCACCTCCATAACATCGCCCGTCTCCGCCTCTGCCCATCCGCCGCCGAAACCCTCATCCGTGCCTTTGTTACCTCTAGACTTGACTATTCCAACACACTCCTGGCTGGCCTCCCACATTCTACCCAACGTAAACTTGTGATCCAAAACTCGGCTGCCCATGTCCTAACTCGCACCAAGTCCCGTTCACCTATCACCCCCGTGCTTGCTGACCTACATTGGCTCCTGGTTAAGCAACACCTCAATTTCAAAATTCTCATCCTTGTTTTCAAATCCCTGCATGGACTCGCCTCTCCCCATCTCTGTAATCTCCTTCAGCCCCACAAACGTTCCCCCCCACCCCCAGAGATATCTGCGCTCCTCTAATTCTGCCCTGATTATAATCACTCAATTGAGAGGTCGCACAACACCAGGTTATAGTCCAACAGTTTTATTTTAAATCTGGTGTTGTGCGACCTCTCAATTTTGTCGACCCCAGTCCAACACCGGCATCTCCGCATTATAATCACTCAACCATTGGTGGCCGTGCCTTCTGTTGCCTAGGCCCTCAGCTCTTGAATTCCCTGCCTAAACCTCTCCGCCTCTATACCTCTCTTTCCTCCTTTAAGACGCTCCTTAAAACCTACCTCTTTTAACCAAGCTTTTGGTCACCTGCCCTAATTTATCCTTATGTGGCTCGGTGTCAATTTATTTTGTCTTATAAGTCTTATAAGACTCCTGTGTAGCGCTTTGGGACGTTTTACTATGTTAAAGGCGCTATATAAGTACAAGTTGTAAGCACTCCCGATGAGCAGGACTCCCTGCCAGGAGTGCACATTAGTAACATTGGCCCAAATTAGAAAAGACAGTGAGTTTCCATCAAGAACAATCTGAATATAATTTCCAAACACAAGGCTCTCGCCACAATAAAAACTAAGCAAACTAACCCCAAAAAGGGATGCAATCAGCAGGTAATAGGGAAGGAATCCATCTATATTATATATTTTAAAACTCTACAGGCGTAAAATGGGCGCAACAATGGCCAAAATCAGGGACCAACGCCCTGTCCCCAAAAACTCCTGAAACATGTCTGACCCGGTATTGGGTCGGGCCATTTTTCATGCATTCCTGGCAGCACCTGAAACAGGCGTTTGGGCCCTTGCATTTGTAAATGCCTGTTTTAGGCCTACTTGCAGAAGTTGGATCACGATGTGTGGAACAGAGGCCGGGCCTGCGTCGCTTCGGCTCTTTCAGGGGCACTGTGGCCTAAGCAGCTGCCACCAACAAAAGGTAGTTTTCTTTTTACAAACAATTGTCAAAAAACATTGCTGTCGAGCAAGGAGGAGCAGGATTTCTTCCCCAGCTGCACAGTACTCGCAAGCGGCCCCTCCCCTGTTGCTGTTCCATCTCCCCCCAACCCCACCACCCCCCGGTACTTACCTTAGGGCTGCTGCTGCTGGCGAGACATGTGGCCCGACATTCATAAATTAAAAACGTCACGCTGTCTGAACACACAACAGGCTCCAGCAGCTTGCCCAAATCATGTAAATGTGGCCCGGGACCCAATTTCAGGTTGGCTTCGGCCCTCCTAGTTTGGGTACACGCCAACAGCACACCACTGGATAGACACCTGAAAACGCGCCATAACCAATTTTTATCCCAGAGAGAGTCAGTGAGCCAGCACCCGCTGTTTGTAAATGCGTTTCTTGCAGTAGAGCGAGGTAATTATTTTTGTGTGCTTAAAAACCGGATCACATAAACCACTAACTTTAGAACTATGCTCTGATGTCAATTATGTTTATCTGATGAAAACTAAATATTTTCAGGATTGACAACAAGACTGGCTATTTGAAGATCTGTAGAATGAATTTTCAAAGCTTTCGTCAGGTAACATTTAAGACTAAATTAGTATCAAAAGCTTATTTTTTATGTCAGAGATAAAACTAAGCTCAGAGAACGAGTGGAAGAAATATTGAGTTATTGCACTGCCTGCGCATTCTGTCGATAAATTGTAACCAATTATTTTTGCAGAAAATGTATTTTTATCTCAGTATAAATGTCAAATTGTAATTTTACCCAGCGTAAAACTATTTAATTTCCTCTTTCAAATTATATGAAAACCAGATGAATTTAAAAAGCTTTTTTGAACTTATGTTTGACATGAAAGCTATTAACTTTTTTTTAAAACTCAAAGTGAGTTTAGCTGAAAGTGATAGAAAACAAAGGCTCTGTACTGCTGAACCCCAGGACCACCCATATGCTACCAAACTCTGGGACCTTCAAGTGCTTCCTTCCAAAGTGCTTCCTTCCAAAGTGCAGGACTACCCCTTTACAAATCTGCTAAACTCATTATCTCCCCATGTTGTAAAAGCTTGAGAGGGGGGGGGGGAAATTGGGCCGCGCACCTTTTGGGCTGCTAACTTCGCTGGGGCACTACTTTTAGCGTCCCAAAAGAGTTACCCCACCCCCGCGGCCGAAATTGAATGGTCGCGTCTCATGCAGGAGGCGGGGTGCTACTGGAATCACTCCCCCTCCCACTTGGGGCTCTCCCATTGAATATCGTGGCGCTACATGAAGTAGCGCCACGCGCGTCGGCACATAGCACCATGGTACTGCAAGCCTCACTCCCCTGATTAAAGGAGAGGGGCCTAGCGCAGTGTGCACCGGGGTCCTGCTGGACCACCGGGGAGCCAGGTGCTGGCAAAAGAGCCCAGCACTCAAGAGGAGTACTGGGCTGACCGATCACAGCCGTAACCCTAAAGCGGTAGGCAAGAGGGGGCAGGTGCTGGCAGGCGGCCCTCAAAAAATGGCCGCCCGGCCCCTGCCCTTTAATTTGCGCTTCCCCGGCCGCAAAAACGCCACCCTGACCCTGTCGGACATAGCGTCCGATGGTAGGTCATGGGGCACAAGCCAAGCTTGCGGCCGGGGCGCTGCGCACAGCGATGACATCATCGCCGGGTGCGCAGCGCCACGGGGCGCTACCGGCTACCACCGCCAACCTCCGGCTGAATTTCAAAGGAGGCGTTAGTGGCACCGCGCCCTCGGGACGCTAACTGGAGTCACAAAGCAAACGAATTTTTCCCCCTAGGAGTCTCATCGCTGTTCTGCCAACCCTGCAGGACTACAATCCCTCTGAAGATCCAGGACCTCCTTCCTTTAACTGCTGCTAAATCTCATGGCCTCCCCTTCCAGAGTACAGCTAAATGCCCGCTCCTTATCTCCATCTGGTACATTGTCTACCATATTGCTGTGTACCCTGGGCTTTAAAAAAAAGAGAAGACAAGAACTGAATATGTCTGTATTGGAACAATCATGTCAACTTATCTATGAATTTCATGGATAATGGACAGAATAAGGAAATCTTGTTTTCAACCATCAGTAAAAATTCCAGAATACAATAAAAACACAATTTGACTTATTCAGAAACAGCAAATTGTGTGCATTACATGCTATAACATCCCTGTTATTAAACAGCTTACCCTCTAATTCATCATGACCAACTCCACAGGAAATCCACAAGTGTACTGTTAAAACACTATTTGGTTATTACTTGGATTTTATATCTTCTCTTGTTATTCATGTTCACAGCAAAATAAAGATTTTAATGACAAACTAGTGCCTCCTATGATCAGAACCTTACATCCTTATACAGCGGGAACGGTAGCATATTAATCCAGAGGCCTGGACTAATGATCCAGAGACGTGAGTTCAAATCCCACCACAGCAGCTGGGGAATTTAAATTCAGTCAATTAAATAAATCTGGAATAAAAAGCTAGCATCAGTAATGGTAACCATGAAACTACTGGATTGTCGTAAAAACCCATCTGGTTCACTAATGTCCTTCAGGGAAGGAAATCTGCCGTCCTTACCCAGTCTGGGCCTATATGTGACTCCAGACCCACAGCAATGTGGTTGACTCTTAACTGCCCTCTGAAATGGCTTAGCTCAGTTGTAACAAACCGCTACAGAAAACAGCAAGAATAAAACCAAACGGACTACCCGGCATCAACCTCGGCTTCGGAAACGACAACGGTACACCCAGCCCAGTCCTCCTCACTAACATCTGAGGACTTGTGCCAAAATTGAGAGAGCTGTCACACAGACTAGTCAAGCAAGAGCCTGGCCTAGTCATACTCTCAGAATCACACCTTTCAGCCAATGTCCCAGACTCCTCCATCACCATCCCTGGGTATGTCCTGTCCCACCAGCAGGACAGACCCACCAGGGGTGACGGCACAGTGATATGCAGTCGAGAGCGAGAGTCCTCAATATTGACTCTGGACGTCATGAAGTCTCATGGTTTCAGGTCAAGCATGGGCAAGGAAACCTCCTGCTGATTACCACCTACTGCCCTCCCTCAGCTGATCAATCAGTACTCCTCCATGTTGAACACCACTTGGAAGAAGCACTGAGGGTAGCAAGGGCACAGAATGTATTCTGGGTGGGTGACATCAATGTCCATCACCAAGAGTGGCTCGGTAGCACCACTACTGACTGAGCTGGCAGAGTCCTGAAGGACATAGCTGCCAGACTGGGCCTGCAACAGGTGATGAGAGAACCAACATGAGGGAAAAGCCTACTTGACCTCATCCTCACCAATTTACCTGTCACAGATGCATCTGTCCCTGACAGCATTGGTAGCAGTGACCACTGAACAGTCATTGTGGAGACGAAGACCCATCTTCACACTGAGGACACCCTCCATCGTGTTGTGTGGCACTACCACTGTGTTAAATGGGATAGATTCAGAACAGATCTAGCAGCTCAAAACTGGGCATCCATGAGGTGCTGTGGGCCATCAGCAGCAGCAGCAGAATTGTACTCCACCACAATCTGTAACCTCATGGCCCGGCATATCCCTCACTCTACCATTACCATCAAGCCAGGGGACCAACCCTGGTTCAATGAGGAGTGCAGAAGAGCATGCCAGGAGCAGCACCAGGCGTATCTAAAAATGAGGTGCCAACCTGGGGAAGCTGCAACACAGGACTACATGCATGCTGAACAGCGAAAGCAGCATGCTATAGACAGAGCTAAGCGATCCTACAATCAACGGATCGGATCAAAGCTCTGCAGTCCTGCCACATCCAGTCGTGAATGGTGGTGTACAATTAAACAACGGGAGGAGGAGGCTCCATGATTATCTCCATCCTCAATGATAGCGGAGCAAGGCTGAAGCATTTGCAACCATCTTCAGCCAGAAGTGCCAAGTGGATGATCCATATCGGCCTCCTCCTGAGGTCCCCACCATCACAGAAGCCAGTCTTCAGCCAATTCGATTCACTCCACGTGAAACCAAGAAACTGCTGAGCACACTGGATACAGCAAAGGCTGTGGGCCCCGACAATATCCCGGCTGTCGTGTTAAGACTTGTGCTCCAGAACTAGCCACCCCTCTAGCCAAGCTGTTCCACAGTACAGCGACAACACTGGCAACTACCCACAATGTGGAAAACTGCCCAGGTGTGTCCTGTCCACAAAAAGCAGGACATATCCAATCTGGCCAATTACCGCCCCATCAGTCTACTCCCAATCAGCAGCAAAGTGATGGAAGGTGTCGTCAACAGTGCTATCAAGTGGCACTTACCAATAACCTGCTCAATGATGCTCAGTTTGGGTTCCGCCAGGACCACTCGGCTCCAGACCTCATTACAGCCTTGGTCCAAACATGGACAAAAGAACTGAATTCCAGGGGTGAGGCAAGAGTGACTGCCCTTGACGTCAAGGCAGCATTTGACCGAGTGTGGCATCAAGGAGCCCTAGTAAAACTGAAGTCAATGGGAATCAGGGGGAAACCTCGCCAATGGCTGGAGTCGTACCTAGCATAAAGGAAGAGGTTGTGGTTGTTGGAAGTCAATCATCTCAGCCCCTGGACATTGCTGCAGGAGTTCCTCAGGGCAGTGTCCTGGGCCCAACCATCTTCAGCTGCTTCATCAATGACCTTCCCTCCATCAGAAGGTCAGAAGTGGGGCTGTTCACTGATGATTGCAGAGCGTTCAGTTCCATTTGCAACTCGCCAGATAATGAAGCAGTCCATGCCCACGTGCAGCAAGACCTAGACAATATTCAGGCTTGGGCTGATGTGTGGCGTCAATGTTACTTGCCACTTAAGTGGCAGGCAATGATTATCTCCAACAAGAGAGTCTAACCACCGCCCCTTGACATTCAACGGCATTACCATCGCCGAATCCCCCACCATCAACATCCGGGGGTGGGGGAGGCGGTCACCATTGACCAGAAACTTAGCTAGACCAACCACATAAATACTGTGGCTACAAGAACAGATCAGAGGCTGGGTATTCTGCGGCGAGTGTCTCACCTCCTGACTCCCCAAAAAAGCCTTTCCACCATCTACAAGGCACAAGTCAGGAGTGTGATGGAATACTCTCCACTTGCCTGGATGAGTGCAGCTCCAACAACACTCAAGAAGCTTGACACCATCCAAGACAAAGCAGCCCACTTGATAGGCACCCCACCTTAAACATTCACTCCCTCCACCACCGGCGCATCGTGTCTGCAGTGTGTACCATCTACAAGATGCACTGCAGAAATTCGCCAAGGCTTCTTCGACAGCACCTCCCAAACCAGCGACCTCTATCACCTAGAAGGCCAAAGGCAGCAGGCGCATGGTAGCACTATCACCTGCAAGGTCCCCTCCAAGTTGCACACCATCCCAACTTGGAAATATATCACCGTTCCTTCATCGTCGTTGGGTCAAAATCCTGGAACTCCCTCGCTAACAGCACTGTGCAAGTACCTTCACCACACGGACTACAGCGGTTCAAGGCGGCGGCTCACCACCACCTTCTCAAGGTCAATTAGGGATGGGCAATAAATGCTGGCCTTGCCAGCGACGCCCACATCCCAGGAACGAATTTTAAAAAAATGTAAATTGAGAGTAGCATGCCACAGGCTAATACAGGAAACTTTCGTTTATCCGGCATCGACGGGACCGGCGTGGTGCCGATTTATCGAAAGTACCGGATAACGGAGAGTTATATCTACCGAGGCTATTTTTAACATAAAAAAATCAAGAAATGTGCAGTATACAGTATTTGGGTACTCACCTACAGAATGTTGTGTTAAATGGATAGTGGAAGATGCTTGATTAAGTACAGTACTGCCAGTTGAGGGTAATCCATAACTCTTTAATTACTTAACAGTAAAACAAAACTTATAAACGACTGTCTACAGTACTGTAGTTGACTGTACACTTATTCCGAGTCATCTGGTTCATCAGAAATATCTGTATCCGTGCCAGCTGGGTCATCAGGATCACGCAGTTCCACCGATGCCACAGATTCTTCAGGCACTTCCGCTGCTGCGACTCTTTTGGAAGCTTTCTTAAACATGTTGCGGATGTCGGTTTGCTTAGTGGACTCTTGCCTTTTCTGTAGAAAGGTGGAATGCAGAATATGGAGTTGCATAACTTCTTGTGCAGAGTAGCAATTCTGCCTTTCAGCAAATTTGAGGATTGTAGAAAATCCTTCTGCAGCTTTAGCCCAAGAAATCTTCTCTTCTTCAGAAATCTCATCCTCTTCACTTTCCATCTCGCTTTCCTTTTCTTTCTTTGGATTCAAAACATTCTGAATTATTTCATCATCACTTAGCATATGCACAACACCAACTTCTCTATCTGCATCAACCCACTGCTCGATATCACTTTCACTGAGGTGACGTAGAGGGTTTGCTGGGCCTGCATTTTTCACCATTCCAGCCATTTCCATTATTGTACTCTTCTTGGGACGAACACTGAACCCATGAAATTCCTCCTCTGAAGAAGAACCTTCAGCAAACATTACAGAAGGCCACAATTTGCGCCAGGCTTGCCTCAGAGTGTGACCTTTCACCAATTTCCAGGAACATGCAACATTATAGATGGCATCTTTAATATTGTATTCCTTCTGCAAATCTTGAATATTCTCATCTTGGCTTAGCAGTTTACGTAGGAAGTCTTTCTTGTAATGACACTTCAGATTTTGGATAACGCCCTGGTCCATGGGTTGGATGAGAGAAGTTACATTTGGTGGCAAATAAATGGTGAAAATATTTCCCGAAACCAACTGGGATTCATGCGGATGGGCTCTGCAATTATCAAGCAATAAAATGCATTTGCTAGCTTCAAGTTTCCCTATTCTGCGGAAATGTTCCTTCACAGATGGAACAAAAATATGATGGAACCAATCGGAGAAGATTTCCTTATCCATCCAAGCATTTTTTTGAGCTTTGTACTCAACAGGTAAGTGCCTCACATTTTTAAATGCACGGGGATTTTTATACTTCCCGATAACAAGAAGTTTAACCCGGTGTGATCCAGCGGCGTTCGCACATGTTAGCACGGTTACACGATCTTTATTTTTCTTGTAACCTGAAGCATTAGCCTCACTAGCCCCAGCAAGCGTTGATTCTGGCAAAAACCTCCAAAACAAGCCAGTTTCATCAGCATTGTAGATCTGTGCTGGCGACAAATCATGTTGCTGCACAATCCGATTGAAATAATCGCAGTATTCTTCTGCGGCTTCGTGATCAGCTGATTTCTTCTCCCCGGAAATATCGAGTCGTCGTATCCCGTGCCGTAACTTGAAGCACGTTAGCCATCCCTCGGAGAAAGCACACTTGTCAGTGAGCTCCATCCTTTCGTAGAAATCCTTTGCTTTCTCGATTAGCATGGGTCCGGAAATTGGAACACTCTCTGAACGCTTAAGAGAAAACCATTCATAAAGCACGGTATCCAGCTCTTCAAGCTTAGGCTTACGAAGCGTACGCCGTTTCTCTACACTCTTGCATGTCTCCGAGCTTGAATAAAACTTGAGCAGCTTATCCTTCTGCGATTTGATGTCGTAGATTGTTGACGAACCGATTTTGAATTCATTCATAATGTTGATACGCTTCTCTCCCCTTTCTAGTCGTTGGCATATCTCGATTTTCTGTTTTAAAGTTAAGACCACTCTCTTCCTTTTGCTTGGACCAGCTTTTGGGAATTCCATAATGCAAGATGGGGGAGATAATTCCCGATAAAGATGGAAAGACACACAGAACAATGGTGGCTAGGAAGAGACTACCAGCAGCGTGGCAGACACACAGCAAAATGGTGTATCAGAAGAGACTACAGTACCAGCAGCGTGGCAGACACACAGCAAAATGGTGTATCAGAAGAGACTACAGTACCAGCAGCGTGGCAGACACACAGCAAAATGGTGTATCAGAAGAGACTACAGTACCAGCAGCGTGGCAGACACACAGCAAAATGGTGTATCAGAAGAGACTACAGTACCAGCAGCGTGGCAGACACACAGCAAAATGGTGTATCAGAAGAGACTACAGTACCAGCAGCGTGGCAGACACACAGTAAAATGGTGTATCAGAAGAGACTACAATACCAGCAGCGTGGGAGACACACAGCAAAATGGTGGATCAGGAGAGACTACCAGCATCGTGGGAGACACCCAGCAAAATGGTGTATCAGAAGAGACTACAGTACCAGCAGCGTGGGAGACACACAGCAAAATGGTGGATCAGGAGAGACTCCAGGCAGCGCGGGAGAATCTACTCATGCTACTGCAATGTTTCGGACTTGCGACAGCGCCAGGAGGCCGAGCAGTGGCACTTTTGAAAAGTACCCCATCTGACTAAATCGGCGTACTCGGACTCGGGATCGGCAACATTGCCGGTTATTTGAGAGGAGTTTTCGGAGCACTCGGCGTTCGCGGAGACTCGACTGCGACTCGGCAACATTGCCGGTTATTTGAGAGGAGTTTTCGGAGGATGATTTTTGCCGGTTAAGCGAGAATTCCGGATATTTGGGTGCCGGATAAACGAAAGTTTCCTGTAGTTGAAGTTATTTGCAATATTTACAATTGCACAGAAGCATAAAGGAATATAATATATTCATCATAATAACAACAAAAATGCTAAAAATCTTGTAGCCCTTTCCTGGCTCGTTTAAATGCGATGTTCATTTATTTGTACCCTAGTATCACACCACTTGCAACACAGGAGGGTAAGAGGAGTAAATTGGAGGCTGGTGAGAAGAATATAGGGGACACTGGCTGTGGGTGGGAATCTGAAGAGAAACTCACCCGAAAGATGAGTGAGCTTCAAAACAACAAAGCTCTAAACCAAAACAATGAAAGAATCCAAGTCTGGGCTGAATTGTATTGATTTTGAATTTCAGTTCTCTGAAAATAAGCTCTTCCTAGGCTGTTTAAGAACATGTACACCTAAATTAGTAATTGATAGTGACCAGTAATAACCTATGTTTGCTTGTATACCTCCTAATGAATCACTGTGACAAGTCATAATATGCTCTTCCAAGAAATTGATGCATCTCGTGATGGATGTCAAGTGCCTTGATGCTCACAGAATGGCCTATCTACAATAGGAACCTTGTACTGTGCAACATTCCGAGGTAATCCCCCAAGGTACAACACGATTGCACATGCAGAAGACTCCGTGTCTACTAGAAATGATTCCAAACCTACAGATAGAGTTTGATCATGATGAAATACAATACACATTTTAGTTCAACTAGTAACATGATATTGTAAGAACAGTGGAGAATCATGCGTGAATACCAGGTAGCTTATCCACAAAATCTGATCAGGAAGTGCTCCAAGACATCTCTCTGTACATGAGGAATGCAGCGGAAATTTAAGTTGTTGTAGTCCTAGAGTCTTAAGCATGGTGAAATGTTTGTGTTTGTGTCAGACACCCAGCTGACCAAAATATATCGTACTACCAGCACCACCTTAGTGAGGAAGGAAGTTTCTTACACACCTCCTGGAATCACCGTTCACTTTGCCTGCATATGCTGTACAAAATGCACATTCTTCCTCATATCACCCTTTTCCTTCTCTTTTCTAATTCAGAGAGTAGTTCAGTGTGGTTAAAATTTGGACATTATCCAATCTCTCCACTAATGGCACAGTCACATCTGGCTCCCAAATGCTTGCCAGTTTCTGCAAAGGAACAGTTGTTACTGGATTACTGCATCAATATCTAAGTGGTAGGATACAGCTGTGTTTTGTTAGGTGCCATAGTCATGCTTGTGTCTCTAAGTCTGTGGAACCAGGTAACATATGAGGTACGCCATATATTAAACACTAGAAGCAACTCTCCCAATAGGCAAGTAGTTGAGCCATACAGAATGAGAAGTTACCAAGTTCAATTCGTACGGAGTTAGCATATCTCAGCCCAATTTGCTTCAGCATTCCTTAGTTAAAGAGGGCAATACCTGCTTTGGTTCTTGCTCTAGATTGCTATCCAATTACTCTTGCTAGAAGCACAACTGTATGGAAGTTGGGTTAGGACAGGATTAGGCTGACACATGGAAAGTTCAACACTTTTAGGAAAGAAGGGAGTAAGTTGGTATGGAAAAGGTTTTAAAAGGTGTTGAAATTATCAAAAAGGTCATAAAAATGTTTTAAAATAATGTTATGGATCCTTTCAGTTCCCCCCTATTTTATTGTAACGCACCTTTTTATTTTTATTAGTAAGTGATTTGTTTGGTGAACTATGGTGAACTCACTGTACCATCTGGAAAAAGGAAGCCATGTTTTAAGATCAAGTTCATCCCCAAATACTGTAGTGGGTAAATGCACCAGACAATGCAATCCAGCGAGTTACATCAGGAAGGTCTGAATTAACTGAACACACACGTGTATGGATGCAAGGTTTTAACAAGGGCAGAATCAATTATGATCATCACATGCTCAAAAGGGCCATTAACAATTGGACAAGTTACAGGGGGTCATCACTGCAACAGGACCACACCCTACTGTTACCAAGGAGAGCAGCAAGGGAGGATAAAGGAAGTAAAAATAAAAAAACACTTCCAAGTAGGTTAATAAAACTATGCTCATTTAACTACTAAAATGGTCTGGTCAATACAAATTTTAATCATAGTATGTTTATTTCTATATTAAATAATTCCTATGAAGAAATAGACCTAAAACACAGAAATACTGCTGTTTGGTCGAGAGTACCCAATGTTTAGACATGTGATGCCACACTTTGAAACATGCTCCCGTGACAGAACATTCTGTACCTCAACCTTATTGCATGAGTTAACAAAGACAAATTAACTTACAATACAATGGTAAGTTGGATACATTCCACATTCAGCGCTGAGCCCCGAGTCTTCTTCGCACGACTGTAGCACCAGGTTGCCATTATTTTTATTTCGAATTATGCCTTGGCACCAAAATTCCTGGGGTGCAAGAGGGTGCAACTCAGACGGATTGCCTGCCAGTGACAGGGTGGAACCCAGATTGGTTGGGTTTCCACCCCATTTGCACTCCACCCTAAATTCCAATTGGGTGGGCAGTGGGCGAATCTTCCACTTGCTCCCTCTATGTCTGGCACAAACCCTGGGACCACATCCAGGCATTCCCAGGTTACTGTGGAAATTCCACCCAGTACACCATCTGAAAAGACCAACGGGATCCACACCGCCCAAGAGCTGGTGTAGAAGATCCCATACTGAACCTGAAGACTGCCTGAAAGAGATAATCGATCCCTTAGAGCATCAATTACCTTTCAAATGATATTTCTCTTAGGAGCATTCTGAAACATTATGGGCCCTTTGGTGTCTTCGTCTGAGTGGCAAGGTGCTGCTGTAGCTACCGCTTGCTCATCGAGGTAGGCTGTTCTGTTGCACCTCTGCAGGCGTCGGGTGTCCCCATCAACTATGGAATTGACTCTGTCGACATGATTTGAGGTGGGGTCAATGTCCTCTGGAACTGATGGCCATGACTACTGCCCACTGCACGTCTGGTGACATGAGTAGGATTCCCGGAATTACGTGTGTGTGTGTGTGTGCGTGTGCGTGTATATCTCTCCCTCTCTCTTATTCTATCTATCCATCTATATCCTGGCTCTAGTATTATCCCAGAGTTGATGCGATGTATATTAAGACCCAGAGACAAATGGAGGAGCACATTTACCAAGCCTCAGGAAGTGGGGAGAGATGGGTTACAAGTGGCCCGCAGGACCCATTCAGAGTGCCTCTGGAGAATTTATAGTCCCTGGAGTCATAAGAAAATAAATGGAAGCCAGACCATAAAGAAAGAAAACGTTTAGTTTTCCATGGAGGATATCACAAATAACAATGAATTCATCTACATTTGTGAAGATGCCACACGTGTATTTTCCAAACAGAAACAATTATGTCAAGTGGGGAAGATGAAGATCAAATTGTTGAGGGCATTTAAAATTCATTGGAAAAAGACTTGGGTCAAGGTAGTCAGTTAAAACAATATTCATATCTGTGTGTCCTGGATTTCAATCCCACCAACACTGATGCGTTGAAAGTCTCCTCTCTCTGCCCATATTAAGGGTTTTAAGTGGAATTAGTTTTTCTGCAGTCTCATCCTACCCAGTTCATAATGGGCACAAATTCACCACATTGTCTGAGACAAATTGGAAGTTTCATTCACAGGCCTCAACGGTGACTGGCATGAGAAAAAAACTGCAATGAGTGGCTTCTAAGGCTTGAATTAAGATGCATCATTGAGGCGGATCAGAAGGAGTTTTGCTCCTCCTCTGGCTGTGCTACAGCTATCCTGGTAGCGCTCATTACTGACACCGAAGGGTCAATAATAGATTGTGGCCATGGACGTCTGAGGCCTACAACATCCCTGAGGTGCCCAAAAATGCCCCAATACTGATTGAGTGCACAGCGCCTGGGAGTTTGCACGCATGCTGTGGGCTAGCCTCATTAGACCCCTGACTTCTATGTACATTAAAGAACAAAAATATTCCTGGCAGCCCCGCTCCCAGCATCCTTACTCATCACCCCCATGCCATCTGCAATCTGTGTTCCTCGCCTGTTGCTGGAAAATCATCCGGCACACAAACCGGCACCGAATAGCCCTTCACTGCCTGCTGATGCCTAGTACTCTGGCTCTGGCACACCGTGTGCCAATGCAAATGAACCGACTTTGCATTATCCGGCGCGGTTAAACTCATTTGTGCGCAGGTTCGCAAACTGTCCTTCAGGGAAGGAAACCTGCCACCCCTACTGAGTCTGGCCTACAGGAGACTCCAGTCCCGCACTCCCTCGGCAACTAGAGGTGGGGAATAAATACTGAACTTGTCGGTGTCCCTTTTCCTAAGAGCAGATATTAAAATAAAGAGGTGCTGTTTGATTGGTCACGTTATGATCAAAATGGAAAGTGTTCTCTTCTTCTGCACTGACATCCCTCATTTTTTTTTTATTAGTACAGAATTTGCCACTCCATAAAGGAATTATTGCAAACTGGGAAAATATCTACAGGAACGATCTAAAGGGCAATTTCATGCATTTTAATCTTTCTACCAATCATGCACATCAGCAAGATTAATACTAGGACAGACAGTCACGTGGATTTTATTTTCATGATATAATGGCAGACTAGAAATGAGCGAAAATAAAAAATCAACTCAGAAATGACCTATTTTGCAGTAGATTCTGCAGCAGAGGCAGTGTACTGGTTTGGGGCGGTTCACAATGCTTTGACGGCAACAGGTTTGTGCTGCATTTTCATTGCTTTATGTTGGTGAGGCAATTAAAAAAAAATGTGCTTTGTATAGCCCAATCTTCACTTGCTGCTACACGCCACACAGCATTTTCACATGTTGGAGCCAAATTGTCCTAAAAGCAAACGTGATTTTTTTTTTTAAAACTGCATTTCTTGGTAACTTCTGCATCTCTTCCATTCAGACTGGATGAAAACTGTCTTCTTACAATTGCCTCAAAAGAAAGAATAAAGACTTTAATTTACAAAGCTCCTAATCACCTCTCACAAAAGTGTCAAAAGTGCTTCACATGAATCACTTTGAAGTGCAGTGACTTGTCATGTAGCCAAATGGAGCAGCCATATTGCACACAAGAAGATTTCACAATCAACAATGTCATGAATGGCAGTTAATCTCATTTTGTTGGTAATTGAGTTCGGACAGGTTTGCAGAAATAACTCTGGTCTTCTTTGCATAGTGCCATGGGATCTTTAACATACACCTCAACTACTGATGGCTTGAGTACTGAACCAAGCTGACACTTACCAAAATAGGCAGACAATTTTCAGCAATTGAGAGTTTGTGTTTTCTAACTATTGATTGCATTAGTGAGCTTTCCTGTGCAAGTTTGGCCACTGGAGGTTATGGGGGGGAAAATTGGCTCGCGACCCCTTTGGGGCGATAACTTCGCCGGGGCGCTAGTATTAGCACCCCATCCCAAACTTCAATGGTAGCGCCTTAAGCAGGAGGCAGGGCGCTACTGGAAGCGCTCCCCCTCCTTCTTGGGGCGCTCCCAATGAATATCGCGGCGCTACGTGCAGCAGAGGCACGCGCGCCAGCACGTAGCGCCGCGGTACTGCAGGCCTCCCTCCCCTGATTAAAGGCGAGGGGCCTAGCGCAGCGCGCACTGGGGCCCTGCTGGACCACCGGGGAGCAGGGTGCCGACAAAAGAGCCCGGCACTCAAGAGGAGTGTCGGGCTAACCGATCATGGCCGGCACCCCGCAGGAGGAGGTGAGAGGGGTCAGGTGCTGGCAAGCAGCCCCCAAAAAAATGGCTGCCCGGCACCTGCCCTTTAATTATCGTCGCCCCGGCCACAAAGACGCCACCCTGACCCTGTTGGACATAGCGTCTGGCGGTAGGTCAGGGGGGCCCCCGAGCCAAGTTTGCGGCCGGGGCACTGCGATGACGTCATCGCTGGAGGCGCAGTGCCACCGGCTACTGCGGCCACTAACCTCCCGCTGAATTTCGTGGGAGGCATTAGCAGCGCCGCACCTGGGTGCTAGTTGCTTGGCGCCCCGTTAGCGCCCATGGGAAGCACAAAGCAACCGAATTTTTCCCCCTATATCTTTTGTTAGTGTCACTAATTCTTCTCTCACCACAGTTAACTAACATCATCATGGCTTCTGTCAAGCTACCTGTCTAAAAATGTATATTTGTTCCCTTAGGAGCAGTGAAAAAAATATTTGAGGGGCTTTCTTCTCTGGCCTTTCTTGAGCCTCCATCTCCCCATCAGAGCAGTGTGGTGACTAATGCCAGCACAACAGGGTATGTGTCTCTGATGCACCCTTACAGGCATGGTCTGCCCACCCATTTATAGAAAATACTCCATCTCCACAATTTTGGACAGGGTCTACACCTTACGCTACAGGTAGCCAGGAGTTCTGCTCCTCTGCACTTCTGCTGGCGAAGCAGAGACCTTGGAATTGCAAGGGCAGAGCTTGCAGTAGTTATCCTGCACCTTTAGGAAAGAAGTTAGCGTGTCAGACACCTATTTTATCAAATATCCCTTAATGACCTAGCTGAGAAATCAGTTATGGACTGACACTTCAATACCGTTCAAAGAATCTCTTCATTTGCCTTGGTGCAAAGTAATTAGATACTGACAACATTACCTTCAGGCAGCTTCTCTCTAGCCTCCAATTTTCAGTCCACTGTGTGTAGTTTTTTTCTCCCTCCAATATTCTCTTCTCTTTCTCCCCTCCTCTCATATTTTCTGACTCCGTGGCAGCAGCCTTTACTATCTTGCCCAAGTGGGTATACCTTAGGAGGCTATAAAATTCCTATGGTCAAATTGTCGACAACTCACTTTCTTGATCTCTCACAATGTCTCCTAGAGTGTGAGGTTATATAACATGGAACTAAGAAGTACATTTTCCAAGACGTTGTACCACCGTGCATAAAGGTGGTCTATTGGAAAATCTTAGGTGCACTGTCTATAATAAGCCACCCAGAGGCGTGGCATCTCAAAATATTACACAAACACCCAGTGTGAGTCCACACCTTCATGAGGAGAAATTGTAGGGGAGAAATAAGTAGGGAATAAAAGATCGATTTGGAGTTGGCAGCTCTGGAAGACTGAAGTGATCTGGCTAATTCAGAAAAATCTGTACCACATGCACAAGGAAAAGTAAATATTTATAAAGCTGCAAGCGCCAAATCTATATATTATCATTCAGATAGTTAGCAGCACACATGGTATGTGGGACTTCCCCAAGACCAAAGTTTGCCTTAGTAGTGTTTTTTTTCCTGAAAGCTATTGCTGCTTTTACAATGCTCTAAGCCCAATGTTACTGGCACCGGTTCCCAACATGCGGGTTTGGCGTAGTTAGGTACAACCTGAAAGTAAGCTTGCTGGAATTCACTAAGCCCACTGGCCAGGAAGACCTGGCAAACCTTGTGTGTCAGGCAGGCACCAACAGCGCAGGTCTGGAGCAATACAAAACAAACGCAATAAATCCAACTTTGTCTTATTCTGGTCACTATGTGACGTTAGGGAAAACTCTGGTTACAAAGGAATGATATGGTAACAATGCTGACCATAACAAATGGCTGCATCTTATTACAATATTAATTGCTATGTTGCCAAGTGTTTGTTATATGCAGTTTGAGACATGCTTAATTCTGGTAACATTTCTTGGAATATTAAAAGGAAAATTCATTCCATGATATTAGAATGACCAAAAGTTCACAATACTGTATGAAATGTTTTCTGTATCATTAAATAAATCATAGTGGCAATCCTAGACACACACGTATATTTTTCAATTAGTGATGTTCAAAGGAGTGCTTAGCGTACTTGTACTCTGATCCTGTGTGCGCTCGTACTATGATCCCGTGTGTGCTATTTGTAGGTAGGATAAAGCTGGAGTAAAAATAGTATACATGAGTGTACTTAAACATGTTAAGAGCTCATATGTGAAATTTGCCATATTCAAGTGTCTATCCTACGAAATCCATCATAAAAAGTATCGAATATTACAGCACAGAAGGAAGCCATGTAGCCCACTGCACCTGCACTGGCTTTCCGACAGAGTCCCATTTCTCTGTCCTTTCCCCATACATTTTTATATTTTTCTTTTGCAAATATAAAGCACACTGAATATAACAATTATAACAAACTTGTGCTCCAGAACTAGCTGCGCCTCTAGCCAAGCTGTTCCAGTACAGCTATAACACTGGCATCTATCTGACAAGGTGGAAAACTGCCCAGGTATGTCCTGTCCACAAAAAGCAGGACAAATCCAATCCGGCCAATTACCGCCCCATCAGTCTACTCTCAATCATCAGCAAAGTGATGGAAGCTGTTGTCGTAAGAATGAGCCTTACGCGTGGTGAACTTAAAGTAAGCTTTAATCAACTAAAAAGGTGCTACATCCAAAAGAGGTCTTACTCTATGCCTCTCCAGGATCCAACTGATCAGTCCAGTATTTATCCTGGACTAATCACAGGAAGTGATGCAATAAAGTTCGAGTCACAGGAAGCTGTATTGTGTTACCACAGCTGTCGTCAACAATGCTATCAAGCAGCACTTACTCACCAATAACCTGCTCACTGAAGCCCAGTTTGGGTTCTGCCAAGACCACTCGGCTCCAGACCTCATTACAGCCTTGGTCCAAACATGGACAAAAGAGCTGAATTCCAGAGATGAGGTGAGAGTGATTGCCTTTGACATCAAGGCAGCATTTGACCGAGTGTGGCATCAAGGAGCCCTAGTAAAACTGAAGTTAATGAGAATCGGGGGGGGGGGAGGGGGGCGGGGGACTCTCCACTGGCTGGAGTCATACCTAGCACAAAAGGAAGATGGTTGTGGTGGTTGGAGGTCAATCATCACAGCCCCAGGACATTGCTGCAGGAGTTCCTCAAAGCAGTGTCCTAGGCCCAACCATCTTCAGCTGCTTCATCAATGACCTTCCCTCCATCAGAAGGTCAGAAGTGGGGATGCTCGCTGATGACTGCACAGTGTTCAGTGCCATTTGCAATTCCTCAGATAATGAAGCAGTCCATGCCCACATGCAGCAAGACTTGGACGACATTCAGGCTTGGGCTGATAAGTGGCAGGTAACATTCGCGCCACAGAAGTGCCAGGCAACGACGATCTCCAACAAGCGCACATCTAACCACTACCCAGTGACATTCAACGGCATTACCATCGCCGAATCCCCTACCATCAATATCCTGGGGGGTCACCATTGACCAGAAACTTAACTGGACCAGCTACATAAATACTGTGGCAGCAAGAGCAGGTCAGAAGCTGGGTATTCTGCGGCGAGTGTCTCACCTCCTGACTCCCCAAAGTCTTTCCACCATCTACAAGGCACAAGTAAGGAGTGTGATGGAATACTCTCCACTTGCCTGGATGAGTGCAGCTCCAACAACACAAGAAGCTCGACACCATCCAAGACAAAGCAGCCCGCTTGATTGGCACCCCATCCACCACCTTAAACATTTACTCCCTCCACCACCAACGTACCGTGGCTGCAGTGTGTACCATCTACAAGGTACACTGCAGCAACTCACCAAGGATTCTTCAGCAGCACCTCCCAAACCCATGACCTCTTCCACCTAGAAGGACAAGGGCCGCAGGAGCAAGGGAGCACCATCACCTCCAAGTTCCCCTCCAAGTCACACACCATCCTGTTTTGGAAGTATATCGCCGATCCTTCATCGTCGCTGGATCAAAATCCTGGAGCTCCCTCCCCAACAGCACTGTGGGAGTACCTTCACCACACGGACTGCAGCAGTTCAAGGTGGCGGCTCACCACCACCTTCTCAAGGACAACTTGGGATGGGCAATAAATGCTGGCCTTGCCAGCGACGCCCACATCCCGTGAATGACTATTAAAAAAATGAAATTGATATGACTGCAGCTAGGTCTACCTACTTAAGCAGATAAAGACAAGAATAATAGTATTCTTCATCATATTTATCTGGACACACATTTTAACCCTTTAAGATTATAGTAAACAAAATAACACTCTGCCATGAAATCCTAGAACCTTTACAAAAATAAATACATTTTCAACAGTACAGCTTGTTCCCTCACAACCAAATTGTTATCTGGAAGAATTCCAATTAGCCACATTTGAAGATCAAGAGGTTTGAAATAAGTGTGTTGCAAGTTCTCCCTGGAGCTTATTTGAGTTAAACTTGCAGGTGCATGCGGATATTGTAGAATTTTATTAATCTGAAACTAGTGCCTATTGAATGTCAGAACAACAGTCTGTTGTCCGTATTTACGTCTCCTCCCGATATAAATTAAGTCGTGGTAGAACATCTGCTTAGATCCCATGCCAATGGCTCGGGGAGTAGCTGAGCCATCGGCTGCATCCATGAGTCCCTCCTCCTCTTCCTCAGTCTTTTCATGTGGGCCAGCAGGCCTCCTCTTCATTCTCCTGCATGCTTACTTTTATTTGGATGGTAACATTGTGCAGAATGCAGATGTGATGATTTGAGAGAGAGATTTTGGCTGGGCTGCCTGCCTGGGCAGTCCAAACAGTGGAATAGTTACTTCAGAATTCCCGTGGCTTGCTCAAACAGTAAGTCAGCACATGGGCCTCATTCTGTTTGCACTCTCCTGTGTGTGGGAGTTTCTAATTGGGGTCCTGCACCAGGACTCCAAAAGGTAGCCCCGGTCTAACCAGAGCCCATCCAATCATTTTCTTGGGAACTTCAAAGAATGCAGCCACCATGGACTGCTGGATAATAAGAGTGTTAAGTGCTCCCTGGATATTGTGAAATGCGAAGGATCATATTTCTATGTTCAGAAACCAACTGCGCATTTACGGGGTGGTACCCCTTCCTGTTCATGTATATGTTTAAGTTGATATGTGGAGCCCTGATAGCCACATGGGTTCTATCTGTAACACCGTGGACAATTGGGTAGCTAGTCTGGCAATAAATTTCTGTGTCCTCCCCAGCCGGTGTTTCCTTTCCACTGGGAAATTGATAAAGGCTGTTACTCTGGAATAAATGGAGTCAGTCACTTGTCTGATACAGCAATGAACTGCTGGAACTCCTGTTCCTATGCTACATTCTTAAATGTATCAAATAATTGATATTTTTTCTACTTTTGGTTCTGTACAATGTGATAGAGAAGACATCAAAAAAAAAACCTGGGCAATATTTCAGGTTCAGGTAAAGCAGGAAAGTAAAGGGCAAGTAAATTCTTGTTCTTTATAGAATTCCAGCAGCATTAGTAATGTTGCATCTGGCATTAGTACTGCTGTCTTCGTGCCAGATGAAATTAGAATGTTCACTGGCAATGGTGTGCAGTTTATTTCCCTGCTAGTTGACATGAATGGTCAGGCAATTCATAAATCAAAGCATGTATATATCAGAGTGTTCACCAACCTAGCTACCTTCTAAGGGAAATAGAATATCCATACAATTGCTATGTGCATTTTGATGCCTGGATTTAATCTCATCTAACTATTTGAGGACTAGATACAATTATAAAGATTGCACATATGCTGCAGTCTTCAATATCGAAACCAACGGATGGTGAAACAAGAAATAGGCCACAGTGGTGCACAATGATCTGCAGCTTTAATTCTTAGGTCAGTCTGCACTTTTTGATATTCTGTTTAATAGGCTAGCTGCCTTTTTACCTCTGGGATCAAAGTTTGAATCTAGTGCAGGTACAAGTCGCCTCTCTGCCAGCTGTAAAGGTTTAATGCGATATGAATTTGGGTAGTCTTAACTCCATTCTTAATAAATACTGCGCTATAGCATGAAACGGTCAATTCTTTGACACAAAATGACAATCTCGATCAGAAAAGCCATGAGAGTAGATGAAAAAGTTTCACCATCTGTTGGTTGCAATATTGAAGATCGCAGCATATGTGAGTGAGTAAATGCAGAGTCGGGTGTGGCACTGAGCCCAACAGATCAGAAAGACCACTAGTTCAATTTCAGATTTTTGCTAAGTGGTTGATCTCAGCCAGCTTAGTGGAGGAGTGCTACAACTGGGCTAGGGAAGACAAAAATTAGCCATAGTTCCCATTGCTGATCATTATTGCTGGTCATTATGCCGGAAACCCTGCTGGTCATTATGCCGGAAACCCTGCTGGTCATTATGCCGGAAACCCTGCTGGTCATTATGCCGGAAACCCTGCTGGTCATTATGCCAGAAACCCTGCTGGTCATTATGCCGGAAACCCTGCTGGTCATTATGCCAGAAACCCTGCTGGTAAGCGCACATGTATGAATGTCAGATGAGGAGAGGATCAAACAGCCATGGTGACTTCCACAGTTGAATATCCTGTCTAAACTCACTTCAAAGAATGACTAGTTGGGTGAGATACTAGAGCAGCTGTACGACCATACCGTTGCATAAATCAGTGTCTTCAAGTGGAGGAAAAAATTAGGGAAGCAAATTGAAAGAAAAAAAACAATGGCTAGTATGTGAAATCGAAACCCACACGCTGCAGCAGAGAGTGCGCTTTTGAGGTTGAAGGTAAATTCTTGGAGCTTGAAGCTTTACTCTGACCTACTCCTGCTACACCTTGAACTATTTGATGCTAGCACTAGTTGCCAAACAGAACTATTTGATGCTAGCACTAGTTGCCAAACAGAACTATTTGATGCTAGCACTAGTTGCCAAACAGTGCAAAATGATTTCATTCCCTAGTATTTGCATATCTCACTTTGATAAGTAAAAACATCACCACAAGAAAGAGACGTGTCACTAGTAGGGGCATGTGTGCCAAGTCCACCTCTTTCTTCACCACACAACTCTCTCGCCTCTTCCCCCGGGGATGCTGGAGTATGGATTGATCTGCATTAATCAACATCCAGTACCTAATGAGTGAATGCTTCGGACTACTTGGCAGCCGAGGTCAATGTTGTACTTAACCAATGTCCACATATGCACTTTCCAACAGACGTCTTTGGGTAATGATCAGGATTGGGAACTTCGGCTAAATTGCCAATGCGGGGGGCGGTGAGATCAGCTAACTTCCCAGCCAGATCAGGAATCAAGACTGGGACCTTCTGGTTTGTGTGAATCGAGTACACACTGCCTTTACCAGCACAGCCATCAAGGGAGCGTAGTCCACCTCTTCAACCTACAGGAATCCCCTGACACTCAACCCTAATTTGACCACTGAACAACCCAGGGCCAATGTCTGATATGGGTCATGGCCACTGGTATATTGGTAGAGGTGCAAGACTCTGCGGTACTCGGAGATTCAGAATTCTCTGGTTCCGTCATATTATAAAATAATTTGTCAATTTGGAACCCTCAATCTGGATCAAGAATGAGTTTCCTCCTCTTGGTGACTAGACTTGCACATTTGCTCAATGCCACTTTTCAAACTGAAGCAAGTACTTTTGCTGATGAAGACGTGAACTATGAGGAAAAGGATTTGGAATGCTGCAGTGCACCTGATACCATGATATGTTCAATAGAAATGCTTCACTATTATAGTGGGCTTCATTCCTCTGAATTGAGTCAAAAGTCTCTTTACAGCAGAACATAGACATTTCTTAATTTAAAATATTCAATATTCTAGATGTAAAGGATATTTGTCCTTCCTAGATATAGTTCACTTTCATAAGCATGCAAGCACCAAAAAACTACAATCTTCTGCTTAAAAGGAAAAAGCTTCTGTTTCTTTGAGTGCTTAGTTCCCGCCAGGCCTAATGACTAATCTTGCAGCCAAGAAACAGCTGCTCCTGAAACAAAACATGCATACCCTATTACAGGCTGAATCATCATTACATTTATATTTTAATAGGTGCATTAACAGGAATTTCTTGTGTAAAGAATATATTTTCCTGCAAGTAAATACAAAACCAACTGAAGGGATGAAGAAATGGAGATTGAAACTGAAACGGTGATAACAACTACAGGAAACTCTCTTTTAACCGGCACCCAATTAACCGGAAATCACTCTTAACCGGCAAAATTCTTGAGTAGGTAATCGGGGTTTTCCTTCATCTCTCCTTTAAAAAAAAACCCCGAGGCGTTTGCCTTGTATCGGAGCATGTAGATTGGGAGGGGAATGTGCAGCCCGGGTAGGCAGCGGACACGACAGATGGTCAGCTGGCGGTCCCCGGGGAGACGGAGCTCCGAATGCAGGCGCATGTCAGTGTGTACGGGGCTCTCGTACGTTGGGAGATATAACTCTCCATTATCTGGACTTTTTGATTAACCGGCACCACGCCGGTCCCGGTTAATAAAGAGTTTCCTGTATGTGAGAGAAACGTATGCAGCCAGTAAACCAGAGTGAAAAATTGTATGTAGTGGGATTCCCGCAGAGACCAAATGGAACATATAGCCCTACGTATAAAGTCTGTAACGAGTGCTGTTCAACATTTCTTAATAATCGTAAAAATAAATGTTCCACCCTCTGATTGTGCCTACAAGACTAATATTTGAATTGTCTAGATCTGACAAGTTATTCAACAATGAAGTATGAAGCGGGCATGTTTTGATGGACAATTAACAAATTGCTATTAGTAAAGATGAGTGTGTCACTGCAATTCATTTGCTACTTAAGTGCTTACTTTACAAAATGATAGAACCACAGAACTCCATGTTACGGTAATGAGTCACGAGCAACTGTGGTTGTAAGACAATTCTAAATATGAACAGGTCAAAAATTTAAATACACTGTGAAATTGTGTTTTACAGAACTTCTAGAAAAAACGACTGTAAGCTCAGTCTATTTTTCAGTTTTTAAATTTACTTTTCTGTGTGCAGTAGACATTTACACAAAATGAACACCTAGCATTTGAACAAAAACAAATGGGGCTGTCAAAAATGTTGTGTGGGTGTGTGCATCTGACAATCAGCCAGTTTCTACAAACTGCTCGACTGATTCTCGTACACATTCAGATTGACATGTTGATCACTTGACAAGGGATAATGCTAATTTATTACAGCACAGCGTATCCATTCTCCTGTTTCTAAATCTTTCAACAGGACATCTGTCCGTGTAACCGGAGGAAACTGTCAGACTTTAATATATAATTTCTGGCTTGTTAGGAATGTTGAAATGGTATCAGATCTAGCCTCACCCTTCTACTGGTAGCTTGCAGATTTTTCACCCCATTAAATACAGCCCTAATTTATCGCTCATTTGTATCTTAACATCTAATTCTTCAAATTTTTTAGAATGTGTGTGGTGCTTCCTAATCTCAATAACCGGTCTCAGTTTTCTTTCAAATGCATACGACCATATTGCAGATGTTTGCAAGGGGCACCTGTGGGTCCATCAGAATGGTTCTTCAAAAAGCATATAACCTATTCACATTCAAGTAATGAATCAAAGGGAAGAGCCTCCTATTTACAAAGTGTGTAGCATACATGCTAGTCTCCCACAATTATGTACAACACATATACTTTGCAGCAGCTTCCAAAGTGTGATCTTCATATGAAAGGTTACATTGTGCAGGGTGCATGATGCCCTGAAACTCCAAACATATTGCAGTAGGCCAGCAGCCAACAATGAATACTTGCACCATAACAGCTTAGACTGTTCCAAGCGGTTACTACAATCACTCTACTTCCCTAAATTCCGTCATGAATCATACATCTGTAAAATTAGTCGTCTTCTTAGGCAGTCCCTCGGAGCCGAGGATGACTTGCTTCCACACTAAAAAGGAGTTCTCAGGTGAGTCCAATGCGGGACCTACAGTCTCTGTCACAGGTGGGGCAGACGGTGGTTGAAGGGGCGGGTGGGTGGGGTGCTTGGGTTGATGTGCGCTTCTTCCGCTGTTTGCGCTTGCTCCCGGCGGAGAGACTCGAGGTGTTCGGCGCGTTCTCAGATGCTTCGCCTCCACTTTGTGCAGTCTTGGGCCAGGGACTCCCAGGTGTCGGTGGGGATGTTGCACTTTTTCCAAGGAGGCTTTGAGGGTGTCCTTGAAGCGTTTCCTCTGCCCACCTGGGGCTCCCTTGCTGTGTCGGAGC
Organism: Squalus acanthias; assembly: GCA_030390025.1. Lineage (NCBI taxonomy): Eukaryota > Metazoa > Chordata > Chondrichthyes > Squaliformes > Squalidae > Squalus > Squalus acanthias. Next base: position 146,082,956 of record CM059429.1, read on the forward strand.
TCCGAGTAGAGCGCTTGCTTTGGGAGTCTCGTATCGGGCATGCGGACGATGTGGCCCGTCCATCAGAGCTGATCAAGCGTGGTCAAAGCTTCGATGCTGGGGATGTTGGCCTGAGCGAGAACACGGACGTTGGTGCGCCTATCCTGCCAATGGATTTGCAGGATCTTGCGGAGGCAACGTTGGTGGTACCTCTCCAGTGCTTTGAGGTGCCTGCTGTACATGGTCCATGTCTCTGAAGCATACAGGAGGGAGGGTATCACTACTGCTCTGTAGACCATGAGCTTGGTGCTGGGTTTGAGGTCCTGGTCTTCAAACACTCTCTTCCTCAAATTAGTGATCAGACGCTAATACACTTTGAAATCAGGTTTCGATTGGTTAGAGGCACCTAGGGCTCATGGCTAGGGTTATTACCCATCCAGTTTTCAACCAGTCCAGTTTCAAGAGTGGCCACTCAGTAATTGTGAGGAACGATCAGCCAACAAAAATCCTGTTTTCAATTGCTTCATTTAAAAAAAAAATGCCCATGCACAGGTGTGTTTTGCATTTTCAAGATGTCTGAGTGGCTGATATCGCGGGCAATTGGACCCGTTGATCACATTCACAACCAGGTATCTTTCACAAGTACCCATAGACTGTTTTTTTTCAATGCCTTTCCATCCGTAAGTAGACTGAGGAAAGATGGCCATTGTAATCAAGGGATCAACACCGATGCCATGGTAACTCCAAGGCACCAACCCTCATGGGAATGTTAATATGTAGGATATGTGCATTGAACTTCCACAGCAGGGTGCAACAATTATCTCTCTCCTCAACCCGTGCTCACTATTGGAGCTTTCTCCCCTGCCCACAAGGAGTAAAAGAGAAAAAGGAAATAGGGACAAGAAATGAGAAAAAGAAACACTACATGGAGAAATAGCTGAGAAAGACCAGCAAGAGAGAAAAGAAAAATGATAGTAAAAGAAAACAAAAATAGTAATGAAAAAACAGTGAAGAAAGAATTCGGAGTTCACACCAGACAATACAATTTGACAACTATATCCTGTCTACAACCAGATGGGGCCGGCATTGAATAAAGCTGGTGCATTTGTACAAAAGATGTTTGTTTGTAAATGCACGTTAACAGGCCCGGTTACGCATCCACATAGTTGGCCACCCAAACATCCGAGGACAGGAAACAGGCCCACCAACGTATGCACACATCCTCATAAGAGGAACTGAATTGGGAAAAGGCCATTTGGTTGATCTCATCATGGCACTGCAGTGTTTTACCTCTCGAGAGGAATGGAAGCATTCATCTCACTCCCACTGCAAGCTCGCAACCTGGCAACCTACTCAAAGCAACACTGTAGGGTTCAGACAGGAGCTGCACTCTTACCTGATGGAGGATGTCTGGAGGTATTTAGTCAAGTAGTTGTTCATAGCATGTTACAAAACAAAGGAAATGAAAGTAAAATTTATAATACTTAGTGATGAGAGAAAAAGCTGAGAGATTAGTATGGCTCAAACCAAAGATTTCATTCTGAATACTTCTAATGCAGGGTTTTAGAATCATAGAATGGTTACAGCACAGGAGGCTGCCATTCGGCCCGTCGAGCCCGTGCCAGCTCTCTGCAAGAGCACTTCAGCTAGTCCCACTCCCCCACCCTTTCCTCAAAGCCCTGGAATTTTTTTCCCTTCAGGTACTTATCCAATTCCCTTTTGAAAGCCACGATTCAATCTGCCTCCACCACCCTTTCAGGCAGTGCATTCCAGATCATAACCACTCGCTGCATAAAAAAGTTTTTCTCATGTCGCCTTTGGTTCTTTTGCCAATCACCTTAAATCTGTGTCCTCTGGTTCTCGACACTTCGGCCAATGGGAACAGTTTCTCTCTCTCTACCCCTCATGATTTTGAACACCTCTATCAAATCTCCTCTCAACCTTCTCTGCTCCAAGGAGAACAACCCCAGCTTCTCCAGTCTATCCACGTAACTGAAGTCCCTCATCCCTGGAACCAATCTTGTAAATCTTTTCTACACCCTCTAAGGCCTTCAACATCTTTCCTAAAGTGCGGTGTCCAGAATTGGACAATACTCCAGTTGAGGTCGGACCAGTGTTTTATAAAAGGTTCATCATAATTTCCTTGCTTTTGTACTCCATTTTGTGCACATATACCCCCAGGTCTGTCTGTTCATGCACCCACTTTAGAATTGTACCCTTTAGTTTATATTGCCTCTCCTCGTTCTTCCTACCAAAATGTATCACTTCGCACTTTTCTGCATTAAATTTCATCTGCCATGTGTCCGGCCATTTCCCCGGCCTGTCTATGTCTTCCTGAAGTTTATCACTATCCTCCTCACTGTTCACTATACTCCCAAGTTTTGTGTCATCTGCAAATTTTGAAATTGTGCCCTGTACACCCAAGTCATTAATATAGATCAAGAAAAGCAGTGGTCCTGGTACCGACCCCTGGGGAACACCACTGTATACCTTCCTCCAGTCTGAAAAACAACCGTTCACCACTACTCTCTGTTTCCTGTCACTTAGCCAATTTTGTATCCATGCTGCCACTGTCTCTTTTATTCCATGGGCTTCAACTTTGCTGGCAAACTATTATGTGGCACTTTATCAAACACCTTTTGGAAGTCCATGTAGACGACATCAACCGCATTTCCCTCATCAACCCTCTCTGTTACCTCATCAAAAAACTCAATCAAGTTAGTTAAATATGATTTGCCTTTAACAAATCCATGCTGGCTTTCCTTAATTAATCCACACTTGTCCAAGTGACTTAATTTTGTCCCGGATTATCGTTTATAAAAGCCTCCCCACCACCGAGGTTAAACTGATTGGCCTGTAGTTGTTGAGTTTATCCTTAAGCCCTTTTTTGAACAAGGGTGTAACATTTGCAATTCTCCAGTCCTCTGGCACCACCCCCATATCTAAGGAGGATTGGAAGATTATGGCCAGTACCTCTGCAATTTCCACATTTACTTCCCTCAGCATCCTAGGATGCATCCCATCCAGTCCTGGTGACTTATCTAGTCTTTCTAGTACCTCCTCTATCAATTTTTAGTCCATCCAGTATCTCAACTACCTCCTTGTTCACTATGACTTTGGCAGCATCTTCTTCCTTGGTGAAGACAGATGCAAAGTACTCATTTAGTACCTCAGCCTCCATGCGTAGGTCTCCTTTTTGGTCCCTAATTGGCCCCACCCCTCCTCTTACCACCCATTTACTACTTATATGCCTATAGAAGACTTTTGGATTCTCTGTTATGTTGGCTGCCATTCTAGTCATACTCTCTCTTTGCCCCTCTTATTTCCCTTTTCACTTCCCCTCTGAACTTGCTAACTTTTAGTAATGTTTTATCTATATATCTATACAAAATTGATAAAATTGTTGCAGGAAGTGTGTGCTGTGTCTGTCATACTTCAGGTATCAAACCCACACGGACAGACACATACACATGTGCAAATTTGCATATCAAACTTCACATGACTGGCTCAAATTTTATATTCATTAAACTGCAACAAATCACAACTGAAGCGATAGGTCATACATGAACCAAATGCAAGGAACAGTAGGCGAGTTTCTTCCAATGATAAACCACTGTGATGCATGAAAACAATGACCCATAATTTGCTGTGGCAGGGCAGCAAACGGCATCTGCCATTAGTTAGACTTGCTGTTGCACGTTTAATTGCGACGATATTATGTGCCGTCGTTTACCGAAAGTGCGAGCTGGTAACGTCGCAGCAAGGGAAACAGAACATCTGGGACCCGAGTGAACAGTGCAAGCAACTGTGTATCTCCTTGACCAATCGGATTGAAGGATTGTGAAAATAACAGCGCAAGGGAAGATGGAAGTGTAAATTAGAGTGGGTGAATTCAGTGTCAAATCAGGTACAGAAAGAGAAATAAAGAGGGAAAGAAAGCTCAGATTGAGAGAAAAAAAAGAGACAGAAAGGAAGTTAAAAAAGCATTTTTTTAAATTTTAACATTTTTAAAATACCCAACAAATAAAACCTGAAGGAATAAGACTTCACACTTCTAATAGTTAATTTTCGGTGCTAGAGAGGTTCATTGGCAGTAATAAACACTTAGCACATCATTAAACGAATCTCTGACAGCTAATCCAGGCTTAATTAAATATGTACAGACCTTAAATGGCTCCAAAACAGGCTTCTTGTGTCACTTCAGACCAGCTCCAACTTTCTGTGGCGAGTTTAGTTTGTATCTACCGCACACGGACGCTGTTCAATGCATTTCAATAGTATGACAGCGAGATGCCGTTTTCACAAAGCTATCGGCGGTGCGGCGCATCTCGGACAGCAACTTTTGGATTTCCGCGATTAACTGCGCATCTGCCCTCACCTGAAGTTGCTGTAGCATTTGTGCATAAATAACAGCAAGCGCCATTAGCCGCACTGTTATTTTAGCAGCAAATTACGGGCCAGTGAATCAACCATACAGAGTCAACAAAAGCCACCAATAAATGAATGGACAAGATGAACCAATCAAATTGCTTCAACAAAAAAAAGGAAGAGACATTGGTTTGAGCCATCATTTTGAATTTTCCTCCAACTGAAAATGTATTAAAGTAATATTGGTAAGAATTCTAAATAAAATGTTTTACCAACAAACAAACAAGGCTCGAAGGGCCAAATGGCCTACTCCTTCTCCTATTTCTTATATATCGTCCAGCTTAATTTGGGAAATGCCATAAAAGATCTGCTTATTATAAACCTGAAAGTACACCATTTATACACAATCAACAAGCCTACAATCATATCTGTCCAAAATATTATCCAAGATTAAACAGTTACCGAACACCAATATTTATCAAATTAGTTGTGCAAACAGATACATTTAATAAATTACAAAAGCAAAATACTGCGGATGCTGGAAATCTGAAATAAAAACAGAAAATGCTGGAAATACTCAGCAGGTCAGGCAGCATCTGTGGAGAGAGAAACAGAGTTAACGTTTCAGGTCGATGACCTTTTGTCAGAACTGGCGTGACATCAGCCTTCTCAATTTCTCTGTTCCCCTCACCCACTCCAACCTACCTCCCTCGGAACTTGCAGCACTCCATTCTCTCAGATCCAACCCCAACATTGTCATTAAACCTGACAAGGGTGGTGCTGTTGTTGTTTGGCGAACCAACCTCTACCTAGCGGAGGCTGAACGGCAACTCTCCGACACCTCCTTCTACCTCCCCCTGGACCATGACCCCCACTACCGAACATCAAGCCACCGTTTCCAAGACCGTCACTGACCTCATCTCCTCTGGAGATCTTCCCTCCAAGGCCGCCAACCTCAGTTCCCCAACCCCGCTTCTACCTCCTTCCCAAGATACACAAACAGGACTGCCCTGGTAGACCCATCGTTTCAGCCTGTTCTTGCCCCACAGAACATATCTCTTCCTATCTCGACTCTATTTTTTCTCCCCTTGTCCAGTCTCTTCCCACCTACATCTGCGACTCTTCCAACGCCCTCCGCCACTAACAGTTTCCAGTAAACTGGCCCCAACCGTCTCCTTTTCACTATGGACGTCCAATCCCTCTACACCTCCATCCCCCACCAGGATGGCCCGAGGGCGCTCCGTTTCTTCCTTGAACAGAGGCCCAACCAGTCCCCATCCACCACCACCCTCCTCCGCCTGGCTGAACTTGTTCTCACATTGAACAACTTTTCCTTTAACTCCACTCACTTCCTCCAAATCAAAGGTGTTGCTATGGGAACCCGTATGGGTCCTAGCTATGCCTGCCTTTTCGTGGGATATGTGGAACATTCTTTGTTCCAGTCCTACGCAGGTCCCCTCCCTCTCCTCTTTTTCCGGTACATTGATGACTGTATCGGAGCGGTTTCCTGCTCTCGCCCTGAACATTTAATAAATTGCTAGTTAAATACTGAACACAAACCATGCCTTGAATCCAGGGTTAAACGCTCAACACCATCCCCTATTCCTCTCCACATTACAGAGATGGGATGCCCTTTGGCACCGTGGGACTATAATTAGGCTAAAAAGATGACACATAATGACTCAAGCATGCAGAAATTGTTAAGCAATTTCAGCACCATCAGGCTAGAAGAGGGAAAGTTTAACTCTTACAAGTCAAGGGACAGTCTGTACTGCTGTGCAACTGGATTTCACACTCGGGGTTTGTAGCAGGGCTGATAGGAATATTATCAATGTGCTGGTGAGGAATTTCATTGCAACGCCTATGAACAAAATCAAGTGGATGGGCTGAATCGTCTCTTCTCTTAGTTTTCACAAGATCACAAAATAAGTACAGATGAGGAAGGCTATTTAGCCTGCCTTAGCTCATCTATCTAGAAAACAAAATAGTGCCTCCCATCAGAGCATTCAACTGTCTCTTAAATGACCAAGATATGTGCCTCAATAACCCTACCAGAAATGTTGATCATTCTTTGTGTGATCTTGTCCTAAATTGTTCTGTATGGGTGGTCAGCATAATGCCAGTATTGGATGAGCCCTTAACTCATCTCAGAAGAGGCCTGATGATTTAATCTAGACTAGTCAAACAGCTCTGACGGAAGGTCACAGACCTGAAACGTTAACTCTCTTTCTCTCTCCACAGGTGCTGCCTGACCGGCTGGGTATTTCCAGCATTTTCTGTTAAGATTTCAGATTTCCAGCATCTGCAGTATTCTGCCTTTTGTGGAAGATTCCCGGTTGGATTCCTGGTCTGTTGTAAATTAGCTGAACTCAACTAGGGCAGCAATGGAGTGCTACCCTTGACCTTAGGCCCCTGGGCTAAAGAGGGGAAAAAATTCAGCCAGTGTTCCCATCTCAAAACAGTAACCAGTGAATCTTGTTGGAAAGTAGTCAACGCGTGTGCAGACATCGGGCAAGAATAGGATTGGCCTGCCTGCCAACACACATTAAAGTTAGATTTGAATTGATTTGGATGAGCTACCAGGTGGTGACTATGAAACTGTATCTCAACAAGAGAGAAAGGAAGAAATTAAAAAATGTAAAACATTTTTCATTGCAATCTGTTTCATAGGTATTATGAGCCATACATCTTTCCAACAGTGATGAACAACCACAGCTTTGTGAAGACATACTACCTGGTTACCATAATTTTTTTTTTAATATTCGTTTACAGGATGTAGGCATCGCCGGCATTTATTGCCCATCCCTAATTGCCCTCGAGGTGGTGGCACTGGCCTTCTTGAACCGCTACAATCCACAATACTTCTTTGTAGCTAGCGGTTTGGTACATCGGAGCGGCTTGCTAGGCCATTTAAGAGTCCACCACATTGCTCTGGAGTCACATATATAGGCCAGACCGGGCAAGGACGGCAGATTTCCTTCCCTAAAGGACATGAGTGAACCAGATGGGTTTTTACAACAATCCAGTCGTTTCACCATTACTGACATTAGCTTTTTAATTCCAGAATTATTTTTATTTAATTAACTGAATTTTAAATTCCCCAGCTGCTATGGTGGGATTTGAACTCACATCTCTGGATCATTAGATCCAGGCCTCTGGATTACTAGGCCAGTAACATAACCACTATGCTACCATACCCCTGTTGGGTACTTTGTGGCTATTGCTTCTATTACTAACACGGTCATTGGATTTACAGGTACTATGGAATTGAAAGGTGTTGCATCACCTAAAAAATATTTTGTACATTATAATTATAGAAACACCAAACGAGGTTTGGACTTGAAAAGAATGTTTCTACACTACATGCTACAACACATCAATTCAATCAATCTATGCACATGAATGTCATAGAAAATACTTTCGCATCAATATGTTTCCACTCAGTGCATCCAAAGCTGCTTCTTTAATGTAAATGATTTTTGATGTACGTAATGTGAGTTTACAGCAAAAAAAAATTTCTTTCAATTAAGTTTTTTTTCCTCTACCAATTTGCTCCCCTTCTTTCATGAGGATGTTAAGTCCTTGCTGGGGTACAGTGTTACAAGTGCCAGTGCCTGTACCTCATCAAAGTGGCCATTATTCATGTGTGCACCTTGGCAATGAGTGCTAGCAGGCTACGTGACATTATGTGGCATCCTGTCCTCATTCAGCAATCACATACTCGTAACATCAGTCTGAATAGCTATCTAGAGTGAGATTTCAGACCAATTTGTCCCTCTCCCTCAGCTAAGGGGGCTGAGGCTCAGCACAGACTAGGGATTGAATCTGGGACATTCCTGATTTACTTGGTCCAGTTAGTCATACATGAACTCACTGAGCCTGCGGGGTGCTAACAAGGTGTTTTTTGACAGCATAGCCAACCCTTCAGTAGTAGTTTATGAATTAAAGTAACCTTCATGGAAAAAATATTTGTGTAAGGTCATTCTAGTTATTTCCTCCTCAGGCGATTACATAAATTTGGGAGTGCCAATGATTGACTCATATACATGTCTACATTGCAAGGAGCAGGCTCAGTGGAACCCAAAATCGCAAGATAATTACAGATGGGGAAGGCCACTTTAATTCATCCATCCAGAGAGATCCTAAAGTTCCCCCATTACAGTTTCCAATTGCTTCTTAAATGATTACACAGTTTTTGCTTCCACTACTCTATCTGAAAGATTATTCCGTACATTGAGCACTTGTGCCCGAGTCAGAAGGTTGTGGGTTCAAGCCCCACTTCAGAGACAGGAGCACATAATCGAGGCAGACACTTCAGTGCAGCACTGAAGAAGTGCGGCACTGTCACGGTTGCCATCTTTTGGATGAGATGTTAAACCTAGGCTCAGGCAGCTCTCTCAGTCAGTGTAAAAGATCCCAAAGGGCAAGGAAATTCTCCCAATGTCCTGGCCAACATTTATCTCTCAGCCAACAATGCTGTTTGTGGAACCTTGCTGTGAGCAAATTGGTTATTACATTTCCCTACTTTACAACAGTAACTACACTTCAAAAGTACTTCACTGGCTGTGAAGCACTTTGGAATGTCCTGTAGTTATGAGAGAAAATATATAAACGCAAGTTTTTTCATTGTATGAAGAAGAATTTCCTGGTATTTGTCCTAAATTTACTTTTCACTGGTTTGCTCTACTCTTACAATTTAAAGCAATATTTTGGATTTACTTTTCTCATTCTTTTAACTTTCTTATATACCTTTATAAGATCATTTATCAGATGGCTCCTTTCCAGGCTGTAAAGCCCATGTTTCTCTAGTCTTTCCTCCTAACTCAGACCTTTGATACAAAGAACTGACCTCATGGCTTTTGTCTGCACTTTTATTCATTAGAGCAAAGGAGATTGCGGGGTGATTTGATAGAGGTGTACAAGATTATGACGGGTTTGGATAGACTAGACGGGGAAAGGCTGTTCCCACTAGTTGATGGTACAACGACTAGGGGACACAGATTTAAGGTTTTGGGCAAGAGATACAGGGGGGGGGGAAATGTGAGGAAAAACTTTTTTACGCAGCGAGTGGTGAGGACTGGGAACTCGCTGCCGACGGAAGTGGAGACACTCAATGTTTTCAAGGGGAGACTGGATAGGCACTTGAGGGAAATAAACTTGCAGGCTACGGGGATAGAGCGGGGGAATGGGACTGACTGGATTGCTCTAGAGAGCCCGCTCGGACTCGATGGGCTGAATAGCCTCCTTCTGTGCCATTATGACTATGACTTGAATGTCTCCCTGGTGATTCAATGACCGGAACTGGATGCAATATTTAAGTTCCCGTCTCAGAGTGCCACACAGTTTGATCATGACTTCCTCTGACTTATACTCTACTGTTTTGGCTTATAGTTCAGCATTCTATTGGCTTTGTTAATGCTGCTCTGCATTGGCTGGGCACACTCCAGCTCTATTTCAGCTTCATTCTTTGATATTTCAACACCCTTCATGGAGTACCTATGTCACTTATTTTTCCTTGGTGTGTGCAGTAATTTTTCACTTGTCTGCATTAAATTTCACCTGCCATTGTTTTATTCACATATTATTTTGTCCACCTCACTGTGCAATTTATGAGTGGACTCTTCCAATTCCACTGCCCCTCCTAGTTTGAGATCAGCAGCAAATTTGGCCAGTTTGCAGTGTTTCTAAATCACAGTTATTTATGTAAATTCGAAACAACAGTAGCCCCAACAGCGAGTCCTGGGGCCCCCGACTTAGGACTACCTCCCACCCAGCAATACTCCTCTAATGAGTTGTTTTCTACCCTTCAACCAGTTTCTTATCCATTCCTGAGGTTTACCCTGAATTCCCAGTTTTGAACTTGACCTTTTGGTAGTTTACGTACACCCCATTTTAGGGTTTTCTACAGTCCACTTGAGTTATCACTTCCTCAAAAGAAGTTAAGGTGGTTGGTTAGGCAAGCCCTTTTGAATCCATATTGACTGACATTTACTCGGTTATTATTATAGATATTCCTCAAGTTTACTCCTGATAATCAATTCTATTATTTTACACAAAATTCATATGAGACTAGAATGCAATTGCCTGTGCCTGTTTTGTCGTGCTTTTTGAATATGGGCACCACTTATCCTGTTTCCAATCTACTGGTACCTTCCCGGCGACTCCTCATGATGATTGTCAGTGCCTCACAATCTTTCTAGACTTGCACGTTATTCTAGCATCTACCTTTGGGGATTTATTTGTTTCGAGTCCTTTTATCTCGTCTAGGACTTCCAATTTAATTTATATTGAAGTAATTGATTTTGCTTAGGTCATCTCTGTTTGGGAAGTGTAATTTGCTCACATCGTCCCTTATGAATACATGGCAAAAGTAATAATTCAGAAAACTTACTATTTTACGCTCATCCTCACTTGAATCTGTTTTTTCTGACTAACCTCTGGCTGCTGAATTTCTGACTGTTATGTTCAGCCTCAGCTGCTATGTTCTTACTCTTTGCCCCTCTGCTCAATCTTTTAACATGTTGCTGCATTTTAATGTATTCATTGAAGTGAACCCCTTGCCCTGTCTATAGGATTTGCAGAGACGGTTTGAATCTGTCCTATCATAATATATGAATCTGAAATAATGCTCCAAATTTACCTTTCCTTTACCTATTACTTTTTAACGTTACCTCCCAGTTGCCTTTTCTGATAGCTGAGAAACTCAACTTTCTCCATAACTCAGTTCTCGGACATTAGGAATCAGTCTTATGGCTCTTCTCTTCATCACTCCCATGCCTTAAATATCTCATATATGTCTCCGTGCCAGTAGTGACCGGAGGTGCTGTCTTTCGGATGAGCTGTTAAACCGATGCCCTATCTTCCCTTACAGGTGGACATAAAAGATCCCATGGCTGAAAAAGAGCAGTGGAGTATCCCCACCCAGTGTCCTGACCAACATTTATCTCTCAATTAACATCACCATAACAGATTATCTGATTATCTGATTGTTGTTTATGGAGCCTTGCTGTGTGCAAATTGCCTGCAGCATTTCCCTACAACAGTGACTGCAGATCTAAAAGTTTTCCATTGTCTGTGAAGCGCGTCGGGACGTCATGAAAAGCTGCTATATAAATGCAAGTTCTTCCATGAAGATTCTTCTATAGCCACCTCATTCTATGACACTACAACCTGGTAAAAGCAGCCCGCTGGCAAATGCAAACTGTCTGCATTTTTACAAATTAACAAACCAAAAATGATCAGGTCTCCTGGCTTCAAATAGCACTTTGTTACATTTCTTCTCCCCAACAACCCCATCCGCACTCGTCACTGGATTGCAGCAATTTACTTGTACTTCTTGCAATTTAGTATACTGCATTCGCTGCTCACGATGCAGTCTCCTCTACATTGGGGAGACCAAACGCAGATTGGGTGACCGCTTTGCGGAACACCTCCGTTCAGTCCGTAAGCGTGACCCCGAGCTTCCGATTGCCTGTCATTTTGATTCTCCTCTCCACTCCCACTCTGGCCTCGGCCTCTTACACAGTTTCAACGAAGCTCAAGGAACAAGCACCTCATCTTTCGATTAGTCACTTTACAGCCCTCTGGACTCAACATCGAGTTCAACAATTTAAGACCATAACTTCTGCCCCTATTTTTTTCCAGATGGCAGCTGTTGCTGATTCTGATATTCCCATTTACACCTCTTCTAGACCCATCTTTTGTTTCTTTACTTGTCGCATTACCATCTCCTTTTGCTTTGTACAATCATCCCTTTTGTCATTTAATCTCTTCTGCCTTCCACCCTATCACAAACCCTTTGTTCTTTCCTCCCCTCCCCCTTTTCCCTGCCTCACACTTGCTTAAAATCTGCTACATCTCTAACTTTTTCCAGTTCTGACGAAAGATCATCAACCTGAAACGTTAACTCTGTTTCTCGCTCCACAGATGCTGCCTGACCTGCTGAGTATTTCCAGCATTTTCGGTTTTTAGATTAACATTTTATATTGAAAATCTGACTAAGTTGCTCCATTCTGTATAACCGAGCCTTAGTAGGGTTTTGAATTGCGGGTGCTCCTCAATGTTTTTGGGTTGTTATCAGAATCTAACTAAAATTAGATTGGGAAACTACATTAAAAGGTATGACAGTAGACAAGCAATGGCTAGCATTTAAAGAATTAATACATAATTTACAAGAAATATTCATTCCTCTAAAGCACAAAAACCCCACAGGAAAAGTGGTCCAACTGTGGCTAACAAGAAAAGTTAAAGATAGTATTAGATCAAAGGAAGAGGCTTATAATGTTGCCAAAAAGAGCAGTAAGCCTGAGGATTGAGAGGATTTTAGAATTCAGCAAAGGAGGACCAAGAAATTGATGAAGAAAGGGAAAATAGAATAGGAGAGTAAACTAGCAAGAGACATAAACACAGACTGTAAAAGCTTCTATAGGTATGTAAAGAGGAAGAGATTAGCGAAAGTAAATGTGGGTCCCATACAGGCTGAGACAGAAGAAATTACAATGGGGAATAAGAAAACTGCAGAGAAATTAAACAAATATTTTGTGTCTGTCTTCATGGACGAAGACGCAAAAAACCTCCCGGAAATAGTGGAGAACCAAGGGTCTAGCGAGAATGAGGAACTGAAAGAAATTAGTATTCGTAAAAAGAAAATAGTACTGGAGAAATTAATGGGACTGAAAACCGATAAAGCCCCTGGATCTGATGGCCTACATCCTAGGGTTTTGAAAGAGGTGGCTATAGAGATAGTGGATGCATTGGTTGTCATCTTCCAAAATTCCAGTTATTCTAGAACGGTTCCCACGGATTGGAAGGTAGCAATGTAACCCCACTGTTTAAGAAAGGAGGGAGAGAGAAAATGGGGAACTACAGTCCAGTTAGCCGGACATCAGGAGTAGGGAAAATGCTAGAATCTTATTAATAAGGATGTGGTAACAGGGCACTTAGAAAATAATAATAGGATTGGGCAGAGTCAACACGGATTTATGAAAGGGAAATTATGTTTGACAAATCTGTTAGTATTTTTTGAGGTTGTAACTAGCAGAATAGATAAGGGGGAACCAGTGGATGTGGTGTATTTGGTTTCCAGAAGGCATTCGATAAGGTGCCACACAAGAGGTTATTAAACAAAATTAGGGCTCATGGGATTGGGGGTAATATACTAGCATGGATTGAGGATTGGTTAACGGACAGAAAACAGAGAGTAGGAATAAACAGGTCATTTTCGGATTGGCAGGCTGTAACTAGTGGGGTACCACAAGGATCAGCACTTGGGCCTCAGCTATTCACAATCTACATCAAATGATTTGGATGAGGGAACCAAATATAATATATCCAAGTTTGTTGATGATACAAAGCTAGGCGGGAATGTAAGTTGTGAGAAAGATGCAAAGAGGCTTCAAGGGGATATAGACAGGCTAAGTGAGTGAGCAAGAACATGGCAAATGGAATATAATGTGGAGAAATGTGAAGTTATCCACTTTGGTACAAAAAATAGAAAAGTGGAGTATTTTTGATTGGGAAATGTTGGTGTTCAGAGGGACCTGGCTGTCCTTGTACACAAATCACAAAGTTAACATGCAGGTACAGCAAGCAATTAGGAAAGCAAATGGTATGTTGGCCTTTATTACAAGAGGATTTGAGTACAAGAGTAAAGACGTCTTACTGCAATTATATAGGGCCCTGGTGAGACCACACCTGGAGTATTGTGTACAGTTTTGGTCTCCTTACCTAAGGAAGGATATACTTGCCATAGAGGGAGTGCAACAAAGGTTCACTAGACTGATTCCTGGGATGGGGGGATTGTCCTATGAGGAGAGATTGAGTAGACCAGGCCTATATTCTCCAGAGTTTAGAAGAATGAGAGGTGATCTCATTGAAACATACAAAATTCTTATAGGGCTTGACAGGGGAGGATGTTTCCCCTGGCTGGGGAGTCTAGAACCAGGGGTCACAGTCTCAGAATAAGGGGTTGGCCATTTAGGACTGAGATGAGGAGAAATTTCTTCACTCAGGAGAGTGGTGAATCTTTGGAATTCTCTACCCCAGAGGGCTGTGGAGGCTCAGTTGTTGAGTATATTCAAGACAGAGATCGATAGATTTTTGAATATTAAGGGAATCAAGGGATATGGGGATAGTTCAGGAAAGTGGAGTTGAGGTAGAAGATCAGCCATGATCTCACTGAATGGCGGAGCAGGCTCGAGGGGGCGAATGGCCTTCTCCTGCTCCTATTTTTTATGTTCTTATCAAAGTAAATGATTCACTTTTTAATACTTGGAATGCTGCCTTGCCTCACATGGAGAGTTTTACCTACTCGACGGTGTTTATTTTGTTGCTAAATTATACGCTGGATTATATTACATGATTATTCATCCCTTATTGCCTTGTCCACAGATATCCTGAGATCTGGAGCAATATTGTGATGTTTTAGCTGCTAACCTGGCCTATGCCATTCAGGTCATCACACAGCTACTCCCAGTGTACTGGGGTCAATAAGGGGGTAATTACTGTTGTTTTGGAAGTTTCTCTACATTGGCAGCTGCTTAGCCACTCTCTTTGTGGAGAGGCCAGCTTATCTGAAGGTCAGAAAAACAGCAAGAAAAGACTAACTTTCTTTCTCTTGCTGCATATATTTATCGATCTATCTATATGAACAACCTTCTGTTTACGCACAGTTCCTGTCTGCATCATTAGACTTCCTGTTGTCACATTTTTGTTGCACTTTTTGTGTCAACTTTTTCCAGTATAAATTTCTATGTCCACACGTATAATTGACCTGCCTATGTAAAATTGTCACGCTAACTGCACAATTGCAGATGATTAGAGGAGATTTAAGATCAGTTTGTGTCAGCTCAGCCGCCATCATGATTTCTTTTTTCCTTGAGAGTGATTTTTCCCAGCAGGCAATTGCTTTAAACTTCAAATTTTAAACTTAAGATTTTTGTTTCTTATATTGAATTTTGTGTCGTCTTTGGAATGACGCCTCTCACACTGGCAGGCTTGCCTCCCCCCCCCCGCTGCTTCAGGTAAGCAGCTCCACTCTGCCTCTCGCTCACCCCATCTCTTCAACCCAGTTGGGACTCCGCCCACCCCCACCATCAGCCGTTGAGAACCATTTTATTTAATACTTTTATTAATTTCATAAGCCTGTTCTCAGCTACTACTGATCTCAGACCCTCACCGGTGGCAATTTCACTGGCCAGTTCGTTTCCACCACTACTGGTTTCCCATGCCTGTTGATCAGCCACTGCATGGCCCACTGTGGGAAATATTTTATTTAAAGTCTTTGGCTACTAACTGGTCCCCACCCCCACTAGTTAGCATTTGTGGGGCCTATTCTCAGCTACAGCTCCTGGTCCCCAAGTGCTAGAGTATGACAGGATAGCTGCATTCTTTAGTTTGCCACTCTGAAGCAAACTGCACAAGCAGCACTGTATGGCTGTCTGCTCTTTTTAAAAGCCCCCTTCACTGTCCTCCCTTTCCTCTACCCTTCCTCCTCTCCCTCTCCACCCCCTTCGCCCCTCTTTCTGCCCATCCCTTCCTTTTTCCTCACCTCTCCTCCTCTTCCTTCCCTCCTCCTCCTTTGCCTTCTCTCTAGCTTTTATCCCTCCCCCTCATCCCCTGTTCCTCCCCTTGTTTACCCGGTATTTCAGAGAAACACCTACGCGCCAACCAACTCTACTTCTTTGCTTCCTCATATGTCGGTTTTCCTTTTTTTTTAAACAAGCTCATATAAAATCAAAGTACTATATAAGAAAATAAGGAAAGAATGTAAAATGGGGACTAAATTATATCTGCAAACCCTGGTCCAATTATCTCTCATACTCTAACCCTGCTTTATCTGAAGAATACACTTGGTGTACTCCTTGTGTACAATACCACAGGAAATTAATTAGTTATTAAAAATCTTGTGCTGAGTGCACACTTTCTGTCCACAAACCTTACTTCCTGATTTCACAATTTTTGGTCACACTTTGTCAACATTTCCCATTGAAAATTGCGGTCAAAATTTCCCATTTTTTTTTTGTTAAGCAGCTGCCACAATGCAGTTGCATACTCTGGCCACTAGGTGCATCTGTTGAGCCTGTTTAAGTCTCTTCAAATTGCCCTTATATATATCAAAAATTATATTCAGCAACTGGCCATGGAAATGGCATTGGCAATTTAGTACCAATACAAAAAATCATCTGCCAACCCTTATACTTTACTGAAATTCGAGTGACAACTGGAAGAGTTATACTGTCAATTACTACATGGGTAGTCTGCCCTGCTCCTTTACCAAGCAAATATTCCTGGCAGATTCATAAAAACTGGTACTTTAACAGCGACACTGATCATATTACATACATCCAAAAGCTTCGGGCGTTGGGAGAGCTTAAATCTTTCACTTAAACTCAGAAAATTTCAGTCACCCTTCAGTTCTCAATTAATCTAACTCAAACGATGATAATTCATGTATCAAAAGCATTGCTAAGCCACCAAGAGGAATATATTATGTTTAAACTAAAGATGTGAGCAGAGCTAGAGCTTTGTTGGGGATGGGGGGGGGGGGGGGAAAGGAGGGAGGGAGGTACTAATTGCAAGCATTTCATCCTACCCATGGACTTTGTCAAGATTAATTCAATTAAGGACTATCCTGCTACTCGTAATTCAACAGCTATGAGAGTTTCAGCCATCCAATTAAGCACTAAACACTTTCCTACTGTTACTAAACCTCTGACTGAGCAAGCAATGAAATCTTAACAAATATCAATCAAAGGTTAACAGTGAGGTGCAGCTTGGCTGTACAGGCAGAGAAAACACTAATTAAGCATCTGTCATTTACAATTAAAGGAATGAATAAGCATCTGTCAATTACAATTAACAAGAGCAAATTGTGCAGAACCCCAAAAGGTCAATAAATGCAGTGAGTGCCAATAAATGGCTGATTTAAAAGAAATAGTTGTTCATTCATCCCTTGTGCATTCTATGGTGCCTGCTCAGTGGTAATGACTGGAAAAAGGGGTTGTTTGCTTGCCACAGGGGTGCTAAGCGGTTTCCACACCTGTTTAAATTTGACAGAACTTCAACTATAAAAGAAATCAATTTTATGTTGCTCTGATGTTGAAGTACTTTCCTTGCAATGTTATTTTTTCCTATATACCCAACATTTCATAAAAAGCTAAATAATGATATGATTTAATCTTGATAAATACATAAATAATTTTCTAAGAAATGCTAAATTTGGATCAGGACTTTGTTTAACGGATGTGAATGGGAACAGCAAGTTGCAACTCTATGCTTTTATACGAGAGGTATTTATAGATGGACTTCTCTGAAGTCCACGAATAATGTTACTGCACCTGTGGTTTCTGAAAACCATCATTTAAAAGAATAGGACCTTTTTCCAAACACACAGGGTTTGACATTCCTCTGTACTGCTTTTAGAGAACTGGTTAATGTGCTTCTGCAATGTTGCTCTATGTTCCTAACTTATTTATTTGAAATAATTAAATTTTATATGGGTTAAAATATCACACACAGGCATTTCAGAGAAGCTTGTTAACCACTGCAAACACAGGAATTTCAACCCCAAAGCCAATTAAATTATTATTCCAAGCATACAAATCTTTTGTTTCCATTTATTTTTTCTTTCCCACTGTAGAGAAGTACTTAACATCTGCTCAGCGCTTTCTCACAGCAGGGAGGCTTAGATTGGGAATGGGTGTAAGCTGTTAGACTTAGTACGTGCCTTTTCACAGAAAATTTACTTGAATCATAACTAGAGGAAATGACTGGAAAAAAGATTAAACTCCACCTTTGATACATACTCCATTGACCAGCTCTCTATCTGTAACAGCTACATCAGGCCATTGGAACAACTGCTTTAACTTTATGAAGAGGTGAAATCTCAAGTAGACTGTGGCAAGTCTTCTAATGTGATGAGCATAGTCTTCGAGTAAGCTTTTGACAATTCAAAGAATGCAAATATACCTGGAAATGAATGAAGCAAAGGAAGCACTGTGTACAGGGGAGTGATATTAGGATGGGGGAGTACAGAGTGGAATTTTCCAGGGATTGGTACTGGGACTCCGACTGTAATTTAGATTAAATAAATTATAATCAGAAATTCAACACAAAATCAGCAAATTTATAGACAATACTAAACTAGGAAGTCAATGAAGTCTGATGAAATTGTCAATTTGAGCTAGATAAAATATGTAAGTGTGGGCAGAGCAGTGGCAGAATAAATTCAACGCAGCAAGTACTGTATAGGGTATTGCCCACTGCAAGAAGAAATGGGCAGCATTCAAACACTAGAAATGGCGTTGAAGTAGCTACGAGTGAAGTTAGAGATTAGCTGTGTGTCAGTACACTCCGTGTCCCATCACTGTGGAGTAGCAACCAACATAGCAAATAGAACTCTGTACAAAAGGCAAAATACAGCAGATGCTGGAAATCTGAACTATAAACAGAAAATGCTGGAAAAAGATGCTGCCTGGCCTGCTGAGTATTTCCAGCATTTTCTGTTTATAACGCTGTACAATATAGCTGGACCAGTAGTGTAAGTCAGAGGATGTTATGCTGAAATTATCAGTTCTCCAGTCAGATTGTACCCCGAGTATTATGTCCAGTTTTGGTTCCTGAGCTACAAAGAACACATTCAAGCTCTGGAAGTGGTAAACAGAAGAGTAACATTGCATTAGATTATTGAGTGGTTTAGGATGTTTATACTTGAAAGGAGATGGCTAAGAAGGACTCTGAGGTAAGAAGATAGTAAACAGTATAGAAACGGTCAATCTGGATCATGGCTTCAAAATGAGTAATGATAGTAGCACAAGTGGCACAGATGGAAAGGTAAATTCAGAAGATTTCTTCAAACTAAACGGAGAATAGCACACAGGTTCAAACTAGCAAAAGACAAATTTAGGATTGATGCTAGAAAGTTGTTCTTAGTGCACAGAGTGATCAACACATGAAATGGGCTTCTGGATAAGGTAAAAGCCCAAAACCCTGGAATTATACAAGAGATATTTAGGTGCTATGATGCGCAGGCTGGGTTTTTCTAAATGGATGAGTTATGATGGGCTGAGTGCCCTTTCTCAAACACATTTATCCTGTGACCTTGTGTTGGGTGTGGGTGGAGAGGAGGGAGTGGTGCAGAGGTGGAGTGTTGAGAATTGTTTTACTGATGGAGGTGGAAACACATTGATGCTACTTGCTTTGTTTATCAGCTCACCCAGTGCAAGAAGTAACTTGCCTCAAGTTATTGGAAATTCCAACCTTGCACTGGATGAGTGCAGCTCCAACAACACTCAAGAAGCTCAACACCATCCAGGACAAAGCAGCTCACTTGATTGGCACCCCATCCACCACCTTAAACATTCACTCCCTCCATCACTGGCGTACCGTGGCTGCAGTGTGTACCATCTACAAGATGCACTGCAGCAGCTCACCAAGGCTTCAACAGCACCTCCCAGACCCGCGACTTCTACCACCTAGAAGGGCAAGGGCAGCAGGCGTATGGGAACACCACCACCTCCAGGTTCCCCTCCAAGTGAGACACCATCCTGACTTGGAAATATAGCGCCGATCCTTCATCACTGCGGAGTCAAAATCCTAGAACTCCCTCCCTTCACCACTTGGACTGCAGCGGTTCAAGAAGGCAGCTCACCACCACCTTCTCGATGGCAATTAGCGATGGGCAATAAATGCTGGCCTTGCAAGCAATGCCCACATCCCATGAATGATTTGTTTTTTAAGTAAACAATTAATCCAAACAATAGGTTTCCATTTAAAAAAATCAGCAATCACATCTATCACGCTGGATCACTGATCTCTCAGCCCATGCTGAATGAGTGCTGCTACCAAAACTAAAAGGAGATCCCACCCTTCAAAGAGGACCAATTGAGCGTGATCAGTTGTTGCTAATGTGCTTCAACCTGAAAATAGGAAGTACAGAGTATGAAACAGAAGTGACAGATGGAAGGTAGAAGAGATAGGAATTGATTATATAATATCCATCTTTTCAAACTAGTTTCAAAAAAGCAACATTCCAATTCTCTTCCCTCCCCCCCCCCAAACCCCAGTGAAAAGATAATTTTGAGGGTCATAAAATATTGGCAGTAAATGTACTGCAGTACAATTCCAGATAAATTGGACAATGCAGGCTATCATAACTAAGTCTGACATAACCATTACACACCATCCACAACTTGCAGTGATCAGATCTGGGAACACTGATTTTTTTTTCCCCTTCCTAATCCCTGCCCCTGGGATCTGAATTCAATTATAATATCCTCACCACTACCCCAGATGAGATCAGTGAACTCAACACAAACCAGGGATTTAATTTACAAACTTCCTGCTCTGTCTGGTTCATTTACATACTATGTGGGGCCTTTGATTCTTTTCCTTGATCAAATTATCCATTTAAACATTAAAGTCAGGTGTGCCTGTTTAAAGGGGAAGATAGCAAAGGAAGAATGTCCTTATACTATGGCTCCTCAGTGGCCCAGTGGGTAAATACACCATGATGTATTGAGTCACACAAAGTAGGTTTGATCCCTGCTCTTTGCCACGTCAGTCAATCACAGTTGGAGCAATGAGAGGTACTACAATTGACCGTAGCCTTTCCAAACTAAGAAAAGAAAAACTGACAGGATTCTTGCTCTTGATCATGACTAGAGATTCCTGCTGGAAGCATATTTGTGAAGATGTCACATGAGCACATAAAAAGCTCAACTATGATATACAATAACCAGCAACATCAAAGTCTGCAATGGCCTTGAGCCTACAGCCTTCATACTCTGAGGCAAGAGTGCTACCATTTGTACTCTAAGCATTAGCCTGCACAACCTACATTCATCCAACATAAACAAACTTTAATAAAGGCATTAAAAGAGAAAAGTCAGTGGAATTTTTTTACATTGTGAAAAATATAACAAATTTCAGTTGTTGAGGGAAAAAATGGCAATGAAAATGTTTTCAGAAAGCATTTTGAAAGAAAGATTTATGGGAAAAGATAATATAGCATTGCCTAATAACCAGAGCCTGTATTTACATAGTAACAGGAATTAGTTGACGTAGGAAAATTAAATGGGAAATGTGGACATCGGAATTTACAATACGAAAAGTTGTCAAAGGGGTCACCAAAAGACATGACAACATATAAGGTTTGTAGACAGGAAGTGAATGGCGTTGCAAGATATTTAATATAATATGTAGATGATAAAACACTGGTCCTAAAACACCACTAACAGTTGACTCCCAGCCAGATGTCTTCCCATGTACAACTGCTTTCTTTCAACTAAACATTATTTTATTCAATTCAGTGCGTTTGTTATCTCTTACATGCCTGAACTTTGTACTGTAGTCTTTTATGTGGGACAGTGCCAAATGTCTTTATAAAATCCAGCTAAATAACAATATTAGCAGCAGTCACTGCCTTCAGGAGAGGAGCAAATTGGCATGAAAAACTATTTTTTTTAAAGTTGAGAAATTGTGCTTTGTAATAACTGTGGCCTTGAGCTATGAAATGAGATACATGCACACTACAACTGTGCCATTCATGGCTTAGTCACAGGATTTCAGAGAAACTGATCATGCTCAATTGGTCCTCTTTGAAGGGTGGGATCTCCTTTTAGTTTTGGTAGCAGCACTCATTCAGCATGGACTGAGAGATCAGTGATCCAGCGTGATAGATGTGATTACTGATTATTTAAAAAAAGGAAACCTATTGTTTGGATTGTTTACTTTTTTTTAAATTCATTCATGGGATGTGGGCATTGCTTGCAAGGCCAGCATTTATTGCCCATCGCTAATTGCCATTGAGAAGGTGGTGGTGAGCTGCCTTCTTGAACCCGCTGCACTCCAAGTGGTGAAGATACTCCCACAGTGCTGTAGGGAGGGAGTTCTAGGATTTTGACTCAGCGGTGATGAAGGAACGGCGATATATTTCCAAGTCAGGATGGTGTCACTTGGAGTGGTACCTAGAGGTGGTGGTGTTCCCATACGCTTGCTGCCCTTGCCCTTCTAGGTGGTAGAAGTCGCGGGTCTGGGAGGTGCTGTTGAAGCCTTGGTGAGCTG
Organism: Squalus acanthias; assembly: GCA_030390025.1. Taxonomy (NCBI): domain Eukaryota; kingdom Metazoa; phylum Chordata; class Chondrichthyes; order Squaliformes; family Squalidae; genus Squalus; species Squalus acanthias. The sequence goes on from CM059429.1 coordinate 146,105,366, forward strand.
CTGCAGTGCATCTTGTAGATGGTACACACTGCAGCCACGGTACGCCGGTGATGGAGGGAGTGAATGGGATGCCGATCAAGCGGGCTGCTTTGTCCTGGATGGTGTCGAGCTTATTGAGTGTTGTTGGAGCTGCACTCATTCCAATAACTTGGAGGCAAGTTACTTCTTGCACTGGGTGAGCTGATAAACAAAGCAAGTAGCATCAATGTGTTTCTACCTCCATCAGTAAAACAATTCTCAACACTCCACTCTCCCCCCTCACCCAACACAAGGTCACAGGATAAATGTGTTTGCGGAAGGGCACTCAGCCCATCATAACTCATCCATTTAGAAAAACCCAGTCTGCGCATCATAGCACCTAAATATCTCTTCTATAATTCCAGGGTTTTGGGCTTTTACCTTATCCAGAAGTCCATTTCATGTGTTGATCACTCTGTGCACTAAGAACAACTTTCTAGTATCAATCCTAAATTTGTCTTTTGCTAGTTTGAACCTGTGTGCTATTCTCCGTTTAGTTTGAAGAAATCTTCTGGATTTACCTTTCCATCTGTGCCACTTGTGCTACTATCATTACTCATTTTGAAGCCATGATCCAGATTGACCGTTTCTATACTGTTTACTATCTTCTTACCTCAGAGTCCTTCTTAGCCATCTCCTTTCAAGTATAAACATCCTAAACCACTCAATAATCTAATGCAATGTTACTCTTCTGTTTACCACTTCCAGAGCTTGAATGTGTTCTTTGTAGCTCAGGAACCAAAACTGGACATAATACTCGGGGTACAATCTGACTGGAGAACTGATAATTTCAGCATAACATCCTCTGACTTACACTACTGGTCCAGCTATATTGTACAGCGTTATAAACAGAAAATGCTGGAAATACTCAGCAGGCCAGGCAGCATCTTTTTCCAGCATTTTCTGTTTATATTTCAGATTTCCAGCATCGGCTGTATTTTGCCTTTTGTACAGAGTTCTATTTGCTATGTTGGTTGCTACTCCACAGTGATTGGACACGGAGTGTACTGACACACAGCTAGATCTCTAACTTCACCCGTAGCTACTTCAACACCATTTCTAGTGTTTGAATGCTGCCCATTTCTTCTTGCAGTGGGCAATACCCTATACTTGCTGTTGAATTTAGTCTGCCACTGCTCTGCCCACACTTACATATTTTATCCAGCTCAAATTGGCCATATCATCAGACTTCATTGACTTCCTAGTTTAGTATTGTCTATAAATTTGCTGATTTTGTGCTGAATTTTTGATTACAATTTATTTAATCTGAATTACAGTCGGAGTCCCAGTACCAATCTACCAGGTTTCTCCCACTTGTAAAAAAAAAGTCAAAATTCAGGCCAAGGATGGGCCGGAACAGGCAAGCCTTCTGCTCCTGCTTCTATGCCCTAGGACTGCTTTGGGGATGTGCCTGGAGAGTTCATGGGCTTTATGCTTGCTCTTGGCCTAGCAGAACTCTTGCCAGCTGAGAGTTGGCTTAAGTGCCAATATAGGCCTGATAAAGTCCCCAAGACTAAGAGAGGCACTGAATTACATTGGGGATCAAATACTTTGAGGCCTGCTGTATTGTCCTGTCAGGGCAAAGAAATAAAAATAAAACTACCATTTACCTAGTTAGCGTTATAAGAGCTTCTTCCTTCCCATCAGAGCAGCAATGTTCCTGGACTCTGAATTATTATAAAGTAACCTCAGAATGTATGGGCTTGAACCAGCTTAAAGTTTGAGTGCTCATGAAAATCCTCCTCTCCCCCATTTGAAAACGTGAGCACTGACTGTCATCTCCTGTGCCGTGATTTAAAAAAAAAAAAGTAGAAGACACTGCTGAAATTATGGTACAGATTATATATCGAGTCAATGATATCAGATACTTCGCCCAAGTGGTCTCGTTTGCTCTCTCTAATCCAAGTGTGAACTCATTATATTTTGCATGTCAATTATTTTTCTTCGCAAACCTAAGCTCTTGGCAGCTAACTCTGCTCACACAGACAGCGGTGAGCTCTGCCTTGAAAAGCTCAGTCAAAAAAGTCTCACCACAAAAGTAATGAGTAACCAGCTTAATTTGTAACCTTTTGACTTCAGGTCAACAGGTGACAAAACACTGGCACACTTTGCTGTCTGTTTAAATTCTCACTTTTCCTTCCAGTATTACTTCTCTGTTTGTTTTGTTGGGTTTTATTACTGGAATTGCTCATTGTGTGTGTCATTTCCACACCAGTCTATTGGCTGGCAGCTGCTTTAAAAAATATATTTTCTTGTGTTTGTGTCTCTGGAGGATAGCGTTCTGGCTCGACTGCTGAAAGTGCAGAATGTTTATTTGTAAATCTTTTGTTAGCGTATGCTGCTGTTATGGGGAATGTGCAGCATGGTCACTGGTAATTTCACAAATAATAAAAATTAAAACTTTACTTTTTGAAATCTCTAATTCTTGTTGACATGCTCAATGTGCCTCAAACTTTATTCTGCAGTCATTTCTTTCTATTTTGTCCCCACCAAATCCACCCCCTATCCAAGTTAACTCTTCAGTTAAGAATACCTGCTCCAGGGATATCTCCGTAATTGCTGTGAAATGCCCCTTTTGGCTGACCTGTAAGGAATGTCTCCTCAGCCAGTTTCCTTCCCCCAGGCAGTCCAACGAGATAGTAAACCAATTTCTCTTGGGTAAGAGCTGGATACAAATAGCAATCAAGCCGAGGCTTCCAGTTTGGAATTCATAGTTGAGATTTCAGAAACACTGCCGTATAAAGCACACTTTGTATGTAGCTAATGTACAGCCCTAAAACCTGGGATTCTCGATCACAGATAGATATAATGCCCTAAGCAATGGTCTTCAGCTTTGTCACCATCATCCTTTTACTTATGTCATGCCATCGCAACCATAGTGGTAAAAAGAAATTACAAATTTACATTTTTTGGGGAGAATATATCTATTAAAGCTGCCCCTGCTCTCAGTAGGAATTGAGGCTTTATATATATAGAATATAAAAGCTAAGAGGTATTGATGAGCCTATATAAAACCTTAATATAGACCTCAGTTAGAGAACTTTGTGCAGTATTGGGCACCACACTATAGGAAATATATTGAGGCTTTATAGAAGGTACAAAGCAGATTCACTAGGATGCTGCCTGATATGAGGAAATAGAGATACAAAGAAATACTTAAAAAAAAGTTCTTTTTTCATTAGAACATTGCAGATTACGAGACGATATAATAGTGTTTAAAATTTTGAACGGATAGGACAGGGTAAATAGGAGACTGTTTCCAGTAGTTGAGGGGTCTAGAATGAAGGGCCATAAATACAAGATTAAATGCAAGATCGAGAACCGAGGGCAAGAGGAACTTCACACAGAGTTGCGAGGCTGTGAAATTCATTTCCAGGGTTAGTGGTTGAAGCAAAAACTATGTCGAGGTTCAAGATTAAATTGGATAGGTGGACGAAGTAAAAGAGGTTGAAGGGATAGGAGAACAAGTTGGATAAATGTGATTGGAACTATTTGTTCATGTCGAGGGGTAAATGCCGACAGGCTGTTGGGGCCATTTCCATGTTGTAATTTCTAGTACTTCTATGTCTATGTTTTCTAACAGTAGCCACAGGGACTCAGATTCGGTTTGAGCCAGGGAAGCAGCGTTCCCTCGAAGCCGCACAGCCGTGTGCCAGTCCCGTGCAGCCCGGGACTAGCTTTTCCAATGTTTCCCTTAAAAGGGGCAGCGTACCCAAAAACAATTAGGGGTAACATTTCAGGGAAGGTGCGAGGATCTTGGGCGATGCAACTGGGCTCGGGCCAATGGCAGCTTGGGGTCTGAGTGTGGGAGGGAGAAGATAAGGTACAGCAGTCAAGTCAGAAATCTCAGCAGCTTGACATGGTAATATAAAACATCAAGACCTGTGAAGAAATGTAATCCTTGGTCTGGTCCTGTCTGGCCTCCAGGCTGCCCAGCGTTCTTTAGGCAAAAGTTGCAACGTGAGAGGGGGAGCGACGATATTAGGAGTCATTTTTCTTCATTTTCTTTTTTGTTTTTTTCACTGTAGCTAGCTTCTCATGTGCCTTTGTGGCATTTGTTTTTTAAATTTATATTTTTTCCCCACAGCACCACTGCAGCCATCAACAGATTTCACAATGCAAATCCCGTAAGGTGCAGTACTGGAAATAGGAAAATCCCAAAGGGTGCCAGGCAGATTGCAATTCATGACAGTGCTGTACCTACCTGCCAGTAGCTGTGCACCTGCTTCTGCATTCGGTAGCTGGGAACAAAGCAATAATTAGCAGACCTCAATTTTAACGGCAAAGGTAGAAAGAAAGTTTGCATTTATATAGCGCCTTCACAACCTCAGGACATCCCAAAGCGTTTACGGCCAATTAAGTACTTTTGAAGTGTAGTCGCTGTTGTAATGTAGGAAACGCAGCAGCCAATTTGTGCACAAGGTCCCACAAACAGCAATATGATAATCACCAGATAATCAGATTTTTTTTTTTTAAGTGATGTTGGTTGAGGGATAAATATTGGCCACAACACCGGGGAGAACTCCCCAACTCCTCTTCGAAATAGTGCCATGGGATTTATGTCCACCCAAAAGGGCAGACAGGATCTCGGTTTAACGTCTCATCCGAAAGACGGCACCTCAGACAGTACAGCACTCCCCAGGTACTGCGCTGGAGTGTCAGCCTAGATTTTTGTGCTCAAGTCTCTGGAGTGGGACTTGAACCCACAACCTTCTGACTCAGAAGCGAGAATGCTACCACTGAGCCACGACTGACAATTCAACTCTCAATGCAAGTCGTGACAGGAGCACAAAGATGCACATATCTGTGAAGGCCTGACTAACTTATGCTGGATGGCTCTTCAGAAGTACCCAATCACAGAATGTCAAGGTTTATCTGGTACAGCATGAAAGAAGGCATACCAGGGCAAGATACCATTGACCATATTTGTAGGCATTGCCACAAAGACTTGGTAGTAAAGTATTTCCACAGGGTCTGGGTGTCAGATATAGAGCTATTCCATCTGTTGTAAGGAGACCTGTTGCTAGATAGGACTGGCACAGCAATTGATAGAACTGGTCAGCGGTGGCCTCAAATCTGTACATGGGACTTCCTTTGTTTCATCTTTATCTGACACTTCTTAATTTCCTACTCCTTGGCAAAGACTATTAATGGGGTGAGATGTCTTTTGAGCCTTTGTCAAGGTTTTCAGAATTTCAGTCCCCCTAATTGTGATACTCCTCCCTTTAAATTTCACTTACACATACATTTCTTCTCCTACTACTAGTGTTCTCACTACACTTAACCCACTCCTTACCTGGATCTATGAATAACAATGCATATGGGCCGACTCAAGAAATTTGAGTAAAATTAACACATTACAGTAAACTCTTTCGTATCCGGCACCTACGGGACCAGGATGGTGCCGGTTGATGAAAAATTCTGGGTAACAGAGAGATAGGCAATTTTTAACACAAAAAAAATAAAAACCACTGACTAACTCGGCCACTGCGGGAAACTCGGGACTCGGAAAAACGAGTGCTGGATGGATTCGGCAAGATTACCGGTTATCTATTTTGCCGGTTATTAAAGAATTCCGGATGATTAAGTGCCGTTTAAACAAGAGTTTACTGTACCAACAAAACTAGTCCAGGTGATCATATTAGCCCTGATTTACGTTACTGGCCACTTACCTCTTATACAAGATGTGCTCCACCCCAGTCAGAAACCGGTCCAGCTTTCACATGAAGAAATACAGCAAATCACCATTCACCACATAAGCCGTCAACCTGTTCCACAGGTCCACTATTCTCTAGAAAAAGAACTGCCCAACATCCAACCCACTTCTGCTTTTACATAGCGTATAAGCGTGACCCCTGACCCTCCCTAACCTATTCAGTTGAAATAATTGGTCTACACAAGCACAATCTAGTCCCTTCATTATTTTATAAACATCAAATCACCCCCAAGTCTACGCTTCCCCAGTACAGAGATCCAGCTCGTTAGCCTATTTGGGTAACTAGTGTTTTAAACTGGGAATTAATCTAGTGGCCCTCCTCTGCACCCTTTCCAAAGCCTCAATATCCCCACAATGTGAGGAGACTAAAACGGCACACAATATTCTAGCTGAGGCCGAACCAAGGTCTTGTAGAAAGACAAAATGATACGCTTTTTAATATTGAACTGTCCTGTGAAGACACGCTAGCACCCCGTTTGCTTTAACTACAGCTTCACTGCATTGGTCATGAACCTTTAGATCTCCTTCTTAATTCCTGTTTTAGTTTCCAAAAGTTGTTTCTGTAATGATGTCCTAAAATTGTTGCTATTTTAGTTTCAGTGTTAATAGCTGGGAGTATCATACCAGAAACAGGAACAGTGCAGTGTTAGTTGTGGAAGTCAAAGCATATGAAATCATCTGCCAGTGCCCTACATCATCAGGAAACATATTCTACTAGTAAATTGAAATGCACTTCAGTTAATAGGCACCAGCAAGTCTGGCACTGATGCTTATCTGTTATCTCAAAGAAACAGGAATATGCTCTGTTGTACTAAATAATAGATTACACATTCATCCTAATTAAGACTTTGAAAATATGGGCTGAAGCCCACATGTAGGTGCTACACTACCTCCATGTTAGTTTGGCCTGACCTCCCAGAGACCAAGACTGGTCTCCGATAAGAAAATACTTAAAACTGTACCAGAGTGAAATATTATGATGTGCACATACCGAAACTAAAAACAAAGCAACTTTATTCAAACAATGCTTCAGAACTGAAGGTAAAAAGGAACTACTTCCACTTTGCCTTTGTAAATCTCTGTTTGCGGCCTCTGATCTGTGAAGGATCAGAAGGAAGGTAACTCTTCAATTTTTATATATTATTGCTGAATCTCTCAGATTACAGCGATCGATTTTCTAAACTTACAAATGTCTCCAGAAGTACTGCCTTGTGATGGCAGTCAGTGAACTATTGGAGGAGCTGTGTCGTCACTATGCTATGGCTGTAGTGAATTAAGATTATAGCACAACATCGGAACGAAGGATACTTCTCTCCACACATGTCCCTTCCAGCAGAGGTGACTGGATAGCGATCAGAAGAACACTAGCTGGTTTTTCGGCTGCTCTAGCTTGGAGATCAATTGTAGCATCGTGATCACCGCCCCACTGAGATCAGTTACTTTAGCCCAGACTAGGGATCAAATTTAGGGCCAACCTCCTCTATATGGTTCAGTACAATATATCTGCCGAATGAGCCATCAGAGGAGCGTTATAGGTGTTCTTAATTAATTCACAGACATACATTTTGAGAATTACTATATTAAATGGCCGATTCATAAACATTGCAGAGTACTTTGAATGGGTAACAGTTACATGAATTATGCACTGCCAAAAAAAGCTGGATCAAAGAGGGTGCTACCTGTATATTATTTACAAAGAAACTACTGCTATGTAAAGCTGCAGGTATCTGCTTGTTAGCATTCTTTGGACGGTGCTCACCCTGCATTTTTCATATGACTGAAGTCTCTTCATATCATGTTTGAGAGACTGCACGCGAGTTTTATGTGCATGCGTGCAAGTCAGATTTTTCTTGTCCATTTTTAAGCTAGGCAGACAAAAAATATTGGGCTGTAATTAGCGGCCCCTACACGCCCATAAGGGCCTCGCAAGTTCTGGGTTTAGGCGTGCGCTGCGCATGCGCGAAAACCCAGAACTTGCGACCCTGTTAAGAATTTTCTTGACAGATCCGCCACATCCCTGGGAAAAGGGCATCCGTGGGTGGAGAGTTGGGCTATCTGCCCAACTTCTACCCAGCAAATGCCCGTAAAATTCTTACGCCTGAGTTTTAAAAAACAGAAAAATAAAATAATTTATACATTTAAGAACTTGTTAAATAGGTTAATTAATTTTTAGCCCCTTTAAAACATGTAAATTTATTTTTCAAAAAAAATTACATTTTTGTTTTAAATATTTAATTACTGTAAATGCCATTTTAATTCATTTTAAATATGTAATGGTTTTTATTTTATTTATTTATTTAAAGTGTCTAGGTATTTTTGAGGTATTCCCATTCATACTTATGGGGTTTCCCTTCTGTCATTCGTTGGGCCGGCCCACGTGATCCCAGGGGCACTTGCGAACCGTCTGTGCCCCTGGGCCTCTACACATGTCTACGCACAGAGGCCCAGGAGCGTGAGTCTCCGTGGATCCCGAGGCAGAAGGCAAGTTCGTAGATTCTTTGCCTGGTCGGAGGCATCCGCCCACGGGAAGCCTCCGACCACAAATTCAGGCCCAATATTAAATCATGTACTGGGGGCAAGTGTGGATAAGTCAGTTCTACAATGTGGGGTTGACCAAGAAGGTTCCTGGTTCAATCCCTGGTTGGTGCCAAATTAGCTGATCCATGCCGGGATAGCAATGAGGGCATTAGAATGTGCCTCAATGACCCACGGGATTATTGGTTAGAGGACTGATAACTCCCCTCCCCTCTTGAAGGCACTTGGACATGATTCCATGGGCACCAGCACCCCTTAGGTACCTGGTCAATGGCCATTCTTCAAGTGTAACTGTTGACAGCAAGAACTACCAGACACTTTAACCATGGAGGTAACACAGCCTTGCCTGATCCTGGTTTCACCCAGTATTTGCGCACATTTCTTATTGCCTTTCTATTTCTGGCAGCCAAGATTAGGTATAGCACTAGTTAACAGCAAAGCAAAGTGCGTGAATTTGCTCAGCTGCTAATTTTCCATGTCAAAATCTTTTCTTGTCCAGCATAATGGTCTGGAAATAGGTCAGGACCCACTATGCCCAGTCCCTGCCTGCGCTGGGAGCTTGCATTCGGCCATATAAGATGAGGACTCCCTATTGTGGGTTGTTCTCACTTTCCCAACCTCACTAAGATGTGGCATGTGGTAGGAGGCAGGAACACCCAGTGAGATGAAGCATCTCAGCCTCCTGAAGGGTGCGAGTGAGCCCCACTGGGAGTATCCGAGCCAGGGAAGCAGTCTGGACCATTGAAGATGGTGAATAACTATTTTTAAAATTGCTAGTATCGACCTCCTTGGTAAGTGGGCCAACAAAACTATTTCTGGGGATAGGGGGATGGGAGCATTCCTCTGGATGGTAGCTAGGGGTTCTCACAGCGCGGGGTGGACGAGCACCCGAGATGTGCCTCTACTGGCACCAGTGCCTGCCAGTCCCATGCAATTAAAGTGTCCACCCACTGACATTTGAAGGCTCCAGGATCTTGATATTACCCCTGCACCCCAACAACCGGCGGTAGAAGTTAGAGGGGAGGAGGAGGGTTGAAAATTTTAAAACAGGGAACACGGCCCCAAACCGGCGCGTATGCGCCTGTTGTAGTTTTTAAATTCGGCAGGACCACCGCATCCCCAGCCTTGCTGGGTTTCCCCCCCGTGCTCCCTCCCCGTAGATATTAGGGCCAAGGTCTCTCAACTCTTTCCAACAAACTGCCCTTAACCCAACCTCAGAAGTGCACCCCCTTCTGCATCCAGTCCATGGTGCTGCATGATGGTCCTCTAACACAGTATACCATCATACCACAGGGAGGGGGCTCCAGTTCTCAGTGATATCAGTCCTCTTCACCAGCACAGAATTCCTCCCCAAAGCTCTCCTGATAGCTCGGAGTTTCATCAAGTTTAGCAGCTGGGCCATTCATCAGGAAAGTCCCAGGTTCAATCCTTGGACTGTGCCGAGTTAATTCATCTCAGCCAGGAGAGTGGTAAGAGTACTACAATTTGCCTCAGCAACCTAGGGAGGGTAAAATCACCCATGTTTGCTGCTCCCGATTACTGTCCAGCAACCCCTGCTAGAACTGCACATGTGTTCGCCTCGAGTGAGGACTAGATTGACCTTGGATGTGATGCCTAATGCAGTCAAAAATCCTGTGGACGCACACTGTCGAGGCTCACACATGAATAATGTTCACTTGGACGAGGTACTGAAGAACAAATCGTGTCTATTTAACTCCACTGCAGCACGGAATCAATGCTTTCAAGATAGAAGGATAAAGGGGAGAAAATTGGCAAGAGAGTAACAATCTTTCCCTCAGAAAAGGAACAAGAAATATGGGCTTGGATGGTGCATGGAAGGCCATTCTGGAGGCAGATGTTCCATCGCAGGAAAGGAAGAGTAGATATAGAGCACATGCCTGCATTTGAATCAGCTGACGAGGCAACAGTACCATGCCTCCAGTAGAAAGTAATCAACTCAAATCATTCCATCATCCTGGATGGAGCTGGGGGAGAGGTATGACTGGAAAGATGCTCACAGTTTTAAAATACTTTCTTTTAAATAATTCATCCAACTAAAGATATCTCAAAAGCAAAATACTGTGGATGCTGGAAATCTGAAATTTTTAAAAATGGTGGAAATACTCAGCAGGTTAGGCAGCATCTGTGGAGAAAGAAACCAAGTTAACGTTTCAAGTCATCCCTTTTGTCATTTAAATCACTCCTGCCTTTCACCCCATCACAGACCTTCCCTTTTGTTCTTTCCTCTCCTTCCACCCCCTTTCCCTGCATCTGCAGTTGCTTGAAACCTGTTACATCTCTAACTTTTTCCAGTTCTGATGAAAGGTCATCGACCTGAAATGTTAACTCCGTTTCTCTCTCCACAGATGCAGCCTAACCTGCTGAGTGTTCCCAGCATTTTCTGTTTTTATTAAAAAGATATCTGAGTGTTGTAAGGAGGTGTTCAGAAACACAATGGGCTAGTGAAGGATGTAGTGGGTTTGTAAAAAGGACAGGAGGAAGGCATTAATACAAGAAATAGCAAACAACACCCATGGCCTATCAGTGCCCAACATACTTAGCCAATCTTTTATTTATTTCCATTAAGTCCTGTTTAGGAGAACACTCTTTCAGCACTCTATTCATCCCCAGATACTGGCTGAGTGTTATTAGGTTTCTGATCCACTTGCTGTTCCTATCTACGTGCTCTGCCAGGAACGTGCCCAATTCTTATTATAACAAAAGTCTAGATTCATCCTGCGCCAGTGCTACTGTCCTTTACATGAATGTTGTGCAAGTCAAGTCATCTGATAATCAGGATGCTGTTGTCCGATCTCCTACACGATAGGTTTCACAGATACAAAAGAAAAACTTCTAAAAGCAAGCATTCTGTGCTTCAATGTAATAGAGTGAAAAAGAAAACAGACTTGCATTTATATAGCGCCTTTCACGACCACCGGACGTCTCAAAGCGCTTTACAGCCAATGAAGTACTTTTGAAGTGGAGTCACTGTTGTAATGTGGGAAACGTGGTAGCCAATTTGCGCTCAGTAAGCTCCCACAAACAGCAATGTGATAATGACCAGATAAACTGTTTTTGTTATGTTGATTGAGGGATAAATATTGGCCAGGACACCGGGGATAACTCCCCTGCTCTTCTTCGAAATAGTGCCATGGGATCTTTTACGTCCACTTTAGAGAGCAGATGGGGCCCTCAGTTTAACATCTCATCCAAAAGACGGCACCTCCGACAGTGCAGCACTCCCTCAGCACTGCACTGGAGTGTCAGCCTAGATTTATGTGCTCAAGTCCCTGGAGTGGGACTTGAACCCACAACCTTCTGACTCAGAGGCGAGTGTGCTACCCACTGAGCCACAGCTGACAGGTGAAGGCAGGATATGTGAAGGCACTGTGGGTCAACCAGACGCCCAGTTTTGAAGTGGGTTAGCTAGAAATTTCTAAAATGTAAGCTGGATGAAAGAAGTCCTTTATTCCCCATTTACTCTGCCTTATATGGAGACACTAGTGAGTAAAGCTTCTAATGAATTACCTTGCTCTGGTTCACTCTATACTATCTTTGTCCAATTTTGAACTTGCCAAAAGGTGGTAACCCTAAAACCACATTGTCACCTCAGCAGAAGCACAGTTACTTTATTCCTCCAATAAGAATATAATGCAAACACCTACAATTTAAAAAAGGGACAAAAATCCCTAATTTATTCAAAATGGCCACACACTTAACATTTAGAGTGCCCATATAACCACCTGGATGGAGTCATTGCCACAGTAAATTGAACAATGTGCAAAAAGCAAAAGAAGCTTTTTTTAAATTTAATATACAAGCAACAAGGAGCAAATGAGACAACACAACAACTCTACCCTGGATCCTTGCTTTGTCAAGAGTACATTATGGGTCGGCCATTTAGAACTAAGATGAGGAGAAATTTCTTCACTCAGAGGGTGGTGAATCTTTGGAATTCTCTACCCCAGAGGGCTGTGGAGGCTCAGTCGTTGAGTATATTCAAGACAGAGATCGATAGATTTTTGAATATTAAGGGAATCAAGGGATATGGGGATAGTGCAGGAAAGTGGAGTTGAGGTAGATCAGCCTGATCTTATTGACTGGCGGAGCAGGCTCGAGGGGCCAAATGGCCTACTCCTGCTCCTATTTCTTATGTTCTTATGTAACCATTCTTTTTTTGTTTCTCCATTCCTCTCCTGAAGATGTAGACTCATGTTATTAGGAATACATGAGTGTTGACAGCCCTTCTTGCCTAAGTTGCTATTCCTCATATGCGAGTCTAAGCAGGCTATTCAACTGTGCGTAATGTCTCAGCAAAACCCAATTTTGACCATACCATAGGGTGACACATGGGGCTGGATTTTGATACTGGGGCGGGTTGGGGTCGTGTCATCCACTTTTCGTGTTATCCACCCGACTGCAATTGGATGTGGGAGATTGATGCGATTTTCACCTAATTGGGCAATTGATTTCCAGCATGTGGGAACCCATGAACCATGACTGTTTTCAGTCTGAAAGTCGCCTCATATCATTGCTGCTGCATTGAAGGTCTGCAAAGACTGCCTGGCCTTTGCTGTGAGAGGACCTGGATGCACAATGAGCAGCAGCAGCCCTAAGTCAGCTCCCAGATATTTTTGCACCACCACTCCCAGATATGTCTCCTCCTCATCCATCCATCCAGATATGTCTCCTCCTCATCCATCCAGATATGCCTGCCTGCCAGCCAAATGTGCTCCTGCCAGGTTTCACATTCGTGGTTCAGAACAGGCGTGCTTCACGTAGAAAGAGTTAAAATCACAAAGGCCTTTCAAAATGGCAATATAGAGGCAATTTAGTGCTTGTGAAGGACCTTAACAGCCTATCCCGCCTCTTAGAGGCGGGACGGAGTCGGGATCAGCAGATACGATTTAATGAAAATTGCGTGGAGGCCGGCTTGTGCCCGCCCGCCAGTTTTCGCAATTTTAACCCCCCACACGCCTCCAAACCCACCTCCACGGGTCAATGAAAATCCAGCCCATGTACTTTTGAGCAAGGAAAGCAGCAATGGGCACCCTAGCTGATATTTTTTTCCCTTCCTAACCTAGGAACACTTACCACCATGCCAGCTGAGATCATGGCTCAGTTCCAAAGCAAGTAGCGCATTAATCAACCAAGGCACTGAAGCGTCATTTTGTTTAAAGAAAAACTGTACTTACAAGATGTGGGAGTTGATTTGTGCCAACACTAGCTCTCCGTTCAACTTGCAAAAAAGCCTTTTGCTCCTCTGAATTAAAAAGTTAGGAGTCCATTGCAGTAAGTAAACTTTCATCTGACTGCCCCTCCCTGCAGTATCCCCAGTAGTGTTTCTAGTGGGGAATCAAAAATCCAATCACTGCTCCATTTGTTGCAGTGTTCCGACTTCAAAATACATTAGTGCCAATATACCCAACATTAGCACTCTAGTGGCAGGCTTGATTTTCTTTCTGGAATATTATTAATAATAACAGTGCTGGAAATGTGACTGGTATCATATTGAAATTTGTAATGCATGAACCAGCTCTCTGCCATGCAATTTTAACCATCTGCGGCAACAAAATAGGATTGAAATTCATTTCTGAATCGGAGGCTCACCAGCACAAATGTCAAACCAATACATCAAATGCGCCTTTCCAAAATTATACAGCACTCTTCAAATGATTACATTTGCAGGGAGCTTTGATTTCAGCATTATACAAAATAAAAGCAAATATTGAATTAGCACTCCAAATGAGAACCAGGATCAGAGCCGTGCCCAGAAAGAACCTGTTTCTGCTTTCAGTAAAACCTAAAAAAGACCTTTAAATCAAATGTCCTATTTTTGGATGCAGACTATAATTGTCACAGTCGTGGGAATGAGCATCATCTCTTGGGGTCAGCCGAATGACGTATATCAAAATAAAAAGGGTGCTGGGTGCCCTCCAAACTCTCACCCAAGGCACCGTTATTCATTAGTGACTCTCAATAGTGAGAACCCAAGGCTGATTCTGTTCTCATCGATGCTCACAGACATAATTCAATAAGGTTCCAAGTTCGATTCCCACTTTGTGCTGAATTAGTTGAAGTCAGTCATGGCTGGAGTTGTGATGCCTGAGCCCTTGGATTTTTAAGGCAAGTGAAAATTAGTTGGAGTTCTGATCGCTACCAGGGACCCCTGCTAAAAATGCACATGTGTAGACAAGGTTTTCAGAAGAGGAGGGAAAATTGGCAGAGAAAAAAAATTAACAACAAAAAGCTACGGAGAAACTACAGCTGGGAAAAGGTTTCAGTTTGGCAGATCTTTGTCGAGCTTGGCATCTTCTACTTTATTGCCCCATATATTCTTACTAAAAAATTTATGGATCCTGCCAGAAATCATTTCACTTGTAACCTTTTACAGTTCTTGATGTGAAGGAACACATTCATTGTCTGCGTGTATGAGGTCTAGAGGTGAGGACACTGCAGTGCAGCACTGATTTGCCTACAAATTAACAGACTTCTACCATTCTGGCAAGATCGACAGCTTCTCCCAAGCACTCCGTGCACAATATTCTGCTCTGCATCATCTTAAAAAAAAATGTACAAACTCGTTTTGAAAATTATTGATGAAGCAAAACGACTTACGTAAAAATATATATAACTTGTCTGTGCGAGTGACGACTAATTATGCTGCCCACAGGAGGAATCATTTGCATGACCAGAGGTGAAAATTACGAAAAGTCAAATGTGCGAGTTATGAAGTGACAGCTGGCAACTGCACGCAGAGTTCCAAGATTCGTTTGAAGGCTGCCTGAGATTCTAGGAATTGTTTTCTTTCCTTCTTCACAGAACAATCAGAATCTGCCAGATGTTCTCTGGTGCAAAAACCTATCAGAGCTCAGCAGTCCCTGCAATCTGGAACTAAGAACAACATGGAAAAACCTGGTGACAGTTTTGGTCACCTGACTGGATCGTTTAATGCTGCTTATTCAATCAAACAATGCCTTTTTTATAAAATTGGATCTTTTGAATTTAAAAAGGGATGTTCGATGTTGCCAAAATCTAGATTTAGATTTCAATAAAAAGCATCCAAGACATCATTAACCTGTTTAAACCTCAACTCGTGTTTAAATAACATTTTACATCTGTGATGCATTTACAGGATACAAATGCAACTAAAATTAAGGATTTCTCAGCATTATTACATTTTCAGTGATGACCATCAGGCACAATGCAGTAACTACCAAAGCTCAGCAATGGGCGAGATTCACAGCTGCAGCTCATCCAATGGTTTGGTGGGTAAATGAAGTGCTCAGTGTGTTCCTGAGCCATATAGAGCAGGAAGTACCATATTTAATCTCTGTGCTGTTAGCTAATCTTGGCCAGTGACCGGCAGAGGTACTACAATTGGCCTCAACTCCCATAGATAGAGAAAGAGAAAAATCAGCCAGTGTTCCCACTCGTGCTCACTATCCAGCGACTCTTGATGGAAAGTGCATGTTGTGGACGTTGGGAGAAAACAGAATCAACTTGTCTTTGGAATGCTTCATGGTCAAAATAGCCAACTGACATCAAAATTTAGGCTCACACATGAAGAATGGCCACTTAGCTCCTCTGATGGCTTAGTAAAGTTTCCATATACCAGAGCCATGGAGACCAGAAAAACCCACATTCAACTCCTGATCTGTACTTAGTTGATCTTCGCTGTTGTGGCTATAGGGGTGTTACAACTGACCTGACCGCACTCCTGGACTACAGAGATCAAATTTAGCCAGAATTCCAGAACCCCATATCCTCTCTATCACAAAGACTAATACTTACACCTCTATAACATCACTCATTTCCATCCCTGCCGAAATTCTCATCTACACCTGTCACCTCTAGACTCAACTGTTCCAAAGTTCTCCTGACTGGTCTCCCTATCTTCCATTCGCCGTAAACTTCAACTCATCCAAAACTCTGCAGCCTGCTCATCCATCACCCCTGTCCTCGCTAATCTACATTAGCTCCCAGTCCCCCAACACCTTAATATTTAAATTTCTCATTCTCATGTTTAAATCCCTCCATGGCCTTGCCTATCTCTGTAGTCCTACAATAAGAAATAAATAGTGGGATTATGGAGGCAGGGTGCGGAGAGGTATTTAGATGGGAGGACGCTCATGTTGAGTATAAACACGGACATAGACCAGTTGGGCCAGCAGGCATGTGAAGGTCTCAGATATTGTAAAGTTAGGGTCCCCTCGGATCCCTGCTCATCACATACCTTGATAGGATACGGAATGACAGGGTCCCGGACGGCGGTCGGCTACCACATGATTTCCTGCATCGCAATTGGCCCTCGTGTCATTCCTTTGGGTGAGAGTCCGATATGAAAAATTAAAATGAAGCCCGGTAACTAAAATGGCCTGGGTCTCATGCCAACTCGGCCACCCGAGATTGCCACTCATGTCGCCCCACCCCAGAGTTAAAAATCGGGCCTAAAGTTTGGGGAATTATGAATTATTTCACAACTGCTCGGTGAAGGGGTTAAAGTGTACTGTTAATATTATTCAGGTCTCTTGGCGGAGTTTTTAATTTAAATGAGTAAATCTTTGCCAGTGGCTCATCATTCTGGAAGCAGGTGTCCTGGTGCAGAATGTACATATAAATAAATGAAAATTTAACAGCAGCTGCACCAGGGACACCTCAGAAATACAGTCTGCTACACATTTAGGAGTTCTGGAAACTTCTTTCTTCAGCAGATTATGACTTTTGTGAATCAAACCCTCCAGCCCAAGAATTATATGAGACTATTCAATGGACCAGAGGGACATGCAACAGGGAAATAAAATAGAATTTTCTCTGCCAGTGTGTATTTTTCAATTTGAAACAGCCACTAAGAATTTATCTGTTGTTGTTGACAGCTGTGCTGTTGTGAAGTATTAAACTGGCTTGCCAACAGCCATTTATTCCTGATAAAGGACATTGGTTTGAAGAGCGAATTTGAATTTCTGTTCCCCCCCTCCGCCGTTCCCACTCATTTTCTCCCCTCCCAGTCTCTCCCAAAAACTAACTTATTGGGTTCAATTCCAAGGTTCTTTCCCTCCTCCAGCACCTCGTCACAGTGTGTGAACCACGACAGGCTATTCAACTGGAAGCTGTGTCATGAATAGGGCTTATGGGGGCTTTTCGACTGCGGATGCTCATTTCTTGCCCTAAATATGGGAAACCGGCAGAGGAAAATCCGGCGGTGCCCTTGGACGCCCAGTTGCCCACCTGATTCAATTTTCAGACAGGCCTTTAAATGGGCGTCCAGCAGTCAGGCCTAGAACAGCCTGCTCCATGCAGAAGCCAGTCAATGTTCCGAGGCCCAAAACTGGTCAGCGGAGGCGGGGCACCCGTTTAGCACCCACAGGTTGTGGGTTAAAGTTTAAATGTGGCCCAAACTGGGAAATTGTTTATGCTGCCCCACTCTGGCTTAGGGCAGGTGCCACTGCCAGTATTGTGGGTGACTAAGTCAAGTTCCATTTTTATTATATGGGTTTCTGGATGTTTTGGGGGGAGTGCATTCCACAATTCTGCCCACTTACATTTCGAGCCATTGGTTTATAGTGGCTGAATAAGTCAAATTTTGTTTTCGTTAATTGTGTTTCCAGGACTGTTACTAGTATTTGGGGAATTGAAACGAGATTCTTTTCATGTTTCTGTCAAAACCATAAACTCAGTGGCCTTGGCAATGAGGAGCGGGAACCCCGATGAATTTACTGCTACCCGAGTATTCCTGCTGCTAATTGTAGCTTTGCTATCACTGCCTCAACTACCATTCAACTCAGAATTGAACCCGGAACATATCTGCTCTGTATGGCTCAGACTCACTGAATCCTCAGGGCAACATCTGAAATGCTTACGGTGTTTTTACATTGTTATAGTGCCGTCAATTCTCATTGCATGGATCCCACTCAGTTGACAGCACTACTAAAGATAAACTGATCATTCCTTGCAAATCTGATGCCAGGGAAAACCCAGATTTTTCCAGTGAATCAGCTACAGATGGAATTCCTTGGATATAATGGTCTTTGTGACCTAGGTATTTCATATGTAATGCACATGTGCATCCATCAAAATGGCACAAAATGGACATGCATAGATTTCCAACATAGGGGCCAGCCTACATAGCATGTAAACACAGGAGAGTGGTGCATGCAGGCTGTTCCCGAGACCTAGACCCTACTGCAGTGCAAAAGTTCTTGAGGAATAAATAAAGAACAGAACCAAAAAAAAAAGACTGCTTGAAACAAACTTCAATTCCATAAAAGAGTATAGCTGCCCAGTATACTTTACTCCAAGTCTCTTGCAGAACACTTCAGCTGGTTGGCAAACATAGGATGAAAATCCTCCTGCTAAGTATCTGGACGACTCAAAACCTCTTTAATCCACTAGCAGTAAAGAAAAGTAAATGCAAAAAAAAAGAGCTCATCTCATGCTACGTATTAATGGGTGTGGAAAGAGATCAAGCTTTCATAAGGAACTTCAAGTTAATTAATACTCTCAGCTCTTGCCGTGATTTTTTTAAATTAGCCGTGCCCTCTAAAGTTACACTGGAATCAGGAACAGAGCTGATTAAAACACAAGATGAGAGCTGACTCCCTTAACTCAAGATTCTTTATTCAAGGATCAAAACTGATTGAGGCACAATATTTTTTTTTTATACGGACCAGAAAGTAAACATATTTCAGTATATCAGAGAGGAGGTGCTTATTGCCAAGAACTGCAGTTACTAATTATGCTGAAAAGGAAATGAAGTCGAAGATTCATTTCAAAGTTTAGCATCATATCTGGTTGCAAGTCTGCAGTAGCTCCTATAATGACACCTTGCAGTGCTGGTTTTACAGCCGTGGTGCTTTGCTGATCTCCCAGCTCCACCCTCGCCCATTTATACTTCCACCCAGTACTGGTCTTCATTAGGCACCAGGCAGAAGCCGAGCTGGCAAATCTAGCAGCAGCTTATAAGATCCAACAAAAAAAAAATTGGTTCTCCGTTGCTACCTGAACAAATGGCAGTTTATATTTCTAACTGCAGCCGATGAGGAGGAAAACTCATGCTCGCCACTGTTTTTAAATGTAAACGTGCTTTTACTCTTGCCCATGGCAGATGCACACCTGCCATACAGCTCTAACAAGGCCAGAACGGAGATTCAAAACGTTTCTTCATTTTTATTGAAAAAAGAATAAAGAGGCAGAGACACACCTTTTAGAATGAACAAGCTTTCACTATTGATGTGGTTTTTTTTTTGGAGATCATCCCTCATTTTCCCAAACATTTGCTCAGGTTTTCATTTCTTTACATGAGGTTAATTCGCTTTCATCTTCAACAAAAGATCTAAGGGGAAGTCGATGAGCCAGCAATGTTTCAGATCTGATTAACCATTTCGCAAAAATTACAAGGAAGGGAAAAATCAAAAGGAAGAACATTAAAGGAAGCACTACTTAAGAAGGCCCAGCCTGTTCCTTCCAAATGTGTGTGTGACTTCATATTTAGAAAGAAAAGAAAAAAAGAATTGCATTTATATAGCGCCTTTCACGACCCCAGGACGTCCCAAAGCGCTTTACAGCCAATGAAGTACTTTTGAAGTGTAGTCACTGTTGTAATGTAGGAAACGCGGCAGCCAATTGCGCACAGCAAGCTCCCACAAACAGCAAAGTGACTCAATGAGAAGCCAAAAGAAAAAAAACATCTAGATTTACTTCAGTACTGCAGCCCTGGCAATAGTTATGACTTTATTTGCATACAGGGTAGATGTTACATCATAATACTAAACAAAAAAAGCAAAAAATAGAAGATATTACATTAAAATAACTATTATAAATATGTTAATTATCATCCCACAACTCCCCCCCCTAAAGTGCTCTTTTCAGAATGCAGTAAAGGCTGTTTCTCTGAACATGTGAAATGGGGGAGTATTGCAGGTAGCATCAGAACGATAGTAACTGAGTCACATGCATGATGTTTGCTTTTGTTACTTAGAAGAATGGTGGATAGATGTGGTAGTGAAAGCAAGGTCTTTTTTTAAGCTTTATTAGGAGCCAGAAGGCAGTAACTCTACCTGAAGAAGGGGCAGGATAGCTCCGAAAGCTTGTAATTTTAAATAAATCTGTTGGACTATAACCTGGTGTTGTGCGACTTCTCGCTATTAAGTACGGCATAAGACTATTGAGGATTCTGCAGGGCAGATATAGCTGGCATGTTAAATAGTTACTTTGCATCAGTCTTACCTACTGAAAATTATATGGAGTTACTGCTGTTGCATAGAAAAGTGTTGCTAAAATTGAATGCGTAGAAGTGGATGCAAAAATAGTTCTCACTAGAATTAGGGCTCCTACAGCAAATCAGACCGCTTGCCTTAATGGTATTCATCCTAGAATGCTGAAAGAAGTGGGGGCTGGTCTATATAAACCACTGGCTCATATATTTAAAAGCTGGTTTGGGATTGTTCTCATGGTCTGAGGGGAGGCCTATGTGCCCATGTGATGCCTATATTTAAAAAGGGCAGTAATTCAGAAGCAGGAAAACTAGGAGGTTTACCTTCAGTTATATGCAGGTTGCTAGAAGGTATTATTAGAGATACATTGTATGGTCATCTAGAAAAACAGGGACTATTAGGGAATCACAACATGCCTCTTGGAAAAGGAGTTCCTGTCTTTGAAGAATTTACAAAGTTGGTGGATGATGGAAGCCTGATAGAAATTGCGTACCTAGATTTCAAAAAGCCTTTGATAAAGTGTCACATGAAAGGTTGCTAAGTAAGGTTGTGTCTTGTGGGATTGCTGGGCACATCTTAGGTTGGATAGCGAATTGTTTGCTTCACAGACAGAGGCTAGTTATTAATGGCAGCAGCTCTGCATGGGAGTCGGTCTCTGGTGGAGTCCTGCAGGGACGTGTGTTAGATCCATTGCTCATCTTTATTAATGATCTAGATGAAAAATCCACAAGGTTGCAGCTAACACAAAAATGTGTGGGGGAATTAGTACCTTAGTTAAAAAAAGATCTAAAAGGATGCAAAAAGACTTGCATTTATATAGCGCCTTTCACAACCTCAGGTCGTCCCAAAGTGCTTTACAGCCAATCAAGTTTTTTGTTGTTGACGTGTAGTCACTGTTGTAATGTAGTAAATGCGGCAGCCAATTTGCAGACAGCAAGCTCCCACAAACAGCAATGTGATAACGACCAGGTTATCAGTTTTAGCAATGTTGGTTGAGGAATAAATATTAACCAGACAATTTATGCAGGAAGATTCAAGCATATTGGGAACATGGGCACATGTGTGACAATGTCTTTGAATATAGACAAGTGCAACATAATGCATTTGGGCTGAGGCAATTCCAGGCATGTATGCACCATGCAGGGTTCAAGGCTGCTGAGCGGGAGAAGGATCTGCGAGTTCATGAATCAATGAGGGTCCATGACCAGTGTTGCAAGGTCATTGCAAAAGTGAATAGGTCAATTAAATATAAAACTAGAAGTACAATTCTTACCTTGTACAAGACCTTGGTCTGGCTGCATTTAGAATACTGCGTCCAGTTGGTTCACTCACATGGCAAAGGATAGTGAAGCCCTGAATAAAGTTCAGAGGGCCACTCGATTGATACAGATTTTAACGGCCTTAGTTATCAGGATAGGCTCAGAGAACTGGGGCTTTTTATTCTAGAAAAGCGTAGACGTCAAGGGGATATGATTAAGGTCTTTAAAATAAAGGGATTCGATTCTAAATGGTTAGATTATTTGAGCTAGATAGGCAGGGAAGGACCACGGTCATCAGTATAAGTTGCAAAAGAGAGTTAGGTTAGGTGTCATGAAGTACTTGTTTTTACCCCACAGAGAGTCACTGACCTCTGGAATAGGGTTGCCAGTATGTGCAGCAAGTGTGGATTCACTACAAGCCATCGAGAGAGACCTGGGCGAGTTCCTGCGAGTAGAAAACATCTCAAGTTACAGAAGGTAGGAGGGTTTATTGGCACTAGTGTGATCCGTCACTGCAGTTTCCTGGACTTTTGTTTAAATGCCATTGGGGGTTGGAGAGTAATTGTCCCAATGTGGTTTCCTAAATTGGCAAAGGTTTTTACTATTGTGCTTGTTTTTCCTGGGACAGTCCGACTATGAGATGAGGAGGGTTGATGGTTTGCGTAGGTCACGCAATGTCGAGCTGGGATAGGCTTGATAGACAAGTTGATATTTTCCTGTCCTTTAACATATGTTATAGTCACTGTTTCGGAGATGTTCCCCATCCCTTACATTACCACTTCATTTCCTTGCACTGGATCTTTCTTTGTTGGACTCAAGAATATTTTCTAATCTTCCCATGAATTAATTTTGTTCTCATCTTGCATTTATGTCCTTTCATTACCATCTTGCTAACCAGTGGAAACAATCTTCACTATTTGCTTTATCATAAACCCTCAATCTTGAAAATCTACATCAAGTCAACCCTTAACCTTTTCAGCTAGAATGGGAAAAAAAACAACTACTTGTGTTCCTCTTCATAATTAATCTCTGGCAACAGCCGTGTGAATCTTGGCTGCATCTTTTTCATTGCTTTTTATATGCTTCCTATTATGGGGAGCCTAAAATTGTACACGATACTCCAACTGCAGCCTTATAAGGTGTTATACAAGTTTATTATCTTCTTTTCATACAAGGTCAGGTGTGGGGATGTTCGCTGTGATTGCAGTGTTCAGTTCCATTCACAATTCCTCAGATAATGAAGCAGCCCATGCCGCATGCAGCAATACCTGGACAACATCCAGGCTTGAGCTGATAAATAGTAAGTAAAATTCACGCCACACAAGTGCGAGGCAATGACCATTTCCAACAAATGAGTGTCTAACCACCTCCCCTTGACATTCAACGGCATTACCATCATCGAACCCCCCACCATCAATATCCGGGGGTCACCACTGACAGAAATTTAACTGGACCAGCCATATAAATACTATGGCTACAAGAGCAGGTCAGAGGCTGGGTATTCTGCAGTGATTGACATAACTCCTGACTCCTCAAGGCCTTTCCACCACCTACAGGAGTGTGATGGAATACTCGACACTTGCCCGGATGAGTACAGCTCCACCAACACTCAAAAAGCTTAACACCATCTAGAACAAAGCAGTCTGCTTGATCGGCACCCCATCCATCACCACCAACGCAATGTGACTGCAGTGCGTACCATCTACAAGATACACTGCAGCAACTCGCCATGGCTTCTTCCCAAACCAGTGACCTCTACCACCTAGAAGGACAAGGGCAGCAGGTGCATGGGAACACCACCACCTCCAAGTCATTCACCATCGCTGTTCCTTCATCGTCACTGGGTCAAAATTCTGGAACTCCCTCCCTAACAGCACTGTGGGAGTACCTTCACCACATGGACTGCCGTGGTTCAAGAAGGCAGCTCACCATCACTTTCTCAAGGGCAATTAGGGATAGGCAATAACTGCTGGCCTTGCCAGTGCTGCCCACATCCTGTGAATGAATAAATAAAAATATTCTACACCTTTAAATACAAAAATCAAGGATTCCATTTGCCTTTTTTATAGGCTCATTTTCTTGTGCTGCCATTTTTAATGACCTATGTATGTACACGCCAAGGTCTCCCTCATAAATTCTTCCCTCAATTCTCAAGTTCAAGTCAAACTATAAATAATAGTGGCCCCAACACAAACTCTGTATTTCATCTGCATCTGTGTCTGAATGACACCAGGACAAAGATTGTTTAATATGTTCAGGGGCACTTTAGTTAAAGTAGCATTCTGAGAAGTTAGAAAACAGGATTTGGTGTGTAATAAAAAAAACTGATTGGTTTTCCCAATTTTAATATTTAATGATCCACTACAGCTAAAGTTTGCACACAATATTTCCGGTGTTTTTCCTTATGCACAGATAGGATACTGCACCAATAATGTTTAGCTATAGAAGTTTCCTTCGTGAGCATGAAAGACCAGTGAGTCATATGCAGCACAGCTGCAAGTGATTTACGGCAGAATTTTAATGAATAAAGAACCACTGTAAAAAACACTTCATGTAAATGTTCTATTAAAGATATTTAATTTGATTCAGGAACTTTTTAATGTAATGAGATGGTTAAACAGTAATTAACTGCAGTTGACACCTGTTTTTCATTGCACTGCAAATGGTTATCACTCTCCTGTGCAGTGCAAGTATCAGTAACAACACGATGTTAAAGACACATCACTATATTTAAAGACACATGTCAGTTATTCTGGTGGCTTCTGCCCTGCTAAATTTCACTCCTTTCTCCAGCTCTGTAATCTACATCTCAAAACAAATGCAGGTATAACGTCAAAGTAAAGCATTAAAGAGACTGCCTTGTGCAATTGCAGCCTGACCAGGCTAGGTTTTCTTTATTCCCTTGTTTTTTTTTTCTCCCTCTGTTTCCTCTCGGTCATATCAACTGTGGCTGAGAAAGTAGACAAACAAGCAACTCCTGTCCTCTACCACTGCTGCTTGGAAGCAGCCAATGAGATTGACGGTCTAATTTTGCCCCTCTCCAGGGGAAGGAAAGGAAGGGATGGCTGGCCTCTGCTTTGTGCCTTCTCACAGTGAACGGAGTGAAATAGGACACCAAATCTGCTTCCCACCACTTTGTAAATTTGCTGCTTTGACGCTCAAATGCATCTTAAACCTTTACTTCAGAAGAAAAATATTGAAACTTTGCCTGCAGGGCTTCGGTTTGGCCTTTTTCAAACTTAAATCGGGATCATTTGTGGACTATTCAATCATGGGATCCAGGGCAGCTACATCTGACCTTATTTTCAACTGGCATCCACTAATGCACTCTTCCAGCAGGGCGTCACTGGATAGCAATCAGGAACAGGAATTCTGGCTGAATTTTCCCTTACTTTGTTAGGGAACAATGAGACCAATTGTAGTGCCCTGCTTAAAATCTGAAATGAACAGGATATTTGGTCTTAAAAGGCCATCTCTCTGATTCTACTAATCATTGGGACTGAAAACAATCAAGTGATTGAGGTAGAAATTGTGTTTGCAGAATGCTTTAAGTCAGACTGAATGACGGGCATTACTGGCTGACTTCTCCAAATAGGTTTATGCCAGTTGAAAGATTAATATTTACTTAAAACAGATAATTTTCATACAAAATACATATCTTAGCTGAATGCATTTGCTTTACATGACTTGATCGGTAAAAGAAAGTTCAAAAGCTCATGATGCTACACTTCACAAAAACACCTTAGAATTGGTTTGATTAACATAGGAGAAGGCTAATTACAGAATTTTAATATTTGTTTATTGAAAATCTTTCTTTCATGCGCATTTTCAAAAATCCAGATTAAACTGATAGCTTTACAAACTACTAGACCTGTAATATCTAGACTCCTTGGGTGATTACTTGTTGATGCCAACATAGATTCCAAGCACACAATAACCAATTCCATCATTTTTTTTAATATCTCATTTCAGTAAAGTACCTTCTTTTAAGCCCTTTCTATTCCCCAATTTTGTCTCTATACCTGCTGGTGCTGCTGCTCTTATTCAAACACAGATCCACGGGCATTAGCAGCCCTCTGGCATCTGGTCTAAGTTCCCATTCTTCATGTGTGGGACTGGACAATAAGTTTTGGCAGATAATTCTATTATTGTGGGCACCACAGCCAAGCCCAATCCTATACTGACTTCACACTTTCCAAATTATAGCAGGGCTCACTGAATAGTGAGGAGGAGATTTTGTCCCTCTCTAGGCCAGGTGGGCTAAGGCCAATGTAGCTCCCCTAAACACCGCACCAGTTGAAACCAGCTCACTCAGTACAGACAGATTAAAACTGGACCTCTCTTTTCTATACAGCTCAGTGCCACACCAGGTAGTACATTTACCCACTAAGCCTTCTGGGCAAGGGGGTGCGGGGAGAAGAGGGGCTTGCTGGTGTCCTTACTATTAAATTGACACCTTGTACTTTATTGTTACGCAATCCACACCCCTTGGCAGCTGGTACATTCTCCATTTCCAGTTGTTGGGCTGCTACAAATTTTCATTCTGTCAGAAACATTCATTGTAATTTTGGCTCATACTTAAAAATTTTTCGTAATGGTCAAAAAACAGTATGACAATTCCTAGAGTTATTCTTAAGAAAAGCACATTTCAGGAGTTGACGCAAGGCCAGCGGGCTGTGGCGTATCTACTTTCCAAAAAGATATTGTCCAAGATTTTTCAGTCCCAGAATTGCCTGCTACATGACCCTTCACAGCTGGACGATGTCAGTTCCACACCAAGCCTCTAGGTATAGCAAATCTCTACAATCAGATGTTCCATCTCAGATCAGGGAAAACTGGCCCTCCAGCAATGACATCCCCTGTGGATCAGTAACTGAATGCCACGGTCAAGGATTATGGAGCACACTCCTGATAATTCAACATTGGTTTCTGCACTTTAAAAAAAAAAATTATGCAATAATGTGAATGAAGCACTGTTAACATGGCACAGTGGAAATTTAGTGCTAAAAATGAATCAACAGATAATTTGAATGGAGCAACTTTTAATTAAGGAGTGCACAGTAATTTACATCTAAGGAGGTGGTGCATAACTGGGTATCTACTATAAGAAAAAGCAATTATAGGGAAAATATTCAAAGAACCAAAATGGGTCACGGCTATTACAATAATGGTCACTGAATACTCACTGATGCTATAAACCAGGATGATCACTAAATTTGGAGTTGATGGTCACAATCTCAATCTCCATTATCTATCTCAGTTCTAGCTACATCTCAGAGCTGGTGGGCTGTGGGTGATGGTCCCAAGACACATCTACCAGGAGCCGGAGTTGAGGGAGAGGTGGACCTTATTATGGGCAGCACAACAGAATACATAATGGAACTGTGAAATATTTATTGTGGAGTTTATTCAACTCATTGGAAAATCACAACCAATTTAAGACTTTATTACCTATGTGTTAGATTTTTATACAAGTAATTAACTTATCAAACGGTTTCCATTTCAGAGGCTCTACATATACACAGTTTTAGTGCATAGACTACTACTGAACTACTGACTCAGCAGCAGTGAAAAGTATTCACTTTATAAAGCATCTTATGTGCCTGAAGAAATAATTACATCTTGCTCTTGGACTTGAACATGCAGTTCTGTGCCTGCATTTTCTGATTTAACAAGTTATTAAGAGAATGTAAGAAGCTAGTCACCACTACGAACTAGCCCAACTGGTCCTATGTTTAAAAGATCTTGTGTTGGGAGTTAAGACTACAAAGCAGCCATGCATGTGCAGAATGCTAAACATCCAAGGCTTTTCCAGAAATACTGGCACGGCATCTATGAAAATATTGAGAATGTGTCAAAAATTCTCTCTGTGGGAAAACAGTATGCTGGCAAACCACCCATGGATGATTCCATTAAAATGCTTCATATGGAAACAATGACAAGATAACCAGACTCTGTCAGTGGAAATGCTGACAAGATGTTCGAAAGTGTGTCTGTGGCAATAATGACAAATATATTCAAAGAACTGTCTATAGGAACACAGGCAAGATATCCTGAGTGTGTCTGTGGAAATATTGACACGATGTTTAAAGGTGCACACAATGGATGCAGTTGACAATATGTCAGACAGCTCAGTTGAAATCCTGACAGCCTTAAAATTGAAAGCAGCTTAGAATCTGTTACACAGCTCTAACACAACTCAAGCAGTTTATAAATTCATATCTGAACTCAGACTCCTACAATCCAGTGAGCTCAGACAGCCAACGTTACTTGTATATAATCTATACATTCATTTTTCTATTCGGAATCTACGACCAATAGGCTCTCCTGCTGCGGTTCATAACTTCTGTCGCAACTGCTTCATCTTATTGCTTGTGATCAGTTACTGTAATTATTGTGATCTACCCACAAGACACTGTGGAAAAGATTTTTATTTTTACTTGTTTGTTTTCTGAGATGTTGCATGATAAATGTGAAAATCTTAGCAATGATCCCAAACAACAGCTATATAAATACAGGCAATTAAAAATATGTTTCTATACAAACACTTGCAATCGGCACAGTGTGAGACTAAGCTGTACAGATCAAAAGATTCCAGGTTGCTTTTCTTGTCTGCGCTGAGTCAGCTGACCTCAGCCAGATCCGGGTGCTGTGATGGTCCTGTACTGGGGAAAGAGGAAAAATAAACCAGTCAGGTTCCTGCTTCTGAATGCTATCTAGTGGCCCCTGTTGGCAAGTGTGTGCACTTCAGTGGGTAAAGACAGTACTGGGCTCAGCTGTGATGGATCTCCACAGTCGAATGGCCTGCCACTTGGATGAGAGCCATGGAATTGTATCCCAGCATGGATCAGCGGCATCAAAAGAGGAAGAGAGAAAATTAGCAAAAGAAAATGCTGGCTGTTAAGCCAAAACTGCATAATGCAGGTAAATGATTTCTAAATCACTGATAAAACACAAACTGCGATGCAATATGTGACTCCCTTTATTAATAGAGAAACAATTTTCTTTAGCACCTCAGTTTAGCATTTTAAGAGGGTCTACTCTATTGGAAATGTATCCAACAGTTTCTATGGCTACACTGCAATATTTCAAAGATACTTTCTGTGTGTGAATAGGTAATGTGTCCAGAAGCGTCTCTATGGAAATACTGGCAATGTGTCCAACAAACCTTTTCTGGATACAATGACAATGTAGCCAGGTGTTACCATGGAAATATTGGCAATTGCTCCAAAAAATGTTTTAATGGAAATATTGGCAGCGCGCTCAAAAGAGTACACTCCAAAAGGACTTCCTATAAACTATGCACAGCAAAGATATTTGGACAGATTTTGTTTTATAGTTACAAAAGGACAGTTCATGTTAGCTTTAAAAAAAAAACCAGAAATTTGACACTTCTGCTGATAACAAAGCTCAACAGTGTAGACTGAGGTGTTAAGCAGACGGTTTTTAGATGAATAGTTAACAGATTTGCATTTCCAATCGTGAGAACACATCTCTTACATGTGTAAAGAAAGTCCACAAAAAAAAACAAGGTTGTTTTTTCAAGTCTCTGTCTACAACTGCACAAGTATCCACCCATTGATCTCAATGGACAGCGAACTGCAGGCAGCATGCATGCCCTCAACGGTAGCTGATGAGGACTCGGAAAACCTACCCTACTGCACATATTAACAAGTAACCTTATCTTTTTCACTTGGCAAAATAAACTTTCATAGAAATAAATGATGAGCAAACTGGATTTTAAGAACACTATAACGACTTAAGTTTTCACTTGATGATGCATCAAGAATGGAGGGTAGCAGCCAAATGCTGCGCTTCCTCTTTTACGTTCGGTCTGGAGAGCTAGTCTCCCCAGGTCTGCTGGACTCCACTTTTATAAGGAGATCCACTGAGAGGAAATATGTGCGATCAGTTCCCCACAATAATGTAACTAAAATTGGATCCATTATCACTAAAAGAGATCATGATGTGGAGATGCCGGCGTTGGACTGGGGTGGACAAAAATGAGAAGTCGCACAACACCAGGTTATAGTCCAACAGATTTATTTAATTTTACAAGCTTTCGAAGCAGTTCGCTCCTTCGTCAGGTAAGTTAGCAATGAGAGAATCTCCCAGAATTCACAATTTAAACCCAGACAAAATCTATTCACATTATTCCCTACAACAAAGAGCACAGCCAAGACAATGAGATGTGTCCCAGGGGGTCCAACGTGTCAAACCACCTGCTGGCTGCATATCCTGTCAATTTGTGTTCTTGTGTTAGTCTTTTTAAAAAAAAAACACCTGGGAAGACCGGCCATGATGTCAAGTCACGTTCTGTATCGTGACACTAAAAGAGAGTCACAGATCTGCATTTTCGTGGGTTTACAATGTTGTCAGAATTAGTGAGCCAAACTCGATTACAGTCTACCTGCTTTTAATTAGGTTTAGTGGGGCCTCGGGCCACTGGCTCTTGCAGGCCAAAGTTAGAATTATTAAGGCTGACATCCAGGAGTACCCATTTTTATAAGGTCTTCCTGGCTGCTGGCATTACTGAATCCAGCAAATTTATTTTTAAAATCAAAGGGATATCAAAGCTAACAGCAAAAGTTTTTATAAATAACAGAAAGAGTGGTAAAGGAGATCTGGGCTCATTAAAGACAGATGCAGGCAAAACTATAATGGATAATAAGGAAATGGCAGATTTGGCAAATCGGTACTTGTATTCATTTTCACAGTAGAGGATGAGGACAAAATATCAGCAGTACAAGAAATCCTACAAATAAGTCAAGGGGCACTACTGTAATCTATCCTCAGAGGCAATAACTGTGCAATTGGACAAGTATCAGTTGATCATAGAGTCAGCATGGTTTTGTGAACGGTAGGTCATGGCTGACTAATGCAGTTAGAAATCTTGGAGAAAGTCACCATCATGGTGAATAGGGGCGCATGTATAGATGTTGTACATATGGACTTCCAGAAGGCATTCGATAAGGTCCTGTACAAGAGACTATTAGCAAAAATAAGAATGCACGGAAGTTGAGGTAACCTTGTGACGTGGGTCAGTGATTGGTTGGGTGGTAGGAGACAGAGAGTAGGGGTAAAGGGTTCGTTCTCTGATTGGCAGTATGTGACAAGTGGCATTTCCCCGGGGCCTCAGCTATATATATATATATGAATTTGCAGGTCAGTGGCGAAGCAAAGGCTTTTTGCCGCTGGCCCTGAAGTAAGCTTCGCACAAAGATCTTGCAATCTCGGTGTCGAGAAGTTCAGGTTTTCTGACGTGTAGTTGAAATCAACGTGGTATGGTGGGGATCCCCTTATTGACATCAACTAGCTGTCTAAGCAGCCAATCAAAACGCAGAATTCTCACAGACAGCGAACAAGGAAGTGGGTAAGCTCTTCAAATTCTAACTTTTTAAAGATGTTAGAGAGCAAAACATGGCTCTCACATGGGGAAGATGTCAAACCTGAAATAAAGATGAACATAAA
This sequence comes from Squalus acanthias, assembly GCA_030390025.1. Taxonomy (NCBI): domain Eukaryota; kingdom Metazoa; phylum Chordata; class Chondrichthyes; order Squaliformes; family Squalidae; genus Squalus; species Squalus acanthias. The sequence goes on from CM059429.1 coordinate 146,136,577, forward strand.
AAGGTTTCTTGAAAATTTAATTTTTCATTAAAATGGCTAAATTTGACACTGCACAAAATTAAAATTAGTTTTTCAGGGCCATAATGTTTAGCTGTCAATACGCTGTTAAAACCCCAGTTACACCTAATCCCTTTGGGTCTAACTTTTAATGGGCAATTTAACAGCGAAATTACTGCGGAAGAGCCGAAGTTTATGTCAGTTTCCACGATTTCAGAGATTTCACTGATTGCCAGCTCTGGGGGGGGGTCCAGACCGCAGTGTGTGGAGGAGCAGTGAATGACAGACCGCAACTTCAGGATTTCCGCATTCAGCTGTGCAGGCGCTAAATCCTGAAGTTGCAGTCAGTTTCAAAGGGGCAATAACGACGAAAGTTGCCAGTTCGCAGTCATCAGGACCGCAAATTCCGGGCCAGTAATTACTTGGATGAAAAAGTAGAGAGTTGTATATCCAAGTTTGCAGACAACACGAAGTTAGGAGGCACAGTAATTGTGTGGATGGGAGCAGGAAGTTACAAAGGGACAGAGACAGATTAAGTGCTTTAATCACACAAAGAGGAGTAAAAATCTGGAACTCATTTCCTCAAAAGGCTGTGGATGCTGGGTCAATTGAAATTTGCAAGACTGGTGATCGACTGTTAGGTAAGGATATCAAGGGAGATAGAACAAAGATGTGTAAATGGAGTTGAGGTACAGATCAGCCTTGATCTAATTGAATGGCAGAACAGGCTCAAGGGGATGAATGGCCTACTCCTGTTCCTATGTTGCTGCTGGCTGCAGGAGACTTGTGCACCAGCATTCCAGTAAGCCAATATAAAATCAACTATAATGAGTGCAGCTGACAGAAGGAATATCTGCAGTAGGCTGCTCTCTCATACAAAAGAGCACTTTTAAACTAATAGGGACCAGTGGATTGCAGTGGGCTCGACTGGATTGCAAAAGCATTCAGCAGTGCTGCTTTGGCAGTGGTAATCTTATGCTGTTTTTTTTTTTAAACTGGATCTTCCCAGCATATGGTCTTAGGAAATCTAGCAAACTTACTCTTGCATTGGGTTTGCTGCCTGGTGCAGGAGATCCACACGACTAGCACTCCTCGAAGGCCAATGTCAGAGCAGTTTTAAATAAACACTTGTCCCTCACTTTCCCCTTACTCGTGACCTTCAAAGACCAACTGCTCCAGAGTCTCCACTTACTGCCCAGCAGCACAGAGACAGAGACATCAACAGGAGGGGGATAATGATGGTGCAGGGGATGAGGAGGACCAAGCCTCCCAGGATTTGCAGCTGCAGGATACTGGTGTCCCTCAGGACAGCCGCACAAGCTAGGCCTCCAGCAATTAACAAAAAATTATTGATCAACCCTTTGCTGCAGAAATATTGCCACGGTCCAGAATCTTGTAACATGGGGCAACTTTTCACCTCCTAATGCTGACGCTTGCAGAGTAGGTTTTCATCTGCTCAGTCGTAAATGAGGTTTCAGCCCCAGTTCCAGTAAAAATTGTGATGCTCACTTATCTTCTGATCCCAGCATTGGGAACTGGCATCAAAGCACAGGAAACAGGACAGTTTCATTAGCAGGACTTGGGGTGAAGCTGTGCAACCACCGACACCAATTCCAATTTTTATTGTACTTTACCACTTGGTGTCAGCACTAGGAACAAACATCAACAGCCCAGTAAAAGAGGGGTGTAAGCTGAGCAATCATGCTACTTTCACTTTTCTGTTCAGATCACAGCTAAAGAAATGGGAAAAGACAAAATCACTTCAGGCAAGGATGGGAGACACAGCAGCATTCAGGATGGGATAGCACAGCCTGTTTTTTCCTCCAGTACTGTAATCGCAAGCTGTGCTGATTACCATGCTGCTCATAAGGAGCTCCTAGTAGCAGCTGTTCATCTAGTGAAAGCTCAAACTATGTGCCAGTTGTCTAAAGACCAACTAATTACTAGGATAAGTGAAATTTCTTTGGGGCCAACACTGCTCCAAGATGACACACCTGGCAATGGAAGTTTGGAACTAGATCAACCGTCCATAGCAGACTTGATAATCCAATACAGGCAGTACTCCAGGGTGCTGTTGGTGGCCAACCAGCCAACCTTACTCAATACTGAAACCAGAAAGGACAGTCACTGGTGGCTGTGATTCCTCCCAGTCGACTCAATAACCCCACAGACCCAAACCCTAATAGGTAGGGGTTATCTTAGCTGGAAAAACAATGGGAACCTTACCAATGATCTGTTGGATAATCTGTACTGTTTCATCAGGTTAAACTCCAGCAGTACCACTGCACATACTTAGACTCCTACAGTCTTGGCTCCACCAACCTTCACCCAAATTCTCTGGACTTCAGGCAAGTAGGATTTGTCCCGATTGCAAGAAACTGTGCACTCCATATTTAGCAAACACAGAGACCTTACAAGTGAGTGCAGGTTTCTCACAAGCTTGAATTGGAGACTTTGAAACATGCTGATGGGTTTCCATGAATGTCAGAGACCTAGAAAGAAAATTATTTCCTTCCTATAAGACTATGGAAATAATGGGATGCATTCACATCCAGCCTTTATATAGATTTGACCCAATGTCAAAGCCAGGGTGAATATAGTTCCCCAATCCCCAGGAGGTACTTTTAAATTGCAGCTTCGATTTCAAAACACCAGTTTTATGCCTGCAGAGATGAAAATGAGACCCGCCTTATTTGTGAGAATTTGTTTTGTACACTAGCCTCTGAAGCCTAAAGGGAATTTAGAAACTATTTTAAAACCCTTCAGGATATGTGCAGTTATGTTCCAGTTCAGTGCAAAAACAAATAAAGAATAATAGGATTGGAGGTGAGGCTGGTTGCATTGGTTGCAGCCTCACTGTACCGGCCAGTCTAGTGCCAGCTCTAGAAATGGATATTGCACCACAAATATTGAGGCATGCTAGTAGGATTTAGGATTGGGCTCACATTTGCACTGTGAAGCGTTTAAACCAGAAATACATTAGTAGCAGCCAGATATTATTTGATAACCAACGTCCCCAAAAGAATCCAGTATTTAAAAAATAATTAAACTTTACATGGCAAGCATATGGACTCAAAAGAGGCACGTTGGTTCATGCCTGCCATTCGACACACAGCAAATTGCCAAACTTAGTCACAAAATAAAAACAGAAAATGCTGGAAACACTCAGATGATCAGGCAATATCTGTGGTGAGAGAATTAACGATTCAGGTCAATGAGAAATCAGAAGTAGCCAAGCAGAGGGCAGAGGCTTGTCTACGGAATGGGAGAAAAAAAATCCGAGGAACAGTCTCCCTAACTTGCTCTTGGTACAGCTCTCTGTTGCGTTTAAAGAGACACAAGCAGGGGTGTGGGAGCTGGTCACATGCTTCCCTCTCAGGTAGAAAAGGTACACACAAAATAGGGAATGGAGTTCAGATAAAAAATATACCATTAAAATAAAATACTGTATTCAAATTCTAATATACTCTAGTCCTTGCAATCTCTTCCTTATAGATCCTTCGCAACAAGAAAACTAATTGGAGAAAGAAGGGTATGCTCAGGCTTAAGCATAAGAGATGAAAGATAAGGCAGGTGAACTGATTTTTCATTGGCATTCTGCTGTACTGAGGCAGAATTAACATGGGGGATGAATTTCCTCCCACTTTAGCATTGCTAGAACGGCAGATATGCAATTCCCTATGGGCACTGATTCTTGTGGTTCTTCCAAGTGTTACCCGAGAGTCAGGATTATGGCAAGTGATTGGTTCCTCATGCTGCACAGAAGGGCCCTCATCCCATGGAAGCTTGTAGCCACTACCAGCTGCCTCTCTAAAGGGTGTTCCTGGGCAGGTGGGTCTCACCTCCCACGTTCCACTGGCATGGTGCTCGGAGAGGGATTACTGGAGCCCGAGCCGGTGATGCTTTCCTGAGGGACGTCAGTATCATGCAGCTGGAACTCCTGGGAGGCTTGGTCCTCATCGTCCCCTGCACCATCATCTTCCTCCTCCTGTAACTCCCTTGCTGTGGTTTACTGCAGAATGGAGGGCAGAAGGCAAGAATGGGCGAGCATAAGGGAATTGTATACCTGCTCCCAAGTATCCCTGATGTTTGGGGGTGGGGTATGAAAATCTGCCAGTGCTCTGACCCCCCTGAGAAGCACTCAGAAGTAAGAGCAGGTATCTATGGGGGAGGTGAAGGAAGAGACATGGGGTGTGAGGGCATTAAGGCAGAGGAAAGGGTTTTAGTGTGTTAGGGGAGCTGTGCAGCTATAGTGAAGGATAGGGAGTTGGAGGCACTCTTAACCAGAGAGCACTGTGAAGGACTTGGAAGTGCTGCTTTAAGAGGGTGATGAATGTGCTGGTGTCCAGAGTGGGCAAGGAAGAAAAGGGGGGAGGTGCACACGGTTACCTCAAGTGCCCTGCTGAGATGACAAAATGTTTGTGGCACTGTCCTGTGGGAGAGGGAGCCGACACTCAGTGCCAGTGCCACCTTCCTTCAGGTGGCATGAGTGATAATTCTGGTGACTTGGTGGCACCCACACCCAGGAGTCTGTGCGTCCTGCCTTCAATACCCCTCCCGGGAGAGTTTGGAGGTCTGAATATTGTGCATTCTTCTCCTCTGGCTTGTTGCCATGCCCGGCTTCCCCTGGGCACAGATGGCACTTGAACATTCAGGATTCTATTCAAGTGCAATAAAATATTGTAAGACTTACAACGAAGTAATTTGAGCGAGAAATGAAAGAGCCAAGCGGTGGGGTGTTCCCGCCTTACCTTCTTGTCCCCTAGTGTTCTGTTGAATAGCACAGGCTGAACAGTGCAATTAAAATTTAGGCTGTACAAAAGTTTCCTGCTGGTTTGGTTGCTTGTTTGGGTGTTACATCAATGCTTGCAAATAAGCATACCCAGGAAACTTGTGTGTATTTCCCTCTAGAGGTGCAACAGATCTGCAAATCACATCGAGGAAGTTCAACTAGAAACAAAGCAAACTTATATTGTAATCCCACCGTAATCGGTGGAGGATGAGAAAATGATCCACTGCAGTAGTAACTCTATCGAACATCCAAATGGTGAATTCTGATTCTGATTTAGATTTTTAAAGAAAAGGCCATCCTAACAGCTCAGAGGCAAAGGGATGAAAAACCTCGATCCCACTCCACCACCGTAAGTGTAGCGGCGCAGGGATACCAATGAAACAGTCAACTGTGCTTCTGACCCCATCGGAATATCCAGGGTCTATTAGGCAAAGTTACCAAATTATAAAATAAAAGATGCCTTTGGGTGCCCGCCAGAAGTGGAGGTGCAAGATATGGCACCAGAGAGCTGCTAGGGCGAGAAGCTGATGCGACCAGCTGAAATGTCCAGTAAAGGGGAAATTGGCTCTTTTTAATAAGAGGACTGATTTCATTGTGGCACCATTCCACCTTCTGGGATCTTCCAGGTTCTATGGGCAGTAAAGAACTGTTACTTGCCCACAGCGGGAATGCCCCTCCGTTCACCTTTGGGTGGAGACCCAACATATCGGGATCCTGTCCCTGCTGGTCCTCTCCTGGTCATTTTATGCCAGATCTCTGGGGACAAATTGAGCCATATAGTTCAGAAAGGTCCCAGATTACATCCCCCCTGCTTTATACTCCAGCAAGAAGTCTGTGCCTTCACAGGGAGAGGAGATAATTGGAGGGAGAATTTTGAAAGAAATTAATTTACTGCACTGTCATTTTTCAGATAACAAAGAAGCTGCCACACCAAAATAACCACCACAAACTTATTAGGTCAGTAACAGGTTAAGTGGCTTCTGTCAGTTCTCAACCTTTTCCTCATCTCAACAGAACATCTTAAGTGCCCATTATTTCTGCCTCCTCAGAGACGGTTCTGGTTCGACTACTTTTACAACCACTAAGCCACAGAATTTTACTTGAAATGCATAACTCCATTATAGGACACAGATACTTACTAAACTAATCCCTCCCTTAATGAGATCTAATCTCTAGACTAGCAATTTAAATTAAGCAATTTAAGGAAAGGAAAGAAAATTGAATAAAAAATCCAATCCTGATCCTCACAAAATCCCCTGACTTGTTGCCATGTTTCTCACGAGAAAGGAAGTCTGCATGCAATGATTCTCTATACAAGAATGAGGAAGATGTCATTTTTTCCCCGCTGGCTGTTAATGCCCTTCAGTTCCCTTCCTATCCTAATGTGAAGGAGTCTTGTATGTTCCTCTGCCGACTGAGAATGTGGGATGTCATACATAACGATCCTGTCATATTTGGGGATTTTTTTTTTTTGAGGGTTTACAATAATCAGGCTTGAGGGCTTACCATCAGCCATGTAACAAATTATAAACCACGATGAACATGACAACCAAGCGCGCCATTAGAAGACTTCTCATTTCATCTGTACTGTTGCTCTACATCTGACAGGAAAGATGTTTATTATTAATATGCTGTATGGTACAGTGTCCCTGAAGCAGGTGACATATTATCAAGGGCCATCAAACTGAAAGCAGAGCTGGAAGTGTCCAAAATTGGATAAGTCTGAATTTATTTGAAAATATCTGAATTTGAGCCAATTACAGTCCAGGTCATTTTGATTAAGCCTGTCCTTTCAATGAAATGTCTCTTCTCACTCCCTCTTCTCCACCAATAGTAGACCTGGAAGGTCCCGGGTTCTATCACCAGTTTGTGCTGTAAGCTGATGTCAGACAGAAATCAATGGTAGTGCAACAATTGAATTCTGTGTCTCCAGATTGGAATGCAGGGCGTGGGGAGGAAATATCAGCCAGGTTTTGCTGAAAAGTTGTGTGCGTGTGCGGAAATTGGGCAAGGACAAAATTGAGCTTAGCTGTGATGCCTTCCCTATGATTGAATGGTCTAACATCACTCACCATCTAAATTTTAAAAAGTATTGCCTCGAGTGAGGTACTTTAAGCCTGCCCACACCCATGAATCATCAGCTTTCGGAAAGGAGTGGAGAAGAAATGTCACTGTATCAAAGGAAAACTGTCACTCGACACATGGGCAGCATCATTAACCCTTTCCTTTCATTGCTGCAAACATGCACAGTGGGTCATAATGTTTCTTTGCACCATGCATAAAAGTTTACCCATCACAACAACCAGCATCTATTGCTAGTGTGACAGCAATTCTCATTATAACCGAGGCGATTAAGCGGTGAATTGATAGTGGAGTTTAAAATTATTAAGGGATGGGGCAGAGTAAATAGAAACAGACGGTTTCCAGTGAATGACGGGTGTAGAATGAGGGGACACAGATACAAGATTAAATATTTAGGACAGAGCGCAGGAGGCTATTAATTAAACTGTGGTAATTCATGAAAAATCTTGGATACAGATTAAAAATTGGCTGCAGGGTAATAAACAATGGCTACTCATTTAAGGAGTTATGTCAGGATGGCAGGAAGTACTGATTGGCGTGCTCCAGTGTAGGGATCACAACTGTTTCTAATTTACATCAATAATTTGTATTCAGAAACCCAATGCAAATTGATAACATTTGCAAATTACATTAAACTAGGAGGGGCAGTGGAACTGGAGGAGACAGTACAATAAATACAGCACGTGATAGAAAATATGTAAATGGCTGGAACGATGGCAGGTGAAAGTTAATACTGACAAATGTAAAGTACTGCAAACAGGAAGGAAAAATAGGCAATACAAATACTCCATGAATGATGTTGAAATAGCTACGGATGAATTTGAAAGAGACCTAGGAGTCTTACTAGACTCAACACAACATGTCCAACCGATGCGGAACAACAAATCAAAAAAGCCAATGAAGTGTTGAACTATGTAGCCGAAACAGTAGAATACAAGTCAGAGGAAGCCATGATCAAACTATACAGCGCTGTGGTCAGGCCACAGCTTGAAGACTGTGTCCAGTTCTGGTCAGTGAGACAAGGGAGACATTCAAGCAATGAAGGCAGTGCAAAGCAGAGTCCACAAGATGGATCCCCAAGAGTAAACTTTTGTCTTCACCAGTTGGGCAGTAATCCAGTGGGTTGGATCGAACACCCTTTATAGAACCCACCTGATTTTTGTTCCATGGAAAGGAATGGAATGAAAATCAGGTGGGTTCTATAAAGGGCATGTGATCCACTCTGCCAGATTACCGCCCAGCTGGTGAAGACGAAAATATCTCTCATTGCATCAGAGGTCTGAGTTACAAGGAAAGGCTGGAGAAACTGGGGCTTTTTGAGCTTTGAACAGAGGGATCGGAGAGGTCATCTTCCAGTAGTTTATATTATAGTAAATAATCTGGCAAAGGTAAATCTGCAACACCCATAAATGATATTGCCAGAGTAGGACACGGGGCCACAGATTCAAATTAGTAATTGGCAAATTTAGGACTAATATCAGGAAGTTCTTCTTCACACCAAGTGTAATCAAGACATGGAATGGACTCTTGGATAAAGTAAGGAAGACAAAATCCCTAGAATCATGTAAGAAACATGTGGATGCTGTAAATAGGGTGACTTTAGGGTAACTCTGGATGGATGAACTAAGATGGGCCAAATGACATTCCTCATCTGTCAGATCCTGTGACGACGACAACAACAACTTGCATTTATATAGCATCTTTAACGTAGTAAAACTTCCCAAGGTGCTTCACAGGAGCATTATCAAACACAATTGGACATCTAGCCACATTAGGCGATATTAGGACTGGTGACTAAAAGCTTGGTCAAAGTGGTAGGTTTTAAGGAGTGTCTTAAAAGGAGGAGAAAAAGCTAAAGAGGAAGAGAGGTTTAGGGAGGGAATTCCAGAGCTTAGGGCCTAGGCAGCTGAAGGCACGGCCACCAATGGTGGAGCGATAAGAATCGGGGATGCACAAGAGGCCAGAATTGGAGGAGTGCAGAGATCTCAGAGGACTGCAGGGCTGGAGGAGGTTACAGAGCTAGGATGGGGCAAGACCATGGAGGGATTTGAAAACAAGGATGAGAATTTTTTTTTAAATCGAGGCGTTGCCAGACCGGGAGCCAATGTAGGTCGGCGAGCACAGGGGTGATGGGTGGATGGTACTTGGTGTGAGTTAGGATGTAGCAGCACAATTTTGAATGAGCTCGTTTACAGAGGGTGCAAGGTGGACATTTTGGTAGACTTCCATCTCCAGCAGCCACTATTGATTGGCAGATGTCCCAGTAGATGGATCTAATATTTAAGAACATAAGAAATAGGAGCAGGAGTAGGCCATTTGGCCCTTCGAGCCTGCTCCGCAATTCAATAAGATCATGGCTGATCTTCTACCTCATCTCCACTTTCCTGAACTATCCCCCTATCCCTTGATTCCCTTAATATTCAAAAATCTGTCGATCTCTGTCTTGAATATACTCAACAACTGAGCCTCCACTGCCCTCTGGGGTACAGAATTCCAAAGATTCACCACTCTCCTGAGTGAAGAAATTTCTCATCTCAGTCCTAAACAGCCGACCCCTTATTCTCAGACTGTGACCCCTGGTTCTAGACTCCCCAGACAGGGGAAACATCCTCCCTGAATCTACCCTGTCAAGTCCTGTAAGAATTTTGTATGTTTCAATGAGATCACCTCTCATTCTTCTAAACTCCAGAGAATATAGGCCTAGTCTACTCAATCTCTCCTCATAGGACAATCCCCCCCATCCCAGGAACCAGTCTGGTGAACCTTCGTTGCACTCCCTCTATGGCAAGTATATCCTTCCTTAGGTAAGGAAACCAAAACTGTACACAGTACTCCAGGTGTGGTCTCACCAGGGCCCTATATAATTGCAGTAAGACGTCTTTACTCTTATACTAAAATCCTCTTGTAATAAAGGCCAACATGCCATTTGCTTTCCTAATTGCTTGCTGTACCTGCATGTTAACTTTCAGTGATTCGTGTACAAGGACACCCAGGTCCCTCTGAACACCAATGTTTCCCTATCTCTCACCATTTAAAAAATACTCTGCTTTTCTATTTTTCCTAACAAAGTGGATAACTTCACATTGCTCCACATTATATTCCATTTGCCATGTTCTTGCCCACTCATTTAGCCTGTCTATATCAGCTTGAAGCCTCCTTGTATCCTCCTCACAACTTACATTCCCACCCAGCTTTGTATCATCAGCAAACTTGGATATATTACATTTGGTCCCCTCATCCAAATCATTGATGTAGATTGTAAATAGCTGAGGCCCAAGCACTGATCCTTGCAGTACCCCACTAGTTACAGCCTGCCAACCTGAAAATGACCCGTTTATTCGAAACTCTGTTTTCTGTCCGTTAACCAATCCTCAATCCATGCTAGTATATTACCCCCAATCCCATGAGCCCTAATTTTGTTTAATAACCTCTTGTGTGGCATCTTATCGAATGCCTTCTGAAAATCCAAATACACCACATCCACTGGCTCCCCCTTATCTATTCAGCTAGTTACAACCTCAAAAAACCTTAACAGATTTGTCAAACACGATTTCCCTTTCATAAATCCATGTTGACTCTGCCCAATCCTATTATTATTTTCTAAGTGCCCTGTTACCACGTCCTTATTAATAGATTCTAGCATTTTCCCTGCTACTAAATATCATGCTAACTGGTCTGTAGTTCCACGTTTTCTCTCTCCCTCCTTTCTTAAATAGTGGGGTTACATTTGCCCAATATATTAAGCCTCAAATATCAACCAAGCTCATTAAATATTTGTGAAACACAAATTGAATGTAGAGGTTCAAATTTATTCAGAAATATAAATATTGTGGTTAAAATATAATTTAATATTAAAATTTAAATAGAAGCAGATGGCATTAAAAATTGATGGAATATAAAATAAACAATTAAAGTAAAATTTAATACTCAATTAAAATAATAGTCGTTAAATATGAAATTAATTATTTACTTTGAAATTTGAATATTTGTCTGGCATGATTTTTAGAAATAGTAATTAGATTGAAAATGTGATTATATTAAATATTCTTTTCAGGTACAAAATGAGACATGGTATTGAAAGAGCCTAGAAATTATTGTAGGATATATTACTGAGTGAGCACTTAACAAGTTGCATGACATTCCTAGGATCTGTTTTTTTTTAAAAATTCTTTCATGGGATGTGGGCGTCGCTGGCAAGGCCAGCATTTATTGCCTATTCCTAGTTGCCCTTGAGAAGGTGGTGGTGAGCCGCCTTCTTGAACCACTGCAGTCCACGTGGTGAAGGTACTCCCATAGTGCTGTTAGGGAAGGAGTTCCAGGATTTTGACCCAGTGACGATGAAGAAACGGCGATATACTTCTAAGTCAGGATGGTGTGTGACTTAGAGGGGAACTTGGAGGTGGTGGTGTTCTCATGCGCCTGCTGCCCTTGTCCTTCTAGGTGGTAGAGGTCGCGGGTTTGGGAGATGCTGCCGAAGAAGCCTTGGCGAGTTGCTGCAGTGCATCTTGTAGATGGTACATACTGCAGCCACAGTACGCCGGTGGTGGAGGGAGTGAATGTTTAAGGTGGTGGATGGGGTGCCAATTAAGCTGCTCTGTCCTGGATGATGTCGAGCTTCTTGAGTGTTGTTGGAGCTGCACTCATCCAGGCAAGTGGAGAGTATTCCATCACACTCCTTACTTGTGCCTTGTAAATGGTGGAAAGGCTTTGGGGAGTCAGGAGGTGAGACACTCGCCGCAGAATACCTAGCCTCTGACCTGCTCTTGTTGCCACAATATTTATGTGGCTGGTCCAGTTAAGTTTCTGGTCAATGGTGACCCCCAGGATGTTGATGGTGGGGGATTCGGCGATGGTAATGCCGTTGAATGTCAAGGGGTAGTGGTTAGACTCTCGCTTGTTGGAGATAGTCATTGCCTGGCACTTGTGTGGCGCGAATGTTACCTGCCACTTATCAACCCAAGCCTGAATGCTATTTTAGCAGAGGCATTAACCCACTTAAAATAAATGGGTTAATACCTACATTGTTACTGATCAAAATGAATACTGATCAAACTAGTATTCATCCACTAACATACTAAGGTGTGTGTTGCCAACTGAGTGAATAATGGCCGAGAAATTGGATGGGTCCGTGCTTGTTTTGCGGGCGTTGCGGACTTGAAGCACATAATCTAATCTGACATTCTAGTACAGTGTTTAGCAAGTGCTGCACTGTTGGAGGTACTGTCTTTTGGATCAGATGTTAAACCAAGGACCTATTCTACCATTTTCAGGTAATGTAAAAGATCCCATAGCAATATTGGCAGTAGAGCCACGTGTCTTGGACAACATCCCCCCCTTATCCAACACCACCAAAAACAAATCATTTGGTCATTCATTTGCCATCTGTGGGATCTTTATATACGCAAAATGCCTGCTACATCTGCCTCCATAACAGCGACTATTTCAAAAATAATCCATTGGTTGTAAAGTGCTTTGGATGTCCTGAGGATGTGATCAGGTGTTATATAAATACAAGTTTGTTCTATGTATATAATTATTTTATAACGCCGTGCACCAGTTTGTGTGTCAAATTAATATTGTTAAGTTTAGTACAATATTAAAATGATGTTTTCATTAGAACATAGATTACAGGGCGATATGACAGAAGTGTTTAAAATTATGAAAGGATGACAGGGTCGATATAAGCAGACTATTTCCAGTAGTGGAGGAGTCTAGAATGAGGGCTCATAGATACAAGATTAGGTGCAAGATTTAGAACAGAGGGCAGGAGAACTTCTTTACACAGAGTTGTGAGGTTATGGAATTCACTTCCAGGGTTAGTGATTGAGGCAGAAACTTTGTCAACATTCAAGATTAGACTACATCGGTAGATGAAGGAAAAGGGGATAAAGGGATATGGTAATTGTGATTAGGACTATTGCACGGAGGGTAAATGCCGACACGGACTGGTTGGGTCGATTGGGCGGCTTTTGTGTTGTAACTTCGATGTATTTCTATGTACTGCTGCATTTATACTGCAGATACCCGTCGGAGACCAGTATGGATTCCAGCCAGCAGTACGTCGCTTGGCTGGAACTGCAATTCTCCTACCTAAAGCCTGCTGGTGGCAGACATATTTCCTAAACTGTTCAGATAAACAATGTCATATTGTACATGTTAAACAATGTTAAGCTGTAGGTGGTAAATGGGGTCACACTCTTGTGCAGTATGACACATTTCACACATGATAAACAGCCACATCAAATTTGATAGTGTCACAAGTGTGATAAGCTGCCACACTGCACGTTAAATAGGGTGACACAATGTGCTAAAAAGGTGTCACACCATGTTACACGATATGTGTTAAACAGTGTTGCATTACGTGATAAATTATGTCACACTATATGTGATAAACAGTGTTACACTGCATTTTATGTAGAGATTAAACAGTGTGCTTTTAAAATGTCATGCAAGTGGATTAATATTTCTTTTGTGTTCCCATGCAGTCAGGAAATTATTAGTTACAGGTGTTAGTTTCACAATAGGGATCCAACACTAAATCTACCTCATAATGAAACGCTAATGCATCATTGGTTTTAAATTAATCCTAACATTACAGCGCTGGTGCCCGAGGGGAGGACAGTCATCAGAAGTTAGATGTGATTGCCAGTGAAATATCACCAGGTCCTCTGACACAAAGCTTAATCACTCAAAAATAATTCCTGCTGTCCTAATAAGATTACTTCATCATTCAGATTTATGAAAGAGAACTTTGACAGGAGTGACAGGCTGCTGGCCAAAAAATCCTGTTGAAGCGAACGTACTGGTCATAAATAAGACAGAAAATGTAAAAGTGACATTTTTTGCCTGACTTTCTGGAGGATTGTTACACGGTGAGTGTGGTAACACTTTTCAGCTTCCTGTATGACATCACTTCCTGTAATCAGTCCAGGATAAATACTGGACTGATCAGTTAGCTCTGGAAGAGGCATAGGGTAAGACCTCTTTTGTATGCAGCACCGTTTTAAGTTGATTAAAGCTTACATTAAGTTTACCACGCGTAAGGCTCATTCTTACGACAATTTAATCAACTTTTGAAAAACTTCGCACTCAAACTTTTTGGACGAACTCGGAGCTAAGGATCCAGGGAATCACCCATCATGGAAAACATCCTTAAACCATCGCGTCTTGACTTGGACCCAAACACCCCAGCAGCCGGTAAGGTGTGGAAACACTGGTATCGCACGTTTGAGAATTTTCTTGAGTATTGCAAAGCGGATGATAACTCAAAGTTGCGGATACTCATCAACTGTGTCACCCCGAATGTATTTCAGTATGTGGAAGACTGGGACAGTTATGAGGAGGCAATTCAGACGCTTAAGAGACTGTATACTAAGACACCGAATGAGGTCTATGCTAGACATCTACTAGCTACAGCCCAACAAGGGCCGGAGGAATCCATTGATAAATTCCTCCAAGAGCTTCGCAGACTTAGTATGGACTGTAACTTTCGGGCAGCCTCAGCTGAGCTATACCGCGAAGAAATGATCCGTGATGCGTTCATCTGCGGGCTTGCCTCCCCATTTATACGCCAGCGTCTACTGGAAAGTAAGACACTTGAGCTGCAGAGAGCTTATGACCTGGCTTGCTCTCTAGATCTAGCAAAACGAAATGCAGACCTTTTTACAGTGCCCAGACCTCGGTCTGCTGCCTTAACTACAGTCAGGCAATCTAAGAAATGCTTTTTTTGTGGGGATGAGTTTCACCCTCGGAGATTCTGCCCTGCTCGCAATGCGTTTTGCAGTCATTGCAACAAAAAGGGTCATTTTGTAAAGGTTTGCCTATCAAGAGCCTCTACGAGGGCTTATCAAGCTAAGTCCTACCGAACTGCCCCAGTAAGGGCCTATCAGGATGTTCCAACTAAAAACTATCGTGCTTCCTCTCGGGTTTTTTCTCGAAGAAACACACCTAGAATTTCAGCCACTCTTTGTGCAACGACACCAATTACAGCTGCTTGTCCTCAGAATCTATTCCATGCAGCTACAAAAGCATCAATTAAGGGACATACTTTAGATGCCTTAATTGACTCAGGTAGCACTGATAGTTTCATTAGGGAACAGACTGTTGCACAGTTAAAGCTACATGTTTTTCCATCGGACCAGGCAGTTGCGATGGCTCAGTCATCACTTAATACCAGAATTTCTGGCTTCTGTGTAGTTGAAATAATGCTTAAAGGTCACAGGTATCCCTCCACCCGGCTTTCGGTGCTCAAGGACTTATGTAGTGATCTTATCTTAGGGCTGGATTTTCAAAAGCAGCATAAGAAGCTTACCATTGAGTTCGGCGGATCCAAACCTGAACTCACTATTTCTAATATACGACCTCGATTACCGTTCTGTGCCTTGTCAGCAGCTTCACTGGATGAACCCTCACTGTTTGCCAGTATCCCTCCTCGATGCAAACCGATTATAACAAAGTCACGCCGTTTCAGTCAGGAAGACCAGTCTTTTATTGCGGCTGAGATTTCTCGGCTTTTAGCAGAGGATATCATCGAGCCTTGTTCGTCGCCATGGCGCGCCCAGGTCGTTATTGTTAAGAACCCTCTACAACCTCACAAGAAACGGCTGTGCATTGACTATTCACAGACCATCAATCAGTATACGGACTTGGACGCATACCCATTGCCGCGCATCGATGATATGGTTAATAAATTGGCTGAGTACACGGTGTTCTCGACTTATGATCTGAAAAGCGCCTATCATCAGGTACCCTTGAAGGTCTCAGACAAGCAGTATACAGCCTTTGAAGCCAATGGGCGGCTGTATCAATTTCGTCGCCTCCCCTTTGGGGTCACTAATGGAGTGGCTGTCTTCCAGCGAGCAATGGATGACCTGGTCAAACAGGAAGACTTGAAGGATACGTTTCCTTATCTGGACAATATTACTGTCGCAGGTCGCAATCAGCAGGAACATGACGCCAATCTCCAACGATTTTGGGATGCACTCCAGCACCGTAATTTGACATTGAATGCGGCTAAATCCATTGAGTCACAACCAACTATCAACATCCTTGGCTATTGTGTGGGCAATGGCATCATTAAACCTGACCCTGAAAGGCTTCGCCCACTCCAAGAACTCCCGCCACCTAAGAATCCGGCCTCCTTGCGCCGGGCCCTCGGCCTGTTTGCATACTATGCGAAATGGATTCCTAACTTCTCGGACCGAATCCAACCTCTACTGAAGGCCAGCACATTCCCACTAGACACAACGGCTGTTGCAGCCTTTAACCTCCTGAAAAAGCAGTTGGAGAAAGCGGCTCTTCACTCCATTGATGAGAGTCTTCCTTTCGTGGTTGAGTGTGATGCCTCGGAGGTGGCAATCTCAGCCACTCTGAATCAGGAAGGTCGTCCGGTGGCATTTTTGTCCAGGACTTTTCAAGGGGCTGAGCTACATTATCCTCCAGTCGAGAAAGAAGCTACAGCCATCATAGAGGCAGTACGGAAGTGGAGTCATCTCCTGGCTCGCCAGCACTTTACCTTAATCACGGACCAGCGATCGGTCGCCTTCATGCTCGATAATCGAAAACGGACCAAAATTAAAAATAATAAAATCCAGCTTTGGCGGCTGGAATTGGCCTCTTTTGGTTACACCATCCACTATCGACCTGGCAAGGAGAATGTGGCTCCGGATACCCTCACACGAGCATTCTGCTCCGCCATGGCACCCTCTACGCTCGTAGACATCCATGATGGGTTGTGTCATCCAGGCGTTACTCGCATGCTGCACTTCGTGCGGTCCCGAAATCTCCCATTCTCTACCGGGGATGTAAAGAAGATGTGCTCGGACTGCAGAGTCTGTGCGGAATTGAAACCTCGGTTTTTCCGCCCCTCGGGTGGTATACTCATACATGCGACCCAGCCAATGCAAAGGCTTAGCATCGATTTTAAGGGGCCGTTGCCCTCTTCGACTCGCAACACTTATCTATTAACAATGGTTGATGAGTATTCTCGTTTTCCGTTTGCCTTTCCCTGCCCCAATATGCTGACAACCACGGTTATCAGCTGCCTTGAACAGGTATTTGCTTTCTGTGGCATGGCATCCTATGTTCATTCAGATCGGGGCCCTTCTTTTATGTCGGGAGAACTCAAGGCCTATCTCTCGGAACGGGGTATTGCTGCCAGCAAAACGACGCCTTATCATCCGGTTGGGAATGGGCAAGTCGAGCGTTTTAACGCTATCATCTGGAATGCGGTACGTCTGGCTTTGAGATCTCGGGGCCTACCCAACCAGCAATGGGAAGCAGTACTTCCAGACGCATTACACTCCACACGGTCCCTCCTTTCGACCGCCACAAATACGACGCCTCATGAACGGTTCTTCCGATTTCAGCGTCGCTCATCCTATGGGACATCTCTCCCGTCGTGGCTGACTACACCGGGACCAGTGCTACTCCGAAGATATGTCCGGGCGTCTAAGAATGACCCCCTGGTAGATGAGGTTGAGCTCACTGACGTCAACCCTACCTACGCCTATATTCGGTATCCTGACGGTCGGGAATCTACCGTGTCATTGCGGGATCTGGCTCCCTGCCCGCCGAAACATAGAGGGACACCAGGGGATGATATTGTACCAGGCACATCTCTGGGCTTGCCAGGTG
This sequence comes from Squalus acanthias, assembly GCA_030390025.1. Taxonomy (NCBI): domain Eukaryota; kingdom Metazoa; phylum Chordata; class Chondrichthyes; order Squaliformes; family Squalidae; genus Squalus; species Squalus acanthias. The sequence continues at coordinate 146,154,083 of CM059429.1, forward strand.
CCTCTCATCATGATCGGGATCTGACGCCGGCTGGTACCTCACTCCAGCGTGCCGACCTGGGGCAGACTGACTATGAGCCCGTCGGGGCTCGCACGCGCAGCCACGATCAACCCTGTACCGTACGCTCAGAAACGGATCTGCCACAGCCCTGCCCGACACCCATTCGGGTACCAGTACACGGTCAGGATCGTTCTGACCCCTCACAGAGCGGGCTGGAGCACTCGGACTCTGGTCCATGGCCCGCAGCGGGTAAACGGGCTAGGGGCCCTCTACCGCTACGAGAACCCAAACGGGTGCGGCTCTCCCTCATCCAACGGCTACGAAATGGAGGGAGCATTCCGGCCTCCTAATCTTTTGGGGGGGGAGAATGTGGTAACACTTTTCAGCTTCCTGTATGACATCACTTCCTGTAATCAGTCCAGGATAAATACTGGACTGATCAGTTAGCTCTGGAAGAGGCATAGGGTAAGACCTCTTTTGTATGCAGCACCGTTTTAAGTTGATTAAAGCTTACATTAAGTTTACCACGCGTAAGGCTCATTCTTACGACAGTGAGGTTACTAGCTGGACATTACTGTAATGTTATTCTCACTCAACTCCCAGGGAATAGCGAAACAGGAAAATAAGTTCCGTTTAGATGAACAATGTGGCAAGTTCATTATTGCTTGAAACTTTCATCCATCTGATTATCTGGGATTTTTTCCCCTCCCAAATGAGGTGAGAACTAGAAGTATTTTCAATGTGCTCCAGAGCTGCAGGAGGAGACAGTGATTTTTCTGGCTCTGATGTGTTCTAGCTTTGCCTTACAATTAAAAACAAAAATCACTGCAAGTCCACTGGTATCTGTAAAGAGAAAAGGCAGTTAGAATACCTGAATTCTGATGAAGGTCCACACCAGGAACATTAACCTGTCTGTTCTCTTGAAGATACTGACAGACCTGCTGTGTGTTTCCAGCAGGTTCTACTGTTTTTTTCAGATTTCTAGCATTTGGTTTATTTTTATTTGCCTCAAGTCATGGGAAGGTGTGTGCTAATGGTCTCTGCACCACACCTCAGAACCATTCTGGAAAACTAGTACTGGCTGGTGTTTTCTCAGGAGGACAGCAGGCCAAGACTGAATAGTGGAGATGTGAGAATGCATTAATGTTCTGAAAATTTACAGATCATATTTATGCAGAACTGTCTCTCAAGAGATTCAATTAGTGGAATAAGATTTGTCAGACAGTAAAAGATAAGATGATGGTTAACGTTTTGGGTATAGACCCTTCATCAGACGAAAAGGTCTATTCCAGAAATGTTAACTTAATTCTTTCTCTTTTCAGTTGACGACATGCCGATATATTCCATGCATGTTCTGCTTTTATTTCCATCAGAGTGTAGATTGTATGTGCAGAAGGAGCATGGTTGAGGAGCTGAATGGTCTTTTCATTCAATATATTTTTGGTATATGAGCAAGACATTTTGAACTTGCACAAAATAAATTAAACCAAAAAGGTACTGATCCTACAATGGAATAAAACACACTCTGGGTATAGATCAGGAGTTTGTCAACACAAAGAGCTACAACAAAGAAATCATGGACGATTGAAAATGGTGAAATTCATGGTGCTTAACAACCGGGCAAATTGCCTTACTTTTCAGCTCATCAAAGCTAGACCTAACTCTTCATAGGTTAGTTGATGAATGGAATTTTACAGTTTTATCAGCAGTATTGTGTCAACATCACAACATGATGCAGACATTCCATGCTGCACAGATACAAGTGGAGGCTTCGGCATGACTCCAGTTTTGTGTTTATTCTGCCTGGAGTGCAGATTTAATTACAAGTTAAACTCCTTAAAAGAAAACAAAACTTTCTGCTTTGAACTATTGCCACATCAGATTCTCTTAAATCTAAAGCCCTTGTGCAATAGCCTGTTTCATACTGTATTACCAGTAGTCAAATTACACCACAGCAAGCAGAGTGCTCACATGTACGGTGATTTAAAAAAAAAATCAATTCTGGTAGCCATGGCTTTAGGCATGTCGAACCTCGGGAGCAAGTTGGCCAATGTACTCTTAAACTCGGAGTTAATTTTGTAAATTGGACCAGTGACTGTGATGGGATTCGCCCAACTCGGGGCCCTAGGCTAAGTTCAAGACACTTAGCATTTCAAAAGGATATTGGATTCAATGAATTACCGTGCAAATCTGACATGTTTTTGGAATAGTAAGCACAGCATGAAGGAAGAGTTCATATTTCAGATGTCTTGAGTCAGACATTCCCTGCTCTTTGGTGGTGCCACATAGGGGGAGATTTGAGAGGGAGTTGTTTTTCAAAATCGGTTTATTGTTACTTCATAACATTTGTGTGAGTTGCATCTTCATCAGAGACACCTAGAGGGTCTTCCGTCCACAGTATAAGTAAAATATATTTACAGTCAGTTTGTCAAATGAATGACTCGTAACACAATTGAATTAATTGGTTATTATAGTATCATCGGCCCATAACGCTGAACACTATTGACTAAACAACTGTCTCATGTGAGAAAATAGCCCAGAAACGGACAGCACAAGAGACCACAGTGGTCACAAAGCCAAGCTCCAGCTGCCAAAAATGGGTGAAATCAATTCTTGTTCTTATACTAAAGTTACTGTAAGGGTGCCGATTGTTGCCTTGGGGCTATAGCTGCTAAGTTATAGTGCCTCAGACATACACACTTGCGAGCACTTCTGTAAACTCTGGTTCAAGAGTTTTGTATGAGTATAATCCCAAAACGCAGTTAGGATTTGTATGCTATAAGGCATCGTGCAAAATAGGCTAGATTTTAAAATTTTCCCATACTTATTTGTGTGATGTGAACTATGTGTGGATTTATAAGTATTAACTGTTTATCTTTACATTAAATGCAAATTATCCATGTTATTTATTCTGGTCAAACTTTGTAAGGTCTTCAGTGTATAGATCTAAAATTGGACAGTGTAGAATGAGGCTACAGTGTGGAATTTAAACCCTTCAGCTCAGAGATGCAACAGTTTTACCACAATCCCTAACAGTATGCTGTCAGCACGGGTATAGTCCTATCACACAAGCAGATTGGCATTAAACGTGCTACGGGTTCCTAAAGGGACACACAATATTTCAGTGTCTGGAAATTGCTTGGCTTCTAGAAACCAAACATAAACTCCCTTTAGAGAGGTATTTGCGTCAAGAAAGGGTGGGAATGCTAAAACCAGACGTGATTTTCAGTGACAGAAAGAACACTTAGTCCACAGACATAATGATTGCATCTTACATTATTTATCAGAAAAATTAGTGCACTTTCCTGATCGTTAATATTTAATTGACAAGACATTATCAAATTAGCAGCCATAGGTTTTTATCATTCAGCTTCTTTGTAGGACCTCATTGCAGGATTATGTTCAATACACTATTAGGAATATTTAAAGATCTCTTACCAAAATAAAATCGTAAAGCAATCATATTTATAATAAAAAATATTTGTAATAATAGAACACATTTATTGTCTTTAATTCCTCTCATCATTTTCCTTGTCAAAACAGAAACCGTTCTTAGCAAATACTTGGCACATATTTAATTCATTGAACCACTCTGGACTTCTGTCGATCTCAAGGGATGCACAAGGAGGCAAGGCACTAATGCAACAATAATCATACCATGTGAAACAGGCTTCCTGTCACACAACAGCAACTCTGTCCTCCCAACAATTTATACAGCCTTTTACATTAACTATTTAATCCTCCCTTACATATTCTGTGTAATGTACTGTTCACATCACCGATTTCTGATGGGAATCAGTGAACATTGTTCAAAATGATGGAGAAGGTCATTGCAATTTTAACATTGTTTATTCAATCCATTCCAGTTTTTTTTTAAATTGAGAACTAAACTGTTCGTACTGCCCCCTCCCAAAACAAAATCACTGTTAATTTACTAACAACGGATTCTGAATGAAATTTTCTAACATACTTGTTGTTGCCTCTTCCAGGGACAACCACAGATATCCTTACCATCTTTAAATAGTTATGTCCTATTTTCTACTAGGAAGTAGTAACTGGAAGAAGCCTTATAAATCTTAGAAGAAACTTGAAGCAACATACTCGGCTAGCTTAAAATTATCAAAGTGTGTTCAGTTTGAACTCGAGGCTTCAAGTGTAAATTGGATAGCAGCAAATGTGCTGTCTAATCCTATTAGAAAATTAAGAAGCCAAGATGATCCATTTCACACAATGAATACCCTTTAATTTCAAACACCAAGAGTAAACGACATTATTCTTTCTTGTGCCAAAATTTAGTCTTAGAAAATGATCATAATTTATTCAATTGATTTAGAACTACAGGAATGGAGAGAAGTGGTATTTTTAACCCAAGCTTTCTACTATCAAGAGATCATCAGCATATATACAAGGAGACCAAAGAAATAAAGGGCGCAGTCCTTATGAACAAACATTGACAAACTTTACTCTTTTAGAAGGGAAGAGAGTTACGCAGAATATTTACCATGATGATATATCGAGATGCAATCATGCATTTTACCTAAATAACAAGTCTGCTAACATAACAGTGACTGCATTTCAAAGCAATTTACTTATGTGAAACATTTTTGAGATATTTCGGAGATGTGATGAGGTGCTATGTAGGGTGATACATTAGGCGACACTGTTTAATGATAGGAGTATCGATAGTCTTATCATCTTTCTTTGCAAATGCAAGATTTTCTTCCTGTTAAATTATTTAAATGATACGTCTGTATAAAAAAAAATTGCCAAACATCTCTCATGAAGGTGGCTGATGCTCCATTAAAATCAGGGGGATTTTCTTGAAGCCAGTTTCCACCCATGTGTGTCCTCAGTGATTTTCTGGCATCACTTTGGCCAGATGTCAGCCGGGCCCAATCAAAAAGAGATGATGTAACCAATTAAGGAGGCAACGATGGAGTGACATCACATCGCATTTTCTGTTATTACTGCCGTAGCAACACTGGATACGCGCAACACCAGCATGTTATTGGCATCCACAGAAGGATTTATGAACTTTATTCCCCACTGCACCCCCAGTGAGTGCAAACAATTACACTGCAATCAATACACTCGCGTTACGCCAGCAGCATTTGCTGGATTTTTCAAGGCGCCCAGGCCTCTTCCTCAAGGGAGTGGGGCAGGTGGGCACTTTAAATTGCTACAAGCACCTGAATCCTGCAGCAGCGAAGAGCTTCCAATTTCCCATATTGGAGGCTGTTGATAGTTAAACAGCAGTACAAATCAGTAAACCAGTCTACCACCACACTCAAGGTATCAGAACGGATCATTCCATTTTACTAAGCAAATGATGAATAGGTCACTCACAGTTGTTAAGAAGTTATCATGACCAGTGTTCGAATTATCTACAGTTCTGATGGTGTAGTATGTTAAAGCACCAACGCATAGTGAACAGATGCAGATTCAATCTCACTTCAATCTTAACTGTACTGCTGTGGGAGATCACTAAAAGAGGCCAGGCACATCCCAATGGCAGAAAGCAAACTGGGGGAGCAGGGGAGGGGCGAGAGTCACTGCCAGACACACATGCCAGTGGACAACTGAAGAGTGAAATTAGCAAAGTTGTGGGAGATGGTCACTAGCCTATTCACCACCCCCTCCCCCACATCCCTTCTTGTATGCAGAAATTGTGTGACACCATAAGGCCAGAATTGGGATAAATATAGGAGAGATTGCAAGTCATACTTTAAAAAAAATGGAATTGAATGATCTGTGTCTCATAGTTCTGGGCTAGAACGTCCCTCTTAGTTGGTGATTATGAGCTTTCTGCTGGGACCAACAGCAAACTCTACTGCTGCTCAGCTTTGCAATACTCTATTCCTGTCACTAACTAGCAATTTCAAATAAGTTAATGCACCTTCTGTATGCGTTACACGAGCCAGTTTCCTTAGCCAATACTATTCAAAAATCTGAGTCTCTCCAATTATAGAAAGAACATACAAGCCCTGACCAATCGGAGGAAGGACGCCAACTATTGTGGATGGGAGATGGATGCAAATAATGCAAGCAGTGCAATTCAAATGAGAAAAAATTAGATTCAACATGTTTTTTTTAACCCATCCCTCTCAGACTAACCCACCCCTGTGTAGAGGCCACGGAAGTAGCTCCCTACTGCCAACAAGAGAAAGGAAAGGAAAATCAAAAATTTGGCTGTGGTCCTCATCATTCTAATACTGACCGGCTGAAAATTCCAACATTTCAGACCTGACCCCACCCTCCGTTACTGCCAGTAGCAACATCCAACCTGTAATATGATACTGGACTGGATGACATCCAGAGTCTGAGGCCAAAGTGTTGTTATTGTGAACCCTTCAAATCAGCTTTGCTTAAAATTTGAATGGCACATTTGGTTTCCGTATCGAGATTATCATCTCAAATTGAACGTGTTTGAGAGATCGACACTATTATTCTCAAACAGACACAAAATCAAACGTGCTTGCGTAGTCCCTTCATGGGACGTGAAACTGATTGCTGGAAGATGTGGTGGAGCAGAGGGAGGTGCTACAACTGGCCATGATTCCTGTCCCTTATTATTTAGGTGATTCTTGCTGGAAAGTAGGAGTGTGTGGATGTCGGGTGAGGAGAGGATTGAGTTCAGCTATGATGCCCCTCCCCAACCCCAGAGTCCGGCAACAACCCAGAGCACATGGAGCTGTACCCCAACAAGGAGTCAATGTATTCAGAAGAGGAAGGGAGGTCGAAAATTGGGGGGGGGGGGGGGGGGGGGTGGTGAGGAAGTGGTCAAATAACAGTCAAGGCGCGTTTCAGCAAACTGCTGACCCAAGATTTAGACAGTTGGCAGGTTATTCACCGAGAGAGGATCACAGCCCAGCTTGATCCTGTTCTTATCTAAGATCCACACCTATGCACTTCCAGACAGATCATTAAATAGTGATTAGGAATGGGAGCAGCTAATCCAGGGTTATCGAGGACAATTGTAGTACTCTTCGACTGCCCTGGCAGAGATTAGCTGACTCAGCACAGATTAGGGGTTAAACCTTGTCTGTAAGGTTTATCCAGTGAGTAGCTAAACCAATTAGGGTAGCATAAACTCAATATTTCCTGACCCTCAGGCAATGCTGCATTGTAACTGTAGTAGTCAGTAGTCACATAACAGCGGTGCTGCTTCTTCTCACAGTCAGTGCAAAGACTATGTTTGGACAGACCAGAGATTAACAGAGCTGTGTGCTGACAGCTTGTAAACAGAATTCCTGAGAATACCTACCTACAGATCTATCTCAAATTCAGTTTTTCTCAAATATTTGCTTTCGCTATTGAAAAAAAAGTAACTAGAGTAGTTCTGTAACTATTAAGCAGCAGCTGCAGGCTTTGATAATTCACGTTGGTTTTATTTTCCTCTTTTTCTTCAGTTTTCTCTGCCCCGTCTCCACCCCATCTGTTGTCCGAAAGGTGTTGACTCAGTCATAGAGTCATAATGGCACAGAAGGAGGCCATTCGGCCCATCGTGTCTGTGCCGGCTCTCTGTAGAGCAATCCAGTCAGTCCCATTCCCCCGCTCTATCCCCGTAGCCCTGCAAGTTTATTTCCCTCAGGTGCCTATCCAGTCTCCCCTTGAAAACATTGAGTGTCCCCGCTTCCACCACTTCCGTCGGCAGAGTTTTCCAGGTCCTCACCACTCGCTGCATAAAAAAGGTTTTTCCTCACATCCCCCCTGTATCTCTTGCCCAAAACCTTAAATCTGTGTCACCTAGTCCTTGTACCATCAACTAGTGGGAACAGCCTTTCCCCGTCTAGCCTATCCAAACCCGTCAATCTTATACATCTCTATCAAATCACCCATCAACCTCCTTTGCTCTAATGAAAACAAATCCAGCTTCTCCAACCTGTCCTTGTAGCTAAGATCCCCCATCCCCGGAACCATTCTGGTAAATCTCCTCTGCACCCTCTCAAGTGCCTTCACATCCTTCCTAAAGTGTGGTGACCAGAACTGGATGCAATACTCCAGTTGTGGCCTAACCAGCGCTTTATAAAGGTTCAGCATAACTTCTCTACTTTTGTACTCAATACCTCTATTTGTGAAGCCCAAGATCCCATATGCTTTGCTAAGCACTCTCTCAATATGTCCCGCCACCTTCAGGGACCTATGCACATCAACTCCCAGGTCCCTCTATCCCTGCACACTCTATAAAACTGTGCCATTAAGTGTATATTGCCTCGCCCTGTTCCTTCTGCCAAAATGCATCACCTCACACTTCTCTGTATTAAATTCCATCTGCCACTTGTCTGCCCATTCTGCTTGCCTTTCTATGTCCTGTTGCAGTCGATTGGTATCATCCTCACTGTTTGCCACACCCCCAAGTTTGGTATCATCGGCAAATTTAGAAATTCTACTCTGTATTCCAATATCCAGGTCATTTATATATATATCAAAAAAAGCAGTGGCCCCAGCACTGACCCTTGGGGAACACCACTGTCTACCATCCTCCAGTCTGAAAAACAGCCATTTACTACAACTCGCTGTTTTCTGTCCTTAAGCCAATTCCTTATCCAAGCTGCCACTGACCCACCTATTCCACGAGCCTCAATTTTGCTAACCAGCCTTCTATGTGGTACTTTGTCAAACGCCTTCCGAAAATCCATGTAGACAACATCCATTGCATTCCCTTCATCAATCCTTCCTGTTACTTCATCAAAAAATTCAATTAGATTGATCAAAAACAATCTGCCTTTTACAAATCCGTGTTGGCTCTCCTTAATTAGCTTAAACCTCTCCAAGTGCCCGTTAATTTTTTCCTTGCTGGAGATCAATTCTGTACATTTTAAAATCCCAACTAATTATTAACGGTCCATCGTTTAGTTAGTTGTGTGTGTGTTAACACTGCCACACTTACCTTGAGTTGACTCCATCATCACCAATGCATTAGTCGTACTGCCATTATACTTTCTCCCTTGCTCCCAATATTCTCCCCTCCTTGTTTGAAGGTACTGATTCATGCTAGGTACAGTTTTGAACGTGATGACATCTGTTCTTTGCCTCATCCAAATGGTCATTCTAAACAATGTCGGTAGGCTATTCGACGGTATGGGTTTCACAGCCCTATTCATTCCTGACCCCATCCAATCTCCACTAATTCATGGTTTACAGCAGAAGTCACTGGATATTTAAAGAGTGGGCTCTTTGTTATTTTCCTCCCTAACCCAAAGGCACAGTGAACAACTGTGGCACCCATACTGCCACCCCAGCTGATTCAGCACAGACCAAGGACGGAGCATGGGATGCTCCTGGTCTGTATGTCTCATGTGGTGCATTTAGCCATCAGCATGTGCTACGGTCATTATATTTGTTCCCAATTTCTTCCCCCCTGCTGTCTTGCGCTGGAGTCCAATTCCACTTGTAGTGACAGCCCTCTGGTATCTCGCAAAAACTGTCCATTCTTCATGTGTGAACCATGACAGTGAGTGTCAGCAGGATATTCAACCAAGGGGCATCACAGACAAGCTTGGTTTTGTCTTCACTCAATGTCCACACATGTACATTCACAGCTGGGATTGCTGGCTAGTGATCAGGATCAGGTACCCTGGCCATCTTTCCCCTTCCTGACCTTGGGGTTCTGAGGCCAATTGTATTGCCCTTCTGTGGCTGAGATCAGCAGACCAGAGATTGAACTTGGGGCCTTTCTGGTCTCTATGCCTCAGCTACTTAATGGTAATGCCACTGAGCCATCATAAGGCTCATTATATAAAATAAACAAAGAAAGAAAAAAAACTTGCATTTATATAGCACCATTCATGTTCTCAGGACGCCCCAAAGTGCTTTACAGCCAATGAAGTAATTTTGAAGTGCGGTTACTGTTGCAATGTAGGAAACCTGGCAGCCAATTTGCACACAGCAAGGTCCCAGAAACAGCAATGCGATAATGACCAGATAATCTGTTTTTAGCAATACTGGTTGAGGGATAAATATTGGCCAGGACACTGGGGAGAACTCCCCTCTTCTTCTTCGAAATAGAGCTGTGGGATATTTTACGTCCACCTGAGAGGACAGACAGTGCCTCGGTTTAATGTCTCATCTGAAAGACTGGTATTCTGAAAACCAGTTAATATTTGTTTCAAACACTTGTACCTAAATATATATATATTTAGGTACAACAGCAGCAAACAATAATGCAACACAATCAACATCAGGCAGAAAATCGATAGAATATTGTTTTAGGAAGGGCGCTTCATTCGACGCTCTGCATTGCCTAGATATTGTTATTTCAGAGTTGCAGCATTTTAGATTATTCTTTTTATCTCTACAATCATAAGTGGTGGGATATGCTTCAAAATTAAAGTCCAATCATTTTCACTAAGGTGAAGTTTGTGTGTTATCATATGCGAGTGTAGAAAACCTGTAAAAGTTCTGCTTATTGTAGATTCAAAAGTGTGTAGTCTTGCTTTCTTGTAAAAATGTCCAATGAGGAAATTCAATAAATATTAATCTCAGTAAATATTTGGAGTGAAAATTTCCCCCCTGTTTTTTCTACCTACCCTTCCCCTAACTTTCTAGGAAACGGAGTTTCTAAATATCCACTGGCTGTTGTTTCCCCTCCTCCCACCAAGACAGGATAATAGATTATGCCTAATTTTGTAGCGCTTTGCCAGGAATGATTTAATGGACCGCAAAATTGACACATTTCCTAATTGTCATCAACTTCCTGCAGAACAAACAGCAAACAAGGAAGCAGATTGGAATGATTTCATTTATCTTCACTGGTCTGATGGGTAGGAAATTAGCTGGGAAACATTTTCACATCTCAACTTAAAAAAAAGTTAATGGAAGGTAATCTCTCTTTTAGATGTTAGGCAGGCCGCACTTCAAATGGGATTTATCTGCTGTACACCGGCAACATGATTCTACAGTTAGCAATTTACCAAATATATAGATTTTTCAGTACAGTAACTTGCATTGTTATAGCAGCTTTAATGTAGAAAACATGTCCCAAGGTGCTTCACAGAGGTGTAATCAGAAATAACTGGATGTGGAGCCAATGGAAACATTTTCAAATAAACAGAAAAAAGTTAATCTTAGATGGGGTTATTGGACAAAGAGGTCGTTTTTAAGGAAGGTCTTAAAGGAGGAGAGGGAGGGGAAGAGGCAGAAAGGGTTAGACAGGGAATTCCAGAACATGGGGCCTAGATGGCTGAAGGCATGACTGCCGATGGTAGGGCGAAGTGAGGGAATGCACAAAAGCTTCTACTGGGTCTACCAATGGCTTAGCATGTTTATACAGATGGTAGCAGAGGCATACAGGGCAGGAAAGTCCCAGGTTCAATTCATGATATGTGCTAGTTCGCTGATCTGAGCCAGGGCAGTGGTGCAGATGTTACAATTCAGTTAGCGGCCAAAAAAGTCAACTAGGGTTTTCTACACCGAATTGCTATCCAGTGACCATGCTGGAAGTCTAAGAGTGCGTGCGTGTGCATCTGGACGTCGAGCGAGGTCGGAACAAATTCAGCTGTGATCCCCCCCCCCACCACCATGAGAAAATAGCCTGCTGACACTGCACATTCACACACACACCCCGCTTCATGCTAGCTCCAACAACTCCATCAGGAGGGAAGAGGTGTGGGGTTAAAGTAAGCATCAAAGACAACTACAAAATGACTGTTGAAAAAAAAGCCAGCTACCTTTAAATCCATTAATTAAGATGCATTTGTAAAGAATTTGATTGCTCAATAAATTCTTTCACAAGCTGACAAATTCCAAAAGCACATCATGGAGTGAGCTGATCACGGAGTGAGGTGGGAACAGAGTGAGAGTAAGGACTTCTAAAACAGAAATTTGGAGAGTGTGGAAATTAGGTGCAGAAGGGGAAGGTGGTGCTAAGTAGGCTAGCTGATAATCTACACACATACACAATTAATATAAAATATAACTAATTAAACCTAAAATTGGCAACACAGGGACTGAGACATACCATTCCTGCAAGATCTCGGAGTTTTGAGCACCTTGTGCTGATTCGGGCAAATACATCTGTGGGAAATGTTATGAACTCACATTGCTCAAGCTCAGAATCTTAGAACTTGAGAAGGAGACTGAAACAATCCAACACAGAGAGGAAGAACAGTTTATGGAGCTAGAGTTTGAGAGGGTAGTCACACCTATTGGAGCAAGCAGTGGAAGAGGAATTATGGGCAACTATTCGAGGGAGGGGGAAAGGCAAAAAGGAAAGGTTAGAACAGGAGCACCCAGAGCCATTTATGCACTCTTACAGAATTGTAGCTCTAGCTCCCTGTGGGGAGAATGAGGAATCTGGGCAGGGCCAAATAAACATCAGTGATACCAGCAAACAAAACATTGCTCGCGAGAGGGGTGGAGATTAGCAACACAGCTAGAAATGAAATAGTGACTGGGAATTCAATAGTTAGATTGCCCCTGTAGGGCATAATAAGGATCAAGGGGGAAAACTCTCCAGTGGCTGGAGACATGCATAGCACAAAGGAAGATGGTTGTGGTTGTTGGAGGCCAATCAACCCCAGGACATTGCTTCAGGAGTTCCTCAAAGCAGCATCCTTCGGTCTAACTAGCATAGATGCATTTAAGGGGAAGCTAGATAAGTGCATGAGAGAGAAAGGAATAGGATATGCTGATAGGGTTAGATGAAGGGAGGAGGCTCGTGTGAAGCATAAACACCAGCATAGACCAGTTGGCCTGTTTCTGTGCTGTAAAATCTATGTAACTAGCTTCAGCTGCTTTATCAATGACCTTAACTCCATCTTAGGTTATAAGTGGGGCTGTTCACTGATTTTCAAAAGGCTTTTGATAAAGGTACCGCATAGTAGAATCATGACTAAATATATTCAATATAGTTAACTGTGAGGTGGTGCATTTTAGTAGGAATTCAAGAGAAACTTCTTTACCTAGAGTGTGGTAAGAATGTGGAAGAACAAGGAGTAGTTGAGGCAAATAGCATAGGCACATTTAAGAGGAAGCTAGCTAAACACATGAGGGAGAAAGGAGTAGAAGGATACGCTGATAAGAATAGATGAAGTAAGGTGGGAGGAGGCTCGTGTGGAGTATAAACCCTGGCATAGACCAGCTAGGCAGAACAGCCTGTTTCTGTGCTGTACACTCAATGTAATACAGGAAACTCTTTATTAACCGGCACCGACGGGACCGGCGTGGTGCCGGTTGATCAAAAAGTCCGGATAACGGAGAGTTATATCTCCCAACGTACGAGAGCCCCGTACACACTGACATGCGCCTGCATTCGGAGTCCGTCTCCCCGGGGACCGCCAGCTGACCATCTGTCGTGTCCGCTGCCTACCCAGGCTGCACATTCCCCTCCCAATCTACACACTCCGATACAAGGCAAACGCCTCGGGGTTTTTAAAAAAGTTATTTTTAAAGGAGAGATGAAGGAAAACCCCGGTTACCTACTCAAGAATTTTGCCGGTTAAGAGAGATTTCCGGTTATTTGGGTGCCGGTTAAAAGAGAGTTTCCTGTACAATCTTTTCCAGTCCAGACTGACAGTCGCACATACTTTGTCGCCTCCCAGGTGCTGGAATAGGGACTTACCGCATAGACTAGAAAAGATTATGTGGGGAGAGGGGAAAATGCAAACAGTTATTGTAGTCCATGTGAGAGCTAAGGATGTAGGTAAAGAAAGGCCTGAAGTCCTACAAGATAAATTTAGGAGATTAGGAAACAAATTTAGGGCCAGGTCTTCATGGATGGTACTCTCAGGATTACTTCCCCAGGCATATGCTAGAATAGGAAAGGACAGAAAGATTAAGAAAATCAATGAATGGCTAAAGGTATGGTACCAGTTCTGGAACAGGTGGATTATTTCACATAGATGGGCTACATCTGAACAGAGAGGTTGCTAATGTACTGGCAAAACAGTAAAATAGGGAAGTAATGAGGCACTTAAACTAGAATGGAGGGGAGGGGCAATAAAAATAGAACCATTTGGGATCGCCTAATAGTGAAGAGAAAAATAGATAATCTTCATACACAAAACAATTTTGCAAGAGGAATATAGGAATAAAATCAAATGAATTAGTAATAAACAGGGAAAAGACTGAAGATAAGGGGTAACTTTCGAGAGAAAAAAAATAGAAAATGGGCGGTATTAAAAATAAAAGCAAAAAATGTTAAAATGCATGTATTGCAATGTGCAGAGTGTGAGAAATAAACAGGGGGAACTGGAAGCAATTATTTTACAGGAAGATCTCAACTTATAGTTAGTATTAACAGAAACCTGGCTGAAAACTGGACAAGAATGGAAAATAAACATATCAGGATATGATGGGTCTAGGAGGAACAGAAAAGATAAGAAAGGAGGCAGAATAGCAATATTGATAAAAGAGGGAGTGCTGCTGTAGAGAGGGTTGATGTAGACAGGGAGGGCATACAGACAGAGTCAATACGATTTGCACTCAACGTTTTAAAAAAAGGGCTTGTTGCATTAGTAGGGGTGTATTAGACTTCCAAATTGTGGGAAGGAAAGGGAAGAGGAAACCTGCAGTCAGATTAAAGGGATGAGTAGGAATAACAAAGTTATTGTTCTGGGAGATATTAAATTATCCATTTATCAATTGGACAGAGGGAGTAAATGGAGAAAAAGGAATGGAATTCCTAAAATGTATACAAGACTCCTTCCTCTAGCAGTCTGTTAGTAGATACACAAGGGCAGAAATGTGGTAATGAAATGTGTAATTAAATAGATTAGGCAACCAAGCTAAATATGAGTTAGCTCCTTGAGAGTAGTAACCACAACATGATACCTTTTAAGGCCCAACTAGGAAGGGAAGAAGTTAGTATAGAAACTAGAACACCAGATTGGATTAGGGCAGAATTTAGAAAAATGAGGACCAAGCTAGTTGAAGTGAGGTGGAAGAAGAAATTGGGACACAGAACAACAGTGGGATGTTTTTGAAAAAAAGATTGTAACAATAGACAATAAGTATATGCCATTAAAAAAAGGAAACTAAAAGTAGTTTTAAGATGCCATGGAAAGATAGAGAAGTTAGAAACCAACTAAAATGGAAGCAGAGTGTCTATGAGGTCTGAAAGAATAATAATGAAAAAAAACTAATGGGGAATAGGAGAATATAGGAGGTTAAGAGGGATAAGGGAATACATGAGGGAGCATGAGGAAAACATTTCAAACAACATAAAAAGAAACAGCAAGGTATTTTACAAGTATATCAGAAAAAAGGGAATTATTAAAAGTGAGGTGAGACACCCCCAAAGGAGAGGGTTGGCAATTCATAGTTTGTGATCAAAAAACAGCAGAGGTACTTAGTAAGTTCTTCACATTGATTTTTACTAAAGAGAAGGTGAATCCTGAAGTGGTTGAGAGCGAGATGAGTGATATTATGAAAGATAGAAGGAAAATCTCATACGGTGGTTAGGCTAAAGGAAATCAATGGTCCGATGGGATACTTCCTAAGATCACAAAGGAAATGAGGGAGGAAATTTCAGAGGCTCATGGAAATGATATTTCAAGGCTCTGGTGGGTGTGAGTGGATGCCAGAGCACTGGAGAGTGCTAAGCCTGTAAAATCCAAACTGGTAAAATCAGCTGAAGAAAAAAACATGGCAAATTTGCATGTTACATTTGAAAATTCATTAAAAAAAAAATTGTTAAATGTTCACCCCCCCACCTCTCCTTGCTTAGGTAATGCAGGGATTTAAAAAATTGTCCTTAACCTCTGGGCTTGAATCTAACCCTGACTGATGGAATGAAGATCTCCTTACTCTGCTGGCTGCAAAAGTCCCAATTTAAATGAGTTCAGAAAATGTCAACCCAGTTTCTAGTGCATTGGGCCCACAGCATCTGTCTCGCTTTAGAGACTAGAATACTAGTTAGTTAGTCAATATCACTCAGAGAGGCAACAGGAATGGTTGGAGTGGGCAATGGACATGCCACTTTGGTGTAGTAGGGAGTGCTCTCCAGAGATTGAGGAAAAGACACATTGTTGGGGCAGTGTACAGTAAGCTTTACTCTGCAGTTGGCTGTGCTATACCTGACCAGGGAGTGTTTGATGCTAACAGTGGGTCCCCAAAATGGGAAAATGCTCCATTCACCAACACAAACGTCCTTTATCTAGTACGTACAACAATTCACCCTCTGCAGGCCGCAATGGTAGATTTTCACTAAAATAAACAAAATGTGACTATTTAAATAATACAGCAAATTGAAAAATAATGGGAATGGGCTCTGTAGATTATTGTAATTATAGTTTACAATACTATTCCCATATTTTGACAGAAAATGCAGTCTACTTGCGTCACACTAACAATTCCCCAGGCCCAGCACTTGCACATGATGCTAAGACACCCTTTGTGGTTGCCAAGTTACAGAACATGCTACCGCTTTAAAAGAGGCCTCGGAGTTCTGTTTTTAGATGGTGCAAGTTCTAGCAGGTCTCAACAATCTTAGCGTGTGTCTCGTGGTAGCAGAAGTGACAATGATTTATAACATGTGTAACGTATAACATTTCTGTGTTTGTCTCAAAGGTTTTCAACATGAAAATCTATTGAAAGGAGGCGGGAGAGAGAAAATGAAAAGATTTGCATTTATATAGCGCCTTTCACGACCACCAGACGTCCCAAAGTGCTTTACAGCCATTGAAGTCATTTTTTCTTGAAGTGTAGTCACTGTTGTAATGTAGGAAACACGGCAGCCAATTTGCACACAGCAAGCTCCCACAAACAGCAACGTGATAATGACCAGATAATCTGTTTTTGTTATGGTGATTGAGGGATAGATATTGGCCAGGACACCGGGGATAACGCCCCTGCTCTTCTTCAAAATAGTGCCATATGCTCTTTTACGTACACCCAGAGAGAGAGCAGACGGGACCTCGGTTTAACGTCGCATCCGAAAGCGAGGGGGGGGGGCGGGAACAGAGGGGCAGGAATGAGGGAGAGAGAAAGGAGGGCAAGAAAGAGAAAATAGCCACCATGCAAATGCCTTGGGAAACACCTATGCATAATCCCAGTGACTGGCTCAAGAATACTATTAGCAAAAGTCTACAGCAGGTTGTCCCCAATGTTTTTGGTGGTATGAAATAACCAAGACAAAATAAAATATTGAATTAGGGATTCTATTAAATTTAACAATTATTTATTTGTCCAATACATCTTTAATTCATCTGGTCCTGCTGACCTCAATATGCTGCAAACCGGCAAAATGACTGATACAATATTGAGGTAATCAAGACTATGTTAGCACAATGCTGTGATTGGGAAATAGGAACCAGTTGGAACAGTGCGTTCACACATCGCCAGTGACCTCAACCTACCCAGATCCAAAAAAACACTTTTTTTTGCCATATAGGGGTGTAGTATATCTACAGATTAGCAATTGAAACATCATATTATCTGTTGGGCTTTAGCAAACCCTGACATAATGCACTTAAAAACATCTGCTGTAATGAGATTTGTAATGGACAAAATTTAACAAACAGAAAATGGTGCAACTACAGAGCAGATGCATCAATATCAGAAACAAATATAGTTTAACATTTCAGGTTTGGCCTTGGCCAAAACCCAATTCCAATGAAACATTAATCTATCTTTTCCCTTTATAGATGCTGAATCACTTGCTATGGATTCCCAACATTTTCTGTTCGAATTCAGTTTTCCAGCATGTTATTTGTTTAGTTTTATTTCTTTGTAACAGTTTATAACTAGGTTTGTTCTCAAATATAATTGTTTTGAAAACATTAAATTTTCTCTGAAGAGTAAACACCTGATAATTATATTTCAAAATGAAGAATATCAAACACACATTTAACTAGAACTGCACTTCACTCGAACTTAAAAGCAACCATGAATATCATCTTCAGCCAACCTCCTGCCAGCACTTTCATGCTGACCTCTTCAAGTCAGATAAATTCAAAGGGACTGAGAAAACCCCAGGTTTAAACCACACATTAATTCCCGCCCAGATAGCTACAACAGGAAAATACAGAAAGGGAACAATGTTTCCTTTTTTTCTCTTTGAGCTTTTAAATCAAGGATGTTATCCAAAAAGTTTCCCTACTCTCGACATCCTGACTGTGCAATTTATACTTAGTGACAGCTATTCCATTAATAATTTAACGCTAACCAGCGCCCGCTTTCCTCATAGTTGCACTACCGTGTGGCAAAAAAAACCATGAAATAAAGGAAAGTGGTTTTAAAAATGAACTTTTCAAAGTTAAAAAGCAGGAAAATTAATTACAAAAGTTCAAATAAATAACAATTCTCGACTCCTGCCCTATTTTCCCGTGTTGGATTGATTAGTCGAAAAAGCAACCCCTTTTTATTCCGCTTGGACTGATAGCATGACCTGGCCGGCGCTTGGAGACTGGATACAGGAAGGCATTTCGCTGGAATGTGAGAGCATCATTTGACCTGTCCGGATCACAGGGCGTGGCGGCGCGGAGACAAGCGCCGAGGTTAAGACTCCACTTCTCCTCGGTCAGTGAGGAGTGTCCCGTGTCACGGGGAAAGTTCGGCTCCGGGCAACATGCCAAGATTTCAACACAGGCCCACCACTAATTGCTGTGCATTTGCATAAAAGAGTTTTTTTTTTAAATTCCCCCCCCCCCCCAAAATATGAACTAAACAACCGACGTGCCAGTTGCCAAAGAATGACTTGGTTCAAGAATATTAAAATATTGGTGCGATCGATGGAAAGTTTAAGGCGACGTTGCTGTCAGAATCTGACATATGGCAGCAAAATATATGACTTTGGGCTTTCTCTGAACAAAGAGCACTTTCACTTTTTTAAATATATCGGAACACCGTCCTTTTATTGATTTACTCAACAAAAACAACAAACAATCCTCAGTTACTTCCCAATGGTTCAGAACTTTTTTTTCCGCTAATCCAAACTTATTAAAAGGATATTCGATCTGCAGGTGTTATACCTGCAGGACCAGATAAACAAGTTCGCCCGCCCGCTCGCCCACATCTCCCCGCCTTTTCCCTCACTCGATCTGCAAACAAACCTGGTGTTGTGTGTTGAGGCAATGAGGTCGTTTTTAAAGGACATAATTGTAACCATCAAAATAGCATCGCAGCTGTACAGCCACATATGCAACAGGGGGGGGGGGAATAAACGGCGTTGGACATGGATACAAACACAATAAACAGGTTCATTCATAAAAGGGTGGGAGGGGAATAAACTTATTTAACTTTTTTTTTCGAATTGCACGTTAGCTTGGCGTTTTTATGTCGACACAATTCAAAATAAACTAAAAAAAAAGTTACAGAATAAGCCCCAAATTTCAGCACTTCAAGACAAGCCCCCCACAAACAACACACATTGCATTAAACAAGCCAGCAGAAATCTCCCTCACCTTGCATCCCTAGCCCCAGAACGAGGAGCAAAAGCCGGTGCAAGATCCCAATGCGAGACGCTCCCATCTTCCCGTGTTATTTCTCTTTTTTTTTTACTCGCTGCGGATCACGAACCAGTCGATAAAAGCGGATTATTTTTTTTAAAAATAAACTTTTTTTTTTTAAATATCCGCTCTACTCTTGTCTCTGGAAGTTTCTTGCCCACTTTGATTTGCGAGCGTGTGTCCCGTTAGATGTCACCGAGACTGGGAGAGGGGGGCGCGGCGGCTCTGTGTCGCCCCGGACTGGAGATTGTCAGTGTGATGGATGGAGCAGGCTGGCTCGGGCAGCTTCGCTCCTGGAGCAGGTGAATGTCTCAGCTCAGCTCAGCCCCGCCGCAGCCGCTCGGCACATGCGCACTCACCCCACCCTCTCCCACCCCGGGGGTGCAGGCGGTGGCCGTGCAATGCCTCCTGGAAGTTGTAGTCCCGAAGCTCAGTCTCCGAAGTGCCGAGCCTTGCCCGTAACATTTACATCAGATTGAAAGGCAAAATCCTGCGGATGCTGGAACTCTGACATATAAACAAGAGAAAATGATATAGAAACACTCCCGCTGAGTGTTTCTGACCTCCCTCTCCTCCTTTAAGACACTCCTTAAAAACCACCACTTGGACCAAGCTTTTAGTCACTCGTCCTAATACCTCGTTCTTTGGCTCCGTGTCAATTTTTGCTTGATTACACTTCTGTGGAGCGTCTTGCGATGTTTATTTCTATATTAAAAGCACTATATAAATACAAGATGGATGGAAAAGGGCAAAAAATTATATCTAGGTCCCTGCTGAGTGTTTCCAGCATTTTCTGTTCATATTTATATAAGATTACTTGTCCCAACCTGCTTTTCCTTCTTTATTTCTCTGAGACGTTATGGGCTGTTAGTATATTCTCTGGAACTAATTTTAGCAACAAAGTTGCTTCATTTTATACATGTTGCTACATCTGCTCTAGGTTCCTCAAATTTAAAATTCTGATGCTTGTATTTAAATCCCTCCTTATCTTTGTATCCTCCTCCAACCCTCCAAGAACTCTGCGTTCCTCCAACTATGGCCTCTTGTGTATTTCCGACCCCCCCCTCTTCATCTCACCTTTGGGAGTGGTGCCTTGAACCATCGAGAAACTAAGCTCTGGAATTCCCTCCCTAAACTTCTCCACCTCCCTCTCCTCCTTTAAGACACTCCTTAAAAAACACCTCTTCAACCAAGCTTTTAGTCACTCGTCCTAATATCTGGTTCTTTGGCTCAGTGTCAATTTTTGTTTGATTACACTTCTGTGAAGCATCTTGCGATGTTTATTTCTATATTAAAGGCACTACATAAACACAAGATGTTTTGTATTTCCTTTAGAAAATATACAGTAAGTACAGTATACCACAAACAGTGGTATCCAAGCAGAACATTATTTACAATATTGTTTTTAAAAGTTTTCAATACTCTTCGTGAAATTGTGAGAAAAGCATGAAATATATATGAGACTGGACAAAAACACAGATTTGATATTGATTTATCATGGTGAAAACCTTATGAGCTTCAGAAAACTTAAAATAAGCTGCTCAGACTCGAGCAATATATCCAGAAGAGATGCAGAATAAAAAAAACAATTGGCCTGGTTCATTGCTACTCAAGTGAGCATGCAGACAGCAAACATAAATTTGAATTTGTGAATTTTAACAGCATAACAAAAAATCTGACTAGTCTTTTTATGTGGGGAAGATGATCGCACATGGGTACAGAAAGGAATGGGACAAATCTGCACATGAAATATACAACAACAACAACTCATATTTATATAGCGCCTTTAATGTAGTAAAATGTCCCAAGGCGCTTCACAGGAGTGTCATAAAACAAAATTTGACACTGAGCCACATAAGGAGAAATTAGGGCAGATGACCAAAAGCTTGGTCAAAGAGGTAGGTTTTAAGGAGCATCTTAAAGGAGGAAAGCGAGGTAGAGAGGCGGAGAGGATTAGGGAGGGAATTCCAGAGCTGAGGGCCTTGGCAGCTGAAGGCACAGCTGCCAATAGTTGAGCGATTATAATCAGGGATGCTCAAGAGGGCAGAATTGGAGGAACGCAGATATCTCGGGGCGGGGGGGGGGGGGTGCGGGGTTGTGGGGCTGGAGGAGATTACAGAGATAGGCCATGGAGGGATTTAAAGACAAGGATGAGAATTTTAAAATCGAGGCCTTACTTAACAGGGAGCCCATGTAGGTCAGCGAGCATGGGGGTGATGAGTGAACGGGACTTGGTGCAAGTTAGGACACGGGCAGCCGAGTTTTGGATGACCTCAAGTTTACATAGGGTAGAACGTCGGAGGCCAGCCAGGAGTGCATTGGAATAGTCAAGTCTGGAGGTAACAAAGGCATGGATGAAGGTTTCAGCAGCAGATAAGCTGAGGCAGGGCGGAGATGGGTGATGTTACGGAGGCAGAAAAAGGCGGTCTTAGTTATGGCGCGAATATGTGGTCAGAAGCTCATTTCAGGGTCAAATATGACACCAAGGTTGTGAACAGTTTGGTTCAGCTTCAGACAGATGCTCGGGAGAGGGATGGAGTCAGTAGCTAGGGAACAGAGTTTGTGGCGGGGACCGAAGACAATGGCTTTGGTCTTCCCAATATTTAATTGGAGGAAATTTCTGCTCATCCAGTATTGGATGTCGGACAAGCAGTCTGACAATTTAGCGACAGTGGAGGAGTCGAGAGAGGTGGTGGTGAAGTAGAGCTGGGTGTCGTCAATCCGAAACTAGGGTCCTAAATCTAAACAAAGGAAACTACGAAGGTATGAGGAGTGAGTTAGCTATGATAGATTGGGGAGCTTCATTAAAAGGCATGACAGTGGATAGGCAATGGCTAACATTTAAGGAACAAATGCATGAATTGCAACAGTTATACATTCCTTTCTGGCGCAAAAACACAAAAGGAAAAGCGGCCCAACCATGGCTAACAAAAGAAATTAAGGATAGTATTAGATCCAAAGAGGAGTCATATAAAGTTGTCAGAAAAAGTAGCAAGCCTGAGGATTGGGAGAAGTTTAGAGTTCAGCAAAAAAGGACCAAGAGATTGATTAAGAGGGGAAAAATAGAGTATGAGAGTAAACTTGCAAGGAACATAAAAGCGGATTGTAAAAGCTTCTACAAGTATGTAAAAAGATTAGTGAAGACAAATGTAGGTCCCTTACAGTCAGAAACGGCAGAATTTATAATGGGGAACAAGGAAATGGCAGAGCAATTAAACAAATACTTTGGTTCTGTCTTCACGGAAGGGGACACAAATAACTTCCCAGAAATGCTAGGGAACCAAGAGTCTAGTGAGAAGGAGGAATTAAACAAAATTAGTATTAGTAAAAAAAGTGCTGGAGAAATTAATGGGACTGAAAGCCAATAAATCCCCAGGGCCTGATAATCTGCATCCCAGAGTACTAAAAGAGGTAGCCATGGAAATAGTGGATGCATTGGTTGACATCTTCCAAAATTCTATAGATTATGGAACAGTTCCTGCAGCTTGGAGGGTGGCAAATGTAACCCCACTATTTAAAAAAGGAGGGAGAGAGAAAACACAGAACTACAGACCGGTTAGCCTAACATCAGTAGTAGGGAAAATGCTAGAGTCTATTATAAAGGATGTGATAACAGGACACTTAGAAAATATCAACGGGATTAGACAAAGTCAACATGGATTTATGAAAGGGAAATCGTGTTTGACAAACCTACTGGAGTTTTTTGAGGATGTAACTGGTAGACTAGATAAGGGAGAACCAGTGGATGTGGTGTATTTGGATTTTCAGAAGGCCTTTGATAAAGTCCCACATAAGAGGTTAGTGTGCAAAATTAAAGCACATGGGATTGGGGGTAATATACTGGCATGGATTGAAAATTGGTTAATAGACAGGAAACAGAGAGTAGGAATAAATGGGTCTTTTTCGGATGGCAGGCGGTGACTAGTGGGGTACCGCAGGGATCAGTGCTTGGGCCCCAGCTACTCACAATATATATCAATGATTTGGATGAGGGAACCAAATGTAATATTTCCAAGTTTGCTGACGACACAAAACTTGGTGGGATTGTGAGTTGTTAGGAGGATGCAAAGAGGCTTCAAGGCGATTTAGACAAGTTGAGTGAGTGGGCAAATACATGGCAGATGCTATATAACGTGGATAAATGTGAAGTTATCCACTTCGGTAGGAAAAACAGAATGGCAGAGTATTATTTAAATGGTGATAGATTGGAAAATGTTGATGTACAAAGGGAAATAACAACAGAAAACGCTGGAAAAACTCAGCAGGCCAGGCAGCATCCGTGGAGAAAGAAACAGAGTTAACGTTTCAGGTCAAAGACCTTTCGTCAGAACAAAGGGACCTGGGTGTCCTTGTACACCAGTCACTGAAAGCAAACATGCAGGTGCAGCAAGCAGTTAGGAAGGCAAATGGTATGTTGGCCTTCATTGCAAGAAGATTTGAGTACAGGAGCAAGGATGTCTTACTACAGTTATACAGGGCCTTGGTGAGACCACACCTGGAGTACTGTGTGCAGTTTTGGTCTCCTTACCTAAGAAAGGATATACTTGCCATAGAGGGAGTGCAGCGAAGGTTCACCAGACTGATTCCTGGGATGGCAGGACTGTCGTATGAGGAGAGATTGGGTCGACTAGGCCTGTATTCACTAGAGTTTAGAAGAATGAGAGGGGATCTCATTGAAACGTATAAAATTCTGACAGGGCTAGACAGACTGGATGTAGGGAGGATGTTTCCCCTGGCTGGAGGGTCTAGAATGAGGGATCACAGTCTCAGGATACGGGGTAGGACATTTAGGACTGAGATGAGGAGAAATTTCTTCACTCAGAGGGCGGTGAACCTGTGGAATTCTCTGCCACAGAAGGCTGTGGAGGCCAAGTCACTGAATATATTTAAGAAGGAGATAGATAGATTTCTAGACAGAAAAGGCATCAAGGGGTATGGGGAGAGAGCGGGAATATGGTATTGAGATAGAAGATCAGCGATGATCATATTGAATGGTGGAGCAGGCACGAAGGGCTGAATGGCCTACTCCTGCTCCTATTTTTCTATGTTTCTATGTGGAAATTGATGCTGTGTTTTCGGTTGATGTCGTCGAGGAGCAACATGTAGATGAGAAATAGGAGGGGGCCAAGGATAAATCCTTCGGGGACACCAGAGGTAATGATGCGGGAGCGGGAAGAGAAGCCATTGCGGGTGATTCTCTGGCTACGATTAGATAGATAAGAAGGGAACCAGGCGATTGCAGTCCCACCCAGCTGGACAACGGTGGAGAGGCGTTGGAGAAGGATGGGGTGGTCAACCGTGTCAAAGGCTGCAGACAGGTCGAAAAGGATGAGGAGGGATAGTTTACCTTTGTCATAGTCACAAAGGATGTCATTTGTGACTTTGATAAGAGCCGTTTCGGTACTGTGGCAGGGTTGGAAACCTGATTGGAGGGTTTCAAACATTGAGTTCAAGGAAAGATGGGCGCGGATTTGGGAGGCAACAACACGTTCAAGGACTTTGGAGAGGAAAGAGAGGTTGGAGATGGGGCGGTAGTTTGCAAGGATGGAGGGGTCAAGGGTTTTTTTTGAGAGGGGTGATGACGGCAGATTTGAAGGAGTGGGAAACAGTAACTGAGGAGAGAGAACCGTTAACATATCAGCTAACATGGGAGCCAGAAGAGGAAGTTGGGTGGTCAGCAGTTTAATGGGAATGGGGTCAAGGGAGCAGGAAGTGGGTCTCATGGACAAGATGAGCGCGGAGAGGTCATGAGGGGAGATAAGAGAGAAACTGGAAAAAGATACGAGTTCAGGGCTAGCGCAGGGGTAACCTTAGAAGAAGTTTGGCCCGGTGGGCTAGGAGAAGGAAGGGAAGTGGCCAAGGCAGTTGATCGGATGGTCTCAATCTTAGAGACAAAGATGTTCATGAGCTCCTCGCACTTGTTGTTGGAGGTTAAGGTGGAGAAGACAGGGAAGAGGGGTTTAAGAAGACGGTATGCAGTAGAGAAAAGAAGCCGCAGGTTATCTTTGCATTCCAGAATGATCCTGGAATAGTGAGAAGTTTTGGCACACGAAAGCAGGACCCGATAATGCTTTATGTGGTCCAGCCAGATCTGGCGGTGAATGGCTAAACCAGTTATCCGTTATATCCGTTCAAGTCCTTGTCCCTTGGACTTAAGGGAGCGAAGATGAGGGCCTTGCCAGGGTGAGAGAGAGTAATTGTTTTAATAGGGACTAGGACTTCAAAGGTGGTGGTGAGGATGTGGTTAAGAGATTGGTAGCTGCAGAAATGTCGTGGTGAATGGAGGGCCAAAGGCTGGACAGTTGGGATTTCGTAAGTGACATGAATCTGTCATTCATGAAAGAAAGACTTATGAAAGAATACTGAGTGGCCTGCGGGTGGCGCTGTCCAGGGAGAGTATAAATACTCGGGCACGGGCCCAGCTTGTGCAGGACATTCTTAACAGGAACTAGTGAAGGACACAACTAGACCTCCATGTTGTAAAACAGTTGATTAAAGCTTTGTTTAACGCTTAGACCAAGTGCCTAGTAGTTTTCTTACGTCAGTAAGTGCAATTGTAAGTGAGTTGGGAGAGAGGTTTTTTCCAGGGGCAGACACAAAAGAAAGTAGGTTTGGAGGGGTAAAGGGGGATGTGGGTGGAGAGCGATACAAGGAAGTGGTCAGAGATGGCCTTATCTGTGATTGACACAATGGGAGTAGCAAGGCCACATGAGATGGCAAGATCAAGGGGGTGGCCGTGAATATGGGTTGGGAAGTTTACATGGAGGGAGAGATTAAGGGAGGATAGGAGGGTAGTGAACTCAGAGGAGAGAGAGCATGATGAGTTGAAATCACCGAGAATGAGAAGTCGCTCGGTGCAGAGGCTGAGGGCGGAAAGCAGTGAAGATATCTCAGTGATAAAATTTTTATGGTACTTGGATGGATGGCAGAGAACGAGAATTTTAAATGAGAGGTGAGAGGGGTGGAACAAGGTGAGATGTTCAAAAGAGGAGAAAGTGCCAGAGAAGAAGGGGGACAGACCAAGGTGTGATTTGGTGATGAGAGCCACACCGCCACCGCAGCAGTCTAGGTGGGGCAAGTGGTGGAAGGTATCCGGATCTAGAATATTATGTTGATTTACTAGTACCTAGATATCATTTTTGCCCTTCTCCAATCATTTTTTTAATTCATTCATGGGATGTGGGCATGGTTGGCAAGGCCAGCATTTATTGCCCATCCCTAATTGTCCTAGAGAAGGTGGTGGTGGGCTGCCTTCTTGAACCGCTGTAGTCCATTTGGTGAAGGTACCCCCACAGTGCTGTTAGGTAGGGAGTTCCAGGATTTTGACCCAGCAATGATGATATTTCAGTATTTCCAATTCAGGATGGTATGTGACTTGGAGGGGAACATGGAGGTGATGGTGATTCCATGCACCTGCTGCTCTTGTCCTTCTAGGTGGTAGAGGTCGCGGGTTTGTGAGAAGAAGGTTTGGCAAATCGCTGTAGTGCATCTTGTAGATGGTACACACTGCAGATGCGGTGCGCCGGTGGTGGAGGGAGTGAATGTTTAAGGTGGTGGATGGGGTGCCAATCAAGCGGGCTGCTTTGTCCTGGATGGTGTCGAGCTTCTTGAGTGTTGTTGGAGCTGCACTCATCCTGGCAAGTAGAGAGTATTCCATCACACTCCTGACTTGTGCCTTGTAGATGGTGGAAAGGCTTTGGGAGTCAGGAGGTGAGTCACTTGCTGCAGAATACCTAGCCTCTGACCTGCTCTTGTAGCCACAGTATTTATCTGGCTGCTCCAGAAAAGTTTCTAGTCAATGGTGATCCCCAGGATGTTGATGGTGCGGGATTCAATGATGGTAATGCCATTGAATGTCAAGGGGCGGTGGTTAGACTTTCTCTTGTTGGAGATGGTCATTGCCTGGCATTTGTGTGGCATGAATGTTACTTGCCACATATCAGCCCAAGCCTGAATGTTTGTCCAGGTCTTGCTGCATGTGGGCATGGACTGCTTCATTATCTGTGGAGTTGTGAATGGAACTGAACACTGCAATCATCAGCGAACATCCCCACTTCTGACCTTATGATGGAGGGAAGGTCATTGATGAAGCAGTTAGAAGATGGTTGGGCTAGGTCACTGCCCTGAGGAACTCCTGCAGTGATGTCCTGGGGCTGAGATGATTGACCTCCAACAACCACAACCATCATCCTTTGTGCTAGGTATGACTCCAGCCAGTGCAGAGTTTTACCCCTGATTACCATTGATTTCAATTTTACTAGGGCTCCTTGATGCCACACTTGGTCGAATGCTGCCTTGATGTCAAGGGCAGTCACTCTCACCTCACCTCTGGAATTCAGCTCTTTTGTCCATGTTTGGACCAAGGCTGTAATGAGGTCAGGAGCCGAGTGGTCTTGGCGGAACCCAAACTGAGCATCGCTGAACAGGTTATTGGTGAGTAAGTGCTGCTTGATAGCACTGTTGACGACAGCTTCCATCACTTTGCTGATGATTGAGAGTAGACTGATGGGGCGGTAATTGGCAGGATTGGATTTGTCCTGCTTTTTGTGGACAGGACATACCTAAGCAATTTTCCACTTTTTCTGGTAGATGCCAGTGTTGTAGCTGTACTGGAATAGCTTGGTGAGAGGCATGGCTAGTTCTGGAGCACATGTCTTCAGCACTACAGCCGGGATGTTGTCGGGGCCCATAGCCTTTTCTATATCTAGTGTGCTCAGCTGTTTCTTGATATCACATGGAGTGAATCGAATTGGCTGAAGACTGGCTTCTATGATGGTGGGGACCTCAGGAGGAGGCCGAGATGGATCATCAACTCGGCACTTCTGGCTGAAATTGGTTGCAAACGCTTCAGCTTTGTCTTTTGCACTCACGTGCTGGGCGCAGCCATCATTGAGAATGGGAATGTTCACGGAGCCTCCTCCTCTCGTAAGTTGTTTAATTTTCCACCACCATTCACGACTGAATGTGGCAGGACTGCAGAGCTTTGATCTGATCTGTTGGTTGTGGGATCCCTTAGCTCTGTCTATAGCATGCTGCTTCGCTGTTAAGCATGTGTGTAGTCCTGTGTTGCAGCTTCACCAGGTTGGCACTTTATTTTTAGGTATGCCTGATGCTGCTCCTGGCATGCTCTTCTGCACTCCTCATTGAACCAGGGTTAGTCCCCTGGCTTGATGCTAATTGTAGAGTGAGGAATATGCCAGGCTGTGAGGTTACAGTTTGTGCTGGATTACAATTCTGCTGCTGCTGATGGCCCACTGTGACTCATGGATGCCCAGTTTGGAGCTGATAGATATGTTCTGAATCTATCCCATTTAGCACGGTGGTGGTGCCATACAACAAAATGGAGGGTGTCTTCACAAGGACTGTGCGGTGGTCACTCCTACCAGTACTGTCATGGAAAGATGCATCTGCGACAGGTAGATTGGTGAAAACGAGGTCAAGTGGGTTTTTCCCTCATGTTGGTTCTCTCACCACCTGCCGAAGGCCCAGTTTGGCAGCTATGTCCTTCAGGACTCGGCCAGCTCGGTCAGTAGTGGTGCTACCGAGCCACTCTTGGTGATGGACATTGAAGTCCCCACCCAGAGTACATTCTGTGCCCTTGCTACCCTCAGTGCTTCTTCCAAGTGGTGTTCAACATGGAGGAGTACTGATTCATCAGCTGAGGGAGGGCGGTAGATGGTAATCAGCAGGAGGTTTCCTTGCCCGTGCTTGACACGATGCCATGAGAATTCATGGGGTCTGGAGTCATTGTTGAGGACTCCCAAGGCCACTCCCTTCTGACTGAATACCACTGTGCCGCCACCTCTGGTGGGTATGACCTGCCAGTGGGACAGAACATACCCAGGGATGGTGATGGAGGTGTCTGGGACTGAAAGATATGATTCTGTGAGTATGACTATGTCAGACTGTTGCTTGACTAGTCTGTGGGACAGCTCTCCCAATTTTGGCACATTTCGCCAGATGTTAGTGAGTTGGTCTTTGCAGGGTCGATTGGGCAGCGTGTGCATTTGTCATGTCCGAATCTGGTGCCTAGCTCGATGCCAGGTGGTCTGTCTGGTTTTATTCTTACAATAGTTTTTCATAGCAGTTTTGATACAACTGAGTGTCTTGCTAGGCCATTCCTGAGGGCAGTTAAGATTCAACCACATTGCTGTGGGTCTGGAATCACACATAGGCCAGACCGGGAAAGGACGGCAGATTTCCTCCCCTAAAGGACATTAGTGAACCAGATGGGTTTTTACTATAATCCGGTAATTTCATCATCACCATTACTGATACTAGCTTTTTATTCTGATTTATTAATTTAATTAATGAATTATCTGAATTTTAATTCCTTACTCCACCTAGTATTATTCTGAAGGCCCTGCTAAAGAGTTGGCACCTGTTCATTTGAGAGAAAGACAGACACATGAGCATTATAGAGCTTCAGTGTACAAAATAATTTCCCATTCATCTTCATTATCATTGACAGCAGCAAGTCTGACCCTATCAGGAGTGACATTTGTTAAGGAAAAGTAAACGGGTTGATAAAAGGGATGTCTGTTAGGTGCTATAACATTGACCTTTCACCCAAACAATAATATGATGATTTTAATGGCAGTTAGTATCGAAACTGCAGCTTTGTGACACACTTCATGAATGGCATAGGGGTTATTGCAATGTTTTCTATGTTGCACATCTACTAAAGTGAAACGCCATGATCAGCCCAGATTATGAGAGTTGCTTTCCAACAAGAATCATTACTGTGTCCAGACAGAGGGATGTGTGTTCATGACCTCCAAAATAAAATAATAGTTTTAGCCCCTCAACCATTAAGAAAACTCTAATCCTATTGTCCAATTGATTGTGATGAAATTTGTGGCTTATGATTAGGAATGGAACATTACAAAATGTATGGAAGCTGTTGTACAGTATGTTGGGAAACTGGAAAATTAAAAAATTGTCAAGTCCAGCAAAAAGAGTGAGACAGAGTGACAGCTCATTTTAACCTATTGAACTCTGTACATGAGCTGCATAACTCAGTGCCAAATCAATACTGGAAAATTAACATAATATACCATGGAATGGAAGAATGAGAGTTTGTACATAGCCACCTCCATGGCTTTTTCCAATTGCTGCTCTGAGCATGGGGAACTTTTAAGATTGAGACACAAAGAAACAAGTTCTATATTTAAACAATTGGTGAGACGTGACAGATCCAAGTTGGGGGGGAAAGCATTATCTTCTTGGAGAGCTTTATGAGTAGTCTCAGTTCCCAGAGCAGTCGGAGACAGTTTGGCGACTTCCTAGTCTGGGAAACAGATCATGGATCATCATACTACAATTGACACACTATGTGTTACAGTTCAATTTCTTTTTAAAATAGTTTTCTCTTACTCCTTTCTGGAAGGTGGTGCTTTTTGCTGAGATACAGTTCCATTGTCCCTGGCAGTTCTTTGGTATTATGCCTAAGAGACCATTTTGCATGTATAGTCAGATAGTGAATGTTGGCAGGCTATTTTACCATGGGGGTGCAGGGGGGCTATCAACTTCTTTCTGTTCTCACCTAATGTCAATATTCCTGCAGAAATCATTGGATTGTATTTAGGATCAGAAACCCCAGCAAGTATTTCCTCCCTAATCCAAGGGTGCTGAGGCCCTACTACTGCCACTGCTGAGCATAGCACAGACCGGGGATCTAACCTGCCAATTTACTGGACTGTATGGCTTAGTTAAAACACCCATCCTTAATCCTTCCAGCCTCTTTACCTACCAATCCCATTTCTATCTTTCATAGAAACTAGGAGCAGGAGTAGGCCATTTGGCCCGTCGAGCCTGCTCCACCATTCAATACGATCATGGCTGATCATCCAAATCCAGTACCCTGTCCCTTGCTTTCTCACACAGAATCCCCACAGTACAGACAGAGGCCATCTCGGCCCATCGAGCCTGCACATATCCCACCCTATCCCCGTAACCCCCCGTATTTAATTCCCCCTAACATATCCCATCCTATCCCCGTAACCCCACATATTTAATCCCCCCTAACACTAAGGGTCAATTTATCATAGCCAAATCAACCTAACCCGCACATTTTTGGACTGTGGGAGGAAACCGGAGCACCCGGAGGAAACCCACGCAGACACGGGGAGAATGTGCAAACTCCACACAGACAGTCACCCGAGGCCAGATTCGAACCCGGGTCCCTGTGAGGCACCAGTGCTAACCACTATGCCACCGTGTTGCCCTTTCTGTTAATCTCTAAAGTTCTCGAATGCATCGTAACCATCCAACTATGCACCTACCTTTCCCACCATTTCCTGGTTGAATTCCTTCAATACCGTTTTCATTCTGGCATTGAAACAGCCTGGGTCAAAGTCACCAACTTGTATGTCTTGTGACTGCAACCATGTGCCATTCCTTCTTGATCTTGCCACACCTCCTGTCTGGCCCAATGTTTCATCCTTCGCGCCTTCCCATTCCTCAGCTATATAGTGCCACTCAGTGACATTACTCATAAACATGGTGTCAGCTTTCATATGTCGGTCAACAGTACCCAGCTTTATCTGTCCACCACCACTCTAGATTCGATGAAGACTGTCTAACTGCTTGTCCACAATCAAGCCATGAATGAGCCTTAAATGAGCTAACAAAATAACTGAACAGTGGAGTGATCAGGGTTTCCTATGAAGTAGAAGTTGGAGTATGATACTGCTTCCCTCCTTGATGGCAGATATCAGAACGAACATTTCTAGCTTCTGTATTTATTGTTCACAAACGAAGCTCAATGAAGTAATTACTTATAGAACATTCTGTTTCAGCAAGGATGGCACACCGAAGAAATGACTATTAGTTTGAAAGCCCAGACTGAGAGAGTTATTAGATAAAATAGCATAATCTTCTTCAGAAAGACCTTTACCAGCAGATTGAGAATGGCAGGTAATTGGACTGAAATATAGCCGCAATGCCGTATAACAGCAGGCCAGTGTGTATCACACAGCTGCTGAATCACCAGTCGAGGATCACTGTCCGCCTGTTGCTAAATCTCCACCCACTCACAGTCAATGCAATATCCTGACACAAAGACCTAGACAGAGGGCAGCTTTGAGTATAAGATTTAACAGTGTTTGTGATTGCAGGTGTAAAGACGTCTTTAAGGCAATTTTATATTTTGTTGCTTCTAAATCCTGCTTGTGTAAGAGTGAAAGAAAGAACATGCTTTTATGTAGCACTTTTCATGACCTCAGAACATCCCAAAGTGTTTCACAGTCAATTAGTACTTTTGAAGTGTTCTAATGTAGGGAAAAGCAGCAGCCGATTTGAACACAGCAAGGTCCTCCAAATAGTTATGAGATAATTGACTAGATAATCTGTTATAGTGATGTTGGTTGAGGGATAAATGGGTCAGGACATCAAGGAGAATTTATCTGCTCTTCTTTGAATGGTGCCTTGGGATCTTTTGTGTTCACCTGATAGGACAGACAGGGCTTCGGTTTAATGTCTTGTCTGAAAGACGACACTTCTGACACTGCGACACCTCCTCAGTGAGAGCAACCTAAATGCACTGCTGTCCTGTATTAAAGCGTACTAGTGGAGCCGGTCTCCATGTGAACCAGCTTCCTCATCAAAAATCACAGTGAGTGTGTGTGCATGTGTGAGTGGCTGTGACAGTTTGCACTGGGCATGTGCAAAGGAAGGGCGTCATGACACCAGTAATCATGGATGTTGTGATGCTGAATCTGACTCAGCACACTTCATGAGCAACATGGGGAATTCTATGACCCACTGAAATGTTCACCCGTGTGGACATTGAGTGAGAAAAGGATCAGATTGATTGCACAGCCCTCGAAGGGCAAGTAGTCAGCTTTCACTCAGTACATAGGTTCGCATATGAGAAATAGCCACTTGGGCATTGGAATCAAACCCCAGTAACAGTCAACGGGGTAAAAATTGGGTAGCGCCTCACCGGGGCGCTAATTTTAGCGCCCCGACAAAGTTAGTGCCCCCGCGGCCAATTTTCCCAGGTAGCGCACCGAGAGGGAGGAGGGGCGCTACTGGAAGTGCCCCGCTGCGAGCCAATATCACGGCGCTACATGCCACGCGCTACGGCACGTCGCGCCGCGGTACTGCAGACCTTCCTCCCCTTATTAAAGGGGAGAGGCCTGGCGCAGCGCGTCCCGACGCTCAGCTGGGCCACCAGGGATCGGGAGTGCCGGCAAACGAGCCCGGCACTCAAGAGGAGTGCCGGGCTCACGGAGAGCAGCCAGCACCCCGCGGGAGGGGCTTCACGGGGTCCGGGGACAGCAACGGGGGCAGGTGCTGGCAGGCAGACAGCAACAAAAATGGCCGCCCGCCACCTCCCCTTTAACTAGCGCCGCCCCGACCGCAGGTAGGTCCCCCTGACCCCGGCGGACATAGCGTCCGGCGGTAAGTCGGGGGGCGCCACCCACCCAATATTACAGCCGGGGCGCAAGCGGGGGCGCTGCGCACGTCGATGACGTCATCGCCGGCGGCACAATGCCACGTGGAGCTAACGGTTAGTGCTGCCGCTAACCTCCCGCTGAATTTCGGCGCAAATCAACCGAATTTAGCCCCCAACATTTTAAGAGAAAAAGGAAAAAATTTGGGAAAACAATAGGTACAGGAAATTTCAGAGTCCTCAGTTGTAAAGTAAAATAAATGCAGACGTAAACATACAGAACATGAGTGTGTCTAGGGATTCTGTCTGGGGCAGCTGTGGGTGTATTGGAGGAAGACTGGTTGATGCACCAGAATTTTACTTTCCCGGTGCAGATAGACTGAGGACCTTTAAGTGATGTTGCAGCCATCACATTGAGGTTGATTGGTGCAAGAGGGACAGTGCAGATGCAGCAATTTGAAAAAGCAATCTGTAACTGGCCACTGATTTCAAGTAGCAGCTCTGATTCTTTACTTTCGGGATGAGACAGTTTTACTAGAAATATGTAAAATAAATTGTCACAGTATGGTATATTGCTGTCAGAATAGAAAGAACAGTTTCTATTAAATGAGAGTCAATGTCATGTATCTGTAGTAGGCCCCTGTTGAACCAGCAATTGGATCTGCAAACCTATGACGGGGGCAGAAGTCTGAATGGCATCCCTCTAATTGCACTGGGGCTGGTCACCTGATCACCATTCTCTCTGATCCTCCCATCCCTGTGACCAGGGATGGGTTGAACAAAGAGGTTCTCCCCAAGATAGCAGTCGCCAGAGACCAAATGGATAGATCCATGCATAAGCTAGTTAGTCTCCTGGAAAATTCCCCTTCAGGGAGATTGCGTATAGCTTTGGGATAAAAGCAGAGGACTTGCGAAGAGCCAAGAAGTCCCTCTCCCAGATCCCCAAATAAGTGAAGCATAGAAGCATAGAAGATAGGAGCAGGAGTAGGCCATTCGGCCCCTCGAGCCTGCTCCGCCATTTAATGAGATCATGGCTGATCATCCAAATTCAGTACCCTGTCCCTGCTTTCTCCCCATATCCCTTGATCCCTTTAGCCTTAAGAAATATATCTATCTCCTTTTTGAATATATTTAATGAATTGGCCTCAACTGCCTTCTGTGGTAGAGAATTCCACAGGTTCACCACTCTCTGGGTGAAGAAATTCCTCCTCATCTCAGTCCTAAATGGCTTACCCCTTATCCTTAGACTGTGACCTCTGGTTCTGGACTCCCCCGCCATCGGGAACATCCTTCCTGCATCTAGTCTGTCTAGTCCTGTTAGAATTTTATAAGTTTCAATGAGATCCCCTCTCATTCTTCTAAACTCTAGCGAATATAAGTCTAATCGACCCAATCTCTCTTCATACGTCATTCCTGCCATCCCAGGTATCAGTCTGGGAAATCTTTGTTGCACTCCCTCCATGGCAAGAACATCCTTCCTCAGATAAGGCGCCCAAAACTGCACAGAGTACTCAAGGTGTGGTCTCACCAAGGTCCTGTACAACTGCAGCAAGACTTCCTTGCTCCTGTACTCGAATCCTCTCGCTATGAAGGCCAACATACCATTTGCCTTCTTAACCGCCTGCTGCACCTGCATGCTTACCTTGAGTGACTGGTGCACAAGGACACCCAGGTCTCGTTGCACTTCCCCTTTTCCCAATCTATTGCCGTTCAGATAATAATCTGTCTTCCTGTTTTTGCCACCAAAGTGGATAACCTCGCATTTATCCACATTATACTGCATCTGTCATGCATCTGCCCAATCACCCAACCTATCCAAATCATACTGGAGTTTCTCTGCATCCTCCTCACAGCACACATGCCCACCCAGCTTTGTGTTCTGAATAACCCAGAATTAGAAGCCTGTTTGCTCTCTAGTAAGTCCCCCAAAACTGCAAATGATGTGGAAGTGAGAAGGGTACGTGGGAACCCCTGATCCCCATGGATGTGTGTCTAGCAACAGTAGTGTTTCTATTAGTGTTACTATCAATTTAGAGAGACAAGCAGTCATCGACTAAATTATCAGTTAGGAAGATTCTTGAAATGTGTTTTTTTTACATATATATATATATAAACATGACTGACTAGAGGATTCTATGGACATTAATTGTATCAGTTGTCAGAGGGAAATAGTCAAAAGTGAGCTACCTAGCAGACTGAGCAACCACATAGGCCAAAATAACTAAAAACAGAAATGCCTCCATGTTACAGCATAGTGTTTTTAATGCAAGAAAGCCAGCATATTTGTTTGAAATTTATTTTGTTAACATTAAAATATGCATTGGAGTATTTAGGAACCCAATACATGATACTGTACTTAGTATCCCTGGAATAAAGAGGTCACTTTATCATATTAACACTGCCCATGACTAAAGCCCCATTAAAGTAAAATACCCTTCATAGTTCAGGTTGTATGATTCAAAACACTGGATTATTGTTCTGTCAGCTCCTCCACATTAAGATTCTCCTTTGAAAATAAGACAACTTTTCCAGATACAGTACTTGTGGCTGTACCTGAGGTTCAGTGAAATTGGTTTTCTTTTCTTTTGCCTTTCATCTCATCTACAATGATGATAAATTTCTTGTTTGGTTTCAGTTCACTGATCTGACCAGGAACCATATCAGCCAGAATCTACTGCATTTCCTTCTGAATAGTGCTACTGCTTATATGTCTGACAATTCCAGTATCAGTTTGCTAGCAGAATTTAAACTATGCTTCAAGTAGTGCTTTCATCACTGCTGTTTTTTCTTTCTAATTCTCCTCCCCAATTTTCTTCCCTCCACTCCTGAAGCCATTGACTCCTTTCTGATGGAAGGTCATCGACCTGAAACATTAACTCTGTTTCTCGCTGCCTGACCTGCTGAGTATTTCCAACAGTTTCTGTTTTTATTTCAGACTCCTTTACTGTGGTATGGTTCAATGGTTGGCCACCACCCTCTGGGGCTTCACCCAAGTTGCCATGATTCACGTGTAAGCCTTGATGGTAACTGCTGGCAGGCTTTCCAACTGTGGAGGACATTGTAGTGCAGCCTGATCCTGTCCATGTCTCAGTGTTTGCACATCCTCAATACCAGTAGGAGTTACTGTTGAGCACTTCCTAACCCAAGTATTTCTTTCCCAGCCCGGCATGAGGTTGAAAAGGCCATCCGACAACTGAAGAACAACAAGGCCTCAGGAGCAGATGGAATCCCTGCCGAGGCACTAAAGCATGGCGGAGAAGCACTACTGGCACGAATTCATGAACTCATTTCTCTTATCTGGAAGGAGGACAGCATGCCAGGGGATCTCAGAGATGCCGTAATTGTGACCATCTTCAATAAAGGTGACAAGTCCGATTGCGGTAATTACAGAGGAGTTTCCCTGCTGTCTGCCACAGGGAAAGTCATTGCAAGAATCCTCCTCAATCGCCTTCTCCCAGTGGCCGAAGAGCTCCTCCCAGAGTCGCAATGCGGATTCCGCCCACTAAGGGGCACAATGGACATGATCTTCACCGTGCGTCAATTACAAGAGAAATGCAGGGAACAGCACCAACCGCTGTACATGGCCTTCTTTGATCTCACAAAGGCCTTCAACACTGTCAACCGTGAGGGATTATGGAGTGTCCTCCTCAAATTCGGCTGCCCTCAAAAGTTTGTCACCATCCTCCGCCTGCTTCACGACGACATGCAAGCCGTGATCCTGACCAACGGTTCCACCACAGACCCAATTCACGTACGAACCGGGGTCAAGCAAGGCTGTGTCATCGCACCAACGCTCTTCTCGATCTTCCTTGCTGCAATGCTCCATCTCACCCTCAGTAAGCTCCCCGCGGGAGTGGAGCTAATTTACAGAACAAACAGGAAACTGTTCAACCTCCGTCGCCTCCAGTCCAGATCCAAGGTCGTCCCATCCTCTGTCGTCGAATTACAGTATGCAGACGACGCTTGCGTCTGCGCTCACTCGGAGGTCGAACTCCAAACCATCGTCAACACCTTCACCGAGAGCATGGGCCTTACACTAAACATCCATAAGACAAAGGTCCTCTACCAACCTGCCCCCATCACACAGTAATGCCCCCGATTATCAAAATCCACGACAAGGCCTTGGACAACGTGGACCACTTTCCATACCTCGGGAGCCTACTGTCAACAAGGGCAGATGTTAACGACGAGGTCCAACACCGCCTTCAGTGTGCCAGTGAAGCCTTCGGTCATCTGAGGAAGAGAGTGTTTGAAGACCAGGACCTCAAACCCGGCACTAAGCTCATGGTCTACAGAGCAGCAGTGATACCCGCCCTGCTGTATGCCTCAGAGACATGGACCATGTACAGCAGGCACCTCAAAGCACTGGAGAGATACCACCAACGCTGCCTCCGCAAGATCCTGCAAATCCATTGGCAGGATAGGCGCACCAACGACAGTGTTCTTGCTCAGGCCAACATCCCCAGCATCAAAGCTTTGACCACACTCGATCAACTCTGATGGACGGGTCACATTGTCCGCATGCCCGATACGAGACTCCCAAAACAAGCGCTCTACTCGGAGCTCCGGCACGGCAAGAGAGCCCCAGGTGGGCAGAGGAAACGCTTCAAGGACACCCTCAAAGCCTCCTTGAAAAAGTGCAACATCCCCACCGACACCTGGGAATCCCTGGCCCAAGACC
The DNA here is from genome assembly GCA_030390025.1 of Squalus acanthias. Classification (NCBI taxonomy): domain Eukaryota; kingdom Metazoa; phylum Chordata; class Chondrichthyes; order Squaliformes; family Squalidae; genus Squalus; species Squalus acanthias. Next base: position 146,192,550 of record CM059429.1, read on the forward strand.
GCAAAAGTGGAGGAGAAGTATCCGGGAAGGCGCCGAACACCTCTAGTCTCTTCGCCGGGAGCAAGCGGAAGCCAAGTGCAGGCAGCGCAAGGAGCACACGTCAACCCAAGCACCCCACTCACCCGCCCCTTCAACCACCGTCTGCCCCACCTGTGACAGAGACTGTAGGTCCCACATCGGACTCATCAGTCACCTGCAAACTCATTTTTAATGTGGAAGCAAGTCATCCTCGTTTCCGAGGGACTGCCTAAGAGAAGACATTTCTTTCTCTTTGCAAAAATAAACTTAATTCATAAACAAAGCAATATATATATACAAACACACAAAGCAAAATATGTACAATCACTATCCAAAGGACATTCTGTAAATTCCAAAGGGCATCGTTCACCAACTTTTTTTTTTATTCGCTTATGGAATCTGGGCATCGCTGGCAAGGTCAGCATTTATTGCCCATCCCTAGTTGCCCTTGAGAAGGTGGTGGTGAGCCACCTTCTTGAACCGCTGCAGTCCATGTGGTGAAGGTTCTCCCACAATGCTAGCCAAATTGATGGCCTTACAGCAGCGGTTGATTTTTGTCTCAATGTACTTCTGGGAGGACAACATAAATTCTAGTTGTTGTTCTTGAGGGTGGGTGGTGGTCCACTTTGCTACACTTGCACTGGCTGAGTGGACTCCCAGGAAATTCAGGGCTTCATCGTCAAGGCTCGTGCTTATAGGATGGTGAAGGTGAGATACTGGAGGGCTGTCACTTATGTGTGAAATCATAACCCAGCAAGGGTCAGCATCCTTAAGAGATGAGAGTAAAATTACAAAAAAACTGATAGTGGTGTCCCTTTAAGAAAGGTTTTGCCAGGACTCCCACGAGCAGGTTTGTCTAGTTAGTAGCTGATTTATACAGATCAAAAAGATTCCAGTCTGTGCTAAATTATCTGATCTCAGTAGGAGTGCTACAATTAACCTGAATTAGGGAGGGGAAAATTTGCCAGCATTCCTGTTCCTAAACATTTTCCAGCAACTCCTATTGGAAATGTGCATTTGTGGGCATGTGGTGAGGAAAGAATAAAGATAGGCTATAATGCCCCTGCAGTCAAGTACCTACCAACACTCACTGTCAAGCCACACAACTGAATAACGGCTAATTAGGAGAGGGATGAGAGGTCACACAGAGCCCATATCTCACCAAAGAGTCAGTGTTTCCGGATTGCAGTATAGAAAATTGGCATGAAGCAGAAGAAAACATTCCGGATCCAGCGAGAGTTCATAGTGACATAATAAAAGGAAATACACCTAAACAGCGAATGAAAAGCGACATGCAAACCAAAACAAACTTAACTCCACTCAGCTAAACCTTTGAAGCAATATATTGTTACATGTTCTGTTTCCTAAGTCAAAAATGGCACATTGATGAAAAGATCAAAGCAACAAGTGGAACGAGACGACACTGGACTGGTCCCAGAACTTGGGGATAGGGTTTTTGCCACAAGAAAACTGCATGACACAGAATAAGTAAAACCCCTATGTACACGTCAAAATGTTCAACACTACATCAGATTGTGTGGAGTGAACTCTTCACCCTGGAGTCATACCCTTCAAAATTTGAGTTCAACATAGCGGTGCAGACAATGTAAATGTCACTGGAGTATAACATTGCAGTGTGTTCTTCAACTGACATTTTGTCTCCTGGGATCACAGAATGTCAGCAATGCAATGTTTCCCGGTCATCTGTACAGCTGGATCCTATTCGCCAAATGCTGCTACAGCATAAATGCTGTAGACCAGTCTTGGCGCAGGACCAGATTGGTGCATAAAAAGTGCTTGTGATTTGAAGCGTAGTCACTCTTGTAATGTAGGAAAATGTGGCAGCAATGAGATAATGGGCAGATAATTTGTTTTGGGTTGTGTTGGTTGAACAATGAATGTTGGGAAGGACTCCTGGAAAGCTCCTTTGATCTTCTTTAAGTATTGTCACAGGATCTTTTATGCCCACTTGAGAGGGGAGGTCTGGCAATGAAGCAATCTTTTCGTACTGCGCTGAAGTGTCAGCCTAGATTTTGAGTTTAAGTATCTGTTCGCAACCTTGGTGTCATATTTGACCCTGAAATGAGCTTCCGACCACATATCCGCAACATAATAAAGACCGCCTACTTCCACCTCCGTAACATCGCCCGTCTCCGCCTTTGCCTCAGCTCATCCGCTGCTGAAACCCTCATCCATGCCTTTGTTACCTCTAGACTTGACTATTCCAACGCACTCCTGGCTGGCCTCCCACATTCTACCCTACGTAAACTTGAGGTCATCCAAAACTCGGCTGCCCACGTCCTAACCTCCACCAAGTCCCGTTCGCCCATCACCCCTTCGCTCGCTGACCTACATTGGCTCCCGGTTAAGCAGTGCCTCGATTTCAAAATTCTCATTCTTGTTTTCAAATCCCGCCATGGCCTTGTCCCTCCCTATCTCTGTAATCTCCTTCAGCCCCACAACCCCCCGAGATATCTGTGCTCCTCTAATTCTGCCCTTTTGAGTATCCCTGATTATAATCGCTCAACCTTTGGTAGCCGTGCCATCTGTTGCCTAGGCCCTAAGCTCTGGAATTCCCTGCCTAAACCTCTCCGCCTCTCTACCTCTCTTTCCTCCTTTAAGACGCTCCTTAAAACCTACCTCTTTGACCAAGCTTTTGGTCACCTGCCCTAATTTATCCTTATGTAGCTCGGTGTCAAATGTTTTGTCTTATAATACTCCTGTGCAGCGCCTTGGGACGTTTTACTACGTTAAAGGCGCTATATAAATACAAGTTGTTGTTGGAGTGGGGCTTGAACCCAGAACCTTCAGTCTCAGGTAAAAGTGCTACCACTGAGCCATCTCTGACACTTAGAGTACCAGAGGAATTCCCACCTTCCGAATTTTGCCGTAACTTGAAATTGCAACTCCAAACAATTCAGGAATAGAAAACACAGCAGAAACAACAAATGCAAGAAAAATAATGCAAAGAAAGTATTACGAAGAACACAAATTCCAAATAATAGCTACAAATAATATTCACACAGTTTAACAGTACAAGCTCTGAAAGTGCAAACAGCAATGTTGGCCGCGATTTTGCCTTCCAGGGAGGCCTGGGTCGGTGGCGGGGTGCAACCCCGCTGCTGGCTCCATCCCGCTCTGTGAATAGAATTTTATGCTGATTGGGCTTGTTAAGCCCGCCCAGTGCGTTTGCCGGCCAATTGAAGGAAGCGGGTCTGATGACGCGTCATCAGCCGGTTTCCTTAAAGGGACCATACGCAAATTGTTTTTGACAGTTCTTCTGGCAGTGTTCAACAGCATTGAGGTGCTGCAAACACTGACAAGCACTGCACAGAGGTGCAGGGCTGCACCCAAGCTCTCCCATGACTCCCTTCATATGCTTATGGAGGGAGTCATAGCATGCAGGGAGGTCCTCTCCTTTCCCATGGCGGAAGAGACCAACGCAGCCTGGTTGCACATTGCACAGGAGGGCACAAGCAGGGCTGTCGTCAGGAGGACCAGGCTGCAGTGGCGCCAACCTTTCAATGATCTCAGTAGATCACGAAACGTTACTGCAAAGCCACACTCAACCTCAACCTCCTCCTGCTGTGCCACTCATCACATCCCCATCACTCTGTCTTCCCTACCCCTACCCCAGCGATCTGTCAATGGTGAGAGAGGCTGTTCCAATGAGGTGACACTGGATAGATAGTTAGCTCCAAACACTTTGAAAGCTGCATAAAGCTCAATCTGTCTTCCAAATGCAGTAAGCAACAGCTTCTAACCTTGGAAAGTGAACAGCTATGAAATGGGAGCTTTTATAGACCATTTGCAGCTGTCAAGTAAAGAAATCATCCCATGCTGACACAACACCCAGTGTCAGTTCAGAGAAGGTTCACTAGGTTGATTCCTGGGATGGAAGAGTTGTCTTATGAGGAACGGTTGAGCAGGTTGGGCCTATACTCATTGGAGTTTAGAAAAATGAGAGGTGATATTATTGAAACATATAAGATTCTGAGGGGGTTGGACAGGGTAGATGCTGAGAGGATGTTTCCCCTTGTGGGAGAATCTAGAACGAGGGGGCACAGTCTCAGAATAAGGGGTCGCCCATTTAAGACAGAGATGAGGAGGAATTTCTTCTCTCAGAGGGTCGTGAATCTTTGGAATTCTTTACCCCAGAGAGCTGTGGAAGCTGAGTCATTGAATATATTCAAGGCTAAGATGGACAGATTTTTGAGCGACAGGGGAGTCAAGGGTTATGGGGAACGGGCAGGAAAGTGGAGTTGAGGCCAAAATCAGATCAGCCATGATCTCATTAAATTGCGAAGCGGGCTCGAGGGGTCGAATGGCCTGCTCCTGCTCTTATTTCTTAGGTTCTTAACACCCGACCCGTGATCCCCGAGCAGCAGGGAAGCCGTTGACGAACTCTAAAAATCTAAAGGTAGGCATAAAATACTACTTAATTGGCTTCTTAGCAATGTATCTAATGATGTAAATTGCCTCCTCTGCCGCTTGGTGTTGGGTCTGTTCAGCAATGGCAGACCCGACATCTGGGAGACTAACGTGGAGGTGGATTGACAGTGGGTTCCCGACCCGCTGTCAAAAAAAAATATTTTCCCAGCCAACCTGCCTGAAAAACGCCCCCACTGAACCCCCACCCCCCCGAAAAATTCCCCCCGCTGATTTTAAATGGGCGCAGTAACCATATTGTGCATTTCCAGTGAAAAATCCAGCAAATTGTGCATTCCCAACATTTAAATAAATTAACATAATTTTCAGGGCCTTAATGAGGAAATACACAGGTGCCGCTGCACATTAAGAACTGTCTGTGTAGGAAATATTGGACAGAAGGGTGATAAAGAGGACTAAGACTGACCGTCCAATGTCCCAACCTGTGTTTGCATGGTCCTCGCCTACACTATCATTGAGGACTGTTGGAAAATCTGTTCTACAATTGAGCACTAGTACCCACAATGGGCCACATTAGTACCAACACTATCACACTGAGCTACACTACCCACACAGAGCCACACTAATACCCACACTGAGCCTTCTCAGAGCTCATACTGAACCACATCCGTGTCAACAATGAGCCACATCAGTGCCCAAATTGAGAAGTCAGTCCCACAGTGGTGTGGTTCAGTGTGGACTCTGAGGAGACTCAGTACCCATGTTGAGTCACAACATACTCACACTGAGCCACATTTAAGCCCACACTAAACCATATCCAAGTCCACACTGGACTGGACCGCATCCTAATCATTCTGCATTCCTCTGATGACCTTGCTCTTGTGAAAGCATTTAGCCCCGATTTTCATCTGGTGTGGGATTCGAGTGGGCGGGGGCAGTGGCAAGTGCCAAACTCCCCAAAACCTTGGGGCCCCAGCAATTTTAACTCACGGGCCTGAACCTGTATGCCGGCAGTCGGCTGCCCTTTGAATTTTGGGTGGCAGGAGGCCGTCGGCCAGCTTGTCAGCAAGAAGGTAAGTCACAGGGAGGGGGTTTTGGAAGGGTCTCGTTGGAAGACAAGGATGGAACCTGGGGTAAAGGAGGCTAAAACCTTCCTTCAAATGGCCTCTTCTGATCCCGGATCCTATTCCCACTGTCTTCACCTGGCAGGAAAGAAAGCCACAATGGCTTGGGCCATAGTTAAAGTTGCACTCTAGGTCTGATGATGTCCTCAGATCCTGATCTGCATGTTTAAAGAAGGACCCCGCCGGCTTCAGGCAGGTTTCCTTGCCGCCTGCTCAGAAGAGCAGGTTAAAATTGAAGAAAGTGGGATGCATTCGGGACATCGGCGGGTAAGGCACCCAGCCGATTTTTGACTGCTCACCCACCTGCTTTTCCCCAGGGGATATAGTTATAATCGCTTCTTAAGTGTGTAGACATTGGCTGAGACAAAATTGAGCTCAGATGTGATGCCTTTTGTGATGGAATAGCCTGTCAACGCTCACTGACTATGCCTTCTGTTGTGTTTTGAGATTGCTTTTGACCCAGTCCCCCGGCCATACAGAGAGGGAGGGGCTGGAGCCTGAGGGGCAAGTTCAGGCAAGTTTGATCCCCTACCAGGAGGGAGAGAAGTTTGGCTGTCTGTTACAGTTCTTAATGTAATGTCCTATTACAGTGTTTTAATAAATAGTAAAAAGACATCCTGTCTCCTTGACTAATGAATGTTAGGTCAAGATGTAAAACCTTCACATGAAGAATGACATTTGGATGAGGGGCCAGAGGGCTTGTGGGATCTACAAAACTCTACACCAGTATAAGCCAGAGCTTTCAGCAGAGCAGGGGAGAAAACTGGCAAAATATTTTTAAAACGCTGAATCACTCTGAATACAAGTGACGACCAGATAACGTGACTCTCCCTCTGAAGGATTTTTTTTAATGTTGTAATATTAGTTTGAGTCTGACCACTGAGCTTTTCTATTAGAAGCATTAAAGAAACACCATCACCTTTCAAAGGAGCATATTAAAAGATGATACTCTTGGAAGATGAAAGCTGAAGGGTCGTGTAAAACATTAATAGAGTACCTGCTGAAGACCTGGCTCCAAGAATTCTAGCAAGTTAATCCTTCCTATAACCCAGTCATTTACTTCTTTGAAATCGACCTACGGACATTGTGATCTGAAGTCATTACTGTACCACAAATGAGGTGCTTAAGCATCCACTGATGGCCATTTCACTGTGGAATAAACCAAATAGCTCTGATGTGGAAAAACAATCATAATCAAACAATTGTTCCTGCAGTGCTTTTTGAGTTACGGGCAATTCACACTTTTGAAACAGTTCTCTTTAGATTTTTATGCTTTGATCCGGTTAAACTGCAGGATCTAAGCAATTGTGTTATTTGCTCCTGCTTTAATTAACAGCCTTGGGAAGGAAATGAAAGCATTTGGTCCTCACCCTCTTCGTGTGAGGTTGTGATAAGAACAAAATTCAAGTCAAGGTGGCAGAATATTTGTTCGTATTTTGTACAAGGATTTCAGATGTGTGTCAGAGATGGTTTACTTAAAAAATAAATTGTGCATAAGGCTTCCTGTGTGTGGAAGCAGAGTCTGTGTTACTGCTAGAATGCATTAGGCAAGCTTCCCTGATGGCTTAGTGAGTAAATGCACCATGTCATGTGGCACTAGGCCAGACAGACCAGAACATCTCAGGATTGATCACTGCGCTGTGAGAACTTTTCAGCTATACTAATATATATTTGTTTTGGGGATGTGGGGAGTGCTGGCAAGCTTGCATTTATTGCTATAATTGTTCTTTTCTTTATAATTGATCTCACTGCTCCTGCGCTAATCAGGGGGAAAAAATCATCTGATCGCGTGCTCCTGATTGCGATGCTAACTCCAGTTAGAAAGCACGCGTGTGCGAATGTTGAAAGAATTGCTGGAGGACTGGAGAAAAGTGGAACCAAATGTGCTGTGTAAAATGTCCCAGTGACCTGTGCTCAGTGTGCTTGGCTCAGTCTAGTTCGCCGAGATCTCTACGCTCCTCCAATTCTGGTCTCTTGCGCATTCCCGATTTTCACCATTGGCGGCCATGCCTTCAGCTGCCTAAGCTCTAAACTCTGGAATTACCTCCCAAAACCTCTCTGCCTCTCTACCTCTTTCTCCTCCTTTAAGACGCTCCTTCACCAAGCTTTTAGTCACCTGTCCTAATATCTCCTTATGTGGCTCAATGTCAAACTTTGTTTGATAACGCTCCTGTGAAGCAGCTTGGGACATTTTACTATGTTAAAGTCACTGGCCCAGAAATTAGGCACCCTGGCTTCCCGCGGGTGCAATGATCGCGCACCTACCTACCGCGCCTGCCGTTGACCTCTGGGCCCACGGGGACTTCAGCTCCTGGGCCTCCTGCAGCTGCCGGCGCGCAGTGCTTGTGTATCCCAGGGGCATAGTTAGTGCGATGCGTCCCCTGGGATCACGTGGGCCATGGAGAGCCAATGGCAGCAGACCATCTTTCATTCATAGATTTGACAGACCTGTCAAATCTATGAATTGAAATAGGCCCCAAAAATCCCTAAAACTACAAATAAATTTTTTTAAAACCCATCACATTTTTAAAATAACTATAAGTTAAATAAATTAACTACTTTAAACAAAAATTAAAATTTTTGACAAAATTAAAATACTTTTTAACCGTGCTAAAAATAAACTTACCTTTCTTTAAAGTATCTAAAAAAGATAAACCTGTTGAAAATTTTTTTAAATTGTAATTAATTAACCACTTACCTTGTTGAAAGCGGGTCTTGCGCCTCCTTTTTAAAAGCGCAGCTTTTTCAATACTTACCTTCCCGGAGAAACCTGAAAAAAAACCTAAGTTCGCTGCGTGCGCGCAGCCTCTCCCGCGCACGCGGTTCACCTCTGAACCACTCCCTTCACGAAACCGGAAGTTCCGGTTTCCCGCGCATGTGCAGTGCATGCAGGAAACCGGCACTTCAGGAGGCCTTACGGGTGAGTACACAGTGCGTACTCACCCGGCAAGTGCCTAATTTCTGGCCCACTATATAAATGTGAGTTGTTGTTGTAGTTGACAAATATTTGGCTTTTTTCTGTATATTAGGCAGCATAACAACAGGATGAAGCCAGAGACAGCTGTAACAAGGGCAGGTGTCTCTCAAACTGAGCATAGAAAAACTTGGAGAAATTGTTCTTGGATAGCAACAGGAAAATCCCAATGTATGCTTCACTCCACTAACCCTGGTTCAGAAAGTGGTGGCGAAACCTGTATTTGAACCTCTGCTTGCAAGGATCATACTTCTGGGCAGTGACAATTGTCTCAGAGAATAATGCTGTGTAAGGGCCCATCATTACCATTCTTTGCAGACTTTTTTGGATTTATATTAATTGTTGAGGTGTAACTGCAGCTGCTCTTGTGTTCCTATCACAAACATATAAGTCTAGCTTAAACACTAGCCACTCATGAAGATGTTGCTCTGGTCATAATCTGGTGGAGGACTGACCATTGGGTAGGACCATGGAAAGATGATAAGTGCTGTGAGGGAGCTAAAAAATGGTAGTTTAGACTCAGTAAAGAAAATTGAGGTGAATTATCTCAGGGGTTTTCCTGCTCCTCCACCGCAACTTTGGTGGAAGAGCCACGGAAACCCCGGATAAATGATGTAAACAGTATTTCCAGGGTTTCCGAAGCTCTTCCATTGTGATTATGGTAGACAATTGGACCCCTATGTATATTAACCCTCAATGCGTGGCTTGTTCTTGGGAAGAACAGTGTGTGGATTTTTATAGCAAACCAGAAGTTGGTCGGTGGCAGGATGTGTCCTTTCCTAGAAGTAGTTCTGAATAAGAAGATTCTGGACCAATCCCCTTTCCCATCATCATCCTCCATGTCTTCCACTTCCTCATTCTCATCCCCATCAAGTTGCCCTGCAATCCATAGGCGTCCTAATCAACTAGCAGTATGCTCACTCCTAATTAAATGGCAAAATTGTGCAGCATGCAGCAGGAAGTGATGATTTTGGTGACTTCGGCTGGATTGTAGAATAATACCTCAACTGCACAGTTCAAACATAAAGTTGTTGCTTTAGCATCGCTATGGCGTGCTTGATAGTAACTTAGGCCTCCTTATATTTGCACTCGACTGCTGGATGGGGATTTCTAATTGGTGTCACGAAGCGTGGCTGCAAAAGGATAACTTTGGTCACCCAAGAGCCATCCATTTATAATAAAAGCATTAAGAATGTTAATAAGGGGCATGAATGACCAGGATCACATTTTTGTGGTCAGGAACCGCCTGAAGATTTATGGATGACGTGAATCCCAGCTGAGAAAAGTCTTTGTGGAAGGCTAAAGCTGAGAAGGTGGGATTCGTACGAGAAGACCTGAATAGAAGAGGAAAAATCAGGCAGCCGGTTGCAGGAATTAGTATAAGGGAGAGTGGGATGGTGAGTTCCTGTGGCACCCAAGACCAGCCAGGTTATGATAACTGACTATATATGTTATACTGTTTAGAGAATAACAGTTGTGTGAGGTGCACAATTGAGTACAGTTCTATTATTCTTTATAAGATGCAAAGTAATGTGCATTTTTCCATTAGTGACCTTGGGGGAAAAATTCAGTTGGTTGCGCCTCCCGTTAGCGCCTTAAGAGGGCGCTAATGGGGCGCAAAGCAACTAGCGCCCGGGCGCGGCGATGTTTGCGCCGCTCGCGAAATTAACTAGACATTTTGCGGCGGTGCTAAACACTACCGCCACGATCTCCTGCGCCGGCAGATCGTGACGTCAGTCGAGTGCGCAACGCCCCGGTAGCGCCCCGGAGCGGATATTGAGTGGCGCCCCCTGCCTTACCGCCTGCCGCTAGGAATGACAGGTTGAGGGGAGCGTTTTGCAGTCAGGAAGGGACTGGGGGAGCGCTATTTAAAGGCGACGGCTTCCTGCCTTTTTTTGTTGGTGACATTTTTGAACCACGCATTCTGAGAGAGAGAGAGAGAGAGAGACTTCTGGAAAGATTCAACGCTGTGTGAAGGAGTATTGGGTACTGAGCAGCACTTTGCAGGGTCATTTTGATTTGCCCTTCCTTGTATCGATTTAGAAGAGACTGTAGGGGTTGCACTCTGAGCTCTTTCCCTGGTTCTCTCCATTGTTCTTTCCAGCAGATTTGATGTACAGGTCTCTCCAGGCCGAGATTCAAGGCTGCAATGAGCAGGATGTGGATGGAAAGCAAGATCAACCCTCCCCTTTAAGAACTGGCCGGCGCCATTGTGTCTGTGTTCCATTGCTGACTGACATCACATGAGCTTCGCCAGCGCTCTGAGTTAGCACCTCGCTCCTCGGCCTTTGCGCCTTAAGACAGATGTGTAGTGCCTGATTTAGCGCTCCAATCACCTCCAGGGGCGATAAAAGTCAAGTTTGCAGTCAGAGGCGATAATTAGCACCAGGCGCTAATCTTTGCGCCCAGCCGATAATTGCGCCCCAAACGGGGCGAAACTGAATTTTTCCCCCCTTGTCTTTTGAGAGGTTTGCCATTGGATTTCATATCTGTCATAGCTCCCACGGGTATTTGCCTTAGCATAAGTTTTCCTGTGCAGTTTCACACCCCATGACAAGTAGAGCTCTTTACTGTAAAAAAAACATGTTAAAGGATTACATAGGATATACGGCACAGAAACAGGCCATTCGGCCCAACCAGTCCATGCCATCGTTTATGCTCCACTCGAGCTCCCTCCCATCTTTCCTCATCTAACCCTATCAGCATAACCCTCTATTCCCTTCTCCCTGATATGCTTATCTAGCCTCCGCTTAAATGCATCTATACTATTCGCTTCAACCACTCCCTGTGGTAGCGAGTTCCACATTCTCTTCTTGCAAGACAGGAAAACAGTGAAAAATAAATCTTATCCACCCAATTGCTGAATGCTTTAATATAGTGCATGGTTTGATACTGAGACATACATTTTAAGGAAGTTCCAACTCCTAAATAAGATCCCTGTTCTGTGTTGAGTTAGCCAATCTGAGTCAAACTGGTGGTGGTGGTGGTGGTTACTATATATTGTCCTCAGTGGCCCTGTGCTCGGGAGGGGGGAAATCAGCTATCCGATTTTGCTGCCAAAATAATGGGAAGTTCGATGGCGCTCGCCGTTATTAATGTGTAAATCGTCTAGAAACTTATGGTGAGGAAGAGCTACCCTGTGAATTCCGAAGCGGCACAAGTTACTGGATGATTCGCGCCACTCTAACCTTAACATCCCAAAAACCTCGGTTCACCCTCAACTACCTCATGAGTTGCATGAAATTGCTGTATTTGCGCATTAATTGCCCATTAAACTCGCTGCAGAAAGTTTAAAACTTCTACTTAACAGGTAAGTATCTTTTTAATGAGCAGATTTATGTTCCTGCAATGTCACTCAACCTCTCTGGCCCAGAAGGGAACAATTTAAACTGAGAAGTCTCATTCCCACAGGGAGTAAATTGATAGGGAGATTTTTTTAAATTTAAAATGTAAATTTAATTTTTTTCTGTCTCTTTTCTCTCTCTCTTTCCTACTCTTTGGCCGCGAATTTAATGGAGGAGGCGGGTTGGAGTCGGGTTGCCTGGTGGGCGGGTTCCGGTCCCGCTGCCGGTTTCAGCCGCCCCCGATTTACGATTTTATTTTAAGTGGCCTCATTAGGCCCGCCGTGCACGCTGCCCAGCCCAATGAGTGGGAGCGGGTCTGTTGCTGTCCACTGATGACGTCATTGCTGCAGTTGTTTTTAAGGGGCCCATGTAGCCTCAGCCTCTCATTTCCTTTCTGCTGCTGTTTGAATGGGCTCAGGCTACAATGACTGCTGCCAAAGCCAAGGCTGCTCCAAGGTTCAATGAGGACTCCCTCCAAGCTCTTGTGGAGGGAGTAAGAGGGCGCAGGGAAATTCTGTTCCCTCCCGATGGCCGGAGGAAGCTTCCTCAGCAAACAAAGGCAGCCTGGCTGCACATTGCTGAGGAGGTAAGTGCTGGGTCCTTATGTTCACGCACCTGGGTCCAGTGTCGAAAATGGTTTAATGATCTTCTGCGCTCATCAAAAGTGAGTATCAGATCACACTTACCTTCACTCTGCTTCCCTTCTCTTCTCATCACCAGCACTCTGCTTTGTCAACCTCCTCCTCCACATTCCACCTTACCCTTACTTCTCTTGCACCTTTACCTATCCATCTCTCTCGCTGTACTGAATCACTTCACCATCCTACTATGCACCCCTCACACTCGCTCTCACTGTTATGCAATGACAACAACTAACAATGCACAGGGAGGCTCCTTCCTCTTGGCACCTCACTCCATCTTGGTCTCCCTCTAAACTTCTATGTTATGAATTCTTCACAGTCACTCCATCAATCTCGCTGAGACTCCACTTGTGTCCCTCCTTGCAGGAAAAGATAGCCCACAATAAGAGAGAGAGAGCGTCGACAGGAGGAGGCACACCATCCCTGGCGACATTGACAAGTGCTGAGGAGGCTGTGTGCTGAGCCACTTGTTCCTCGGGCAGCGGTAAGCCACGCTGCTGTGCGATGTTGTGCAGGGCACAGCAGACCACGATGATTCTGGAGACCCTGGCTGGTGCATACTGTAGGGCTCCATCAGATCTGTCGAGGCATCTGAATCGCTTTTTGAGCAAGCCGATGGTTTGCTCTATGATGCTTCTGGTGAAAATGTGGCTCACATTGTAGCGCTCCTCAGCTTCGTTTGATGGCCTCCTCATCGGTGTCATGAGCCACTTTTTCAGGGGATAGCCCTTGTCGCCAAGTAGCCATCCGGAAAGTTGGGTTGGCGGATTGAACAGCTGAGGTACAGTAGACTGCCGCAGGATGAACGAGTCATGGCAACTGCCAGGGAACTTGGCGCAAACATTCATGATGATCTTCCTGTGGTTACACACCAGCTGGACGTTCAGTTGTGGAAGCCCTTGCGATTGACAAATACAGCTGGGTTGTGATGGGGTGCCCTAATGGCCACATGTGTGCAGTCTACGACGCCCTGCACCCTTGGGAAGCCTGCCATATTTGCAAAGCCAACCGCACGCGCGGTCACACTTTCTTCATCTGTGGAGAAGTGGATGTAATTGTGCGACTTTGTAAAGAGGGCATCGGTGACCTGCGTGATGCAGGCGTGTGCGGCCGACTGGGAGACGCTGCTGATGTCTGCAGCTGATCCCTGGAAGAACCCTGAAACAAAGAAGTTGAGTGCGGTGGAGACTTTGACAGCCACTGGTAAGGAGTGTCCACCCGCTCCTCTGGGCTCCAGGTGTTGGTGCAGCATCGTACAGATGTCAGCGACTACCTCTCGCGAAAGTCTCAGCCTCCTTTGGCACTGCTGCTCACTCATGTTGAGGAAGCTCATCCTCAGCCTGTAAACCCTGTGTTGGGGGTATCTCCTGTGGCGCGGTGCAGCCCTGCGCTGACGCCCTCTGCCCTGTGCATCATCAGGTGGCTGAGGAGAAGGTTGGCGCTCCTGGTGTTGGTGCTGCTGCTGTGCCTGGTTCTGCTGTTGCCGCGGCTGCTCTTCCTCTGAATCAGACGACCAGGATGAGAGGTATAAATGGTTCCCATACCGCTGGTGTATATCTCAGTCGAGGAATGGAGGTTGTTTGTGCTCCGACAAAGTGGCCAGAATGTTTTCCAAGGAGGGCACACTGCAGATGGATTTCAGCTTGAACACTCACAAGATCAGTAGAGCTACAAAACGTGTCCCAAAACCTTAAAACACTAAGTTGTGGCATCTGAAACTCAGAGATGTTGCAGGAGCGCTTTTAAGCTGTTCGAGCAGCTGCCAACAATTTAGGTCCTCGATTAAACCCGGCACAATGCAGCTGTCGTGTTTGACGGCGGGCAGCACGCAGAAAAAGCTGCAAAATCCGAACAGGCAGTTAAAGTAAGATTATCCAGGCAGTTAACAAGCTGTTAACTGCCTTAAGTGCCTCTCCTGCCGTTTGGTGTCGGGTCAGTTCGGGAGCCGCTGACCTGACGCTTGCCAAAGTAGCATGGAGGCGGGATGGAGGCGAGGTCGCAGCCCGCCGTCAATTTTTCCGATTTTTGCTACCGACCCTCCTCCAAACCCGCCCTCTGACATCTGTTAAATTTGCGGTCTTTATTTCTCTTTCTCTACCTGATTTTACTCTAATTCAACTTTAATTCACTTTATTTCCTTCTCCGTCGTTCTTTCTCAATCCTTCAATCTCGTCGGTTGAGGAGATAGGCTATTGGTCCCATCATTCACAAGGTCCCTGATGCCCCATTACCCTCGCCATGCTGTTATAAGCTTGCACTTCCAGCAATTTACAGGGCAAAATATTTTCAAGCTAAAGGTTGAGGGACAAAGTCTAACTAATGGAACACGCCGTAAGATGCTCTGCTCAGGCAAAATCTGGGCCAATGTTTCTGCTGCTGAGCACGATTCACTTAATGCTACTCAAAAGTATGCTTGTGTGGATTTAGATATGGACAAGATCTGATGGCATTTAGAGTTCAATAATCTGCTGATTATCTAGAATTATGTCACAAAATTGGCGTTCTTCCAGGCTTTTTTCTGCTCTGCAGGTGTGACTCCTTCAATATATTCAATCTCCCTCTTTGCTTAAATCCTTTTTTTTGGAACTCCTTCCTCAAGTTATAGGAACATAGAAATGTACAGGACTAGAAAAGACTATTGCAGTATACAGGGGCAGTCCTAAAGTTTAACAAATACCATTACATATGCTATCGGTTATATCCCTCAATTAGTTCCTTCACCAAAAATAATTCTGCTACCTCTTGAATTTACTGACACTATCCACCATTACTGTCTTCTGGGATAGTCTGTTCCACATAGATATTCTGTATCTGTATGAAATGCTAGTTTTATGGATCTGTTAATTTAATAACATTTGCTCAACATTAGAAAGGTTCTGGAATTAATTGAAGGCCCAACCTGCTTCAGTCGAAGGTTTTTTCCTCAATCATTAATTGTGAAGATGAAGATCTTCTGGGAGATTCCTGTCGCTATTTCTAGCAGGTAATCTCTACCCCCCATAAAGATAAAGGCCCAAAAATTAGTCTCACTACGCGAGAGTACGCACTGTGTACTCTCGCGTATTCTGTCTCCAATTGCCGGTTTCTGCATGCACTGCGCATGCGCTGAAAACCGGCACTTGGTGATTTCAAAAGGGGGCGGTTCCTAGGTGAACCGCGTGTGCGCTACAGGCTGCGCGCACGCAGTGCACTTAGTGCTTTGAACGCGCAGGTAAGCATGGAAGATTTTGCACATAAAGAAAGGAGGCGTAAGACCCTCTTTTAACAAGGTAAGTAGTTAATTAAGTATTATTTTGAATTTTTTTCAACAGGTATATCTTTTTTAGAGACTTTAAAGAAAGGTAAGTTTATTTTTATAACTTTTAAAAAGATTTAAAAATTTTTCAAAAATTTAATTTTTTGTTTAAAGTGGTTAATTTATTTAACTATACTTATTTTATTAATGTGATGGGTTTTTTTTAAATTTAATTGAGGTTTAGCTGTTCTTTTGGGGGGGTATAGTATTCATAGCTTTCACAGCCCTTGCTGTGAAAACTATGAGTGAAAGATGGTGTGCTGCCATTGGCTCTAACTGAATCACGTGATCCCACAGCTCGCACGAATTAACTGCGTCTGTGGGATACGCACACACTGCACAGCTGCTGTCTAGAAACTCAAGTTCGTGCGAGCTCGGAAGGAAAAGGCAGGCGCGCAGTGAGATATCGCGGGGAAGCCTTACCCCCGCAGGAAGGCTCCGTCTTTAATTTCTGGGCCAAATTCTTTACATCGAATGTGCTTGTCGAATGGCTGGAAAGAATGGCCGTGCCACTACCGATTCGCTGCCATGCTCGCTGCGGCATTTTCTAATTA
Organism: Squalus acanthias; assembly: GCA_030390025.1. Lineage (NCBI taxonomy): Eukaryota > Metazoa > Chordata > Chondrichthyes > Squaliformes > Squalidae > Squalus > Squalus acanthias. The sequence goes on from CM059429.1 coordinate 146,208,889, forward strand.
GAAATGCAGGAAAATAGGGATAAAGTTATCAACCGCGAGATCGGCGCACTAGACGATAAAATTTAGTGTATGTCGCCAATCTCGCCAGTGCAGGAAAATCTGGGCCGTTACTTCAGGGTGAACCCACCACCCTGCCCCCCCACACGTCAAACTCTAGCCATTAATATCAGCATTAGACAATCTGAACAGCAAGCATCAGGACACATGATCGCTGTGAACAATCTGATCATAGCAACAAAGAAAAACAGACAATAGACTTTGGCAACCCACTATGGATTAATCACTGAGCAGGTAGAAGCAGCAGGCACAGAAACAAAAATGGAGTGCCCCAGGGATCTGTGCTGGGCTCTTCCTGTTCTTGATTTACATGAATGACCTGGATTTAGACGCTCAATATAAACAGGAGGCGGGTTGGCACTTCAAATTTTATAATGAGGCTGCGTGCCTCATTTTGAAGCTCCATTTTATATTTAACTCTGTCTGGTCGGGTTTCCTGGGCCTCAGGAAACCAGTCAGCTAAAGGAAGGCGAAGACTGCTAGATTCAGGAAGTAAGTGCCTTTCCACTTACTTGCTGGATTCAATGTTCCTGCCTCGCCAACCTCCGGTGATCAGAAACCCTCCCTACACGATCTCCCCCTGAGGCCTCCAACTCTTATCCCCCCCCCCCACCACCCACTGTCACGGGGCCTCCGATCTCCGATTCCCCCCTCCGGCCTTCCGACCCCCTGGCCTCCAATCCCCCCTCCGGCCTCCGATCCACAACCGTGTGTCCCCCCCCCACCCGGCAATCTCCTGCCTTCTGACCCTCCCCTCCCTCTGATCCTTCCCTTCCTCCTCTCTGCGGCCTGGTGCCGGAGGTCTACCTGCCCAACAGCCAGCCTCTCCATCTGGCTGGCTGTGGGCGGGAAACAGAGAAGCAAAATGTTAATCAGGCCCTGCCGTTAAATTCGGCAGGGCCTGAGGGAAACCCATTCTCCTGGGTTTCCCGAATGCAATCAAGCCGTCCCCTCCCCCCCCCGCCCCCCGCACTCCCTACCCGCCTCCAAGTTAAAATTCTGCCCCTCGCGTCAGAGGACTGAGTTTTCAGGAAAGTTATGGAGAAACTTGAAAGAAGGCAACTGAGAGTTAATGTTGGAGAGTGAAAGGCACTGATAATGCAAAACTACTTTGAACTAAAATTTTACAGTTGGATAAGGGACACAGGTTCAAACAAATAATAGGCAAATTTAAAAAGTTCCTCTTAATACAAAGAGTGATCAAAACATGGTGAGTGGTAGCAAAAGTCTTGGAATCAACTGGATGCTGTAATGTGGGCCGCGATTTTACTAATGGAGGCAGCTTGAGTGCGGGTCCACTGCTCGGAGGCTTTCCGACCCGCTCCCGGCAGCCGCCTCCCAGAACTTACGAATTTGCGTTGATTGGCCTCGTTATGGCCGCCGTGCGGGTCCCTCCAAGCAATTGCTTGGAGGCTGTCAGTTTCTCGCATCTAATGACGCGTTGTTTGAAAGAAAATTTAAAGGGGCCATGTCCCCTTTGCGAAAAATGTCAATGTGATGGTTTGGTGCTGTAATATATAGAAAGGGAAGTTGACAGCGTCTGTTCTGAACAAAATTTAATGAATGAAATTGCTGATCATATTTTTCCAGAAAGAATGTTATGATTTTTTGTATATATCAATTTATAATCTGACTATGAAATGAAAAAGATGCCAGATTTGTTCCAGTCATTGGCTTAGTGATATTAATGCTTTTTTCCCTTGAAGGTGCTGGCTGCTGCAGGAACGGCAGCCCCAATAACTAAGGCTGCAGCCAGGTTCAATGAGGGCTCCCTCCATGCTCTTGTTGAGGGAGTTAGAGGACGTCAGGAGCTCCTCTTCCCTGGAAACAGAAGGAGGAGGCCTCCTCAGCAAACCACGGCAGCTTGGCTGCAAATTGCTGAGGAGGTGAGCTCGAGGTCTGTGTGCAGACGCACAAGGGTTCATTGTGGAAAAAGGTTTAATGATCTGCTGAGATCACCTAAAGTGTGGCCTCTGTGTTCTGGGAAATGGAAGTTCAAGAGTGAGAGCTCAGGGTGATTTCCATGTAGAATGTTGGTGGTGACACTGAGCGCAAACCACCGTTTATTGGACAGATGATGCCTGGGGTTTTGAGAATGTCGGACTTATATTCATTTCGATGTGTCAGCCACCTGTGGTTGAAGCTTAAGATTACGCAAATCTGGCATGGATGAGTGCATCCCTTGCCTGATGGCCAGCAATGTGGTCGCCTGCTGCTGGATTGGCCACATCCGGCCCCGCAAGGCGTCACTCCCCGTCCTCCTCCTCATCCTCTTCATCGTCCTCCAAGGAGGCTGTGTGCTGAGCCACTTGTTCATCCAGCAGCACTAAGCTGCGCTGCTCTTCCTCCGAATCTGGCGACCAGGATGAGAGGATGTAAATGGTTCCCATCCCGTTGTTACAGATTTCAGTTGAGGCAAGAAGCTTGCAAGCGCACACTCAAAGTGGCCTGAAATTATTCCAATCAGTTCAAACAGCAGATGTGTGTCAGCTTGACCAGTCACAAGGTCAGTAGAGTTGCAAAATCTTATCCCAAACCTCCAACAACAAAGTTGTTGCATTTGAATGCCAGCCATGTTACAGGAGCGCTTTTTAAGTTCTGCACCAATACATACAGATCATGTCCTCCACCAACTCATCTCCTTGCAGCAGGACTCTTTCTGAGAAGATGGGAAACAGAAGCCAGAGGCAGGAAAATGGGAAGCCTCTGTCAAAATAGGATTATCAAGGCAGTTAACAGGCTCTTAACTGCCTTAACTATCTGTCCCACCAGTTGGAGTCGGGTCAGTTTGGGAGCAGCTGAACAGGCACTCAGGAAAATTGTGTGGGGGCGAGATGGAGGCGGGTTGGGTGTCTGAAGCCATTTTTTCTGATTTTACGAGCTGACACGCCTCTAAACCCGCCTCCTCAGGGGGTAAAATCGAGCCTGTGGTGTCTGTGGGTTCTTTCTACATGGATACAGTATCGTCTTCTTTATCCAGATCTATTTGTTATGCAAACTAGGGTTTTAAAAGCCTGTAGATTGTGGGAAGAAGGGAAGACCAAGGGAGCTATGCTGCTCTATGGTTTTAAAGGTTTTCCAGCAGGAACAGGGCACCCAGGCCAATAGTAGCTCCCCTACCATTACCCCAGCTGAAATCGGGTAATTCAACACAAGCCAGGAATAAAAAAAAAAACTAGTACGTTTTTGGTCTGTATGGCACAGTACCACAGCAGGCAATACATTTACCATCTCAGCTATTGAGTAAGCTCTAAAAATATTGGTTATAAATTCGTTATAGCCAAGAAATGGGCAAGTGTTTAGACTCAAAATGGTTAAGTAGCGCCAGTTGAAAATCGTCTAGGCTGCACGCAAAATTCGTCCTCACTCCTCATTAAAATGATTGCAGTCATGATTCTAGTCTAAAAGCTCAAGCTCATTGGCGTTACACTGAAAAGATGGGGCAATATCGGGGGCAGTCTAAACGCAAGTAATGATTGCCACGGGCTTTTTTCATTGCTTAAAGGGGAGGTTCATTGATGCTGTAGCACCTCATTCTCAGTATTGTTGGGTGTGCAGCTGCCCCAACAACCATAAGATGAAGGACAAAGAGAAGGAGCACTTATTTATAAATCCTGATGGCAGATCGCCGCCCCAGGGAGAGAGCCCGGAGGTTTTCCGAGGAAGCTTTGGAGCCATTGGTTTTAGTGGTGGAGAGAAGGCGGGCGGTCCTGCACCCTCGAACTGGCAGGAGGCCCTCTCCATAAGTCTGCCAGACTATGTGAAGGGAGGTGGCACAGCACATGATGGGCAGCACTGTGGTCCCTAGGACCCACACCCAGTGCAGGAGGAAGTTTAATGAGCTCACACGGGTGGTCAGGGAGAGTGAATGCTTCAACAAATGCTACATACCACCATCTGTATCACAAGTTTCACACACTGCTCAATGCACCACACCCCCAGCACTCACCCACCAACAATCTCTACCTAGCAACACTTACACCCATATCTCACACCTTGCACACAATGACAGCTATTCAACTATGGCAGGCACAAGGGTCATTAGTTATTAGAATTCATGTGATATGTGTGATATGCTTATAGATAAGAACATAAGAACATAAGAAATAGGAGCAGGAGTAGGCCAATCGGCCCCTCGAGCCTGCTCCGCCATTCAATAAGATCATGGCTGATCTGATCCTAACCGCCAATCTGCTATCTATCACAGAACCATCTCCTGCATCTAACAGAATTGCACACACGAAATAGGAGCAGAATCAGGCTACACAGTCCCTGGGCCCGCTCCACTACCCACAGGGCCATGACCGATCCGAACCTAGACTCATGTCCAAATTCCTGCCCGCTCCCCGTAACCCTTAATGCCCTTTACTTCTACATTTATTAAGTGTGTTTGGAATATTTTGTAGTCTCTCTCATTTTACCTTTGTACCCAGGAGGAAGCTGTGATATGGCATGAGACAGGGATTGTATGATGGGGATGTGGTGAGCTACGGGGATCTGGGGTTTCACTCATGCGAATTGGAGTCTGATGAGCCGGTCACGGACAGCCCATCCAGAAGGCCGATTGTCTGGCTGCCTCCGCCCTCCCTCCTGTTCCTCCTCCTCCTCGCCCATCTCCTCCTTGTCTTCTTCCTCCTCATCCTCTTCTGCCTCGTCATCCTCCTGAGGTAATCCCGCAGTCCCCATGACTGTGAGGAAGTGTTGTGGGCAGAAGCCTTTAAACAGGCACTGAAACTGCAGAATCATGTCAGTTGCAGCTGATTAGGGATGGTGCCTTTAAATATCGCTGCTGCAGCCTGCTTCCTGTTGTTGTTCTGCGCTGCCGTTAAGGTAAGTGGCTATAATGGAGTTGGGAGATCGGGCGTCCAGTGAGCGTTGCATGCTCACTGACATCACGATCTCCATGATGGCGAGGTCCCTGGCGATCAAGTTTACCAGCAGCGCTACTGGCAACACCGCGGCGCTGGAACCGGCATCAGCTGTTGTTACAGCTGTCAATGGCATTTTAGCGCCATCTTGTGGTGCTAACGTGGTGCAAACCACACGAATTTCTCCCAGTGACTTTCTACTTTAAAGACTTAACTATTGATATAAGAACATAAGAAATAGAAGCAGGAGGAGGCCATTTGGCCCCTCGAGCCTGCTCTGCCATTTAATGAGATCATGGCTGATCTGATTTTGGGCTCAGCTCCACTTCCCTGCCCGCTCCCCATAACCCATCACTCCCTTATTGTTCGAAATTCTGTCTATCTCCACCTTAAATATATTCAATGACCCAGCTGTCACAGCTCTCTGGGGCAGAGAATTCCACAGATTTACAACCCTCTGAGAGAAGAAATTCCTCCTCATCTCAGTTTTAAATGGGCGACCCCTTATTCTGAAACTGTGCCCCCTAGTTCTAGATTCCCCCATGAGGGGAAACATCTTCTCTGCATCTACCTTGTCGAGCCCCCCTCAGTATCTTATATGTTTCAATAAGATCACCTCTCATTCTTCTAAACTCCAATGAGTACAGGCCCAACCTGCTCAATCTTTCTTCATAAGTCAAACCTTTCATCTCAGGAATCAACCTCATGAACCTTCTCTGAACTGCCTCCAATGCAAGTATATCCCTCCTTAAATAAGGAGACCAAAACTGTACGCAGTACTCCAGGTGTGGTCTCACCAATACCCTGTACAGTTGTAGCAGGACTCCCTGCTTTTATACTCCAACCCCCTTGCAATAAAGGCCAACATTCCATTTGCCTTCCTGATTACTTGCTGTACCTGCATGCTAACTTTTTGTGTTTCATGCACAAGGACCCCCAGGTCCCTCTGTACTGCAGCATTTTGAAATCTCTCTCCATTTAAATAATAATTTGCTTTTTTATTTTTCTGACCAAAGTGGATAACCTCACACTTTCCCACATTATACTCCATCTGCCAGATGTTTGCCCACTCACTTAGCCTATCTATATCCCTTTGCAGATTCTTTGTGTGCTCTTCACAACTTGCTTTCCCACCCATCTTTTTATATTGTATTTATATTTCAGAAATCTCTCACCAGTTCACTTAAACGGACTGCCTGGTCTACAAATTAGACGGCTGCTGACCCTAAGCTGTGCTTGCGTTTGCTTGTGGGCAGCACAATCCACTAAGTCTAAACCACCTGTACTAACAGAAATGTTGAAAGTCAAGAGTTGGTTTCAAGTTGAAGTGTGTAAAGCATGAAAGCATTTTTATTTTGCTGCTGGGGTTTCTGGGAGAGCAGTGCTCAAGGCGGGGACCTGACCTCTGATAACCCCTCTTTTTTTTTTACAGCCTCAGGATGTTTCAGGTCCCCTGTTGGGCGGATAGCATGAGGCACCTCTTTTTTGTAGCACCAACCTCCACTCTTTTGGCTCACAAAAGTTGGGTCCCGGAGACTGTTGTATCTGCTATGGATTTGTAGCCGGGACAATGTGAACAGTATTGCTGTTGCTGCTGCTGCTAAACAAAGAATGGTAGCATAGTAGTAATCTTACTAGACGAGTAATCCAGAGGCCTGGACTAATGATCCGGAGACAAGAATTCAAATCCCACCATAAATTCGGTTAAATAAATCTGGAATAAAAAGCTAGTATCAGTAATGACGACCAGATTGTCATAAAAACCCATCTGGTTCACTAATGTCCTTTAGGGAAGGAAATCTGCTGTCCTTACCCGGTCTGGCCTATGTGTGACTCCAGACCCACAGCAATGTGGTTGACTCTTAACTTCTCAAGGGCAATTAGGGATGGGCAATAAATGTTGGCCTTATCAATGATGCTCACAGCCTGTGAATGAATTAAAAAAAAGTAAGAGCAGTGTTTTATTAAATCCTTCTTGAGTGTGACTTCTTTCACCTACATGACAACACATGACTGAAATATACACAAACAGATCAGTAAAAGCCAGTCAAGTAATGAAGAAATGAAAGCTTCAGCAATAATTTGATCACAGTTGGCACCAGTATTGAAACTAGTGTGCTCAGTGTGAAATCAGTACTGGGTCCATGAGACCAAACTTAAAATTGTAGCTATATGAGAATAACCATGCAAATACAGTAGAAGATCAAGAGAATTGTACGCGATGAATGGAGATTTTCATCATATTTTGAATAATTTTCTTTTTAATATCTATTTATGGGAGGTCACTTTAAATTTGTTTTCCACATTTCTGTCTGGTACATAAATTGTCACTTCAAAGGCATCGGGCCCGAAAACCCTTGGGTTCTACCAGTCTCCCATTGTAACGCTGGTGGGAAACTGGCAGACTCCATCAGAAAATGGCAGGGATCCGTTTGGGCCAGCCCTACACCATTTGTCAAGCTTTGTAACGGGTGGAACTTCCTTCTGCCTCTTACAAGGAAAATGTTTGCCAGGAACAGGCTACACTGAGAATTCCTCCTTCTCACTTGTCTGGCTCAGTCAGGACCCGGCACATCTCTGGAGGCTGAGTAAGATCAGAATTATCAACCTCCAGCTGGGTGAAAGTGGGTGGGAGTGGGCTGGACCCCTGAAGAAACATAGCATTTAAAAAAAAAAAAATTCTTGTTGGCACCTTTTTACATGGGAACTGAGATGGACCTCACCTAATAGAGGTCCTGATGAATTTAGTAGTGGCCTGAACACACACGCAGACTGGTTCATGGGTCTTTGCAGTGCTAAATTCACCATCATTGCACCCATTTTACAACTATTTCAACACCCGACGATGTTGAATTTCTTCCCCTATGTTCTGGTGAATAGCAATGTTTCCAAAGCTTGTACGACCATGTCCTTATGAGCGGTGTGGCTGAGTCGATATTCTTCTTCCCCTAGGACGACGACATTAGCTTCTGGAACGTCAAGTTGGTGAGCCTCTTCGTGGCAGGTTATTTGCTCCACTCGGATCCTCAGTTAAAATCGATCCCAAAGGGAATTTTCTTCCAACTACAAAGAGAAGCTATGGGGGGAGTTTTTTCGGGAGTCAGCGGGTCGGGTGGGAAAAAAATTTTTTGACAGTGGGTCGGGACCCCGCTGTCAAACCGTCGCCACGTGCCTTTCCTAGCTGTCGGGTCTGTCAGCGTTGAACAGACCCAACATGCCGCAGCGGGCAGGCAATTCAGGTCATTACTACCTTGTTAACAGCCCATTAAGAAGTATTTTGAGCTCACCTTTGCATTTTACGAGGTCATCCACGCTGTTCGGGGATTATGTCAGGTAAGCAGGTCGGGAGTTGTATGACTATGGGATCATCTCATTACTTGACAACTGCAAATGTGCTATAAAAGCTCCCATCTCACAGCTGTTCACTTTCCAAGCTCAGAAGCTGTTGCTTACTACATTTGGAAGACAGATTGAGCTTTATGCAGGTTGCAAGTGTTTGGAGTAAACTCTCTATCCAGTGTCACCTCATTGGAACAACCTCTCTCACCATTGACAGATCGCTTCTGTCATCTCAAGTTTATCTGCCATCTATTACATCAGCATCAGTGCCCTTGAAACTATCTTACCTTGGTCCTCAGAATCCCACCACGATCAGCCCCAACACCAGCAGCACCAGGCACACCAGCAGCACCAACAACACCAACCTTCTCCGCAATCAACTGATGCTGCACAGGACACAGGGCATCAGCACCCGACCACATTGCTGCCCGGGAGGCCAGGGATGGCCTCACCATGGCCAGATTTACTTCACTTAATGCTGTACATCCTGGCTGCCACATGATGCGCCAGATTGGCACCACCCCACACCAACACCATAAAGCATCCCTACAATGCCAAAGCCATTCCTTTCACACTCATCAGCATTGTAGGGGGTACCGTTCTGTCTCACCATTCACTGCAACTCACTAAGCCACTTCCAAAGCATATGAAGGGAGTCATGGGAGAGCCTGGGTGCAGCTGTGCAGCTCTGTGCAGTGCTTGTCAGTGTTTGCAGCACCTCAATGCTGTAGAACACTGACAGCACAACTGTCAAACTAAATCTGCGCATGGTCCATTTAAGGAAACCGGCTGATGACGCGTCATCAAATGACCCCTGGTATCCTGGTCAATATTTATCCCTCAATCAACCTCACTAAAACAGATTATCTGGTCATTATCACATTGATGCTTGTGGGAGCTTGTTGTATGCCATGTTTCCTACATTACAACAATAACTACCCATCAAAAAGTACTTAATTGGCTGTAGAGCGCTATATAAATGCAAGTCTTTTCTTAATTAGTTTCATGTTCCCAGCCATTTCCCTGCATTCAGTTTAACTCCATATTATGTGGCCACCTTTACTGAAACTCCATTATGAGAACACAATTCAAGCAATTTACAGGGCATTTTCCGTACAATGCTCCCAGTTCGTCAGTTCTTCCTGCTTGACTGTACCACAACTCATGTGGATGTGGTATTTTGGAGTTCTATGGGCCATATATATCCTGTAGATAAGGTACAGTACAGATAGTTAAGGCTTAATAGTAACAGTCGAGTTAGGAAAGTGTTGCACATTTTGTTGTTTTTGCATCCAAGTAGGAAACATATGTTTAAAGTAAAAATAGTGCTGCATAATCACTTGCTACTGCTGACCTGTTACTTTTAATAAATATGTTTCTAAATCATAATCTGATAATCGCATTTATACTTCTGCAATCTGAAGCCTAGGAAGTCATGAGAGGGTCTATGTCCTTATCCAGTAAGATAAACAGAAACAAAGGTTACTGTTCGGCCCCTCGGCAATGCTACAACTCTAGATATTTTGCATGTAAGGTCATACTTCAGTTTGTAGTGAGAAAGGCTCGCTTATGAGTGTGATTCTTGATCCTGAGCAGAAGAAAAATATCTGGGGGGCAATTTTCATGTGATGCGTAGATCGGGCACGCGGAGCGACCACTCTACTTGCTTGATGACAGTGGGAGGCCTGAGCAAATTTTGTAGTTGGGCCTCATTTAAATAGAAGAGGTGAGCTGGCAGTGTTAATCGCACTGCTTATAGGTAGCTTGCCATTTCGGAAGGTGGGAAATCTGATGGGTCTATTGCCACTGCAGCTCTTAATGGGGAGGTGAATTTTTTAAAAAGTGGTCAGTGCATTACTGAGGCAGAAGGCAGCATGATGTCAACTAGGGCATCCCGATTCTATGATATAGCATGGTGGTCCTTGTGGAACAAGTGAGGAACACGAGGGATGTCCTCTTTCCTTTAGTTGGGCAAAATAGTCAAATGACATGGACAGAGGTCGCTAAGCAGGTCAATGCCAGCATCATAGCTCTTAGGACCTGGCTGCAGTGCAGGGCAAAATTTAATTACCTTACCAGGACTGCCAAGTTAAGACTCCTCTTCATATCTCTACTTTCTGTATAGCCCTGCAACCCCAGACTTTAGCCACAGCACCAGCAATCCTTCACTCCCCTGCTTCACAAGCCTCCCCTCCAATCACAACAGGACACTTCACTACATCCGTCTGCTTTCACTCACACACGGTAATGTAGCGGTCATGTTGCTGGAGTAATAATCCATAGAATCCAGATCTCACCATGGCAGTTTGAGAATTAAAAAAATATCTGGGAAATAAAAGCTGGTATCAATAAGTGACCATGAAACTGTCGAATCATCGTAAAAACCTAACTGGTTCACTAATGTCCTTTAGGGAAGGAAACTCTGCCCTCTGAAGTGGCCGAAAAAGCTATTCAGTTGTACTAGCAATGGGCAGTAAATCCCAGAACAGTCAACAACTTCCACCTCTGGAGAATGTATTAAAAAAAACTCAACACTTACTGCTGCTGCTCATATTGACATCTTCCTCCTGCCCATTTTTGCTGCTTCTTCCTCACACACTATGTTAAGCTGCCAAGGTTAAAATGCTGTCTTTTAGATTTAAATTAGGCCCCTGCCTTGGCCGACTTCAAAGTTGGTGAAGAAAAAATGTTGCCTGATGGGAATGGTGCGGCCTTGGGTCGGTAAGTGAACTTGGCTGATTTTAACCCCTTCCATGCACTGTTCCCACTGAGGGGTTAACATTGATCCATAGAATCATAGAATAGTGCAGCACAGAAAGAGGCCATTCGGCTCATCGAGTCTTCATTCACCTCCGCAAATATGCAGCAAGCTTCACAACTTCAAGCTGTCACTTGCTAATATCCAGCTCTCAGTGCCATACTAACTCTTGTCCATTTTTCTGTCCTGCAGAAGACACCTTGGAGGAGGACAACCTTCCTAAGGTCTCACCATCCCGTGCTCCATCCCTTCCAAGCACCAGCACAGACATTGGTACCTTGTGTGGGTTAGATAGTGAGGCAGAGGGATCTGCTCATGGTGAAACAGCCAGCACGAGTGAGCAGCAACAGGTACTAGTGGCAGGGAAAGCCCAGGTGAGAGCTTGCCAGAGGGCTCGGTCTTCTCCCAGCTCTGCTGAGCAAGACAGAGATGAGGACTTCAGGGGCCCAGCCATGAACAGAAAATGCTGGCCTCACACAAGCAGTTATACAACGTATTGGAAGCCCTGCTAAGACTTTCAGCACTATGGCTGAAAGTGTGGAGGTGTCCACTTCCAGTCTGTGCGGTGTCGATTTTAAAATTCTCATCCTTGTTTTCAAATCCCTCCTGTGAAGCGCTTTGGGATGTTTTACTACATTAAAGGTGCTATAAAAATATAATTTGTTGTTGTGTCATCTTGCATGGCATCAGCACCAGCACTCTGCAGTCTACCCTGGAGAGTGTGGTCACCTCTGGGGATGCTGAAGCCAGGACCTCATAAAAGGAGTCAATGTCATCAGCCTATACAGTTTTGGTGGAAGCTCAAATGGCTGCCATACTGGCTCTGGGCTCCACCTTGAGAGACAGGTGTCCACTTTGGACAGATTGGTGGACCAAACAGATAGGGGCTTTCAATTATTCCCTCATCTTCTGCAATTAAGAGTGACTTAGTTAAGTCCGAAACTAGGGTCCTAAACCTGAACAAAGCAAACTACGTAGGTTTGAGAGGCGAGTTGGCTAAGGTAGGTTGGGAAACTAGATTAAAAATTATGACAGTAGAAAAACAATGGCAAACATTTAAAGAAACAATTCATAATTTGCAACGAATATACATTCCCTTAAGGAATAAAAACACCATGGGAAAAATGGTCCAACTGTGGCTAACAAGAGAAATTAATGATAGTATTAGATTAAAGGAAGAAGCTTATAATATTGTCTGAGGATTGGGAGGATTTTAGAATTCAGCAAAGGAGGACCAAGAAATTGCTGAAGAAAGGGAAAATAGATTGAGAGTAAACTACTGAGAGACATAAAAACAGACTGTAAAAGCTTCTATAGGTGTCGTAAAAAGGAAAAGATTAGCTAAAGTAAATGTGTGTCCCTTACAGGCTGACACAGGAGAAACTATAATGGGGAATAAGGAAACGGCAGCGAAATTAAACAAATATTTTGTGTCTGTCTTTAAGGAAGAAGACGCGAAAAACCTCCCAGAAATAGTGGAGAACCGAGGGTCGAGTGAGAATGAGGAAGTGAAAGAAATTAGTATTAGTAAAAAAATAGTACTGGAGAAATTAATGGGACTGAAAGCCGATAAATCCCCTGGACCCGATGGCCTACATCCTAGGGTTTTAAAAGAGGTAGCTATAGAGATAGTGGATGCATTGGTTGTTATCTTCCAAAATTCTATAGCTTCTAGAACGGTTCCTGCGGATTGGAAGGTAGCAAATGTAACCCCACTATTTAAGGAAGCAGGCAGGAGAGAAAACGGGGAACTACAGACCAGTTAGCCTGACATCAGTAGTAGGGAAAATACTAGAATCTATTATGAAGGACATGGTAACAAGGCACTTAGAAAATAATAATAGGATTGGGCAGAGTCAACACGGATTTGTGAAAGGGAAATCATGTTTGACAAATCTGTTTTAGAGTTTTTTGAGGTTGTAACTATCAGAATAGATAAGGGTGATCCAGTGGATGTGGTGTATTTGGATTTTCAGAAGGCATTCAATAAGGTGCCACACAAGAGGTTATTAAACAAAATTAGGGCTAATGGGATTGGGGGTAATATACTAGCATGGATTGAGGATTGGTTAACGGACAGAAAACAGAGAGTAGGAATAAGCGGGTCATTTTTGGGTTGGCAGGCTGTAACTAGTGAGGTACTGCAAGGATCAGTGCTTGGGCCTCAGCTATTCACAATCCATATCAATGATTTGGATGAGGGGACCAAATGTAATATATCCAAGTTTGCTGATGATACAAAGTTTTGGTCTCCTTATCTAAGGAAGGATATACTTGCCATAGAGGGAGTATAACAAAGGTTCACCAGACTGATTCCTGGGATGGGGGATTATTCTATGAGGAGAGATTGAGTAGACTAGGCCTATATTCTCTAGAGTTTAGAAGAATGAGAGCTGATTTCATTGAAATATACAGAACTCTTACAGGGCTTGAAAGGGTAGATGCAGGCAGGATAATTCCCCTGGCTGGGAAGTCTAGCACCAGGGGTCACTGTCTCAGAATAAGGGGTCGGCCATTTAGGACTGAGATGAGGAGAAATTTTGGTGAATCTTTGGAATTCTCTACCCCAGAGGGCTGTGGAGGCTCAGTCATTGAGTATATTCAAGACAGAGATTGATAAATTTTTGGATATTAAGCGATTCAAAGGATATGGGAATAGTGCTGGAAAGTGGAGTTGTGGTAGAAAATCAGCCATGATCTTACTGAATGGCGAAGCAGGCTCGAGGGGCTGAATGGCCTACTCCTGCTCCTATTTCTTATGTTCTTATGTTCTAATCTGCTCTGCTGCATATCAATGAAAGTGACAAGCCCCAGCCCCACAGAAGTGGCAATGGCGTGATGGGAGTAGTACCTGTTGCCCTTTCTCAGGATGTCAGTATGTTTGCACCTTCACCAACTGCTCAACTAATAACCACCATGGTGCCAGAAAGTCGTCTGGGCCAGACTGCCCTGGCAGCAGCTGAGGTGCAGCAGTCTGTAGTTAGGGCCTGACAGGCTCGAGATCCTGGAAGTCGCTGGCCACGAGCATCTCAATGGTCCCAATATTAGGAACACCAGCTTCTTCTTATATGAAAGGCACCATGGGTTAACAATTGGGTGAGAAATTGAATGGAAGCAATTATTATCTTTGCCATTATATTAATCTCCTTTATCACATTTGGCACTTTGGTCTGCAGTCTGGTTTCATAGCAGTTTCTAAGCCTGCGTTGTCAGTATGTCATTGATCTAGAAGTTGGTGAATGGTTTGAATGTTCTTTAATGCATGATTAAGGCAGTGGTGAAGCATGTAAAAGGACGGTTAATGCAGAAGAGCTCTGTATAAGTTTTGAAGGCAGAGCAATGAGCAGGTCACTGAATCGCTGAGCAGTTCGATCACCCCTCACGTCTCTTGTTGAAGTGGTCCTTCTTCTGCTGCTAGATCCTTACCTTACCCCTGGTCTTCCTTGGCCAATGAGCACTGCTGTGCCTCCTCCAAGTGGAGGCCTCTCTGTATGATGAGGTTGTACAGCATGCAGCACCCCACTGTGATACAGGAAAACTCTTTGTGAGGCATATTGTAGGGAGCTCCCAGACACCTGAACCTCTAGTTCAGCAGCCCTATGGCATGCTCAATAATCATCCTGGTGGTTCCATGAGATTGATTGTACCTTTGTTGCTCAGATATGTTGGAATTGCGGAGGGGTGTCGGGAGCCACGTATGTAGGAGGTATGCCTTGTCTTCCAGAAGCCAAACTGTCACGTTGGTGGAAGGGTCAAATCTTTGGGGAATGGCTGAATGTTGCAAGATTAATGGATTGCGACAGCTGCTTGGGTACCAGGCACAAACATGCATGATCCTGTTTCTGTGATCAGGCACTACTTGGATATTCAGCAGGTCAGGCAGCATCTGTGAAGAGAGAAACAGAGTTAACGTTTCAGGTTGATGACCTTTCGATGACGAAAGGTCAACGACCTGAAACGTTAACTCTGTTTCTCTCTTCACAGATGCTGCCTGACCTGCTGAGTATCTCCAGCATTTTCTGTTTTTATTTCAGATTTCCAGCATCTGCAGTATTTTCTTTTTGTACTACTTGGATATTAATGGAGTGGTAGTCTTTTTTATTTGCGAATGCTGCTGACTGGTGTTCTGGTGCCCTAATAGCAACATGTGTGCAGTAAACATTGCCTGGAGCAAGGGAAGCCACTGCTGAAAATCCCCGAGTTCTCTCGTGTTGACTGTTGAGGTCAATGGTGAAGGTGATGTACCGCAAACAGGATGTCGGTGATCTGCTCAATTCAGCTGTGTACTACACATTGGGAGATGTGGCTGGTGTCCCTGGTAGCAGACAGTGGCCATGACGTTGAGGGCTGTGTTGACTTTGAGGGCAACTGGTAAAGCATGAATCCCTATTCCAGCAGGCAGCAGGTCCCATTGCTGGAGTCTGCAGAGGTGTTAACAGCCTGCCTGGTGAAGCGCAGCCTCCTGATCTTCAAATATATCCAAGAAAGTGACTCTTGGCTCCCCCCCCCCCTCATCTGCTGTCTTCCGATAGGGTCAGCTGCTGCACCTCTTCCTCCAACTGTTCAATTGAACTAGCAATAATAGCACCCATGATTGAAGATAGATTTTACTGAGGCAAAAAAGTAAGAAATAATCTGGGACCTGGTCACTCTCCTGGCAATCCAAATAGCACAAAGATCCTGTGATCCAATTTGCTGCAGGCCGAGTGCCCCTTTTAAATACTGCTTCACTGGCTCTTAAAGACCAATCCCGCTAGGTTTTACTAGCCAGCTTGGCACTGGGAGGGATTTCAGCAATTTGAAGTAAAAATGGCGTTGGGGTCCTAATTGCATCATAAAATCCCAATTTAAATGTATTTCCAAGGCCCCCGACTGCCTTTGGTAGCTTCTTTAGCCGCCTCCAAAAATTGCCCAGTTAAAATGATGGTGGGCGGGAGTGCGGTGGAATGCAGCAGTAAGCACTCTGCTGCCTGCCTGCCCCGTACCCCGTCAGGGTTAAAATTGGTGCTTAGGTGTACAGATACATAAATCCTTAAACGTGGGTGGGCAGGTTAAAAAAAGTAATTCGGAAGACAAATGGAACTTTGGGGCTTACATCAAGAGGAATTGAAGACAAAAGCAAGGACTCTGTAAAAATAATGGCTGGAGTACATCTGGAATACTATGTGCAGTTTTGGGTTGCTCCCTATAGGAGAAATATCATAGCTCTGGGGAATGTACAACAAGAATTCTGCTTTTTTATCTGTATACACTATCCCAGCCAATGGAAAGGTCTAAAGCCCAGAAAATATAGTCACAAATTCTGACTTAAAAACAACTGTGCATACATTACAAACAGGCGGATTCCAGAGGTTTCAGGAAAAGGTTCTGTTTTATAAACACAGCATTAAAATGATACATATTCTTGGGAACCAGCTTCCTAACCCCACTGCTGAGAGCACAGGGAGGTAAGGGCAGCATCCCAATATTGGGACAACACAGGGACACCAAAACCCCCCCCCCCCGGCCCTTCCAGAACATTCCTATCATCATTCTGGTGGGAGTGCGACTGAAGGGCCGCAAACTAGACTAGAACGTGTATGTGTAGGGTTCTGACCTAGCTTGAGAGTTTTCTTCATCCTATGTTTGGGATGGAGCCTCTGCCCATTGACATGGAGAGGTGAGGTTGGGGCCAGGGGCGAGGACTTCCCAGGGCCCAGCCTGGAATGGCGCCAGTGAGAGGATTGCTGGCTGTAATGTCCAGAAAGAGGAGGTGTACCACCCTCAGTAGTGGCAGTTGTAGCCTGTACCCCTGAGGAGGAGGATTTTGATTTTTTTTTTTACAATGGCCTCCTTAGCACAAATGGTCTGGCATGGGGCTGCTGGGTGCCACAGTCAGGAGGTTTCTCGAGGAAGCCCAGGATCCTCCCCGGCCCAGCCATCAATGCTGCAATTTTTGGTCACCGACTGATGCAGGAGCCTGCCTGGGATATTTAAATTTGGTGACCTTCTCCTCATAGAATCATAGAAATTTACAGCGCAGAAGGAGGCCATTCGGCCCATCTTGTCCATGCCGACCGACAAAGAGCTATCCAGCCTAATTCCACTTTCCAACACTTGGTCCGTAGCCTTGTAGGTTACGGCACTTCAAGTGCATATCCAAGTACTTTTTAAATGTGATGAGGGTTTCTGCCTCTACCACCCTTTCAGGCAGTGAATTCCAGACCCCCATCACCCTCTGGGTGAAAAAAGCTCACCTCAAATCCCCTTTCAACCTCCTACCAATTACTTTAAATCTATACCCCCTGGTTATTGACCCCTCTGCTAAGGGAAATAGGTCCTTCCTATCCACTCTATCTAAGCCCCTCATAATTTTATACACCTCAATTAGGTCTCCCCTCAGCCTCCTCTGTTCCAAAGGAAACAACCCCAGCCTATCCAATCTTTCCTCATATTTAAAATTCCCCAGCCCAGGCAACATCCTCATAAATCTCCTCTGCACCCTCTCTAGTGCAATCACATCCTTCCTGTAATGTGGTGACCAGAACTGTACGCAGTACTCTAGCTGTGGCCTAACTAGCGTTTTATACAGTTCAAGCATAACCTCCCTGCTCTTATATTCTATGCCTCAGCTAATAAAGGCAAGTATCCCCTATGCCTTTTTAACCACCTTATCTGCCTGTCCTGCTACCTTCAGGGCTCTGTGGGCATGCACTCCAAGGTCCCTCTGATCCTCTGCACTTCTCAGTGTCCTACCATTTATAGTGTATTCCCTTGCCTTGTTAGCCCTCCCCAAATGCACTTGCAAGGTCAGCAGTGGAGGTCACCAGCTGGTGCAATTCCCGCTAATTGTTGGGATCTGTGTTTTCGTGGCCAGGTTTTTTTTTGCTCCAGCACCAGGCACAAATGATTGCAGAATGTTGCACCATGTTGAAAATGCTATCCTGTATGTGAAAATGTTTAATCGGCAAACAACAGTTTTAGATTCGCATTGCAGCACCTGCTCGGCTCAGGTGGTTACATTCTCACTTCTGTGTTACAAAGCTGTGGGCTCAAGCTCCACTCCAGAACCTGAGTCCACAGTCGCGGCTGACCCTTCAGTGCAGTCCTGAGGGAACACTGCTTTGACCGAGGTGTTAAAATGAAACATTAAGCTCAGACCCTCAGAGCGGTATTTTGCCCAATGTTGCTCCCTTAACCAACATTCAGAAACAATTACCTGGTCATTCATCTCAGTGTGGTCTGTGGGATTTCGCTGCATACAAATGGCATGTTTGCTTATATAACAGTACCTACCCCAGATGAATTCATGTATGAGAAGTGCTTTGAGGTATGATAAGGTTTGGTATAAATGCAAGTCTGTAAAGTTGAAATGAGCAAAAAAAATGTGGGTGAATAAAACATGCTTGTAAAATAAATATGTACAACACATTGAGATGTAGAAGTGCGTGCAAATAATGTAGACACAGCACAAGATGCATTTGCTACCTCTGGACCTGACTATTCTAATGCTCTTCTACCTGGCTTCACATTCTCCACCTTACATAAACAACGGCCCAGAAATTAGGCTCCCTGGCTTCCCGCGGGTGCAATGATCGCGTGCGCACCTGTCAAATCTATGAATTGAAATCGGCCCCAAAACAACACCTAAACTTCAAATAAATTTTAAAAAACCATCACATTTTAAAAATAACTATAAGTTAAATAAATTAACTACTTTAAACAAAAATTTTAATTTTTGACAAAATTAAAATACTTTTTAACAGTGCTAAAAATAAACTTACCTTTCTTTAAAGTATCTAAAAAAGATAAACCTGTTGAAATTTTTTTTAAATTGTAATTAATTAACCACTTACCTTGTTAAAAACGGGTCCTGCGCCTCCTTTTTAAAAGCGCAGCTTCTTCAATACTTACTCTCCCGTAGAAACCTGAAAAAAAACCTAAGTTCGCTGCGTGCGCGCAGCCTCTCCTGCGCACGCGGTTCACCCCTGAACCGCTCCCTTCATGAAACTGGAAGTTCCGGTTTCCCGCGCATGTGCAGTGCATGCAGGAAACCGACACTTCAGGAGGCCTTACGGGTGAGTACACAGCGCGTACTCACCCGGCAAGTGCCTAATTTCTGGCCCATCAGCTAATCCAAAATCCTGCTGCCCGTATCCTAATCCACACCAAGTTCCACTCAATCATCACCCCTGTCCTTGTTGACCTACACTGCCTCTCAGTCCTACATTTAACATTTAGAATTCTCATCCTTGTGTTTAAATCCTTCTATGGCATCGCTGCTCCCTATCTCTATAATCTTCTCCAGGTCTACAGCCACCCCACCCCCCCACACACACACCCCCACCCCCACCCCCACCCCACCACCCCCCAACTCTGTGTTCCTCCTACTCTGACCTCTTGCGCACCCTCATCCTTTTGCCCCACCACTGCTAGCCGTACCTTCAGCTGTCTAGGGACAATGCTCTAGAACTCCTTCCCTAACCCCTCCCCGCCCCGCCTCTCCACCTCCCCCTCTTCCTTTAAGACCCAGCCTGCAGCCCACCTCTTTAGCCAAGCATTTGGTCACTCCACCCCCCACCCTCCCCTTAATTCTTCCATCTTTAGCTAGCCATCTAGTTTTCTTTCTGGTTCTTTGAAGCACCTTGAGACATTTTTTCATACTAAAGATGCTGTATAAATGCAAGTTGTGCTGTATAAAGATACGATGATGAAATAAAGAAGACATGTCAGTTTGATTGCAGCTAATCAGAATTTCCAACGTGATCATAGCTGGGTTCTGAAGCCTCCGTGAATTTTTTAATATTTGCCTGTCAGTTTCAGCTACACATCATTTCAAGTTACAGGTTTATGCTGCTTATTAAAATAAAACATCTTGAATGGTTCGACTCATTTTACTTTGACAGTAAATGGAGACTTGAGCTGACCACTAATCTCGGTGTGTTCCGTCAGAGCCAGGGAAGCTGGTGTTTTACCCAGACAGTACGACATTCT
Organism: Squalus acanthias; assembly: GCA_030390025.1. Lineage (NCBI taxonomy): Eukaryota > Metazoa > Chordata > Chondrichthyes > Squaliformes > Squalidae > Squalus > Squalus acanthias. The sequence goes on from CM059429.1 coordinate 146,228,884, forward strand.
GGCAGATGGCGAGATGGTGTCATTATCTTGTTAAAAATGTTGCTGGTAATTAGGTTCTCGTTAAGATTTATGGCAGGTGCCATATCTTTAAAACCAATTTCAGTGTATGATGTATTAACAAAGCAAATTAATGCTGGTAATTAGGTAACAAAGGAGGGTTTTGTAATACTTGTAGCATGAATTATTCAAAGTCTAATTTTTCCTACAATCGAGATTGTTCTGACAAGGTAGATCGTTATACTGACCAATTTGAAAAGGGTTATTAACAGCGGCATTAATGAATATGCACAATCCGTGTCATTAATGTACACTACCTCTCCCCTGGGTTAGAGATGGTAGGGAAGGGAACTGTCTTCGGGGAAGCAGGTAACTTTTGTTAATAAGTATGCATGGTGAGCCATCTAAATATCATTCACCAAAGTCCCCTCATCATTAGAGCATTAAAAAAATCTTCAGACTTCAAGTGCCAAAGCAAAGGGAAAGAAAAATAAGGGTGGAAATGTTCACCTAAAAAGTCTGACAGTAGCAAAAATTCTCCACAGCTGTAATTTGAGAAGGAACATATTCACTTCCTTTAAGCTGGTAGTTGAAGTAGAAGTGTAAGAGGCAATTAAAGGGGAAAAGTCAGAAAGGGGTGAAACTTGGATTTCAGTGAGAAACAAAATAGCAGGACAAAATGGCTAGAGATGGAAATAGAATTAAGATTAGCAGAGATAAGAAGAAAGAAAAAAATGTATTTATATTGTGCCTTTCATGTCACCGGAACATCCCAAAATGGTTCACAGCCAATGACATAACAATCACAGTACTCAGGGGCCCCAACTTGCTTACCTCATGCCCAGAGGCTGACTGTGCCCTAGAAACTGAGAATACTGGTGATGTGGATAATACTGTGCAAATAGCTTGACAACAATTATCACAGTCAGGGACTTTCCTATTAGTTTTTTTGTGGGTGATGGGGTTATAGTCTTCTAGTGCTGTTACCTTCTTTGCTGCCAGAATTACTGCCAACACCAATGTCCTATGTAATATTGTTTTTTTATCTCTAAAATTATCTTCTGGCATATTGTCTCCATTCTCCTTTGCAAAAAATAAAAGTACTGGGTGTGGTCAAAGTGTATAATGAGGGCATCACTGTGCCAGCATTTCCAGCATCTATTATCTGGCATCATTTTAATGTTGTGTAATCTGAGAAGTATAATATTTTGTATTGAATGAGTTTAAGATATACGCTGACACGGTATCAGTGAGTCTTCACACCCCCTACACATTGCACTATCAAGATTAATGCAATACAGTGTATTCCAATTAGCTCAGAAGCTCCCTCTAGTGAAATGTGGACAATTGTATTTCAGGAATGAGACTTGGGTTAAACTATATAGCAACAGTATTTTTCAGACCTATTTCCATTTTTGTTCCATAATATAATGGAAATACTATACATTTTTAAACTTCATCTACCACGACAGCTACACCACTTGATAGCATTCACTAGCATTTGCACTTATATAGCACCTTAACACACCATCCAGAAATGTATCAAAACACTTCATATACAATTAATTACTTTGCAGTAAAGTGATTGTTGCTATGTAGGCAACCATTTTGCACACAGCAAAATCTCACAAACAGCAGTAAGATGAAAAACCAGTTAATCTTGTTTTTGGTGTTCGGTGAGTGAGGAGTGTTGGCCAGGACACTGGAGAACTCCTGCTCATTAATTGAATAGCGCCACGTGACTATTCTAATGTTACACGAAAGCACTAGCGTGATCCTGTATTTTGATTCTGAAAAAAACCCAGCTTAGATTTGTACAAAAAAACAGATGAAAAACATCATCGATGCATGCGAGCTCATAAAGTCTAATCTGGCTTGGGTTTGGTCTGAGGCTGATGCCTAGAAGATGCTGCTATTAATGGAAACAATCTGAGCTGTTAAAACAACAGAAACACGTGGGCCATGCCACTGCCATTATTGCTGCAGAATTTACTCTCTAGTAATTGCAGAACTGAAGCTTCAAGAGGAGTCCTAATCTGGGAAAATATTGTAAGAAGAATCATTCATGAAATGCTCATCTGCCAAGAGGTACTCATCATCAGCAGTGACAATTACTCATTTTGTATTAACTGTGTGATCTGTTTTGACGTAGATCACTATTTTCCCCAGCTTCCTCTTCCTTCTTCATCCTCCCCTGACAGTGACTCATGCTGGAGTGCGGCGCCAGTTACCTAATTGAGATAATCGTAGTTCAGGCATGAGCCTAGACAGTTATAAGGTTCGGCAGCCTATTCAATTTGGTTGAACTTCATCGTCTTCTCAATCAAAATACACATACGTGTACTTTTCAGCTGCTGTCACTGGACAGTGGTCATCGAGTCATAGGGGGAGAAATTCAGTATCGCCCCATTTGGGGCGCGATTATCGGCCGGGCGCAAAGTTTAGCGCCTGGTGCTAATTATCGCCTCCGACTGCAAACTTGGCTTCTATCGCCCCTGGAGGTGCTTGGAGTGCTAAATCAGGCGCTACACTCCTCTCTTAAGGCGCTAACGCCGAGGAGCAAGGCGCTACCTCAGAGCGCTGGCGAAGCTCATGTGATGTCAGTCAGCAATGGAACACAGACACACTGGCGCCGGCCAGTTCTTAAAGGGGAGGGTCGATCTTGCTCTCCATCCATACCCTGCTCATTGCAGCCTTGAATCTCGGCCTGGAGAGACCTGTGCATCAAATCTGTTGGAAAGAACAATGGAGAGGCTTCGGGAAAGAGCTCAGGGTGCAGTACCCATAGTCTCTTCTAAATCGATGCAAGGAAGAGCAAATCAAAAACAACCTGCAAAGTGCTGCTCAGTACCCAAAACTCCTCAACACAGCTTTGAATATCTCCAGAAGTCTCTCTCTCTCTCTCTCTCGGAATGCGTGGTGAAAAAATTTTGCCGACAAAAAAAGGCAGGAAGCGGTCGCCTTTAAATAGCGCTCCCCCAGTCCCTTCCTGACTGCAAAACGCTCCCCTCAACCTGACGTTGCTAGCGGCAGGTGGTAAGACAGAGGGCGCCACTCAATATCCGGTCCAGGGCGCTACCGGGGCGTTGCACGCTCAACTGACGTCACGATCTGCGGGCGCAGGAGATCGTGGCAGTAGTATTTAGCGCCGCCGCAAAATGTCTAGTCAATTTCGTGAGCGGCGCAAACATCGCCGTGCATGGGTGCTAGTTGCTTTGCGCCCCATTAGCGCCCTCTTAAGATGCTAACGGGAGGCGCAAACCAACCAAATTTTTCCCCCATAGAGTCATAACGGCACAGAAGGAGGCCATTTGGCCCATCGAGTCCGTGCTGGCTCTCTGTAGAGCAATCCAGTCAGTCCCATTCCCCGCTCTATCCCCGTAGCCCTGCAAGTTTATTTCCCTCAAGTGCCTATCCAGTCTCCCCTTGAAAACATTGAGGGGGAAAAATTCAGCTGCTTGCGCCTCCCGTTAGCGCCTTAAGAGGACGCTAATGGGGCGTAAAGCAGCTAACGCCCGGGCGCAGCGCCGCCCACGCCTCCCGAAAAATTTCGTGGAAGGTTAGCGGCGGCGGCAGCCGGTAGCGCCCTGTGGCGCTGCGCCGCCGGCGATGACGTCATCGCCGTGCGCAGCACCCCGCTCGCGCCCCGGCCGTGATCTTCAGTCGCGCCCCCTGATTTACCGCCAGACGCTATGTCCGACGGGTTCAGGGAGGCGTACGTGCGGCCGGGGCGGCGATATTTAAAGCGGAGGTGGCAGGCGGCCATTTTTGTTGCTGGCCGCCTGCCAGCACCTGCCCCCGGCCCCCGTGAAGCCCCCCCACCGTGAAGTGCCGGCTGCGCTCCAAGAGCCCGGCACTTCTCTTGAGTGCCGGGCTCTTTTGCCGGCACTCCCGATCCCTGGGGGCCCAGCTGGGCCCCGGTTCGCGCTGCGCAGGGTCCCTCCCCTTTAAGAAGGGGAGGAAGGCCTGCAATACCGCGGCGCGACGTGCCGCAGCGCGTGGCGCTGCGGCACGTAGCGCCAGGATATTCCCTCGCAGCGCCCCAAGAGGGATGCGGGGTGCTTCCAGTTGCGCCCCGCTTCCCTCTTGGGGCGCAACCACTGAAGTTCCGGCGCGGGGCCGCTAATTTTTTCGGGGCGCTAAAAGTCGCGCCCCGGCGAGGTTAGCGCCCCAAATGGGGCGCGACTCAATTTTTACCCCTGAGTGTTTCCGCTTCCACCATTTCCGTCGGCAGCGAGATCCAGGTCCTCACCACTCGCGGCGTAAAAAAGTTTTTCCTCACATCCCCCCTGTATCTCTTGCCCAAAACCTTAAATCTGTGTCCCCTAGTCCTTGTACCATCAACTAGTGGGAACGGCCTTTCCCCGTCTAGCCTATCCAAACCCGTCATAATCTTGTACACCTCTATCAAATCACCCCTCAACCTCCTTTGCTCTAATGAAAACAATTCCAGCTTCTCCAACCTGTCCTTGTAGCTAAGATCCCCCATCCCCAGAACCATTCTGGTAAATCTCCTCTGCACCCTCAGGTGTAGGAATATACATTAATAGTTTGATTAATTAATAATTTCCAATTTTTCCCTTAAAGCAGAAATTCTGAGGTCAATTGTACTTCCCACTGCTGTCCCGGTTGCAATCAATTAAATCAACACAGACCAGGGATCAAATCTGTGACCTTTTCTTTTTGTACTGAAGTGTATTCAAGCCCTGAGGCATTAAGGGAGCCTACTGAAAATAAACAGTTTCACCCCCAATTTTCACCCCTTTACTGGCCTCCTTTGCTGAAGTGACTGGTTCTTGCTTGGGTTCCGCAAGTGCCAGTAGCCTTCCAGTGCATCCCCCATGTGGCAGTCTTCCTGTGTCAGTCTAGCCAATGAATGTCAGCAGGCTCTTTGGCTGTGGAGCCCATCATAACCAAGCTCAACATCTACACATGTGCACTTTCCAGCAGAGATCACTGAATCGAATTATAGAAATTATAGCACAGGAGGAGGCCATTCAGCCCACTGCGCCTATGATGAAACCACTTCTTCAACAGGAGCTATCTACATTAATGCTATTCCTCTGTCTTTTCCTTGCAACCTTTAATGTTCTTCCTTTTCAAATACTTATTTCATTCCTTTTAAATGATGATATATGATCTGATAATGCAGTTCGGACAACTCACTGACCCAGCACTAAGAGGTATTAGGCTACCTCTATCCTGACCCCTGGCACCCATCACCTCACTTGTTTCCCCCACTGGTGAAGCACTTAGAAAAAGCAAAGTTAGGACATAGGATACACATACCATACATCTTCACTAAGATAAAGCACCAAGGCAAAATACATTGAATATTCTTCGACAGTACCTCCCAAACCTGCGACCTCTACCACCTAGAAGGACAAAGGCAGCAGGCGCGTGGGAACATCATCACCTCAAAGTTCCCCTCCAAGTCACACTCCATCCTGACTTGGAAATATATTGCCGTTCCTTCATTGTCGCTGGGTCAAAATCCTGGAACTCCCTCCCTAACAGCACTGTGGGAGTACCTTCACCACACGGACTGCAGCAGTTCAAGAAGGCAGCTCACCACCACCTTCTCAAGGGCAATTAGGGATGGGCAATAAATGCTGGCCTTGCCAGCGATGCCCACATCCCAGGAACAAATTAAAAAAATACCTGCACTATACATTATTAGCATGAATAAAATTTGTTATAATTGGTGCTCTTAAGTATCGTGAAAGTTCATTTGCAATAGGGCTGAAAAGGTAGTTATAGTGAAATACAATAGTGTTTATGGCCCTTGATGTACCAATGCTGGGCCAATGGAGTTGATGCTTATTTGGCTGTTGTAAATTAGATATTTCAGACACTTAAGTAAATGTGTCCTCTATTATACCCTGCCTTTCAACTCTTGCTGAGTGACCATTTTCTTGTGCAGAACAGGTCTTCAGTCTCATGCTCCTCTTCTACATGTGACTTCTGCTGCCTGTTCCTCCAGGCAAGGCCCCTTTGTAGGGAGAATTGATGTAAGATGCAACAGGAAAATGAATTTTCCACACCAGACTGTACTGCAGCACTTTTCCTGATCATTGGAATGGTTGTTTCAGGATACCCATGGCCTGTTTCCCAAGGACACGGGTAGTAGAATATACTTCATTATATCACCCTTTGGGTTTTGCTCTTGGGTGTCTCAATGGAGTAAGCAGCCATGGTTGCAGTTGACAGCCTTGGCCCCCCCAGCAAACATCCAATCTTCCTGGCCTTTGAAATAATGGTGGCCATGTGGATTGGCGTAAAATGAATGATTCATGGCAATTGCCAGGGTAGTGGGCATGATTCCATACTAAGGGTCACAGATCAGCTGCACATACATGAAGTAAAACCACATGCAGGATGTGTAGGGGCCTGTACAGTAGGGTGACCATATTTTCTAAACCGAATCTGGGGTCACACAGGGTGGGAGCACAGCAAAGTAGCCAGGACGGAAAATGTAGGTTGCGCAGCGCAGCGAGGCAAAATCTTTCAGCAGCCTATATTTTAACAGTTGCACATAAACACTACAAATGCAAAACAAATATGAGTATAATTACCACGGATGTGACGTCACACTATTAAAGCGCATTCAGACACCTGACCCCCTCCCCCCTCCCCCCCAGTGATTGAGGTCACACCTGATCCACCCCCTAGTGACTGAGGTCACACTTAACCCACACCCCCATGACTGAGGTCACATCTGCCCCCACCCCCATGACTGAGGTCACATCTGCCCCCACCCCCAGTGATTGAGGTCACACCTGACCCGCCCCACCTTCCCCCCCACTCCAGTGACTGAGGTCACACCTGATCCCCCCTCCCTCCCCCAGTGACTGAGGTCACACCTGATCCCCCCTCCCTCCCCCAGTGACTGAGGTCACACCTGATCCCCCCTCCCTCCCCCAGTAACTGAGGTCACATCTGACACCCCACCAGTGACTGAGGTCACATCTGACCCCACCCCCAGTGTTTGAGGTCACACCTGACCCCCCCCCCCCCCCCAGTGACTGAGGTCATATCTGACCCCCTCCCCCCCCAGTGACTGAGGTCACATCTGAACCCCCGCCAGTGACTGAGGTCACATCTGACCCTCCACACAGCATCTAGGATTAGCCTGCCCCCCTTCCCCCGGTGACTGTGACCGGACCCTCCCTCGCAGCCTCTCCCTCACCTGCTCCGGTTGCCGTGCTCCCACGCACTTATGCCGGCAACAATCCAGCAGCATGAGCCCGACTGTAAACTCAGAAACAACAACTGGCACATGCGCAGAAAGACCACCCAGTCGCACATGCGCAATGAGTCATTGTGCAAGTTGTTGTTTAATTTAGCAAACTGACAGCTCAAGGGGTACACTCACTGCCCAGGGATACACTTTGGGGATGAGTTTTGTGAACCGGGGACTCTTCCGGGGACATTGTTTGCCCGGGGACACAATTTCTCATTTGGGGACTGTCCCTGGAAAACGGGGACGTATGATCACCTTACAGTACAGTCACTTGCATGTCATCAATAATGCCATGCACTTTGGAGAATTCAGCCAGTCAAACAAAGTGCAAGGCTCTCTCATGTTGCTTAATGCTTTCCATGGGGAAATAGATGAATGGCAAACAAGGCATTACTGAACTGCACAACACAACTACAGATTGGCAGATTTGGAAGATATCTCCTCCTGCTACTTAGAAGGGCTCAATGGCATTAAAGTTTAAAGTAGCTGTTACCATGGCAGGTGTTGACAGACCAGTTCCTGTTTTGCAAATAGTCTCCAAATCTGAGAGTGCCCAGTACTGTGACAGCCTATTTGGGAAATCATAGGCTTTGCTGCAGATTTCTTTGGACTTTTCCAGATAAAATTGGCCCACAAACACAAGTGGTGGCATAAGAGCAGGGCCTAAATCATTCCCTAAGCTGGCAATGCGTCTTTCTGGTAATGTCTCCTCTGTTTCTCCTCCTCCACCACAGACGACAAATACAGTGATGTGCAGAGGGATATCATAGCTTCTATATGTGCACCAGACAATGAAATATCCCTGGGGGAAACATGCAAATTAACAGATGGCTGCAGCTTTATTAAGCTCTCAACAAGCTAGTCTTCAGGCAAAACAGCAAAGCAACTAAATAGGTTAACAATTAAACCCTGGAAAAGATGGAATCAAAGACAGAACTAGTTGGAAAAAATTGTGTCCTCTTTAAGGGAAAGAAAGCAACTTATGAGGAGGGGCTTCCAATGCAGTGCTCATTTCAGTCTCATAATCAGTCAATTTACCCTTATTTGGTTAGCTAGATTTGCAATCGATGTCACTCATATTACTCAAAAATATCCTCCAAGCATTCTTCTGGTATTGACAGCTCTGTAAATGTAAAATGCAGCATATTACTTGGATGATGGAATTACTACTGAGGTGATTGCAACACATAAGAAAGCTAAAATACTTACGCGGAATTGCAATTATGTACAAGCTTTTCTGCGTCGGTGTGAGACGTCACTGTGTGTTGGTCACTTACTGCCCTGTTTACGCTGCTGCTCCGGCTGCCGCCATCTTGGATAAGGTCCTGACATGGGCGGCCGGTAAGCTTGTCTGTTTCAGGTGGGAGGCCACTTGTAATATGAAAATCGGGGTCCTGTGAAATCCTGAGTGCAATTTTGAGGTACAAGTGGGCAGGGCACGTGCTGCGGATACGCCACCCATTTGTACCAGGTGGTGAGCGGCCTGAACCACTGGTCCTCGCAGGAACTACTGCAGGCTGCTCAGAAAAAACAATGTTAAAAACGATTTTTAGTGGGGTCAGGAGGAACAGGGTGGATTTTGGATGGGCATCTCCAAGGCCCCTCCCCCCCCCCGGGGATTGCCCACCCCCTGGCTCTGAGTGTCAGTGTGGCAGCTGGCTGATTTCCCGCCCTCCACAACCAGCAAGCTGCAGCTCGCTGGCAGCATGTCAATTAAAATGGCTTAAAAGTGGCTTGGGCTTCATAACAGCAAGAACAGGCAATGGCAGGTGCACTCTGCCTGCTCATTCTCCACCTGAAGTCAAAATTGGTCCCACACGGTCTTGACATGAGGAGACCGCCCTGCAAATAATTGTACTGGAATAAATTAAGGCTCTGAGTCGGGGAGAGCTTAATGGCTTCATAGTATATCAGTAAAATAATGGGACTCAAGGCGGATAGATCCCCTGGACCTGATGGCTTACATCCTAGGGTCTTGAGGGAAGTGGCAATAGGGATTGTGGATGCTTTGGTAATAATTTTCCAAAATTCCCTGGAATCAGCAAAGGTCCCGGCAGATTGGAAAACTGCTAATGTAACACCCTTATTTAAAAAGGGTAGTAGGCAGAAAGCTGGAAATTATAGACCAGTTAGTCTAACATCTGTGGTAGGTAAAATTTTGGAGTCTATTATTAAGGAGACAGTAACGGAACATTTAGATAAACATAATTTAATAGGACAAAGTCAGCATGGCTTTATGAAGGGGAAATCATGTCTGACAAATTTGCTTGAGTTCTTTGAGGACATAACGTATAGGGTGGATAAAGGGGAACCAGTGGACGTAGTGTATTTAGACTTCCAGAAGGCATTCGACAAGGTGCCACATAAAAGATTATTGCTCAAGATAAAAAATCACTGGATTGGGGGTAATATTCTGGCATGGGTGGAGGATTGGTTATCTAACAGGAAGCAGAGAGTTGGGATAAATGGTTCATTCTCGGACTGGCAACCAGTAGCCAGTGGTGTTCCGCAGGGGTCGGTGCTGGGTCCCCAACTCTTTACAATCTATATTAACGATTTGGAGGAGGGGACCGAGTGTAACATATCAAAGTTTGCAGATGATACTAAGATGGGAGGGAAAGTAGAAAGTGAGGAGGACATAAAAAACCTACAAGGGGATATAGACAAGCTGGGTGAGTGGGCAGAGATTTGGCAGATGCAATACAATATTGGAAAATGTGAGGTTATGCACTTTGGCAGGAAAAATCAGAGAGCAAGTTATTATCTTAATGGCGAGAAACTGGAAAGTACTGCAGTACAAAGGGATCTGGGGGTCCTAGTGCAAGGAAATCAAGTAGTTAGTATGCAGGTGCAGCAGGTGATCAAGAAGGCCAACGGAATGTTGGCTTTTATTGCTAGGGGGATAGATTATAAAAACAGGGAGGTATTGCTGCAGTTATATAAGGTATTGGTGAGACCACATCTGGAATACTGCATACAGTTTTGGTGTCCATACTTAAGAAAAGACATACTTGCTCTCGAGGCAGTACAAAGAAGGTTCACTCGGTTAATCCCCGGGATGAGGGGGTGGACATACGAGGAGAGGTTGAGTAGATTGGGACTCTCCTCATTGGAGTTCAGAAGAATGAGAGGCGATCTTATTGAAACATATAAGATTGTGAAGGGGCTTGATCGGGTGGATGCGGTAAGGATGTTCCCAAGGATGGGTGAAACTAGAACTAGGGGGCATAATCTTAGAATAAGGGGCTGCTCTTTCAAAACTGAGATGAGGAGAAACTTCTTCACTCAGAGGGTAGTAGGTCTGTGGAATTTGCTGCCCCAGGAAGCTGTGGAAGCTACATCATTAAATAAATTTAAAACAGAAATAGACAGTTTCCTAGAAGTAAAGGGAATTAGGGGTTACGGGGAGCGGGCAGGAAATTGGACATGAGGCTGAGTTCGGATCGGTCGAGGCCCTGTAGGTGGCGTAGCGGGCCCAGGGGCTGAGTGGCCGGGTCCTGCTCCTACTTCTTGTGTTCTTTAGACTTGAGGTGAGGATCAGATCAGCCATGATCTTATTGAATGGCGGAGCAGGCTCGAAGGGCCGATTGGCCTACTCCTGCTCCTATTTCTTATGATCTTATGTTCTTATAGCAGTCCAACAGGGCAAATCTCCTCTTTTCCTTTATCTTGTTCCTCCTCCATTAAACTCAGTTTCTCACTCAGGAACTCACTACAGTTGCCATGAACCTCTGCATCCAGCAATTTCAGACAGGCACCATAACAACAACAACTTGTATTTATATAGCGCCTTTAACGTAGTAAAACGTCCCAAGGCGCTGCACAGGAGTATTTTAAGACAAAAAGAAATTGACACTGAGCCACATAAGGAGAAATTAGGGCAGGTGACCAAAAGCTTGGTCAAAGAGGTAGGTTTTAAGGAGCGTTTTAAAGGAAGAAAGAGAGGTAGAGAGGCGGAGAGGTTTAGGCAGGGAATTCCAGAGCTCAGGGCCTAGGCAACAGAAGGCACGGCCACCAATGGTTGAGCGATTATAATTAGAGGAGTGCAGATATCTTGGGGGGTTGGGGGGCTGAAGGAGATTACAGAGATAGGGAGAGGAGAGGCCATGGAGGGATTTGAAAACCAGGATGAGAATTTTGAAATCGAGGCGTTGCTTAACCGGGAGCCAATGTAGGTGAGCGAGCACAGGAGTGATGGGTGAACGGGACTTGGGGCGAGTTAGGACACAGGCAGCCGAGTTTTGGATGACCTCAAGTTTACATAGGGTAGAATGTGGGAGGCCAGCCAGGAGTGCGTTGGAATAGTCAAGTCTAGAGGTAACAAAGGCATGGATGGGGGTTTCAGCAGCTGATGAGCTGAGGCAAGGGCGGAGACGGGCGATGTTACGGAGGTGGAAATAGGTGGTCTTAGTTATGCCGCGGATATGTGGTTGAAACTCATTTCAGGGTCAAATATGACACCAAGGTTGAGAACAGTGTGGTTCAGCCTCAGACAGATGTTAGGGAGAGGGATGGAGTAAGTGGCTAGGGATCGGAGTTTGTGGCGGGGACCAAAAACAATGGCTTCGGTCTTCCCAACACTTAATTGGAGAAAATTTCTGCTCATCCAGAACTGGATGTCAGACAAGCAGTCTGACAATTTAGAAACCGTGGAGGGGTCGAGAGGTAGAGCTGAGTGTCATCAGCGTACATGTGGAAACTGACACTGTGTTTTCGGATGATGTCGCCAAGGGGCAACATATAGATGAGAAATAGGAGGCGGCCAAACATAGATCCTTGGGGGACACCAGAGGTAACGATGTGGGAGCGGGAAGAGAAGACATTGCAGGTGATTCGCTGGCTACGATTAGATAGATAAGAATGGAACCAGGCGAGTGCAGTCCCACCCAGCTGGACGATGGTGGAGAGGCATTGGAGGATGGAGTCAACCGTGTCAAAGGCTGCAAACAAATCAAGAAGGATGAGGAGGGATAGTTTCCCTTTGTCACAGAGGATGTCACTTGTGACTTTGACGAGAGCCGTTTCGGTACTGTGACAAGGGCGGAAACCTGATTGGAGGGATTCAAACATGGAATTGTGGGAAAGATGGGCACGGATTTGGGAGGCGACAACATGTTCAAAGACTTTGGCGACAAGAATTCCTTCCCTAAAGTACATTAGTGAACCAGATGGGTTTTTACAACAATCTGATAGTTTCATGGTTACCATTACTGATACTAGCTTTTTATTCCAGATTTTATTTAATTAACTGAATTTAAATTCCCCAGCTGCTGTGGTGGGATTTGAACTCACGTCTTGACTGGATCATTAGTCCAGGCCTACTGAGATTACTAGCCCAGTGACATTACCACTATGCTACCGTTGCCATAACTTCGGCAATGTTCGGCAGAGACCTACTTGTGTAAATGGATTTTCCGCCCAAGTTATGGCGGGGCAACAGGAGAAACCCGAGGAAATTCACCCCCCTTATATCTGAACTTTCACCAACAGTATATAATTATAAAAAAGAATAGATAGCTTTGGTGTACTCGAGGTAGTCAGGAGACTGCAACTGGCTGCGAAGAATGCGATGCAGCAAGTGGGCATAGAAACAGCAAAGAACCTGAGAAGGAAGTCGTGACATACTGGTATCATTTGTATGCTGTCAAGTTATTTTGCATTTCAGTTTGCAAAAGCTGGGAAGTTCCTTGCCCCTGGCTAGTTGAGGTGTCAAATTTTCCAGCCCTAGGAGTGCAGATCGTAAAATACACTGGAAACTAGATACCCAGATAATGTTTACTTGTCCTGCAGGATAGTTTATAATATATGCATTTTAAAGCACATTAGGACTGTAACCTCACACTCATGGGAAAAAAAGGAGAAAAACATTTGCAGTGTTTTTCTGTAACAATAAGGGCTGTTATTTAAAACCTCATTAAAAATATGAGGATACATTATTTTAGCTATCCAGAATACCAATTGCTGATGGCCTAAAAAGTACTTGATCTGGTTAGAAAGTGAATGGACTACTATTCTGCAATGATTCTAGCTTCAGACCCGACATAAGTTAAACTCCAGTGAATTGCTTGCATTGTAATGGAGTAGTCGCCATCACCATACTGCAAATGTTTCTCTCTGCCTATAAAACATATGCTTTCGGAAGTGAGACCATTAAAGGGAGCACCCTGTGTAGATTTATGATAATGTTTAAAATTATAACCCCTAAGTGAGAGCCATCTAAATGTATACTAATATGCACTTTAATGATTCCTGTAATAAGTTTAAAAGATTTATGACATGATAATTGCCATTAGGCACTAAAATGCTCCTTTGATTTTCTGTCTAATTTTATTATCAATCCATCCTGGTTCTAAAACAAAACTGAAGGGCTTATGAATATTGCAGCAAAATGGACATTTTTTTATTAAGCCAGATCAATTAGCACCAGCTACTTATTTGAAATGGGTAATGGTGGCTAGATTACATCCTGTCAATAAGTGAATGCTCAGGGCATAAGGATTTGGAGAATAAATGAAAATAAAATAAAACTGGATCTATATTACAAATAGACGTTTATAATCCCCCAAATACTTCAGCTCTAATATCCTTGGTTCACCAATTTTAGTGTAAAAGTAGAAATGAGTACAATGTGGAGAACACCATTTTATATCCATATCTGCTTTTTCATTAAAATTAGGAACAAAGAGGAAATTTTAAAGTACTAAATAAGTGGTGGCATGGAGACAATGTGAATTGGAGAACTAACACATAGCACCATGGAATAGGAGGGCATCAGTTCAATTATTGTTCAGTTCCTAATCTCAGCTGTGCTGAGTATACTGGAGTTGATCAGAGGCAGTGGCATCTCCTTGCAAGGGGTAGGGAAAATTGGACAGGGGAACCATTGCATCCTTTCTCAGCGAACAGCCAAAAAGGGCAGCAGGCAGAGGCTGGATGCTGGCACCCTGCCCTATCGTCTTAGCAGCAGAGGCACAGACCCTTCCCAGACCGAGAGGTAAATGGGAAGTAAATTCAGTATACGCACTCTTCATTGGAAGGCTGCTACCTTCAACAGAAACAAAAGTACAATACTGTTAAAGTGTATGACACATATTCACCTCTACAACGGCAGCCATAAGATGCGGGCCATCATCTGACCATTCACCTAGCCAACACTATCAGGGACAACAGATGGATACTCAACATGAAACATCAGGAAAAGCAGATGGACACGCCTCACTAATTTCCAGGAGTTAGATTGCTTCCTACTGGATAGCCAGGAATCACTTTCTCCTTTTCCCACCCCCACTCCCACCCATTATACGACTGAGAAAAAGAAATGCACAAATCTAAATATCTAAGCTTGTTGCTATGGCAACAACCATTGTGCCAGCTGTTTTGCTGCCATTCACCGTAGCAGTCGGAAAGTAATGATAGGGCACATGGCAGCATACGAATGCAGATAGATGTTTTGTCCTTTGTTGTTTATGACCCGATATATTTTAAAGGGACAGGCCATCCTGCAACCAAAATGATGAAAACTGGACAAACTTTCGCTACTAAGCTTCCCCAGTGGCCAAGTGTATGGTGTAGTGTGATACTGAGCCGCACAGACCAGGAAGGTCCCATGTTCAATCCCTGGCCTGTGTTCATGTAGATCATCTGAGCTGAGGCAGAGGTGCAGTTACCAGAATTGGTTTCAACATCCCTGGACTAGGGAGAGGAAGTTCATTCCTGACTGCTGTCCAATGACCTTGCTGGGAGCCAGCTGAGGACACGATCAGAAAGCTCCACACTTGAATAGCCTGCCAGCGCTCACTGTCCATCCACACATGTGAAGAATGCCTACCTGGGTGATGTGTTACACCTACGGAACTGGAATGTAACTTGCTGCTTTCAGAAGCTTAAAGTTGGGGAAAAAAAACCATATTAATATCAATTAATTAATCTGAAAAGTTCCAAATTTGACCTTTTTTGGATTGTGAACTCTGCTGGTACTCTGCTGGCTGCTTTTTCATACACTTTAATTGTTTTGTCTGATTTCTTTGCCCTATCATAGTCAGGTACAAGTGTTCAGAACATCCTCAGCAAAGGTGATGTAATAGTTACCCATATAGCCTGGTGTAGTATTAAGCCATGCAGATCAGAAGGTGCCAATTTGAGTTCCTGTGTATGCTGAAGTAGCTGAATTCAGGCAGGGGGGAGGGGGAGAAGGGGGGATGGGGGAGGGGGAGAAGGCGGGATGGGGGAGGGGAGGGGGAGAAGGGGGGATGGGGGAGGGGGAGAAGGGGGGATGGGGGAGGGGGAGAAGGGGGGATGGGGGAGGGGGAGAAGGGGGGATGGGGGAGGGGGAGAAGGGGGGATGGGGGAGGGGGAGAAGAGGGGATGGGGGAGGAGCTCTATTTTGCCTCAGTGCCTGGACTATGGAGGAAAAGGTCAGCTAGAATTCCTGTTCCCTTCACTGATATGTTTTGGCCAACATAAGGATGCTTAAAGCATAAGCAAACCTTTATTTAAAAACACTAATTTGTAGAAATCACTACTTTGGGTCTGGAGAGAAAACTCAACCCTCAACTGAGAAAACAGAGAACAGCTGAGATTCAAAACATCCCAGATTCATGGCCGGACAATTGTCCATAACCTTCTCCGACCTAAAAGAGGTACAATTTGGGGATTAACCAATTTCAACATTATATCCGAATCGGATCAACTGTAGGAGAGGTAGCAACAAGTAGTATACTGTCAAACTCAGTAACTCCTTCAAACCAGTCCCAATTGTGCTATCTGCAGTTGCAATTGTTTTGTGAGCTTCTTTGTTAATCAAGGCAAGGAGTGTCAATTATGGATCCCATTTGAAGCACCCAGTGCTAGCATCAAGGACTCTCAGGCTAGCTGTAGAATAAAACTCGCTTTAATATGCCTTAACAAAATACCTGAGCTTCACCCTCGGAAGAGCACCTCCTACTGCACCACTGTGGCATTTTCCAGCTTCCTACATTGGCCACACCTCGAGGCCTTGAGCATTGCTAATTAGTACCAAATTAAGTGCAGTTCCATGCAGACCATCTTGGTTAAATATATTGCCTTTTGGGGAAAAGAATAAACGATACCGTATACTGCGAATGGAATAAAATTAGCACAGGGATACTTTGAAAGAGACCCAATAAACGCTACAGCTTGAATGTCAAGACAATGTGGAGAAACAATCAGAAAAGTAAATGGAATGTTGGGATACATCACCAGAACAGTGGACAGTCTGTAGAAGTTATGCTAAGGCTTTAAAACACATTCATAGAATCATTGGATGATTACAGCACGGAAGAAGGCCATTCGGCCCATCGGGCCCGTGCCGACTCTCAGCTAGTCCCGCTCCTCTGCTCTTTCCCCGTAGCCCTGCAATTTTTTTCCCTTCAGATACATATCCAACTCCCTTTTGAAAGATAAAATTGAGTCTGCCTCTACCACCCTTTCAGGCAGTGCATTCCAGATCCTAACCACTCACTGTGTAAAAAAGTTTTTCCTTATGTCGCCTTTGGTTCTTTTGCCAATCACCTTAAATCTGTGTCCTCTGGTTCTCGACCCTTCCGCCAATGGGAACAGTTTCTCTCTCTCTACTCTGTCCAGATCCCTCATGATTTTGAACACCTCTATCAAATCTCCTCTCAATCTTCTCTGCTCCAAGGAGAACAACTCCAGCTTCTTTAGTCTATCAACGTAACTGAAGTCCCTCATTCCTGGAATAATTCTCGTAAATCTTTTCTGCACTCTCTCTAAGGCCTTCACATCCTTCCTAAAGTGCGGTGCCCAGAATTGGACACAGTACTCCAGTTGGGGTCGAACCAGTGTTTTGTACAGGTTCATCATAATTTCCACACTTTTGTACTCTATACCTCTATTTACGAAGCCCAGGATCCCATAAGCCTTTTTAACTGCTTTCTCAACCTGCCCTGCAACCTTCAACGATTTGTGCACACATACCCCCAGGTCTCTCTGTCCGTGGACCCCCTTCAGGATTGTACCATTTAGTTTATATGTCCTCTCCTCATTCTTTCTACCAAAATGCATCACTTCACACTTTTCTGCATTAAATTTCATCTGCCACGTGTCTGGCCATTTCACCAGCCTGTCTATGTCTTCCTGAAGTCTCTCACTCTCCTCCTCACTATTCACTATATTTCCAAGTTTTGTGTTATCTGCAAATTTTGAAATTGTGCCCTGTACACCCATGTCCAAGTCATTAATATATATCAAGAAAAGCAGTGATCCTAGAACCAACCCCTGGGGATCACCACTGTATACCTTCCTCCAGTCCAAAACACAACCGTTCCCCACTACTCTCTGTTTCCTGTCACTTAGCCAATTTCGAATCCAGGCTGCCACTGTCTCTTTTATTCCATGGGCTTCAGTTTTGCTGGCAAGCCTATTATGTGGCACTTTGTTGAACTTTTGGAAACTACGTCAACCGCATTACTCTCATCAAACCTCTCTGTTACCTCATCAAAAAACTCGATCAAGTTGGTTAAACACGATTTGCCTTAGTCAGATTATACTTGGAATTGTGTGCAATGCTGGTTGTCATATTTCAAAATGGACATACATGCATTAGAAAGGATGCAAAGAATGATTCTAAGTTTAAACAGGATGAGTGATGAAGAAAGATTAAAAAAATATAAGCTGTACATTCTAGAGAGAAGGTTAAGGCGTGACATTAGTGAGGTATATAAAGTAATAAATGGCATACATAAGATGAACACCAAAAATTACTATAAAGACAAGCCAGCAGGACATAAGTTTACATTAGAGAAGAGTAAATTTAGAAAAGATCTTAGAAAAAGTTCAATTAATGAAAGAATAGAAGTGTGGAATAATCTACCAGTTAAGTGGAGCCAAAGACAACAGGGGAGCTTAAAATACAGTTGGATCCTAGGCAAGAGTAATAAACTGACATGCTCAATGCACTGAACGGCCCATTATCGTCCTTGACTTTTTCTTATGTTTTATGTTAAAGTCACCAATAACATCCTGTTCCATTTGTGATTTCCCGATATGTGCTGGCTACACGCGAGGCCCTGCTGACTGCATGGAGCCATGCAAAATTTACTCTATTCAGTACATCGGTTGGGCGTCTTGCTTTCAAAAGGACATTGATATGTTGAAGAGGGTTCAGGGAAAAGTAACAAGGATGATTCCAGGATACAAACTCTTAGTTATTGAGAAATACAGAGCTGGTCTTGTTGTACTTGGGGAAAAGAACATTAAGAGGGGAAACAATCCAGAGCCTTAAAGTGCTGAGAGGAATCAATGATGTTGATGTAGATGTAAATAGGTATTTGAATTCGATTGTGATCATGGAACCAGAAAAGAAAGGTTAAAAATTAACAGGTCATAAATGAGATTAGAAGCTTTTTTTTTTCCCACAGAAGTAAATGTGCAGAACAGACCCATGGCAAAAACAGTGTTGATGCTGTGCCAATTAACATTAATAGACCTAGACAAATAACTGGATAGGAACAGGACTGGAAAGTTTAGAGCTAAGAATAGTCTGAGATCATCTCATACACCATGGAACACAATATGCTGTGCTACTGAGGTTGTTGTCTGTAGACCTACTGGCCTTTTCTTATTCCATACTTTATGTTCTTACGAAGCTGGGGCCTTCCTGGCCGGCATGGTTCAATACCACATCATGTAATGCAATTATCTTGTGAGCCATGAGGAGCCCTAGGAAATTCACATTTTCCCAGTTGTACGCAGGTTTCCCCTAATGGAGTGGGTTTATTCAGTGAGTAGCTGAGCCATACAGATGAGGGAATCCCAGATTGGATTCCTTGTATGGCTGAGTGAGTTGATCTCAGCTAAGATGGCGGTATAGGCACTTCCAGCTCCCTGGAGTTAGGGAGGCTAAAATTGTTTGAGGTTCCCATTCCTGCTCACAATCCAGCAGCTCCTGTTGGAGGTATGGATGTTGGATGAGGACAGATTTGGGCTCGTCTGTTAGGCCCTCCTGTGGTCAAATAGCTTTACATAAATAGCGACCTTGAAAATGGATTTTTACCAATTTTCAGAGATAAATTTCAGGATTTTTCTGGGTTAGTGGATTGTTAAAAGAAAATTGCCTGACTTTTACCTTTCAAAAACCCAAATTCTCCTGCTCCGTGTGGATGCATGCGCATCACACATGATATCATCACGTCCGTTGTGTGATGATGTATGCACACAATGTATGTGATGATGTCACTAGCGAATGTGTGTGCACCCTGGGACTGACTTTCAGTACCAAATTCGGTAGGTGAAGTCAACTTCGGTAAGTTCACTTGCTGATACTGGCTTAAAGCCTGTTTAACAGGCTTCTCTCTTACTGCTTATGATGAAGTAAAGTAGCTGAGAGCAGAAGCAAAATGCGTCCTTGAGGTCATCATCAGCTAAAGTGTGACCAAAGAAAAAGTTGATCAGTACATGAGGTGTATGGAATGGCAGGGGATCTAAAGAGGAGCAAATATCTTGAAAACAGTAAGAACATTTAAAGAAAACATTACAATCTAGCACCTGTGAGTACCTTGTTAGTCCCTTGCTTGTTTTCTTGATTTTCTCTGAACTTACCCTGGGATTTTAGGGTCCATCCCCCCACCCTGATTTTCTCCTGGTTTTTGATGATAATAAACACCTGAAAACCCAAGTTTTAAAATTGGTAATAAAAAAACCTACGGTCTTTACACATGAATAATGGGCATTGGAGGGCAACAAGCACTTGTGGAACTGTAGCATGGCAAGAGGTCAAAAAGGAGGGGGGGTGGTTTCAACTAATTTGGCAGGGAGAGGAGCACCAGGATGAAGCAATAGAAAAGAGATACAAGGTGCATAGAGGACTGAGAGAGACTAATAGCATTAGAATAAAGAGTAGTTCAGAAATTAGGGATTAGACAGGGGGAAATGCGAGGCTGACTACGATGGGTTTAGAGTGCATGTGCATAAATGCCTGGAGCGTGGTAAATAAGGTTGGTGAGCTGCATGCACAAGCAGCCACATGGGATTATGATATAGTGGCAACAACAGAGACCTGGCTCAAACAAGGGGAGGAATAGGCACTTAATATTCCTGTCTACAATGTATTCAGGAAAGATAGTGAAGGAAAACAAAGGGGGGGGGGGGGGGTGGCAGTATAGATAAATGATACTGTTACAGCACTGGAAAGGGATAATGTACTTGAGGACTCAAAGACAGAATCTATTTGGTTAGAATTAAAGAACAATAGAGGAGCTATTATGCTGCTGGGTGTATACTGTAAGGAGATAGAGGAGCAAATTTGCAGGCAAATTGCACAAACATACAAGAACTTTAGAGTAGTGATAATGGGGGACTTCAATTATCCTAATATAGACTGGGAAAATAACAATATAAAGGGCAAAGAGGGGGAGGAATTCCTGAAATGCGTACAAGAGAACTTTCTTGATCAGCATGTTTCCAGCTCAATGAGGAAGGAAGCAATGCTGGATCTAGTTCTCGGGAATGAAGTGGGGCAAGTGGAACATCTTTCAGTGGGAGAGCATTTAGGAAACAGTGATCACAATATCATTAGCTTTAGAGTAGTTATGGAAAAGACAAGGAAACATCAAATGTGAAAATATTCAACTGGTGGATTGGAATCAAAGATTGACAAGTAAAATAGTAAATGAGCAATGGGAGGCCTTCAAAGAGGAGATAGCTTGGGTACAGACTACACACATTCGCATGAGGGGGGAAAGGAGGGGCATCCAAAGCTAGAGATTCCTAGATGACTAAAAATATAGAGCTTAAAATGAAACAGAAAAAGGAAGATTATGATAAATGTCAGATTAATAATTCAGTAGAGAACCAAGCTGAATACAAGAAGTACAAGGGAGAACTGAAAAAGGAAATAAGAGGGGCAAAGAGTGTGTATGAGGATAGATTAGCGGGTAACATTAAAGGGAAACCAAAAGTCTTTTATAAACATATGAACAGTAAAAGGGTAGTCAAAGGAGGGTGGGGCTGATTAGGGATCAAAAAGAAGATCTTATGGAGGCAGAGGGCATGGCTGAGGTACTAAATGAGTACTTTGCATCTGTCTTCACGAAAGAAGAGGATGGTGCCAATGTCACAGTAAAGGAGAAGGTAGTAGAGAAATTGGATAAGATAAAAATAAAGAGGAGGTTCTTAAAAGGTTGGCAGCATTCAAAGTAGGAAAGTCACCCAGTCTGAATGGGATGCATCCAAGGTTGCTGAAGGAAGTAAGGGTGGAAATTGCTGAGGCTCTGGCCACAATCTTCCAATCCTCCTTAGATATAGGAGTGGTGCCAGAGGACTGGAGGGTTGCAAATGTTACACCCATGTTCAAAAAAGGAGAGAGGGTTAAACCCAGCAACTACAGGTCAGTCAGTCTAACGTCGATGGTGGGGAAACTTTTAGAGACATTAATCTGGGACAAATTAATTGGCACTTGGAAAAGTATGGATTACTAAATGACAGAATTGTTAAAGGCCAATCGTGTTTGACTAACTTGATTGAGTTCTTTGTTGAAGTAACAGAGAGGGTTGATGAAGGTAGTGTGGTTGACGTTGTGTATATGGACTTTCAAAAGGCATTTGATGAAGTACCACATAATAAACCTATTAACAAAATTGAAGTCCATGGGATTAAAGGGACAGTGGCTACATGGATACAAAATTAGCTAAGGGATAGAATACAGAGAGTAGTGGTGAACGGTTGTTTTTCAGGCTGGAGGGAAGTGTGCAGTGGTGCCTTTGGGTGTTGTTATTGGGACCACTGCTCTTTTTGATATATATTAATGACCTGGACTTGGATATACAGGGCATAATTTCAAAGTTTACAGATGACAGGAAACTCAGAAATATAATAAACAGTGAGGAGGAGAAGTAACAGACTTCAGGAGGACATAGACTGGTGAAATGGGCAGATACATGGCAGATGAAATTTAATGCAGAGAAGTGTGAAGTGATTCATTTTGGTAGGATGAGGAGAGGCAATATAAACTAAATGGTACAACTTTGAAGAGGATGCAGGAACATAGAGACCTAGGACTGTACGTACACAAGTCTTTGAAGGTGGCAGGACAAGTTGAGAAAGCTGTTAAAAAGGCTTAAGTGATCCATGGCTTTATAAATAACTTTATCACACCTCGGCAGATAGTCAGGATGATTTAATTTAGTGGTCTGCAATTGTAAGGTACACATGCTTTGTTGTCTATCTATATATGCTTTGGCGATTCTGTATCTAATTTACTTCACCTGAGGAAGGGGCAATCGATAGCTCCGAAAGCTTGTGATTTCAAATAAAACTGTTGGACTATAACCTGGTGTTGTGCGACCTCTCAATTTTATAAATAGAGGCATAGAGAACAAAAGCAAGGAAGTTATGCTAAACCTTTATAAAACACTGGTTCGGCCCCAGCTGGAGTATTGTGGGCAAGTCTGGGCACCACACTTTAGGAAGGATGTCAAGTCCTTAGAGTGGGTGCAGCGGAGATTTACTAGATTGGTACCAGGGATGCGGGACTTCAGTTATGTGGAGAGACGAGAGAAGCTGGGGCTGTTCTTCTTGGTGCAGAGTTTAATGGGAGATTTGATAGAGGTATTCAAAATCTTGAAGAGTAAAGAAGGAGAAACTTTTTTCAGTAGCAGAAGAGTCGGTAACCAGAGGACAGAGATTTAAGATAATTGGCAAAAGAACAAGAGAAAGAAAGAAAGAAAGACTTGCATTTCTTTAGCGCCTTTCATGACCACCGGACGTCTCAAAGTGCTTTACAGCCAATGATGTACTTTTGGAGTGGAGTCACTGTTGTAATGTGGGAAACGCGGCAGCCAATTTGCACTCAGCAAGCTCCCACAAACAGCAATGTGATAATGACCAGATAATCTGTTTTAGTGACATGAGGACATTTTTTTTACACAGTGAGCTGTTATGATCTGGAATGCACTGCCTGAAAGGGTGGTGGAAGCAGATTCAATAGTAACTTTCAAAAGAGAATTGGATAAATACTTGCAAAGGGAAAATTTGCAGGGCTATTGGGAAAGAGCAGGGGAGTGGGACTAACTGGACAGCTCTTTCAAAGAACCAGCACAGGCATGATGGACCAAATAACCTCCTTCTGTGCTGTACCATCTTATTATTCTATGATCTAGGTCAACACCTTCAGGAGATAGGAGAAAATTGCCAAGAAAAAAATACCAAAACTGCATCAGATGCTGAGTAGGAAAGCAAATAGTATGTATGTCTTACAGATATAGTTCTAAGCCCTGACAAAGGAAAGATTTGAGTTTTTTAAGGAGATAATACACATTTCTATTTAATAATGTATAATTGCAGGACTCTGCTGTTAGTTTTTGATGCCAGTTATCCGCTGAGCAATCTACTGGTAAGGAAATATACAATATAATGTACTATCTTTACAGGTCTATCTGAATTCAGATAAATATTTTTGGTGTTCTCAACAAATAACAATAGGGCCCTGATCTTCATTCTTCAAACTCATTTTCTGGGTGATGATATTACAAAAAATTGTCGGAAAATTTACACTTGCACAACAGATTTATCCAACTCAGCATAACAACAGCAGCTTACATTTTTTTAATAGTGCCTTTAACACAGAAAATATCCTAAAGTGCTTCAAGGAGGCACGGGGAGAAATGTATGCTGAGCCAAACAAGGAGAGATTAGGAAGGATGCCCAAAGGCTTGGTCAAACAGGGGGTCTTTAAACGGGGATTTATCTGTCCATGACGTCGAGCAGCGGCAGCAGCGGGAGCGACGGACCTGCGAGGGAGCAGCGGCTGTGGGAGAAAATAAAGGTCGGTGATTTTCAGGCCCAGTCGAGCAGCGGGAGCGGTGGCAGAATTCGAGAGTGACGTCACAGTACAGAAAGTGACGCCGGCGTAGGGGAAGAAGCTGATTGGTGAGTAGTGGGTGAGTGCTTTTTATTCCTTCAATTTTAAGTTTATTTCTTTTAAGGTAGTTTGGGAGAGCGAGAATCCGAGAGTTTAAATTTGAGGTAAGAGTTTTTAAATTAAAAGTATGTCAGGGGACCTCAGTCCCGTGCTTTGCACGGCTTGCAGCATGTGGGAATTCCTAGATGCTTCTTGCAGTCAGGATGACCACATGTGCAGTAAGTGCCAACAGTTTGGCCAACTTGAGATCCAGTTTTCGGAGCTCGAGCGTCCGCTGGAGGCACTGCAGTGTATCCATGAGGCTGAGAGTTACGTTGATAGCACGTTTTTAGACGTGGTCACCCCGCAGCTTAAGAAAGTGCAGTCAGAGAGGGAATGGGAGACTACCAGTCAGAAGAAGGGGGGCAGGCAGGTAGTCAGGAAAGCCCCAGAGTGCATCTCACTCAACAACCATTTTTCTGTGTTGGAAAACGGTGTAAGTGACGGTTCCTCTGGGGAGTGCAGCCAGAGCCAAGTTCACGGCACTGTGGGTGGCTCAGCTGCACAAGGGGGGAGGAGTAAGAGTGGAAGGGCAATAGTGGTAGGAGACTTAATAGTGAGGGGTGCAGACAGGCGTTTCTACGGCCGCAGACGTGACTCCAGGATGGTATGTTGCCTCCCTGGTGCCAGGGTCAAGGATGTCACTGAACGGCTGCAGGGCATTCTGAAGGGGGAGGGCGAACAGTCAGAAGTCGTGGTTCACATTGGTACCAACGACATAGGTAGAAAGAGGGATGAGGTCCTGCAACAAGAATTTAGGGAGCTAGGTAGCAGATTAAAAAGCAGGACCTCAAAGGTTATAATCTCTGGATTACTCCCGGTGCCACGTGCTAGTGAGTATAGGAATAGGAGGATAGAGCAGATGAATGCGTGGCTAAAGAGTTGGTGCAGGAGGGAGGGCTTTAGTTTCCTGGATCACTGGGTCTGTTTCTGGGGAAGGTGGGACCTGTACAAGTCGGACACGTTGCACCTGAACCGGAACGGGACCAACATCCTTGCGAAGAGGTTTGCTAGTGCTGTTGGAGGGGGTTTAAACTAACTTGGCAGGGGGATACGGAGTGGAGCTATAGTAGGGTGATGCACAGCCAAATATAGAGGAAAAAACAAGTCAGTCTGGAAGGCAGAGCAAATATGTAACACAAGGGAGTATGGCAAGGCTGGATGGCATTTATTTTAATGCAAGGAGTCTTACGAGTAAGGCAGATGAATTGAAGGTGTTGATGAACACATGGGAGTATGATATTATTGCTATCACAGAGACATGGCTGAGGGAGGGGCAGGACTGGCAGCTCAATATTCCGGGGTATAGAATCTTCAGGCGAGACAGAGGGGGGTGTAAAAGAGGAGGGGTGTCGCAATATTAATCAAGGAGTCAATTACTGCAGTAAGGAGGGATGATATCTTAGCAGGTTCCTCTAATGAGGCCATATGGGTAGAACTTAAAAACAAAAAGGGGGCAAGCACTTTGCTGGGAGTGTACTATAGGCCCCCAAACAGTCAGGGGGAGATAGAAGAACAGATATGTAGGAAAATCTTAGAGAAGTGTAGAAGTAATAGGGTAGTAATAGTAGGGGATTTCAACTTCCCCAATATTAACTGGGATAGTAAGAGTGTGAAAGGCTTAGAGGGTGCGGAATTCTTAAAGTGCATCCAGGAGAGCTTTTTGAGCCAGCATGTAGAAAGTCCTGCAAGAGAGGGGGCGGTACAGGACCTAATTCTAGGGAATGTAGCTGGGCAAGTGGTAGAAGTGTCAGTAGGAGAGCATTTTGGTGACAGTGACCATAATTTGGTGAGATTTAAGGTAGTCATGGAAAAGGACAATGATGGACTGGAAATAAAGGTTCTAAATTGGGGGAAGGCCAATTTTAATATGATAAGGCAGGATCTGGCCAAAGTGGACTGGGATCAGCTACTTGTAGGAAAATCCACATCAGAGCAGTGGGAGTCATTCAGAAAGGAAATAGAGAGAGTACAGTGCCAACATGTTCCTGTAAAGGTCAAGGGTGGGACCAACAAATCCAGGGAACCCTGGATGTCAAGGGATATACAAGAATGGATTAGGAAAAAAAGGGAGGCTTTTGGCAGATACAAAGGACTAAAAACAATGGAAGCCCTAGAGGAGTATAGAAAGTGCAGGGGGGTACTTAAAAAAGAAATTAGGAGAGCGAAGAGGGGGCATGAAAAAACACCGGCGGACAAAATAAAGGAAAATCCCAAGGTGTTTTATAAGTATATTAAGGGCAAGAGGATAACCAGGGAAAGAGTAGGGCTCATTAGGAACCAAAGTGGCAATCTGTGTGTAGAGCCGGAAGATGTAGGTGAGGTTTTAAATGAATATTTTGCATCTGTGTTCACTATGGAGAAGGACGATATAGGCATAGAAATCAGGCAGGGGGATTGTGATATACTTGAACAAATTAGCATTGAGAGGGAGGAGGTACTAATGGTTTTAGCGGGCTTAAAAGTGGATAAATCCCCAGGCCCAGACGAGATGTATCCCAGGCTGCTGTGTGAGGCAAGGGAGGAGATTGCAGGGGCTCTGACACAAATTTTCAGAACCTCTCTGGCCATAGGGAGGTGCCAGAGGACTGGAGGACAGCTAACGTAGTACCATTATTCAAGAAGGGTAGTAGGGATAAACCAGGGAATTACAGGGCAGTGAGCCTAACATCAGTGGTAGGGAAATTATTGGAAAAAATTCTGAGGGACAGAATTAGTCTCCACTTGGAGAGGCAAGGATTAATCAAGGATAGTCAGCATGGCTTTGTCAGGGGGAGATCATGTCTAACCATTTTGATTGAATTTTTCAAGGGGGTGACTAGGTGTGTGGATGAGGGTAGTGCAGTTGATGTAGTCTACATGGACTTCAGTAAGGCTTTTGACAAAGTCCCGCATGGGAGACTGGTCAAGAAGGTAAGAGCCCATGGGATCCAGGGCAATTTGGCACATTGGATCCAAAATTGGCTTAGTGGCAGGAGGCAGAGGGTGATGGTCGAAGGTTATTTTTGTGACTGGAAGCCTGTGTCCAGTGGTGTACCGCAGGGATCGGTGCTGGGTCCCTTGCTGTTTGTAGTGTACATTAATGATTTAGATATGAATGTAGGAAGTATGATCAGTAAGTTCGCAGATGACACGAAAATTGGTGGAGTGGTAAATAGCGAGGTGGGAAGTCTCAGGCTACAGGACAATATAGATGGGTTGGTCAGATGGGCAGAACAGTGGCAAATGGAATTTAACCCTGAAAAGTGTGAGGTGATGCATTTTGGGAGGACTAACAAGGCAAGGGAATACAAAATGAATGGTAGGATCCTAGGAAGGACAGAGGATCAGAGGGACCTTGGTGTGCATGTACATAGATCCCTGAAGGCAGCAGGACAGGTAGATAAGGTGGTTAAAAAGGCATATGGGATACTTGCCTTCATTAGCCGAGGCATAGAATATAAGAGCAGGGAGGTTATGGTGGAGCTGTACGAAACGCTAGTTAGGCCACAGCTGGAATACTGTGTGCAGTTCTGGTCGCCACACTATAGGAAGGATGTGATTGCATTGGAGAGGGTGCAGAGGAGATTCACCAGGATGTTACCTGGGCTGGAGTGTTTCAGCTATGAAGAGAGACTGGATAGGCTGGGGTTGTTTTCCTTAGAGCAGAGAAAGCTGAGGGTGTACCTGATTGAGGTGTACAAAATTATGAGGGGTATAGATAGGGTAGATAGAAAGGAACTTTTCCCCTTAGTAGAGGGGCCAATAACCAGGGGGCATAGTTTCAAGGTAAGGGGCAGGAGGTTTAGAGGGGATTTGAGGAAAAACTTTTTCACCCAGAGGGTGGTTGGAATCTGGAACTCACTGCCTAAAAGGGTGGTAGAGGCAGGAACCCTCACAACATTCAAGAAGCATTTAGAGGAGCACTTGAAATGCCATAGCATACAAAGCTACGGACCAAGTGCTGGAAAATAGGATTAGAATAGATAGGGCTGGATGGCCGGCGCAGACACGATGGGCCAAAGGGCCTCTTTCTGTGCTGTATAACTCTATGACTCTAGTATTGTTAGCAGTGACCACCACACAGTCATTGTGGAGATGAAGTCCCGTCTTCACACTGAGGACACCCTCCATCGTGTTGTGTGGCACTACCACTGTGCTAAATGGGATAGATTCAGAACAGATCTAGCAGCTCAAAACTGGGCATCCATAAGGCGCTGTGGGCCATCAGCAGCAGCAGAATTGTATTCCACCACAATCTGTAACTTCACGGCCCGGCATATCCCTCACTCTACCATTACCATCAAGCCAGGGGACCAACCCTGGTTCAATAAGGAGTGTAGAAGGGCATGCCAGGAGCAGCACCAGGCGTACCTAAAAAGGAGGTGCCAACCTGGGGAAGCTGCAGCACAGGACTACATGCATGCTAAAAAGCGGAAGCAGCATGCTATAGACAGAGCTAAGCAATTCCACAATCAACGGATCAGATCAAAGCTCTGCAGTCCTGCCACATCCAGTCGTCAATGGTGGTGGACCATTAAAGAACCAGCAGGAGGAGGAGGCTCCATGAATATCCCCAACCTCAATGATGGTGGAGCCCAGCACGTGAGTGCAAAAGACAAGGCTGAAGCGTTTGCAACCATCTTCAGCCAAAAGTGTCGAGTGGATGATTCATATCGGCCTCCTCCTGAGGTCCCCACAATCACAGAAGCCAGTCTTCAGCCAATTTGATTCACTCCATGTGATATCAAGAAACGGCTCAGCGCACTGGATACAGCAAAGGCTATGGGCCCTGACAACATCCCGGCTATCATGCTGAAGACTTGTGCTCCAGAACTAGCTGCACCTCTAGCCAAGCTGTTTCAGTACAGTAACAACACTGGCATCTATCCAACAATGTGGAAAACTGCCCAGGTATGTCCTGTCCACAAAAAGCAGGACAAATCCAATCCGACCAATTACCGCCCCATCAATCTACTCTCAATCATCAGCAAAGTGATGGAAGGTGTCATCGACAGTGCTATCAAGTGGCACTTACTCACCAATAAGCTGCTTACTGATGCCCAGTTTGGGTTTTGCCAAGACCACTCGGCTGATTCATCAATGACCTTCCCTCCAACATAAGGTCAGAAATGGGGATGTTCGCTGATGACTGCACAGTGTTCAGTGCCATTCAGAACTCCTCAGATAATGATGCAGTCCATGCCCGCATGCAACTTGACCTGGACAACATTCAGGCTTGGGCTGATAAGTGGCAGGTAACATTCGCGCCACAGAAGTGCCAGGCAATGACTATCTCCAACAAGCGAGAGTCTAACCACCGCCCCTTGACATTTAATGGTATTACCATCACCGAATCCCCCACCATCAACATCCTGGGGGTCAGTATTGACCAGAAACTTAACTGGACCAGCCACATAAATACTGTGGCAACAAGATCAGGTCAGAGGCTAGGTATTCTGCAGCGAGTGTCTCACCTCCTGACTCCCCAAAGTCTTTCTACCATCTACAGGGCACAAGTCAGGAGTGTGATGGAATACTCTCCACTTGCCTGGATGAGTGCAGCTCCAACAACACTCAAGAAGCTCGACACCATCCAGGACAAAGCAGCCCGTTTGATTGGCACCCCATCTATCACCTTAAACATTCACTCCCTCCACCACCGATGTACCGTGGCTGCAGTGTGTACCATCTACAAGATGCACTGCAGCAACTCGCCAAGGCTTCTTCGGCAGCACCTCCCAAACCCACGACCTTTTCCACCTAGAAGGACGAGGGCAGCAGGCGCATGGGAACACCACCACCTCCAAGTTCCCCTCCAAGTCACACACCATCCTAACTTAGAAGTATATTGCCGATCCTTCATCGTCGCTGGGTCAAAATCCTGGAACTCCCTACCTAACAGCACTGTGGGAGTACCTTCACCACACGGACTGCAGCGGTTCAAGAAGGCGGCTCACCACCACCTTCTCAAGGGCAATTAGGGATGAGCAATAAATGCTGGCCTTGCCAGCGACGCCTACATCCCATAAACGAATTTTATAAAAATGGGCAGAGGCGGGCAATGTTACAGAAGTGAAAATATAGACAGCCAAAGAAATATCTCATTCTTTGTTGTGTTTTCAAATGACTGAGGTAAGAAGTCATATCTTTATTGAATAGACAGCGAGTACTCATTTCCAACTGAAAAATTCAGTATGTACTGCAATTTTTCTCAGGTCCCTGAAACACAGAGGCCCCTGTGGCATTCAGCTTCATACAATTCTTCCTACTAGCAAGGTTCATTCTTTCCCTCTGGGGCAGCTTGCCTCACAGTCATGTGGGCAAGCTGGAGGTATGCTTGTCCAGCTGAACAGGTAATGCACAGACTGTACCAGGAGCTGGGAAAGCACTCCCTTCTGAGCAGCCCACTACCCCCAAATCCTTGGTTTTCACCACACTTCTTTGGAGTAGGCAAAACAAATCAACCCTACAATGCTAAACTCTAGAAATACCCCAAGCTTTCAGCTTGTAGAACACCTTATGCATATCATGAACTTTCAGGGAATTAGGTATTTAAACCCTTGGCCTCTCTGTTCTTCCACACCTTCAGTGTCTTTCTAGAGTGTATACTTCCATTTCTTGTTTTTCCACTCAAAATGAATTACCTCACATTTATCCACATTAAAAGAAAATAAAAACTTGCATTTATATAGCACCTTTCATGAGCTCAGGACGTTCCAAAGCGCTTTACAGCCAATGAAGTACTTTTGAAGTGTTGTAATGTGGGAAACGCAGCAACCAATTTACGCACAGCAAGGTCCCACAAACAGCAATGAAATAAATGACTAGATATTCTGTTTTAGGTGTTACTTGACATTGGCCAGGACACTGGGGTTAACTCTCCTACTCTTCTTCGAATAATGCCATGGGATCTTTTACGTCCACCTGAGAGAGGCCTCGGTTTAACGTCTCATCCGAAAGACGGCAGCTCCGACAGTGCAGAACTCCCTCAGTACTGCACAGGTGTATCAGCCTAGATTATTTGCTCAAGTCCCTGGAAACTTCCCTTTTTTTTCCAATAAGGAGACTGTAGTCAAGGATGGCCTTCAATCACAATTTTTTTTGCAAATTACTATATTACAGAAAGAGTGTACTGAAAATGTTGTATTCGGTGTACAGTATTCGAAATGTTTCTCTTCAAGGTAACCTGTGGGAAAAAAAACAATAATTTATTAAAAAACATATTTTGAATGATTTTAGGCATAATGAATCCTCAGTCAATTACTGTGCGCCAATAGTCCTACCCTAGCCTGGCCTGAGGAAATTCAAGGTCATTTAAAGTAATGTTCTGTGTCAAGCATTGTAAGCTATTGAATTTTTTATATGGTTCAAAAATCATCCTTATTCTGTGTTTCAAAGGCCAAGGACGCTAAAAATTCTTTATTTGGAATAGAGTTATATGGTCAGACTCATTTTTCCTCACTAAGGCATCTACAATTACTGCTGCATAAGACTGGACAGCATGTTTGCTCTGCATGCAAGTACAAACATTGGTGGCAAGGATAATCTTAGTTTGGGGAGAACTATAGCTATCATATATTTATATATAAAAAAACCTGCCAGGTCATACATGGTTAAATAGATTTCATTAGGGTAAATCTGAATGCACTCATTTGTATCTGAATAACATTTGACTGTTTCCCAATGTTTTAAACAACTCTTGTTCAAATTTGTATTTAGTATGCTTGCCCACTTGGCCTCTCATCTTCTTAGCATTTAGATTATACACAAAATAATCAATAAACATCAATTCTTCACATGTCTTGACCTGCAGAGTAAAGCTGGATTCATTACAAAACAGTTTTCATACATTGCTTCTCATATATTGCTTCTCATACATTTTAAACACTTGCAAATTGATAGCCTCTATCATTGGGGAGGAAGTTTCTGGATCTTGTGTGCTCAGGTCATATTTAGATTTGCATGTGACTAATAGCCTATTGAGACACAGTGCATGGGGGAGGAGAAAAGGAGGTGTATGAAAAGTGATTTCTGATGGATGCGGGCATCTGCTATGCTGAGGCTGTACAGTAAGATGTGCTGTCAACTCAGCAACCTTCCTTTGCTGGTGGTGTGAAGCAGGAAAACACAAGTACACTAACGCTTAACTCTGTTTAGGGTTAATAAACTTAAGTTTCAATTAGTGAAGTTATTTCTCTAAAATATAACATTTATTCTCCAGCATTTAAGTGGTAGAGTTGCAGCACTTAGAGAACCATCAGCTTATTACCCAAGATATGTACACGGCTTTTTAAAATTCCCCTTTCTGCTTTCGCTCAAGGACTGACTGGTTATGGTTCCATGGGTGCTGGCAGCTCTGTAGTACCTCACCAAAGTGGTTCTTCTCCCTGTGTGAGTGTAGATGATAACTTGAATTTATATACAGGAAACTTTCGTTTATCCGGCACCCAAATATCCGGAATTCTCGCTTAACCGGCAAAAATCATCCTCCGAAAACTCCTCTCAAATAACCGGCAATGTTGCCGAGTCGCAGTCGAGTCTCCGCGAATGCCGAGTGCTCCGAAAACTCCTCTCAAATATCTGGCAATGTTGCCGATCCCGAGTCCGCGAACGCCGATTTAGTCAGTAGGGGTACTTTTCAAAAGTGCCACTACTCGGCCTCCTGGCGCTGTCGGAAGTCCGCAACACTGCAGTAGCAGGAGTTGATTCTCCCGCGCTGCCTGGAGTCTCTTTGTTAAAAATAGCCTCGGTAGATATAACTCTCCGTTATCCGGTACTTTCGATAAACCGGCACCACGCCGGTCCCGTCGATGCCGGATAAACGAAAGTTTCCTGTAGCACCTTTAATGTAGAAAATGACCCAAGGTACTTCAAGAGATACAGATGCCAAAAAGTTAGGAGAGATGACTGAAAGCATGGCAGCAAAGAGCTTTAGAGAAGATTTTTAAATGCAGGGAGAAAGAAAGCAAGGTGCAGGGTATTAGGGAGCAAATTTCAGATGACGATTGAATCGGCAAAAAGGAGTATGAGACGCACATGAGGCTAGAATTGGAGGAACAAAGAGTACTAGCTGGGGAATAAGGCTGGAGGAGGTTGTAGCAGCGGAGCGGCCTGAGGTTGTGGAGGAATATGTAAAGAAGTTTCAGCTACTATTTATGCAGCTGGCTGTTTTCTGCTTTTTCTAGCTATTGGGCTCAAACAGGAGAGTACTTCATTACTCTACTCATAGATAGAGAAGGCATGTTCAACTGACAATCTGTCACATATTAGTGTTTCATGAGGGATTTTAAGATTATCCTCTTTTGTCAAATCCAAAGATGAATAGAAGGCAAGATTAATAAGGGTGGGATTAGGGTCTGAGTTATTTTCTTTGTTGCTAATGAAAATTTATCAAAAAAGCTCCATGATGGCTCAGTTAGTCAGTCAGCTTGCTGACTAGAAAGTCCCAGGTCCCAGGTTCTTGGTTGATTCTTGGTCTGTGCTGAGTTAACTGATTTATTTCCCCCTATGTTCATACTCAGTATGTGGGTATCATTGACAAAGTGGTGGTGGGCCTTCTCCTTGAACAGCTGATAGTGCTTTTGATATAACTGAGTGGTTCGCTAGGCTACTTCAGAGGGCAGTTAAGAGTCAACCACGATTTTAGTTAGGGTGAAGGAAAATTGGCCTTAGTGTCCCTGGGCTAAAGGAAGAGAAAATCATCTAGGGTTACCACTCCATCTAGTAAACACTACTGTAAAGTCTGTTTGCATGCGCAGCTGTGATAACTCTGCAGTCCAATAGCTGACCAACTTTGACTCTCAAGGTTCACACAAGAACAATGGTCACTTGGGTGAGGCAGCTGGCATCCATGAAACCATACTTTAGCAAGGAGCTTTCATCCGATGAGGAGAGGAAGCAGGAAAACAAGCAAAATTGAACATCTTAAAAATGTAAGTAACTAATGGCTCCTCATAATATCATAGAATCACAGAATGATACAACACAGAAGAAGGCCATTCGGCCCATTGTGCCTGTACCGGCTCTTTGAAAGAGCTATCTAATTAATCTCACTCCGCTGCTCTTTCTCCATAGCCCTACAAATTTTTCCCCTTCAAGTATTTATTCAAGTTACTTTTGAAAGTTACTATTGAATCTGCTTCCTCCACCCTTTCAGGCAGTGCATTCCAACTCATAACAGTTTGTTGCGTAATTTTTTTTCTCCTCATGTCGCCTCTGGTTCTTTTGCTAATTATCTTTAAATCTGTGTCCACTGGTTACTGATCCTTCTGCCACTGGTAACAGTTACTCCTTATTTATTCTAAAACCTTTTATGATTATGAACCCCTCTATCAAATCTCCCCTTAACCTTCTCTGCTCTAAGGAGAACAACCCCAGCTTCTCTAGCCTCTCCACATAACTGAAGTCCTGCATCCCTGGTACCATTCTAGTAAATCTCCTCTGCACCCTCTCTAAGGCCTTGACATCCTTCCTAAAGTGTGGTGCCCAGAATTCCCCATAATACTCCAGCTTGAGCCAAACCAGTGTTTTATAAAGGTTTAGCATAGCTTCCCTGCTTTTGTACTCTTATGTTTCTATTTATAAACATAAGAAATAGGAGCAAGCCCCTCGAGCCTGCTCCGCCATTCAATAAGATCATGGCTGATCTTGGGCTCAAAGCCACTTCCCTACCCGCTCCCCATAACCCTTCACTCCCTTATCTTGTAAAAATCTGTCTATCTCCACCTTAAATGTATTTAATGACCCAGCCTCCACGGCTCTCTGGGGCAGAGAATTCCACAGATTTACGACCCTCTGAGAGAAGAAATTCCTCCTCATCTCAGTTCTAAAAGGGCGACCCTTTATTCTGAAACAATGCCCGAGTTCTAGATTTCCCCACGAGGAGAAACATCCTCTCAGCATCTACCTTGTCGAGCCCCCTCAGTATCTTATATGTTTCAATAAGATCACCTCTCATTCTTCTAAATTCCAATGAGTATAGGCCCAACCTGCTCAACCTTTCTTCATAAGTCAACCCCCTCATCTCAGGAATCGTCTCTGAACTGCCTCCAATGCAAGTATCTCATTCCTGAAATACCAATACCCTGTACAGGATCCAAGGATCCCATGTCTTTTTAACAGCTTTCTTAACTTATCTTACCACCTTCAAAGATTTGTGTAGATACATCCCCAGGCAATGTTCCCCATAATTTTTTTTGGCGCCGTGCGGCACCTTTAAGGGGCAGCGCTGGCCATTCAAAATACCGCGCATGCACGGTTTTTGCATTGAAAAGCTGGCAAGCCGGCTGCGCACCCTAAAAGAAACATTGCCCCAGGTCCCTCAGTTTTTGCACCCCCTTTAAAATTGTACCTTTTAGTTCATGTTGCCTCTTGTTATTTTTCCTACCAAAATAAATGACTTTACACTTTTCTGCTTTAAATTTCATCTGTCATGTGCCTGCCCATTTCACCAATCTGTCTGTGTTCTCCTGAAGTCTGTTACTATCCTCCTCATTGTTTACTACATTGCCAAGTTTCCTATCATCTGCAAACTTTGAAATTATGCCCAGTATACCCAAGTCCAGTCCATACATCAAAAAGAGCAGTGGTCCGAATAACGACCCTTGGGTGACACCGCTGTATACTTCCCTGCAGTCTGAAAAAACAACCATCTCTCTGCTTTTTAACCCTTAGCCAATTTCACATCCGTGCTGCCACTGTCCTTTACTCCCATGGGCTTCAGCTTTGCGAACAAGTTATTTATGTGGTACTTTACCAACTGCCTTTTGAAAGTCCATATACACAACATCAACCACACTACCCTCATCAACCCTCTATGTTACTTCATCAAAGAACTCAATTAAGTTAGTCAAACATAATTTGCCTTTAACAAATCCGTGCTGGCTTTCATTTATTAACCTATAAATGGCAATTAATTTTGATCTGGATTATGGTCTTTAAAAGTTTCCCCATGACTGCCATCAGGCTGACTGACTTGTAGTTGTCAGGTTTATCCCTCTCACCTTTTTTGAACAGGGGTGTAATATTTACAATCCTCCAGTCACCACTCCCTTATCTAAAGACGATTGGAAGATTGTGGCCAGAGCCTCTGCAATTTCCACCCTTACTTCCAAAGTGGTGGAAAAAATACATTACAGTGTAGAAACTAGACTTATGGGGGTAAAAATTGAGTCGCGCCCCATTTGGGGCGCTAACCTCGCCGGGGCGCGACTTTTAGCGCCCCGAAAAAATTAGCGGCCCCGCGCCGGAACTTCAGTGGTTGCGCCCCAAGAGGGAAGCGGGGCGCCACTGGAAGCACCCCGCATCCCTCTTGGGGCGCTGCGAGTGAATATCCTGGCGCTACGTGCCGCAGCGCCATGCGCTGCGGCACGTCGCGCCGCGGTATTGCAGGCCTTCCTCCCCTTCTTAAAGGGGAGGGACCCTGCGCAGCGCGAACCGGGGCCCAGCTGGGCCCCCAGGGATCGGGAGTGCCGGCAAAAGAGCCCGGCACTCAAGAGAAGTGCCGGGCTCTTGGAGCGCAGCCGGCACTTCACGGTGGGGGGGCTTCACGGGGGCCGGGGACAGCAACGGGGGCAGGTGCTGGCAGGCGGCCAGCAACAAAAATGGCCACCTGCCACCTCCCCTTTAAATATCGCCGCCCCGGCCGCACGTACGCCTCCCTGAACCCGTCGGACATAGCGTCTGGCGGTAAATCAGGGGGCGCGACTGAAGATCACGGCCGGGGCGCGAGCGGGGTGCTGCGCACGGCGATGACGTCATCGCCGGCGGCGCAGCGCCACAGGGCGCTACCGGCTGCCGCCGCCGCTAACCTCCCACTAAATTTTTCGGGAGGCGTGGGCGGCGCTGCGCCCGGGCGTTAGCTGCTTTACGCCCCATTAGCGCCCTCTTAAGGCGCTAACGGGAGGCGCAAGCAGCTGAATTTTTCCCCCTTGGTGTCTGGTTTAGAATTACAGGAATTTCCAGACAGTCTACTCAAAAATCAGACTTTCTGGTCCAATACCAGACAGGTGACAACCCCAAGGGAATCCTTGTCAGACCATGTCCTCAATTCACCCTAAAGTCCTCAACGGGTCACTATATTATATTTTCTAACACTGTAATTGAATATATATCATCTCCAACAAAGAACATTGGAGACTGCGACATGTCACCTAACTTTACAAAAGCTATGTTCTGTAATACATCAAGAAATCAAACATTGGAGAAATCAACTGGATGTTTTGAAACTGAATGATCTAATCAGGTAGAATAAAGAATAACCTGCTTATCTGATTTGATAGCTTTTGATTTGACCTATGCAATCAGAGAACGACATAGAAGGCTAGTTAACAAAATTGAGGCTCCTGGAATAGGTGGGCCAGTGGCAGCTTGGATAAGGAATTGGCTCAAGGACAGGAAACAGCGAGTTGTGGTAAATGGCTGTTTTTCAGACTGGAGGACGGTAGACAGTTGTGCTCCCCAAGGGTCAGTGCTGGGACCACTGCTTTTTTTGATATATATAAATGACCTGGATATTGGAATACAGAGTAGAATTTCTAAATTTGCCGATGAAACCAAACCTGGGGGTGTGGCAAACAATGAGTATGATACCAATCGACTGCAACAGAACATAGAAAGGCTAGCAGAATGGGCAGACAAGTGGCAGATGGAATTTAATACAGAGAAGTGTGAGATGATGCATTTTGGCAGAAGGAACAGGGAGAGGCAATATACACTTAATAGCAGTTTTAAAGAGTGCGCAGGGACAGAGGGACCTGGGAGTTAATGTGCATAGGTCCCTGAAGGTGGCAGGACATATTGAGAGTGGTTAGCAAAGCATATGGGATCTTGGGCTTCATAAATAGGCCATGATGTGAAGATGCCGGTGTCGGACTGGGGTGGACAAATGTGAGAAGTCGCACAACACCAGGTTATAGACACTAAGAATATCCCAACACTGGATAAACAGGGGGCTCTAGGGGGGGAGGAGCTAAATACGATTAAAATCACTAAGGAATTGGTACTCAGTAAAATAATGGGACTCAAGGCGGATAAATCCCCTGGACCTGATGGCTTACATCCTAGGGTCTTGAGGGAAGTGGCAGTAGGGATTGTGGATGCTTTGGTAATAATTTTCCAAAATTCTCTGGACTCAGCAAAGGTCCCGGCAGATTGGAAATCTGCTAATGTAACACCCTTATTTAAAAAGGGTAGTAGGCAGAAGGCTGGAAACTATAGACCAGTTAGCCTAACATCTGTGGTGGGTAAAATTTAAGAGTCTATTATTAAGGAGACAGTAACGGAACATTTAGATAAACATAATTTAATAGGACAAAGTCAGCATGGCTTTATGAAGGGGAAGTCACGTCTGACAAATTTGCTTGAGTTCTTTGAGGACATAACGTACAGGGTGGATAAAGGGGAACCAGTGGACGTAGTGTATTTAGACTTCCAGAAGGCATTCGACAGGGTGCCACATAAAAGATTATTGCTCAAGATAAAAAATCACTGGATTGGGGGTAATATTCTGGCATGGGTGGAGGATTGGTTATCTAACAGGAAGCAGAGAGTTGGGATAAATGGTTCATTCTCGGACTGGCAACCAGTAGCCAGTGGTGTTCCGCAGGGGTCGGTGCTGGGTCCCCAACTCTTTACAATCTATATTAACGATTTGGAGGAGGGGACCGAGTGTAACATATCAAAGTTTGCAGATGATACAAAGATGGGAGGGAAAGTAGAAAGTGAGGAGGACATAAAAAACCTACAAGGGGATATAGACAGGCTGGGTGAGTGGGCAGAGATTTGGCAGATGCAATACAATATTGGAAAATGTGAGGTTATGCACTTTGGCAGGAAAAATCAGAGAGCAAGTTATTATCTTAATGGCGAGAAACTGGAAAGTACTGCAGTACAAAGGGATCTGGGGGTCCTAGTGCAAGAAAATCAAGAAGTTAGTATGCAGGTGCAGCAGGTGATCAAGAAGGCCAACGGAATGTTGGCTTTTATTGCTAGGGGGATAGATTATAAAAACAGGGAGGTATTGCTGCAGTTATATAAGGTATTGGTGAGACCGCACCTGGAATACTGCATACAGTTTTGGTGTCCATACTTAAGAAAAGACATACTTGCTCTCGAGGCAGTACAAAGAAGGTTCACTCGGTTAATCCGGGGGATGAGGGGGTGGACATAAGAGGAGAGGTTGAGTAGATTGGGACTCTACTCATTGGAGTTCAGAAGAATGAGAGGCGATCTTATTGAAACATATAAGATTGTGAAGGGGCTTGATCGGGTGGATGCGGTAAGGATGTTCCCAAGGATGGGTGAAACTAGAACTAGGGGGCATAATCTTAGAAAAAGGGGCTGCTCTTTCAAAACTGAGATGAGGAGAAACTTCTTCACTCAGAGGGTAGTAGGTCTGTGGAATTTGCTGCCCCAGGAAGCTGTGGAAGCTAGATCATTAAATAAATTTAAAAGAGAAATAGACAGTTTCCTAGAAGTAAAGGGAATTAGGGGTTACGGGGAGCGGGCAGGAAATTGGACATGAGGCTGAGTTCGGATCGGTCGAGGCCCTGTGGGTGGCGAAGCAGGCCCAGGGGCTGAGTGGCCGGGTCCTGCTCCTACTTCTTGTGTTCTTTAGATTTGAGGTGAGGATCAGATCAGCCATGATCTCATTGAATGGCGGAGCAGGCTCGAGGGGCCGATTGGCCTACTCCTGCTCCTATTTCTTATAGTCCAACAGCTTTATTTGAAATCACAAGCTTTCGGAGCGCTGCTCCTTCGTCAGGTGAAGTGAAGAGATGCATATAGTCACAGCATATATAGTCAGAGAACACTGCCAGATGATCTTGTCTGCTTTCTTGCATCTCTGTAGAAACTTGATGTCTGTGTCGATATGCGCGATCTTCTTGGAGTTCCTCTCCACTTTGAGCCGGCAGTTTGTGGTGTTGATAGTAGCCATGATGTGAAGATGCCGGTGTTGGACTGGGGTGGACAAATGTGAGAAGTCGCACAACACCAGGTTATAGTCCAACAGCTTGTTCTCTGGCTACGGGGATAGAGCGGGGGAATGGGACTGACTGGATTGCTCTACATAGAGCCGTCACGGCCTCGATGGGCCGAAAGGCCTCCTACTGTGCCGTATGACTCTGTTATATTCGTCCCCACACTGTCAGTGTTAACCTGTTACTAAGGAGTAAAAACAGCAGCTTCCCCACCAAGTGCTTATGCTGCCCCCTTCTGATGTGTTTTCAAAATCAGTAGTGAGATATGAAATGATATCTCCACAGATTATAACTCATGTTCCATAATAGATTTTATTTATATCAGATAATTACATTGTGTTAAAACTTGTATTTTTATGTCATTGTTGGTAGGAAACAAACAAACTGACAAACCTGAAATAACAACTGACAAACCTGTTACATGCTCTTTTTTAATACATATATATTTATCGTAATCATCTGGGAAACTACGTTAAGAATTTTCACTCATCTTAAAAAAGGCTGTAAACCTGGTTATCCTTTCTTGGTTCATAGTGGAAAAAAACTGTCAAGCATCTAGATAAAACTAATTGGGTCCCTACCTTCCTTTGCCATGGATCACCATGTGTCAGCATTACTACCATTTGGTACTAATAAAACAACCAACTTGGGAGTACTGGGATACAGGGAAACAATTAAGCTCAATTTAATTGAACTGAACCACTTCCTTAATGTGCCGCAGCACAAGATTGCACATGGCTGGTTCGGAACTTGCTGTTCTTGATACATTATCAACTCTCAGGCAGAGATCACTATGGTAACCATCTGCTCCTGCTCACCCCACCCACCCCACCCCCTGCAAATTTAGAAGAATTGCATGCAGTTAACACTGTTAGGATGATCTAAGGTACAAATAAAATTAGATTATGCTTTTCATAACCTTTTAAAACTGTTTTAACTGACAAATTTCACAACAAGAAAATTTGTTATGTGATCTGTCAGCAGATTGCGTAGGCAGATGTTCTGCAGCAAAATAAATCTTGTCCATTTAAGTGTCTATGGCAACTGGCTGTGAGCAAATCCTACTACCCACATGTCTGCACTTTGTAGCTGTTGTCTACTACTTGTAATGAAGTATGTTCAGTACAGGCTACAGCTCTGGGATTGATCAAATCAGTAGCAGATGAAATATACAATAAAATGTAGCAAATTAATTTGTATTATCCCAATGCTGTTCTACTTAAAAAGTTTACCCACTCTACATAGTAACAGTAGCCAAAACATTACCTTTGGCGACATTAGTAGATGAATGTTTAATGTATTTGTATGACATTCCACTGACGGATATTGTAATGGAGGTGATCATCCCTACAAATGTATTTTGCGTTCATCTGCTAATACTGTGCTGATAACACTAATTTCTAGCATAGTGTTCTTGAGTTAGGATCAAGTGATCTCAGGGAAACCCATTGATGCCAGTTTGCAACCATAAGACTAGATGAACATATCGGCCCAAAATTTTCTGTCAAAGTAATGGTGAGGTTAATAGCGTTCGTTGTTATTTATGTGCAAATGCCACAGCAACTTCAGGGAAGGGCAGACGTGTGATTAAACCCGGAAATCGGAAAGGTTCTGTCGGAGATGCGCTGCTCCGTCATTAGCTTCGTGAAAACGGCATTGCGTTATCTGGCTCCCCATTCAAATGCATTGAGCGACGTGAAGTTCCTGTACTTGCACGGTAGATACGAAGTAAACTCGCCACAGAAAGTTGTCAAGTCATTTCAAGTCTAAGTATCATTTTAACAATGTGACAACTGTTAATTACTACCAGTCAACCTCTCTGGCACTGAAAATTAACTATTACAAGTGTGGAGTCTCATTCCTTCAGGTTTTAATTGTTGTTGGAGATTTTTTTTAATGTTTAATGACATTTTTAAAAAACTTTTTCTTTCTGTCTCTTTTCTCTCTCAATCCAAT
This sequence comes from Squalus acanthias, assembly GCA_030390025.1. Lineage (NCBI taxonomy): Eukaryota > Metazoa > Chordata > Chondrichthyes > Squaliformes > Squalidae > Squalus > Squalus acanthias. The sequence goes on from CM059429.1 coordinate 146,270,978, forward strand.
CTTATGCACCGATCAAATTGCAATGTGTTGAAAAGGTGGAATTTGAGATGCTCCTTGGTTGAGGGAGGAGTGAACGGGAATGTGGTTTTCGGTAAAATCAGCAAAGTCAGGTATTCATTTTATAAATGAGGAAATATTCTTAACATAATTTCACAAAATCGTGGTCATTGATGTTAATTGCAAATTATTATTATATGTGTATTAAAAAAGAACATGTTGCAGGGTCTTTGTGGTCTGATGAGGCTCTTCTTCGTAGTTTGTTCCCAGCTAATGATGTCATAGCACCAACTAGTCAGACGATTTTGTCAGCTTGGGAGTCAAGCCAAGTTATTTATTGTTAAGTCAATCGGATTAAAATAGATCAGCTCAGAAGTAGAATTTAGTACCCTAGTTTCCTCATCAGCTTTAATGATATTATAAACTCAATTCTACTGTTACAGTTGGTAATGTTGAAGCCTTTAAACATTCAAGGGTATGCTAGCCAACAATTCTCCCCTCAACCAATATCACAAAAAAAATCACATTAACTGGCCACTGATCTCAAGGCTGTTTGTGGGACGTTGTTGGCACAGATCATTTACCACATTAGCTCACATAACAACAGTCACTGCACTTTAAAAGTAATTTATTGTGTGTGCAAGACTTTGAGATGTTTCAGTATGATAGAACACTAAATAAATACAAGTATTATTATTTAAAAAAAAGATATTTTTGCTCAAAAAAATTAATTGCAAACTAGATGAGATATAACCAAACCTGTATCAGAATCACTGAATATTTCAGGTGATAAATATCTCTCTCACATTGAATAAACAACCAAGTGCAGGATCTGTGCTAGGAGGGTAAATGCAGTAGCTATGATGTGTTTAACCACATATTCTCATTCTGTGCTTTTGGCTTTCTTAGTAAAAAGGGGACATCCACAACTATTGTAATGTTCACAAGCGTACAATGAGCACAATTTTTCTTAACATTCTTTCTCCCAGAAGTATAGTAAGGAAAACAATTCCAAATTATACACCAAGTTTAATATTGTAGGGTTTTTCTGAATACCATCTAAAATTTTCACAACTTCTCCTACATTGCACTTCTGAGTGTTTCCCCTCAATTGTTTTGATTGAACTTTCTCGCCCTTTCTCGTTTGTAGGCATGAGTTGATTGCTTTCTTGTTCTTCTTTCATTCTTCAACTAAGCAAGTGTATTTCTGTCTCCTGTTTAAAAAATTACATTCTCAGTTGCTTCCGGGAGCAATTGAGCCAGACAGGTCAGAAGATCCCACGTTCAAACCCATAGCTACACGGAGGAAGAAAAAACAAATCTGGCTCCTGAGTGCGAGCCTGTGTTCCCTGTTTGGACATCAGGCAGGGACAGTATATATGATCATATACTGTGAGGCTGCAGAGTAAAGAAGATTGATGTTTTATAAAAAAAATAAAGTTCTATTACGTGCTTTTCTATTTTCTACATTTATTAAGTTTCACCAGGGAGTAAATGTTGTTTCTTTACACTCCTGATTCCAACATTATAACACCGGGTATTAAAACCTGAATAAAAATGATTTCTGCAGAAATTACATAAGAAATATGTACATATCAAAACTTCAATGGATATTAAAGTTATCAAGGGCTAATTGCAGTCAAAGAGAACATTGTGAACAGAGATCTCCAAAATTTTTCAAACCATGAGGTTTTGTACAATCAGCATTTGAATGAAGAAGATTATTCTGTTTGTTAATTTTAAATATAGGCATTTTTAATAATCCAATAAATATATTCTTGCTTGAATGTCCAATTTATCTAATATTACTTAAGGAGAGAACCTTATTTTTTTGACAGCTGTGGGTAGTCCTCTGGCTTTAGTACAAGAATCCTGCAAATAGGACATGTGCTTTGTTCCTTCAGCCAGTAATCAATACACTGGAAAGAAAAACATAGTATTTCAGATGCTAGAGAATAATGTTAGTAGGCAAGGCAGAAAATATCTATATTACAGTTACATTGCTAGATGATAGAGAAAGATATGTCATTTAAAACAAATGAAAGGAACATACTCTTTGATGTCTGTCACTGTACTTATTTAGGTAGTGCATCTTGATGAGTTATAATGGGATGATTTCTTTAACGATTCTGCATTGTGGATGAATTATCTTGTTATAGCAAAGTGGGCTGCCAGCACCTCATTTTGACTGCTTGAAAAACAGTCATTAGAAATCTTTATATGGAATTCCTACCATAAAACTTCCAAATACATAAAAATGCTATATATTGTTTTCCATTTTTTTTCAATAACTATGTTACAATTGTTTCTGCATCGTCTCCAGTTTTAATTTATGTACTTGTCATCCCCAACATTATTATGCCAATATAACAATATTCATTTATTTACTATGAGTCAGCATTTTCATCTGTTCTTTGCTGTGCGCAAGTTGGCTGCCGCGTTTCCTACAGTACAGCGCTTTGGGATGTCACGTGGTCGTGAAAGGCGCTATAGAAATGCAAGTATTTCTTTCTTTGTTCTGTGCACACAAAAGGAATTGACCTGCTAATTCTGAATTGCTTGAGATTGTTGTGCTGATCATTTGAAAAGATTTCTAGGGTCAATTAACATTGCATAAAACAGATTTCAACACCATCAGGAAAATTATATTGTATTAAAAATAATTTCTAATTTAAAATCACAAAGAAAGCTATAATCATGTAATTGTTTGTTTCAATCTTATTTTTCTTATGAGGTGTTCTCTCGCAGCATTACTCATGGGAACAGCCCAGGAGTGGAGCCATGTGATTCAGGACATGGCCCTGGGAAATAAAATGAACATTTTTAATAACATGAGCTGAAGTAGCAAGCTGCAATGGCAGTACTTTGCAGGACACCAAGGCTGAGCATGTGCAGATGCCTGAAATATCGCATATTTGTCATAGAAGACGACACTTTTGTATTATGCCCACTATGAAACCGGGTATATAGCTTTCCTCACGGGAATTTCTGTTTGGCTATTCTTTTATTGTAGTCCTTTTATTATATTTTTTAAGCAGTCAAGCATAGTTTTCTCTCTCTCTCTCAGGCATGGGATTCAGATAGGTGTAACTTATTCAGCAATAAAGATTAATGCATTGAGGCCAAGGTAACACTGCCAGCTAGAGTATGAGGGCCGAAGGTTACATTCAGAAATTTGAGACGTTTTCTGAGAAAATCGAAAGTTACGGATATAACATGAACATCTTCATTTGCACAGGCGCGGGCACACACACACACACACTCTAGTTGAGTTCCTGTGGCTGTTTTATAACGGCAACAGAAGTGTTACTATGTAATGCACATGTATTATTATGCTGCTAGGGCGGAGCTCTGTTTACGTTGGCTTGTCCTTTTAAAGGCAGAAAGTCTAATTACTTTAAACACAGTCTATGGTCATTTAGAGTTTAATTGCTGTTTGTTTAGGGAAATTTGCAGCCTGGAAAGTGCTTGTAAATATCCTGGCAGCAGGTCAGGAAAAACAGCATGAAATGACTGCTTTTATCATTTTTTTTCCAATAACTTGACACATTGAAATGTGACATTTTAAGCAGGACAGATGCTATCAAAATATTTATGTAGATAGATATCATAGATGGCCTGCAAGAGGGTGTTTCATAACTTGTGAGCTAACTCATGCTCAACATGGCATAAAAAAGTATAATCAAGCAATAAATATTAACTTATTGTAAGGGCGCAGGAAAAATAAATGCCTTCATGATTGGATGATTTAGGTTTAATAAGGATTACACCTGAGGCAGAGGTGTAATCATAACTTTTTGGAGAATGTTGGCCAGCACTAATTTTACTTCAATTAATTTTAAGATGGCCATAGCTATATCTATATTCATACAAAATAATTTGGGGTTTATCCCTCAACTGAGTCACCAAAATTTATTTTTTAATTGTTACAACGATTGTTTTGTAAACCAATTCTTCCTGCTGTTTCAATTAGCAGTGTTTCAATTGCGTTTTATTTTTGAAATCCCCAACCCCACCCCCATCTCTCCTGAAGATGCTGACTGAGTTCTGTGGATTTTGGCCCAAGTGGCCATTTTCATTTGTGAGCCTGGACAGCAAGAGTCAGAAGACAATGGTAAGGGCATTATAGGTCAGCCCAATCCTGCTCTCATCCAATATCCGCACACATACACTTTCCAACAAGGCCACTGAGTAGCGATCTGAAGCAGGCCGTTTACCTTTTTCCCCTTCAATTTTGTCACTTTACCTAAGTGACTGTGACTGCCATCACGCAAGACTTGTACTGCTCGAATAACAAAAACATTTAATGGTCATTTAAATGGGCAAACTTTTAATCCTGGCTGGAGGACATTTATATCTTTAAATGGGGACCTAGTTTGATTGAAGGGCACTCTGTTCCTATTTTCCCTGGACATTCGTTCTGGAAACTGAGTACACAAGCCGAAAAATAAAAGTGGTGCGGATTATTGAGCTCTTTGGAGGATATAACCTGCCTTTGATATGAAGATTGAACTATGCTTGAATGGTGGATTGCTGGAGATAGCACATTTCAAGATAATAAAGTTAGCGCAGATAAAATTTACCATGGTATTGCGCACAACAGATTATGATTAATTGGCCAAGTTGTGCATTTGTACTGGCATAGATTTTGATTTTAATTAAGTTGAACTTTATTAACCGGATTCCTTATTTTCCGAGTTGGAGGCCAATTACTTCCATCAATCACTTTTCTAATTTTAAAATTTATTTTTAAACTGTGGATATTTAACTAACAACACTACTTCTAAATTAGCAGTGGTGTAAACAAGTCAATTGTTTGGTTAACATATGAATTAAGAGAGACTGACATTGGCCAGAGTGCTCAGTAGGGTAGGGCTCATTTGTGCTATTTAAGCAAATGTTTTATAATACGATAGCAAAATACTGCGGATGCTGGAAATCTGAAATAGCAACAGAAAATGCTGGAAATACTCAGCAGGCCAGGCAGCATCCGTGGAGAGAGAAACAGAGTTAACGTTTCAGGTCTGGGACCCTTCATCAGAACTGGAAAAAGCTGGAAATGTAACAGATATTAAGTAGGTGCAGAGACAGGGGGGGGTTTAGGAGGGGAGGAAGGAGTTGAAAGAACATACTGTGCTTATGTAAGAGGCAGGAAAGATAAAATGTTGCAAATGGGAATGGCAAAATCATACAGCATGAAAAATGGGGCAGGGGTTATTGTCTGAAATTGTTGAACTCGATGTTAAGTCCGGAAGGCTGTAAAGTGCCTAATTTCTTTTTCCTTTTTCCTCAACCGAGGATTCCCCTCTACTGTGGTTGACACTGCCCTTGACCGTGGCCGTTCCATTTCCCGCACTTCTGCTCTCACCCCTTCCCCTCCCTCCCAGAACCACGATAGGGTTCCCCTTGTCCTCACCTTTCATCCCACCAGCCTCCACATTCAACAGATAATCCGCCGCCATTTCCGCCACCTCCAACGTGATCCCACCACCAAACACATCTTCCCCTCACCTCCCCTTTCAGCATTCCGAAGGGACCGCTCCCTTCGCGACACCCTGGTCCACTCCTCAATCACCCCTAACAGCCCTTCTCCTTCGCCAGGCACCTTCCCGTGCAAGCGCAGGAGATGCAACACATGCCCTTTTACCTCCTCCCTTCCCACTGTCCAGGGCCCCAAACACCCCTTCCAGGTGAAACAGCGATTTACTTGTACTTCTTGCAATTTAATATACTGTATTCGCTGCTCACGATGCGGTCTCCTCTACATTGGGGAGACCAAACGCAGATTGGGTGACCGCTTTGCGGAACACCTCCGTTCAGTCCGTAAGGGTGACCCTGAGCTTCCGGTCGCCTGTCACTTTAATTCTCCGCTTCACTCCCACTCTGATCTCTCTGTCCTCGGCCTATTACATTGTTCCAATGAAGCTCAATGTAAGCTCAAGGAACAGCACCTCATCTTTCGATTAGGCACTTTACAGCCTTCCGGACTTAACATCGAGTTCAACAATTTCAGACAATAACCCCATCCCCCATTTTTCATGCTGTATGATTTTACCATTCCCATTTGCAACATTTTATCTTTCCTGCCTCTTACATAAGCACAGTATGTTCTTTCAACTCCTTCCTCCCCTCCTAAACCCCCCGCCCCTGTCTCTGCACCTACTTAATATCTGTTACATCTCCAGCTTTTTCCAGTTCTGATGAAGGGTCCCAGACCTGAAACGTTAACTCTGTTTCTCTCTCCACGGATGCTGCCTGGCCTGCTGAGTATTTCCAGCATTTTCAAATGTTTTATAATGTTTGGAGGTAAAGTACTTTAGAATTCAAAGTCCTTCCCAGAGAATTCTTCTGTAGTTGCTTAGTCTTTGAGTGAACAGTACATTTTAAACTTGTGATACAATCTAAACTGTAACAAATTCTACTGGCCGTACAAAATTTCTAACTTTAACAAATTCATGTTAAAAAGTCTATGCATGCAATGCTATCAATTGTACATACAGTGGGACAGAAACAATTTGTGAAAGCATATCTGTCTACAAACAGACACTAGAAAACAATTCTAGATCTCCCAGCTGTGCATGATACACTGAATAATCGCCCAGCAGGCTGAACTGCTACCTATTTGAGTAGCAACAGTAGTAATTTACAATTATGTGCTTTGTGGTATGATCTGAGGTGGAACAATGAGAACTTCATGTACTTATACCAGTGACAAACTACATTAGTACTTGGTCCAGGATATGTCTCGGAGGAGGTGGTTATATCCATCTTTGAATTTTTGAGATAAGTATAAATTAAGTAAGCATGCTCCTTTAACTTCTATTACAGTTCTTCAAGCTTTGAAAAGTCTAGGGCCTAGAAATTCGATTAAGCCCGAAAACGGGCGGTGCTAACGGCCGCCCGCAAAAAGAGCGCAGAGGCAGCAGGTATTTTGGTGCTGCCCGCTGATTTAAATGAGCGGAGCGCAGAAGCTTCTGTGCAACGTGCTCTTTCCGGCGGTAACATCAGCAGGAGGCCGAAGGTCGCGTCTAAAGGACTGGTGCGGCATTCTTGGGCAGTCACCGTATTAACAGTACATTTCTAAGTGAAAGCCCGGCATAGACGTCCTTAAGCTGTTGCATGAGAAATCCTGAGATAATGCCCAAAATATAAGCCAAGCGCAGAAAATTTAATGAACAGAGTACAATATAAAGGAAGTAGTGCCATTATATGGAAGAGAGATGTTGGAAAAGTGGCAAGGATGCAAGTGAGTACTGGCCACTTGCTAAGTTTGTTGAAGTAGGGCAATGATCACAAGACATCTACTATGGAAATTTCAAACTGTTCTTCCAAGCTTATTTTAGGATTATGGTTGTATAGGCACCTATGTATATATTTTCAATAAGAACAAAAAAAATCTGTAAATCTTATTATTTCTTTGTTTAGCAGGTTCATCAGAATTTTCTTGATGTAAACTGAATCTTGATGAAAAGATCAAAAAAATAAATTAAGCAACAACTAAAAAAAGCCAGCTTAATCTGGATCATATTAAAGAATTTTTTGCACTAAACTGAAAGGCAATTGAAGTCAGTTATTTAGGTGTAGCTTATTTAAAAGTAGCACGGTAAATGTGAATTGAAATAAATTAAAAAAAAATACATGAACCTCTTGGTCACAAGTTTACTGGTGTAAATCATGCAGAAGAGAGTTCAATTACATTTTTAACAACAAGACTTTTGAAGAACTCTTGCTGAGAATATGGTGTTAAATTTTCCTTAATTCTTGGCCTTTTAAAAACAGACTTCAAAACTTTGCATATTATTTTATCAGTTCCTAAACTAGAAAACCCCAATGTATAAAATTTAAGGAATAGCAGCTTTGATTTTTTTTCCTGACATTCTTACAACTTTTAGTTTAGTTTAAAAGTATTTACCACCTGTAATATTTGAATGACCAGGCGGGAGATTTGATGCATCTCATTGGAAGCAGTTTTCATTCCAATTACATAGTCTGAGCTCTCCATAGTTACCAGTTATCTCAGCAGCTGTTTACTGTACGGTTTATAGCTCACCGCCACTTTCTCCCGGCTCTGCGAGCTGTCAACAAGCACGGGCATGCTTCGGAGAGGGCGGTAATAGGAGCAGCGACGTCCAAAATCGCTGAGCGTGTGTCAATTCGGAATTGCATGCCGATTGACGCCACACTCCTGGTAATTAAAACACTTGCGGCGAGTGCAGGCAACGGCAGCGCTGCTGACCTGTCCAATATGGTGACCGCCGCGTTCCGCGCTGGAAGTGGGCGGAAATGAGGCGGCCGCCATTTTTTCTTCAAAACCGGCCTTAACGGCCGGCGCTAAAAAGGATCGAATTTCTAGGCCTAGGTAACAATCAGTGCTCAACAAAACCACAACAGCTGTACAATAGAGAAACTGCTATAAAAGGACACCTACCTTTTTGTGGAAAATATGTTTACATTCCAGCTCATAACAATCTTTTGGGGGAACTAATTCCTCATGGCAAATGACGCAAGGGTCTTCCTCAATACTCTAGAGGACAAAAGCATAAAATTAATATGGATTAAAATATTTTGAATTTTAGGCTTCAACAGTTTGAAATTCAGGCTACATGCATTTCAAGTTTTAATTCTGGATCTGGGCTAGAACTGCTTTGGGACACACTTAGATATTTGCGCTGCCCTTGATGTGAGGAGCTAATCATCAGGGATAGAACTCACTTAATGGTTAGGGATGGCATTCAGACATATTGTGTGAAGTAATCAAGGACAAGGATTTTATATTCCTTTATTCCTCTTTCCTCCCCCAGTTTTCTCTTATTTTACTCCCCATCTCTTCTGAAGACAGTGTTCAAACTGAAGCACAACTTAATAGGGACATACAGTCCTCCAGTAATTTGCCAAAGCGGCCATTATTCACATATAGTCTTGGGCGTTAGTGCAAAATGGACGGTATAGTCATGGCCTGCCTGTTATACGTCCCGCCAGATATTCAGTTCTATTGAAGTCAACGGAACTGAATATCGTGCGGGTCATATAACAGACGGTGGATGCGATACCACCCATCTTGCACTGCCGTCAAAAATAAATTTCTACCCCATAGACTCCAAAAATTGCTGAAAGACTATTTTACCATGGGGTAAACCCAATGCCATCCTCACCTGATGTGAGCATGTGCACTTTCGAGTTGGGGGTCACTGGACAGCAATCAGCAGCAGGGATCCTGGCTGATTTTCCCCTCCTCCTACTAGGGACACTGAGGCCAAGTGCCGTCTCTCTGCTGGTGTTCCCCAGAGATCAGCTAAAGCAGCACAGACTAATGACCTTAGTGTTGTGTAAGAGGCAGCATCATACCGTGTGATGCACTTACTCCTGAGCCTTCATCACCCTGAAGACCTTCCTCTTTTTTTATTAATTTTTAAACCCATTGACTGTATGATCCAAAGAAGTGTGTTTAAAATAGTGAAATATCAGTTAGTCACCTAATCAGAATACTGAAATAACTGATTTACAATACATTGCAACCATATTATAGAAACACAATCAATATCTTGATTTTACTTTATACCTGCTGTTGCACAAACTGCTTAGAGGCTTTTTGATTCTCAACACCTATCCACAATTCCTGTTCAATTTGTCCTTGATCAACAAAACTGCTTAATTCTGACCTGGAAGAAAAATTGTATACAATCACACAATGTTATGCAAATAATGGTCTAGAAATTCAGACGTGCCAAATTTTGCGCTGGGAACTATCCCTGTGCCTGGACGGTGAGTCCCAAGGTCCACCCGATATTGGGCCTCAGGCATCATTACCATCGAGCTGGCACGCTGCAGACAGTAACTTGCAGTTCGCTGGTGAAGCGGGATTGAAGATCGGGCAGGTGCAACATCAGCAGCGGTCCTCGGGTAAGCGATGAAGGGGGACAATTGGGGGGGGTGGGGTGGTAGGTAGCTGCGGTGTTTGAGGTGGGGGATGGGGGGAAGAGAGGCGGGAAGCAGTGGCCAGCAACGCCCCGCATTCTTTGAATTTGGGGTCAGAAGGAATGTTCCTACTCCACCCAACTCCATATTCAGCTAAGTTTATTTTAAGACCGTGGCTTTAAGGACCTGGTTTTTGAATGTAGCCAGTACCAATTGCCTCAGGGTAAACCAATCTTGCAGTGGTGGCCTCAAAACAGGCATTAGGCCCCTTATTGAAAAGGGCCTAACACCTATTTCAGGCATGGGCAATATTTTGGCCTTTACTAATATGGCAGTGCGCACTTCCAGCTTGCGCTTTCTGCTCGCCATAGTGGAGGTTTAGAAGGCTGTTTAGCGCCCGAAAAACGGACACTGCGCGGCCGAATTTCTAGGCCATAGCATTTAATTTAAGTATCTAAGCTCCTACCACGTCAGTGTGATAATTGTCTCTTCCCACACCAGATATCATTATGGCCTTTTCTGAGTAGCACTGTTAATTTGGTAGCAATTTATGTTGTTAAGTTAAGCAAGCTAACAACTAGGAAAGACCATCTAAATTCATTTCACTTTGCACCCTTACAGCTGACAGAGAAACACGACTCATACCAATTGTTGGACTTGAACCGAGATCCCAGAGATGAAACCTTAGTGCTGAGTCATTATGCCATCCGAGCCGAGAAACTATATTTTATTCTTCCAGGGACAGGCATAATGTCTCCAACAGCAATATTACCTCATATTTACTCACTGATGTCTTTAAAGATGTAGACATACTTAGAAGCAAATAAAGCTGATTTATCCTGTTTTTTGTCTCTTATATAATGGATGGTAAAGTCAAAAGAAAATAGAAGCTGCTACTTTCAGCCATCTAAATCAGGAAATGTCTTTAGAATGGGAGATTTTAATTTCCCTAGGGCTTCGTTGGTCCATTGGTGAGCCTTCTAATATTGAGGGCAGGGCAGCTGACAGATTTGTAGATATCAAAAATTATTGTTTCCTAACACAACATGTTAGTGAGGAAATTAGGGATAATCAGGTACTTGATTTAGTTCTTAGTAGAAACTCTGATGCAGTAAGAAATAAGAGCAGGAGTAGGCCATACGGCCCCTTGAGCCTGCTCCGCCATTCAATAAGATCATGGCTGATCATCGACCTCAACTCCACTTTCCCGCCCGATCTCCATGTCCCTTGATTCCTCTAGAGTCCAAAAATCTATCTATCTCAGCCTTGAATATACTCAAAGACTCAGCATTCACAGCCCTCTGGGGCAGAGAATTCCAAAGATTCACAACCCTCTGAGTGAAGAAATTCTTCCTCATCTCGGTCTTAAATGGCCTACCCCTTATCCTGAGACTATGCCCCCTAGTTCTAGACATTCCAGCCAGGGGAAACAACCTCTCAGCATCTACCCTATCAATCCCCTTCAGAATCTTGTATGTTTCAATGAGATCACCTCTCATTCTTCTAAACTCCAGAGAGTATAGACCCATTCTAAACAATCTCTCATCATAGGACAGCCCTCTCATCCCAGGAATCAATCTAGTGAACCTTCGTTGCACCGCCTCCAAGGCAAGTATCAAATACCTGTGCAACAGTGACCACAATATCATTAGATTCAACTGAAGTTGACAAAAATTTTATGCTAGTTCCAGATTTCAAGAGAACTAGATTTGCAAAGATGGCAGTGGACTTGAATCGGGTCAATTGGGCAACCCTACCAGGTGGGGAACTTACCAACACAGAAGAAAAAATGAATACCTTTAAAACCATTCAAATGCAAAAAAGGGATCCTTGTATGTCCCCAGATTTAAAAGGGCATATAGTAAAACAAAACCAAAGTGGTTAACTGGTCAAGTGCAATGGCAAATCAATACCTTTATATACTAAAAGAAAATAGTTCTCAGAAGAACAGCTAAAGGCAACAAGAGCTGCTATCAGAGCAGCTAAAACTTAACTGCAGAAGAAGTGGATAACTGCAGTAGCAATAGTCAAATCTTTTTCAGCTATGTCAGAAGTCAAAGGGTCATTAATGACTGCACAGAGCTGTTGAAGGATTCCTCAGGGCAGATGACGGTGAACTCCCAGAATACAGCAGAGGTTTTAAATGACTACTTTGCATCAGTCTTCACTCCAGTAGACGATATTCAGTTACCGATAATGCAGTGTATAGATGACTCTAAAGTTGAATGTGTCAAAGTGGATGTGGATATAATAAAAAATCTCAAAACAAATTGGACTGTTGGTCCTGTTGACATTCACACAAAGGTGCTCAAAGAAATGGGAGCTGTGTTCAGTGAGATCCTTGCTCATATATTTAACAGTTGGCTAGAGTCTGGGATTGTTCCTATGGACTGGAGGGAGGCCCATATGGTGCCAGTATTCAAAAAGGGCAACAAGGCAGAACCAGGAAATTACAGACCAGTTAGCTTAAATTCGGTTGTGGGAAAGTTGCTAGAAGGGATGATTAGAGATACTCTATATGGCTGTATTGACAGAAAAGTGGTTATTAGAGACTCTCAACATGGCTTCTGGAAATTTTTTTGAGGATTGGTTGAATTTTTTGAGCAAGTTACGAGGTAGGTGGATGTAGGTAGCCCGGTTAACATCTTATAATTACATTTTCAAAAAGCTTTTGACAACATGCCACACACTTACAAAATAAGGTAGAATACTATTGGATTGCTGGGCAGATCGTAGGTTGGATAAAAAATTGGTTGCATTCGCAAAGACAGAAAATTGTTATTAATGGCAGTGGCTCACTGTAGGGATCGGTTACTAGTGGAGACCTGCACAGATCAGTGCTGGGAACGTTGCTCTTTACAATCTTTATTAATGACTTAGTCAAAGGCATTGAGGGAATTGTCCGCAAGTTTGCAGATGATACAAAGATTTAGACGGATACTAGGACCTTAGGTGAGAAAAAACCAATTAGAATAAGACACAATGGGGGAATGGGCCCGTGGCTGGCAAATGCTACTTAATATACATATAGCATTATGCACATGGGTAAGGCTAACACCAACATGTGTATACCATGCCGGGTTCAGAGTTTAAGACTGTTGAGTGGGAAAGTATCCTAGGTGTTAAGTACATGAATCCCTTAAGGCTCACGTCAGTGCTGCAATAACAAAAACAAATAAGAGTATTAGGATGCATTGTTGGGATAATCCAATACAAAACAAAAAGCACTATACTGTTCTTGTATGAGACCATGGTTAGGTGTTATCTAGAATACTATGTCCAGTCTTGGTCCCCTCACACGGTAGGTGATATAAAGACCCAGAATAAGGTTCAGTGGGAGGCCACTAGACTGATACCTAGCTTAAAGGCCCTTAGTTACCACAGCAGACTTATGTCTCTTTACTTTAGAAAAGAGTAGATTGCGTGGAGATTTGATTGAGGTCTAAAGTAATGAAGGGATTAAACTCTTGTCCATGTTTATAGACTATTGAATTAGATGGGTTATGGAGGAGCTAGGGACATGCATATAAGTTACTTAAGCATAGAACTGTTAGATATCAGGCTTTTCTTTTTGCAGAGTTATTGGCCTCTGGAATGAGTTGCTGGCCAGTGCAGTGAGTGTGGCTTTACTGCAAGGGCTCAAAAGGAAACTGGACGAGTTCTTAATTATGACTGATATTACAGCTTATAAAAGGTAGGTGAGACACTGGACAATGAATCTCATAGCCACTGATCTCCTGGAACTTTTGAATGCCCTTGGGAGTCATAAAGGAATTTCTCAGATTTCCCCCCCTTGAATTGGCCTAGGATTTTTTTCTCTGTTTTTATGCCTTTCCCAGGAAATTGTGTGGCTGCTAGTGGGGGGGAGGGGAGGGAGCGATGGGAGATCATGATGCTCAATTGCACCATGACAATATGGAACTGGCTCGATGGAGCACCTGTCTGCCATTTTTGTACATGTGTATCTTAAGTTTTTATCTGATAATGGGCCAAAAATTCATCCCGCTGCGCGAGAGTACGCACTGCGTACTCTCGCGTATTCTCTCTCTAATTGCCGGTTTTCTGCATGCCCTGCGCATGCGCTGAAAACCGGCACTTGGTCTTTTGAAAAGGGGGCGGTTCCTCGGTGCATCGCGTGCGCGCTACAGGCTGCGCGCACGCTGTGCACTTCGTGCTTTGGACGCGCAGGTAAGGACGGAAGATTTTAGAAATGGAAAAAGGAGGAGTAAGACCCACTTTTAACAAGGTAAGTAGTGAATTACGTATTTTTTTGAATTTTTTTTAACAGGTATATCTTTTTTAGAGACTTTAAAGACAGGTAAGTTTATTTTTATAACTTTTTAAAAGATTTTAAATTTTTTCAAAAATTTAATTTTTTATTTAAAATGGTTAATTTATTTAACTATACTTATTTTATTAATGTGATGGTTTTTAAAAAAAATGTAATTGAGGTTTAGCTGTTATTTTGGGGGGGTGTAAGATTCATAGATTTCACAGCACGTATGTGAAACTTATGAATGGAAGATGGTGTGCTGCCATTGGCTCTAACTGAGTCACGTGATCCCACAGCTCGCACGAATTCACTACGCTGGTGGGATACGCAAGCACAGCACAGCTGATGTCTGGAACATCAAGTTCGTGCGAGCTGGATCTGAAAAAGCCAACGCGGAGTGAGAGATCGTGCCTGCTCCTTACCCCCGCGGGAACAGAGCGAGATCAATTTCTGGGCCATTGGCTCATTTCTAAATGATGTGAGACAATGATGACAAAATGCCAAATTCAAAATTTAATAGCACAATTTCATATAATATGCTCAGTTTTAAAAGGTATTTAAATTTTGATAGATGAAGTCAGGTTTCTTAGTAGCAATGATGGTAAGAAAAAAACAAAGTGCCACAGGCATCATTTGGCTGCTGTCATACCATGCACAATTCAGGGAAGAAGTGAGGATTTAATGATGGTTGAATTAATTATATCAAATTTATTCTGACTGAAAGAAAAGGAAATGCTGATGGAGGGTTCATTTTGGAATCTATTTTCTATACCCAGTTTAGAAAGGAAGGAAGATTTCATTTTTTCTCTTTTTTTTCACCAATTTGCTCTCCTCACAACCTGGAATTGTTAACTTCTTGCTGGGTTGTAGGACCATGAGTGCCTTCCAATACCTCATCTGTTGGCAGACTATTTTACCACAGGGGGCACCATAATGGAGCCAAATTCTGTTTGTACCTAATTGCTACACACACTCAATTCTAGAAAGGGTCATCGGATAGCAATTGTGAATGGAACCCTGGCCTATTTCCCCCTCCTTAATCCAGAAGCACTGAAGACAATTGTAGAATCCCTACCACTACCCGAACTGAGTTCTCCAAACTCAGTACAGAATGGCAATGGAACCTGGGATCTTTATCATCTGTACAGATTACATACTCATTGGATAATCTCGCTGAGCCATTGGGGAAGCCTTCATGGTATGTTTAAGAGGTGATGATTGACAGAATAGCTTTGAAATTACCAGTGCTGCTGGCAGCTATGTGGATATTATTCAATTATACCTGGTTCAAGATTCTGATAACTGATGAAACAGTATCAATATTATTATAGCCAGAAGAAAGTCAAATTGGAAATTGAACTTTTTCAGATGATATCCAATTCTGGAAGAATGTGAGATTTCAATGGTAGAAAGTTGATGATAATCAGATGTACTATTTCATATTTATTGGATTAATTGGCCTACAAGGGATGTTCTTATGCTATAATCAATATGTAGGCTCAATGGCAATGAGATTGACTCCATTAAGACATCAGTACCAAACATAAACTTGGAATTGGCTTAATACGTACCTGTTTCTATACCCTTGCAACAGGCTGGATGTTGCAGTGGCTGTGGTAGCAGCAGTTGTGGTAGCAGCATGCATTTGTAGAGAATGTTGGGGCCCTGGTGAACACTGAGCGCTTGCTTTCCTCCCAGATTTCTACAAACAGAAGTTAAATATAACACACAGACAAACTTGTAGGTAAATGTGGAATATCTTCAATGTTAAACTCTCGTTCCAGATCCCCCTCAACACTGCCTTTAACAAACAATTTTCAAGATCTTCTTGAATATCAGTTGATAAAAGGCAGTGTTGTAGCGGAGCCATATAGACAAGGAGATCCCTAGTTCAATTCATGGTCTGAGCTCATATTAGCTGTTCTCAGTCTGGCTAGCAATGGGGGTACTACACTTGACATCATCATCCCTGATATAGGAAGGGGATAAGTCAGTCAGCGTTCAAACTCCTGATCATTATCCAGTGATTCCCTGATGGAAAGTGCACATTAGTTGAGGAGAAGGGCAGGCCTAGATATTGGATATGATGTCGCTCATAGTCAAATAGCTTCTAATACTCTCTATTCACTCTCTTTTCACATTGCTGTTTGTGGGAGCTTGCTGTGCGCAAATTGGCTGCCGCGTTTCCCACATTACAACAGTGACTCCACTTCAAAAGTACTTCATTGGCTGTAAAGCGCTTTGAGACGTCCGGTGGTCGTGAAAGGCGCTATATAAATGTAAGTCTTTCTTTCTTTCTATGCTCACACAATAAGTATGACTACTTGAATGAGATACCAAAAAGAAACCTAAGGAAGTAAATACCTTCAGGAGAAGTGGGGGGTCAGAAGATAAGGGTAAAATAGATCTTAAATACGGGCTGCCTTGCTGGGTAAGTGCACTACCTAGTATGATACTGAATCGTACAGGCCATGTAGGTCCCAGTTTTAATGCCACGTTTGTGCTCAGCTAGAACAGTTGTGTGAGCACTACAATGGGCCTCAACCTCTGTGGACCAAGTAGAATAGAAAGTGCTCCCACTTCTGATCTGGGTGTGTGTGTGTGTGTGTTTTTGAGAGAGAGAGAGAAAGTTGAATGTGCACATCATTTTGGATGACTGAAGTCCCCCAGGTTTCAATAGCTTGCCAATACTCAAACATGAAGAAAGCCAGTTGTCGGCGTTACCAAAGGGCTGTCAGCCATCCGTGCAACCACATCTCAGCATGAGTTAGCACCTTTAGGAAAGGGGAGCAAGCTGGAAGTAAACTCTGAAAAGATCCTGATTACATGGTTTGGGGCTTTTCGCCTAACGTAATTGCATTTCCCTCTTCTCTTGCTATGGTGGAGCTCTCCAAATATTAAAGTGATACTTTTTCAAAAATTGTGGCCATCACTAAGAATACTGTATCTGAAACATAGTCAATACATTTTCTGCAGATTCTTTTCATCCAATGAAAATTGCTATCCTACTTAAAATACACGTTTACACCCATCAAACCAGTCGTCAGTATCCAATGCTCACTTTTTGAGGTACTGATTTAAAAAGTGCACTCAAATCTTTAATTGGAGTTAAGCAAATATCCATTTCTCCAAAATATGTGGCCAGAATTAAAATTTCAGAAGATTCATTTCAACCAAACTTTTACCAAATATAATGGAAAAAAAATACAAATCTGGATGGTGTAGATATCTGGTTATATTGGTTGAAGACAAACTTTGGACTGGTCTAATGTGAATCCACATTTATTTTAACACAAATGTTAAACAAAAGTCTATGGCTATTTTTTTCTTCCTGTTTCTTAAGAGTTAAATAGAAATGCCAATATTTCATTCTATCTAATTCTTTCATGTTTTCCTGTTCTCTATGTGTCCATTATTACTATTTGAGCTTGTCCACATCATCTGCATGCCCGATACGAGACTCCCAAAACAAGCGCGCCACTCGCAGCTCCGACACGGCAAGAGAGCCCCAGGTGGGCAGAGGAAAGGCTTCAAGAACACCCTCAAAGCCTCCTTGAAAAAGTGCAACATCCCCACCGACACCTGGGAATCCCTGGCCCAAGACCGTACAAAGTGGAGGAGAAGCATCCGGGAAGGCGCCGAACACCTCGAGTCTCTTCGCCGGGAGCAAGCGGAAGCCAAGCGCAAGGAGCGCACGTCAACCCAAGCACCCCACCCACCCGCCCCTTCAACCACCGTCTGTCCCACCTGTGACAGAGACCGCATTGGACTCGTCAGTCACCTGAGAACTCATTTTTAATGCGGAAGCAAGTCATCCTCGGTTCCGAGGGACTGCCTAAGAAGAATTACTATTTGAGCTTGCTGTATCCTTCTAGCTTTTTTTCCATTATAATGCAATGGAATCAAGTATCCGCTTATCCAGACTCTACTGCACAGAGAAAACAGCCTACTTACCAGAACATGCAAAGCGAGAGGGTATGGTGGTTCAGGATTGCTGAGTACAGGCAGATTACTCAGTTTGGCTCCATTTTTGATCAGATAGATCTGATTGCTGAACTTTTGCTAAACAGTGAAGAAAAAAAGTTTCCAGTTAACAATCACTGCTAAGTATCAATTTCACCATTGCAAACTAATTTGATTCAAAATATAGATCATCACGAGTGAGTATCTGCACTGCTTAGAGTGGTACTGAGTCTTACAGACCAGGAAGGTTTCATGTTTGATCCTGGTTTGTGTTGAGTTAACTAACTGGTCTCAGTTGATGTATTGAGAGGGGTACTAGAATTAGATCTACTGTCCCTGAGATAGGAAGAATAAAAATAAGCCAGGGATCGCCCCCCCCCCTCCTTCTTGATCACTATCCAGTGAACCCTGCTGGAAAGTGGATGGATCTGGATGTCGGATGAAGTCAGGATTAGGCTTGGCTGTGGCGCTCTGCATGATCAACTAGCTTGCCAGTACTCACTGGCTGGGCTCACATCTGAAGAAAGGTCACTTGAGCAAGGTACCAAAAGGTACCCATCACCTGTGGAGTCATATCCTCCAATGCGTCACTACCTTCAGGAAAGGAAGGGAGAAAAAAAAAGATGCATCTCTTTCCAAAGGGACAATATTCTGGATTTTCGCCAATTCAAAAATCAATTCTGACGATCAAAAGGCTTCTTGTGTGGATGATTTTTTTTAAATGTGTAAAATTAAATAGTTCCACTCTCCTCACACTATTGTTTCAGTTTATCTATCCTCCTCTGGGTCTCCTTACAAAGTTCAGCAAATGCTTCATATTAATCCAGAATGAGCCACAGTTAGTGAAAAACCATTAGATCCTGTGGCCGCGAAGATTACAGAATTTTAAAACATTTAAGACTGTTTCAGCAATATTTCTGCATTGGAATAAAAAGGTTTATAATGGCTTACATTTATTCAGAAAATACAGCGAATGCTTAGTGATTTTAGACATTTTTCTAATAAATACTACTATTCAGTATAGATTGGGACGACAACCTTCACGTGTTATTCCTATTACATAGAGTCATTAAGGCACAGGAGACCATTCAGCCCATCGAGTCCATGCCGGCTCTCTGTAGAGCAATCCAGTCAGTCCCATTACCCTGCTCAATCCCTGTAGCCCTGCAAGTTTATTTCCCTCAAGTGCCTATCTAATTTCCTTTTGAAATCATTGACTGTCTCCGCTTCCATCACCCTCATCGGCAGCGAGTTCCAGGTCATCACCACTCGCTGCGTAAAAAAGTTCTTCCCCACATCCCCCCTGTATCTCTTGCCCAAAACCTTAAATCTGTGTCCCCTAGTCCTTGTACCATCAGCTAATGGGAAAAGCCTTTGTCTGTCTACCTTATCCAAACCCGTCATAATCTTGTACACCTCTACCAAATCCCCCCTCAACCTCCTTTGCTCCAAGGAGAACAACCTCAGCTTCTCCAACCTGTCCTTGTAGCTAAAATCCCTCATCCCTGGAACCATTCTGGTAAATCTCCTCTGCACCCTCTCAAGGACTTTCACATCCTTCCTAAAGTGTGGTGACCAGAACTGGACGCAATACTCCAGTTGTGGCCTAACCAGAGTTTTATAAAGGTTCAGCATAACTTCCCTGCTTTTGTACTCAATACCTCTATTTATGAAGCCCAAGATCCCATATGCTTTGCTAACCACTCTCTCAATATGTCCTACCACCTTCAAAGATCTATGCACATGAACCCCCAGGTCCCTCTGTCCCTGCACACTCTTTAAAACTGTGCCATTAAATCTATATTGCCTCTCCCTATCCTTCTGCCAAAATGCATCACCTCACACTTCTCTATTAAATTTCATCTGCCACTTGTCTGCCCATTCTGCTAGCCTATCTATGTCCTGTTGCAGTCGATTGGTATCCTCCTCACTGTTTGCCACACCTCCAAGTTTGGTGTCATCGGCAAATTTAGAAATTCTACTCTGTATTCCAATATCCAAGTCATTTATATATATATCAAAAAAAGCAGCGGCCCCAGCACTGACTCTTGGGGAACACCACTGTCTACCATCCTCCAGTCTGAAAAACAGCCATTTACCACAACTCGCTGTTTTCTGTCCTTAAGCCAATTCCTTATCCAAGCTGCCACTGGCCCACCTATTCCATGAGCCTCAATGTTGTTAACCAGCCTTTTATGTGGTACTTTGTCAAACACTTTCTTAAAATCCATAGACAACATCCTCTACATTCCCATCATCAACCTTCTCTGTTACTGCATCAAAAAATTCAATTAGATTAGTCAAACACGATCTGCCTTTTACAAATCTGTGCTGGCTCTCCTTAATTAACTTAAACCTCTCCAAGTGCCTGTTAATTTTTTCCATGATTATGGTTTCTAAAACCTTACCCACCCACTGATGTTAAACTGACCGGCCTGCAGTTACTAGGATTGTCCTTACACCCTTTCTTGAACAAGGGTGTCACATTTGCCACTTTCCAATCCTCTGGCACCTCCCCCGCATCTAGGGAAGATTGGAAGATTATTGGAAGCCCTTCCGCTATCTCCACCCACACTTCCTTAGCAACCTCGGATGCAAGCCATCCGGACCAGGCGACCTATCCACTCTAAGCATATCCAGCCTTTCCAGTACATACTGCCCATCAATTTTCACCCCATCCATTACCTCTACCATCTCCGCTTCTACCGATATTTTGTCAGCATCCACTCCTTAGTAAACACCGATACAAAGTACTCATTAAGTATTCTAGCCTTGCCCTGTGCCTCTAAGCATAGATCACCTTCTTTGTTCCTAATAGGCCCCACCCCACCTCTTACTACCCGCTTACTATTTACATGCCGGTAGAAGATTTTTGGGTTCCCTTTTATGTTAACTGCCATTCTATTCTCATATTCTCTCTTTGCCAGTATTATTTTCCTCTTCACTTCCCCTCTCAAATTACTGTATTTGGCCTGGTTCTCACTTGAAGAATTCACTTGACATGCATCATACACCCTCTTTTTTTTTGTTTCATCATATTCTCTATCTCCCTCGTCATCCAAGGAGCCCTGGCTTTGGTTCCCCTACCTTTCCCTCTTGTTGGAATGTACCTAGCCTGTACCTGAAACATCTCCTCCTTAAAGATCACCCATTGTTCTGTTACAGATTTTCCTGTCAATCTTTGGTTCCATTTTACCCTGGCTAGATCCCCTCTCATCCCATTGAAGTTAGCCCTCTTCCAATTTAGAAGTTCTACTTTAGATTGTTCCTTGCTCTTCTCTATTACTAATCTAAACCTTATGATACGATGATCACTCTTACCCAAGTGTTCTCTCACAGACACTTGGTCCACCTCATTCCCCAGCACCAGATCCAGCAATGCTTCCTTCCTAGTTGGGCCGAGAACATACTGGTCAAGGAAGTTCTCCTGAACACATTTCAGAAATGTCCCCCCCCCCGCCTTTCCCTTTACTCTAGCATTATCCCAATCGATATTTGGGTAATTAAAGTCCCCCAATATCACCACTCTATAGTTCTTGCACATCTCTGTGATTTCCATGCAGATTTGCTCCTCTATCTCTCTCTCACTATTTGGAGACCTATAGAATACCCCCAATAGCGTGATCATACCCTTTTTGGTTCTCAACTTTAACCAAATTAATTCTGTCCTTGCCCCCTCAAGGACATCCTCTCTTTCCAACACTACAATGTCTTCCCTAATCAGTACTGCCACCCCACCTCCCTTTTTCCTTCCCTATCTTTTCTGAACACTTTGTATCCGTGAATATTAAGCGCCCAGTCCTCACCATTTTTAAGCCACATTTCCGTTATTGCCACTGCATCATATTCCCACAGCTCACCAACCTTACTCACCACACATTGTATGTTTACATACATGCATTTCAAACCTGTCTTTGTATTCCTCATAGTCCTTCTTAGTCTGTTCCTATCTAATATGGTACTACTGCCTTCTCTAGTACTTTCCAACACTCTCCCTCCTTTATGCACCTTATTCCTCTTTTCTACTTCTATATGCTGGTGTCCACCCTCCTGCCAATTTAGTTTAAACCCTCCTCAACCACACTAGTGAACCTCCCCGCGAGGACATTGGTCCCAGTCCTGTTGAGGTGCAACCTGTCCCTTTTGAATAGGTGCCTCCTGCCCCAGAACTGGTCCCAATGCCCCAAGAATCTGAAGCCCTCCCTCCTGCACCATGCCCCAAGCCACGCATTGATCCTCTCTATCTTCCTATTTCTACTCTCGCTGGCGCGTGGCACTGGGAGTAATCCAGAGATTACTACCTTTGAAGTCCTACTTTTTAACTTCCTCCCTAGCTCCTGAAAGTCTGACTGTAGGATCTTAATACCTGCTTTCTCTATGTCATTGGTACCAACGTGTACCACAAATTCTGGCTCACTCCCTTCCCCCTGCAGAATATTCTGCACCCTCTCCGTGATGTCCTTTACCCTGGCACCAGGGAGGCAACACACCATGTGGGACTCACGGTGACGGTTACAGAAACGCCTGTCTGTCCCCCTAACTATGGAATCTCCTAGAACGGCTACATTTCTACGCTTTGCTGTTCCCCCCTGTGCAGTCCCTTGCCCATTGGTGCCATGGTCTGGTCTGCACGCCTTCAAGGTGTCGTCACTCCCAGCATTCTCCAATGCTGCGTACTGGTTTGAGAGTGACACACACCCCGAAGACTCCTGCACTTCCTGCTCCTTCCTACTCTTGCGGATGGCCACCCATTTACTATCCTGAACTCTCTCTGCCCGTGGGGTGGCCACCTCCTTTAATGTACGGTCCAGGAAACTCTCAACCTCCCTGATGCTCCGCAGTGACTCCAGCTGCCCCTCCAGCTCGGAAACCCTGAGCTCGAGCTCAAGCAGGTGGAAACACTTCCTACACACATGGTCCCCCCAAGACACATGAAGTGTCCTGAAGTTCCCACAAGTGCAGGAATTGCAAGCAACATGTTATTGATTAACACAACAAATGTCATCAAAAGGCTACCGGATACCGAGTTGTCAATGATGAGCAACGTGAAATTTGTCAAGACACCTTATCTGAGGCAGCACAGAAGAACCATAGGACCAGCTCTAATTGTGTCCACTTCCCAAGCTACCCACTAGCTCACCAATCTGGAGTTGGTTATTTGAATGTTTCTAATCACATCTCTTGCCATATGATATAAATTCAATATGTATGTAATCAATAAAGAAGAATACTTAAAAATAAATTCAGACAGTAGAAATACAGATAGCTGGAATTTAAATCAGAGGAAAGACTTGTTCATCTTAAGATAGATAATAGGCATACTCCACTAAACCAGGAGGAAGCTCAGAGGTACTAAACCCTCCTAGATCAGTAGGGAGCTCAAATATGTATACTCCACTAGACCAGTAGGGAGAGTAGATACATAGGGGGCACTGTAATTATAACAGGCAGGCGATCTGCTCTACTGATGTACCAACCAAGCGGTGAAGACAAAAATTACCCCCATATACTACAATAAACTAATAGGGAAATCAGGGGTACTTAACCTTCTAGACCCGGAGGGAAATCAGATGCATGCAGTCCACTAAACTAGCGGGAGAGCAAATGCAACATCCTGCTACTCTGTAAAGCAGATTACATGGGGTGCTGGGAAGGAGAATCAGATATGTGTACCCCAGTAGCAACACCAAATGTACTCGCCCTACTGGACCATCAATGAGATCAACTAGCTAGTTTGTAACACACATATTCCGTGAGACTGATTAGGTGGATCTACCCCTTTAGATCAACAGGGCAGTTGGATGAACACATTCTGCTAGTTTTCCAGGGAAACTGGATACCAACATCTCACTAGAACAACCAGAATATCAGAAACAGACCAAAAAAATTAAAACATATAAAAAAAAAATGCTTTGACCTCCTCTTACTTCCAGATGTCAGGTAGTGCAACACAGTGAAACAGATACCAAGTTTTATATAGCCAAGTTCCGCACTCATGAGGACGGCCTCAACCGGGATCTTGGGTTTATGTCACGATACATGACGTGATCCAGACTCGAGTCGTCGTTGGCTTGTTCACAGATGTGATTCCCAGTAAAAAAGTAAAAATTTTAAAGTTTATCGTTTCCCATACCGACTGCGGCTTTTGACACATTGGACCCCCTGTGACTCCACCTCATTGTCTCAGTTGTATCTTGCTATGTCTTTGATGTGGTACCTTCCTGGCTGACCTGATTGCCTTTTGTCACACCTCGGCAGATAAACAGTCAGGATGATTTAAATGTAGTCGTCTGCCATTGTAAGTTACACATGCATTGTTCTCTATCTATATATGCTTTGTCGATTCTGTATTTCTTTACTTCACCTGAGGAAGGGGCCACGTAAGCTCCGAAAGCTTGTGATTTCAAATAAAACTGTTGGACTATAACCTGGTGTTGTGCGACTTCTCAAGTTTTACATAGGCCATTATTATTTGAATTTAAATGATCTACTCTATTCTCAAGAGTTCCTTTATCTGTGTGGAGGAAGTAAGACAATATTCAAATTTGTTTCAGGAGGAGGTGACCTGACATGTTATTCTGGTCCTTCTAGGAAACTAAGAACCAGGAGCAGGAATAGGCCAAACGGCCCCTCGAGCCTGCTTCGCCATTCAATAAGATCATGGATCTTCTACCTCAACTCAACTTTCCTGCCCTATCCCCATACCCCTTGATTCCCTTAGTGTCCAAAAATCTACTTATTTCAGTCTTGAATATACCCAACGACTGAGCATCCACAGCCCTCTGAGGTAGAGAACTCCAAAAGATTCACAACCCTTTGAGTGAAGAAACTTCCCCTCATCGCAGTCCTAAATGTTCGAATCCTTATCCTGCGACTACGACCCCTAGTTCTAGACTCTCCAGCCAGGGGAACCAGCCTCTCAGCATCTACTCTGTCAAGCCTTCTAAGAATTTTATACATTTCAATGAGACTGCCTCTCATTCTTCTAAACTCCACAGAATGTAGGCCCATTCTACTCAATCTCTCATCATAGGACAATTAATCAAGGATAGTCAGCACGGATTTGTTAAGGGAAGGTCGTGTCTGAAAAACTTGATTGAAATTTTTGAGGAGGTAACAAGGAGGGTAGATGAGGGTAGTGCATTTGATGTAGTGTATATGGACTTTAGCAAGGCTTTTGATAAGGTTCCACATGGCAGACTGGTCACAAAGTTAAAAGCCCATGGGATCCAGGGCAAAGTGTCAAGTTGGATTTAAAACTGTCTCGGAGACAGGAAGCAGAGGGTAATGGTTGATGGGTGTTTTTGTGACTGGAAGGCTGTTTCCAGTGGGGTTCCGCAGGGCTCAGTACTAGGTCCCTTGCTTTTTGTGGTATATATCAACGATCTTGACTTGAATATAGGGGGTATGATTAAGAAGTTTGCAGATGATACTAAAATCGGCTGTGTGGTTGATATTGAAGAAGGAAGCGGTAGACTGCAGGAAGATATCAATAAATTGGTCAGGTGGGCAGAACAGTGGCAAATGGAATTCAATCCGGAGAAGTGTGAGGTAATGCATTTGGGGAGGGCTAACAAGGAAAGGGAATACACATTAAATGGTAGGACACTGAGTAGTGTAGAGGAACAAAGGGACCTTGGCGTACATGTCCACAGATCCCTGAAGGTAGCAGGCCAGGTAGATAAGGTGGTTAAGAAGGCATACGGAATGCTTGCCTTTATTAGCCGTGACATAGAATACAAGAGCAAGGGGTTATGCTTCAACTGTATAAAACACTAGTTAGGCCTCAGCTAGAGTACTGCGTGCAGTTCTGGTCACCACATTACAGGAAAGATGTGATTGCACTATAGAGGGTACAGAGGAGGTTTACAAGGATGTTGCCGGGAGTAGAGAATCTTAGCTATGAGGAAAGACTGGATAGGCTGGGTCTGTTTTCCTTGGAATAGAAGGCGGCTGAGGGGAGACCTTATTGAGGTGTATAAAATTATGAGGGGCATAGATAAAGTGGATAGAAAAGACCTATTTCCCTTAGCAGAGGGGTCAAAAACCAGGGGGCACAGATTTAAAGTAATTGGTGGAAGGTTTAGAGGGAATTTGAGGGGAAATTTCTTCACCCAGAGGGTTGTGGGGGTCTGGAACTCACTGCCTGAAAGGGTGATAGAGGCAGGAACCCTAACCACATTTAAAAAGTACTTGGATGTGCACTTGGGATGCTCTAACCTGCAGGGCTACGGACCAAGAGCTGGGAAGTGGGATTAGGCTGGATAGCTCTTTGTTGGCTGGCACGGACACGATGGGCCGAAATGGCCTCCTTCCGTGCTGTAACTTTCTATGATTCTATGATGATGATGATGACAACTCTCTCATTCCAGGAATCAATCTAATGAGCCTTCATTACACACCCTCTAAGGCAAGTATATAGTTCCTTAGGTAAGGAAACCAAAACTGTGCACAGAACTCCAGGTGTGGTCTCACCAAAGCCCTATATAATTGCAGCAAGACTTCCTTACTTTTGTATTCCAATACAGTATTGTATTGTAATGCAATAAAGGCCAACATACCATTTGCTTTTCTAATTGCTTGCTGTACCTGCAATTATTACTTATACTCACAATTTCATTGCATCAGAAATTCCCTCATGTCTTTGAGATGTTAAATGCTTGTAAAGGCCTACCAGACACTTTAGAGTTGTTCTTGGAACCAAGCTATTGATATGTAGGCCAGTCGTCAAAAGAAAAAATCACAATGAAATAGCTGGTGTTCACAGTCTAGCTGTCAGGATGGGAAAATAGTTTGATAACTTGTTTGCACGTCTAATGTCAAGGGGCTGCTTTTATCTGAGGTGTTCTTCAAAAGAGTCGACCTTAGCTTCAAAGAGAGCAAAAAATATATCTCAACAGCAGACTTTATAGAATCAAAGAGCACAGGAGAAGGCCATTCATCCCATCGTGCCTGTGCTGGCTCTTTAAAAGAGCTGTCCAATTAGTCCCACTCCCCTGTTTTTTCCCCATAGCCCTGCAAATTTTTCGTTAATTCCCAATTCTCCCCTACACATCTATGTTGTGGCAATAGGAGAGGCTCCGTGGAGTGAAAGTGCCCACAATATGCTCCTCAAAGACTCAGTAAAAAGATTTTGAAAACAGAGTGATGCTTATCACCTTTTGGAATGGACAGAATGCAATGGGTAGCCAACATATTCAAAAGTAGAAAAGACAATAACAAAAGGCTAATTGTCAGTACTGTGGCACATTACTCCCATACAAGACAGGTTGAAAGTTTTAGATCGTAAGAGATGTGGGACTGCTTATGCAACCTGTTTTTTGCTTAAATTGTAACAACATAGACCATAGCAACACACAGAGCAAGATTTTTCATAAAAGGGACAAGCCATCAAAATAAGGATAAACTTTATATATTAATAACATAATTATATATTAATGACAATTTGAATAGACTCAAATTATTTAGTTCAGATCTATTTACAAAATTATAATACAATACTCCTGAAAACAAAAAAGGAAATTAAAATTTAGACAAGTACATACCTTTGTGTATTCAATTTTACTTCTGAGATCAGCAGCAACAGCTTCCCACTTGTTCATAGCAGCCTGGATCTGTGATGGGTCAGCAATCTGCCTGCAATTTAAGGGTAGTTCAAATGTATACAAAATAATCGGCCTAGAATCTCATTGACGCCGCGCCCGTTTTTCAAGCCCCTCTCTCATCAAACATTATGCGGCAAAAGTGCGCTCCCCTCCATTTTGGTAAAGGAAGAAAAAGAGGTGTTAGGCTCTTTGCACATGCAAATAGTGGGCCTGACATCTGTTTGAGGCTCCCTTTGCAAAACTGGGCTGCCCTGGACTGCGTTAATGAAAACAAGGTCTATGTGCAGCCTAACCAGTGGTCCTTAATGTAACCAAAAAAGAAATGCTACCTCTGAGCAGCCAAAGCTAAAAAATTAATATGACCGTCAGTAATTTGGGGAGTTATTTTATGGACTCATTTTTCAGTTTGATGAGAGAGGATTAATGAGGCATCGGATTCATTCTGTTCATATGTAATAATCAGTTTATAGTTATAAGTCAAATAGTAAACAATTTTCAGTAGAATTAATTAAAACCAAACAGATATACCCCTTCGTCTTATCCCTAAGCATGCTTAGCTGATGTTCCGTCTCCAACAGGGCATCCTCCAGGTTACCGAGTAAGAAATCTCTGCGCATCTCCAACAAAAGAACCTGCCACAGAAACATAATCTCTTCAGTCTATATTCCTTTAGCTTTATAAAGAACATAATTACAAATCACAGTTGGACAGGGAATCAAGAGGACATTACTAGCTCTGATAAATATTAAATTGATGTGGAAAGCATTTATGTGAATATAAAAGGCTCTGTCATTATGATTTTTAAAGAAGTTTCTGTTGATCAACATTCAGGATGTAAAACCAGCCTGTCTAGTAACAGACAAGTACTAAGCACACTAAGATATTACAATAAATGCAATTATTTAGTATGGTTTCAACAGTGGAATTATGTTTGCACAAAGATTACGTTGGTGTTTACTGTAAAATAGCAAACTGTATGGCCCCAATATTTACCTTCCCACTGTCTTCCCATCCGACTCAAACCCACCCGCTTTTGGGGTTAAAATGACCCCCATGCGTCTGCTGCTATCTTTTCAATTTGTAAATCAGCTCGTGTTCTGAATGCGCATCAACAGCAATTACTTACATTTCTCATGAGACAGAACCTTAAGGTATTGTGGTCAATCCACCAAGCAAACAGCATTAGCAAACTGTAATGTTATACAAATATTCATGACTAAAGACATGAAGCTGATTTACAAAGGAAATGGATACTAGAATTATGATCTGAAATTCAAATAAACAAGGATATGAGGAATATTGACATGAATCAGACTGTTGCAGCAAGTATTTATTATGGTATTCCTTAATTTGTTTTGAATAATAGTGGGAAGTTGTTTCTCCCACTCCCAAAAAATGTTCTAGCATGTGGCATACCTCTCAGAATTAATGGTTAACTTCTTTAGCATTCCATTTTGGGGCAAAAATGAAGACATAATCCCATGGGCTCCTATCTAAGGACAGTAATCACACAAGGTACAGGCTACCCTCCTTTACAAAGGCAGAATGGCCATATTTCATGCACTAGCATGACCACTGAGTGTCAGCATTCTATTTGACTGCTGCAGCACCACAGCCAAGTCCCAAATTCAACATGTAGACTTTTCAGCAGTAAATTATACTGATTAAAGATTGATCAGGAATGAGAGCTTTGGCTAATAATTTTCCTCTTCTCAGTCCTTAGGAATGCTGAATCCAAGTGTTACATTTCCACCACCACCGTGGCAACCTCAGCACAGATCAGAATCACACCAAAGAACCTCTTAATCTGTACGGATCAGTACTATCCAACGTGGTGTTTTACCGAATGAACCACTGGAGGAACTCTCAGGGTATTACTTCTAGGTATATGAAGGCACACTTTTTCCACACTAAAAACCTGACACCACTTCTTATTTTTTTTGGAACAATGCAAGGCAGTTAAATTTTGTTGCGTGCAATAGAATGCAGAAGAAAATCTGCCCGTAAACATAACTATATTCATGCAAAAGCTAATTAATTGTTCATAATGCTCAACAAATTCAGAAACAAATGGTAGCTAATTTCTACGAACTAGATTAATAAATCAAATTTCAAGAATGAAAACAAAAGTTGTGTTTCAAGCCACAATACTACATCATCTGATCTTCTGTTGACATACTTGACTTAAGCTGAAATGGAGACTGATGCAACATTAAAAATTAATATGCAAGTATCAGTAAGTAGCCATCACCAAATCTGTGTAAGCCTGACCAGAGACTTCTCACCTCCTGACTGATTGCTTTCCTTATATTCTCTGTTTCAGTTTGTTGTGCATTTGCAAGCTCTTCCTCCAGCTGTAGCTTTTCATGGCACCATTGTTCTCTGTGAAAATGTCAAGAGTACTTAAGATATTACATGCTGCAAAGCTATAATTAGATCATTGTATCAAACTAAATGTAGGCAACTGAAATACCGCACTTGTCAAAAGCAGATGCCACAAGGGACATGACAGGTTAAATAGATATATCGGACTGTAGTGTAACAGTTTCCCAATCTTGTTATTTATTTAAAAGCTCTTTGTACAGTCCAAAGATCAGTCTGATATGAAGTTATATTGAAGTTTCATCCATATTAGTAATATAATTTACACACAACCACAGAGATATGAAGCTGCACAGACTTCACTGGAAAATATTAGAATAAAGTGACATATTTTAGATCATCCTTGATATGTATTTTTTTTAAAGTGAAATTATTAAATTAATTTATGTTTTAATAGTACACAATCTCTTTTGTTTGGCAACACATACAATCACCTTCATTAATATCCTTAGGAAAACAGATACCAGAGGGTCAGACCTATAAGTGGTGCTTAAAGATATGAATTTTATACCATCATAATCTGTCACTGGTTAGAAATACAAGGGTAAATTGATTAGATGACAGGAAAATTGGGAGCACTGTGAATCAAATTCTGCGCCTGATTCTCTGATCAGTGCACCTGGTGAGCAAGACTATGTGCTGGGGTGTTGCTGGAAAAAAAAAAGCTGAATATAGTGCACATAGGCATATAGTACTATATGTCCTGATCATTCATTATCAAAGGTCAGAAAATCTGGTCCATTCAACAGTAATGGTATGTCTGGGGGGCGGCGGGAGTACTTTTTGTTTGAAGTACTCCTCCATATGTGTACATAAAATAAATTATTAGAAATACTTACTCCATACTGTTTAAAAATGTCATGTTTCCCACCTGCCTTGTTGGATCTCCTTCTCTCCAGCCCTCTCTAATAATGTCACTTATAGGAAGGAAGCACCTGTTTCAGGAAACTCAATTCATTTTCACAGAATCTGCAACTTCAGATCAGCCTGACAGCCTATACAAAGCTGCCTGATTTTGGCAAAACAAGCTATTGGCTGGGTACGCTGCATACATAGTTGGTAGCGTGTGCATTTCTAATTATATTTTTGTGTAGAGACTGGGAAAACACTTTGAACAAACAGTTTCCTTATTTTTTAGGATTTACATCATAGCTTACATACACCTTCATTATTTCTAGTTGGACTTGTCTCCTATCAGATATACCCCATGCCATCTATAGCTCTGCAACTGCAGATGAATGATATTGCATACCACTGTTATTTCAGGAGTAGGTTATAAAAATCTTTTTCACTAGTGACAATTAGTAATACATTGTATCGCTGATGAAATATTCCGTTTATTCTTTTGGGACTGTTAGCCGAGAGCAGGGATGGGCCAACCTGTGACTTACGAACTGCATGCAGCTTAGCTGTGGCAAAAATGCAGCTCTCTGAATCTTTTGTTTAGCTGCCCTGCCCAAGCACACAGTTTCAATGTGAGGAATGGAGAATAACAGCGGACACAATCAGCCACCCCAAAACAGGCAGCCTGCCTTCCACTCTGACCCAGTTAATCTAAATGCTTTGAATTCACTGTAATTTTACTGCTGGGTGTGCAAGAAGAACGGCTGCCCAACTCAGCTATGGTGCAACACTAATGAAGATAGGGATCTTAAAATTGTGTTTCATTTCTCTAAAAAATTAAGCCTTCATTCTTTTTATAACTAATGTTTATATTTTTGGGGAAATAGACTTTATTTGCTTCTTAACCAACCTTCCATCCCAGCCCAACCCACCCCAACCCCTCCCAATCTAATTTATGTTCTTTCTTTTCTGGCTCTTGAACTTTGAAAGGCCGACCAGCCTGGTCTAGATTATAGATTTACTCCAGATTACTGCATAAACTCAGACACATTTACTTTCACTGCAGCAGAATTATCAACAATGTTTGAAAATTAAATGATTTAAGTGGCAGGTAACATTCGCGCCACACAAGTGCCAGGCAATGACTATCTCCAACAAGCGAGAGTCTAACCACCTCCCCTTGACATTCAATTGCATTACCATCGCCGAATCCCCCACTATCAACATCCTGGGGGTCACCATTAGCCAGAAACTTAACTGGACCAGCCACATAAATACTGTGGCAACAAGAGCAGGTCAGAGGCTAGGTATTCTGCGGCGAGTGTCTCACCTCCTGACTCCCCAAAGCCTTTCCACCATCTACAAGGCACAAGTAAGGAGTGTGATGGAATACTCTCCACTTGCCTGGATGAGTGCAGCTGCAACAACACTCAAGAAGCTCGACACCATCCAGGACAAAGCAGCCCGCTTGATTGGTACCCCAACCAACACCTTAAACATTCACTTCCTCCACCACCGGCATACCATGGCTGCAGTGTGTACCATCTACAAGATGCACTGCAGCAACTCGCCAAGGCTTCTTCGGCAGCACCTCCCAAACCCGCAACCTCTTCCACCTAGAAGGACAAGGGCAGCAGGCGCATGGGAACACCACCACCTCCAAGTTCCCCTCCAAGTCACACACCATCCTGACTTAGAAGTATATCGCCGATCCTTCATCGTCGCTGGGTCAAAATCCTGGAACTCCCTACCTAACAGCACTATGGGAGTACCATCACCACATGGACTGCAGCGGTTCAAGAAGGCGGCTCACCACCACCTTCTCAAGGGCAACTAGGGATGGGCAATAAATGCTGGCATTGCCAGCGACGCCCTGATCCCATAAATGAATAAAAAAAAGTTATAAACTACAGTACTTACTGTTCATTTTGCAATTCCTTTTTTAGCTTCACAATTTCTTCATTCTTGTCACTAATTGATTTTACATATCTTAAAAAAAGAAAAAGAAAGTGTTTAAGTCCCCATGAAGACCCCTTGAGAATTGCAAAGTATCTACATATCCATCTTAATATATTTAACAGTCTTGTGCCTAGGGTACATCAGGCGTGTCACGCCTTTCAAAGACATCACACTTCAAATGGTCATACTTATATCATACATTTATAGGGCAAAAATTAGTGACTGGCTGAAATAAAGAATTATCTATTAAAATATCAATCACATATCCGACTAACTAAACGTGACTGACTCAAAAGTAATTCAATTCAGTCAGTAAGCACCAGTGATTAGTGAGAAAGCAACGGAAAATCAAATCATAATCACATTGTTCAAATGTTTTAAAGCTACCAATCCCAAATCAATTGCTCCAAAAATGTTGTAATGTTGGTTTAAGTCATCATCTTGAATTTTGCCTTCAACTAAAAATTAAATTCCAAAAGTAACACTTAGAATCATCGAAGTTTAAATCACAGGAGGCGGCTATTCTGCCTGTCTAGTTAACTTTGCTCGAACAATCAAAACTAGTCCCACTGTGCCATATACTCAGCTTCCCAGGTTGCACCATTCTGCCATTGAACCACTGGTATATTTTTCTTTAGCTTTTAGCAATTTATGCTCAGTTATTTTAAAAAAGCACAGAGTCAAATTTCAAATACTTTATTCCACTAAAGTTCATGTAAGTTTTTTTTAAACAGAGAGGCTGTACATTTTTAAAGAGAGGGTATGTGTGAGAAAAAGACAGACAACTGATTACACACCTGTTGTAGCTTTTGTTTTGTGTTCTATAAATTCCAGAAGGTGCATTAAGCTGAGAGAAAGATGGAGTGATTTTCATCATCATAATTTAAGCTCATTTTTCAAAAAAAAGTTGAATTTTGAAAACGACCTCTATCACCTGTATTATTTCGCCAGTTGAAACAGCTTCGGCCTCCAATTGTTACCTGGGTTATGTTAATAGTTAGAAACTGTAAACATTCTAATAACAATTGCCCAAAACAGAGTATTTGGCCGGAACCATGAATTGTTGGATTGAGTTCTCGCTAGGCTAGACTCTCTTCCAAGATCTAACTGAACTGCCTTTATATGTAAACGATAGCAAAATACTGCGGATGCTGGAAATCCGAAATAACAACAGAAAACGCTGGAAAAACTCAGCAGGCCAGGCAGCGTCCGTGGAGAGAGAAACAGAGTTAACGTTTCAGGTCGAAACCCTTCGTCGGAACTGCTTTATATGTATCCAGTTATGCTTTTCCTCCCTGTGTTCCGAGGAAACAGGACAGCTATTCTGTTTTCTGTTCAGGGTTTCACCAATAGGATTGTCAACCAAACTCTTTTCTAAGAGTATGTTCGAGGCAGACAATCCCCCTCTTCTCTGAATCAAGATAATGAATTAGTTATTTCCCCTGGTTATTGTGGTTGGCTTATTATTAATCCCCTCTTTGTCTCAGCCACTACAAAGAGGGTTTTAAATCTGCGTGAATTCACGTAATTTTAAAACACAAGGCTTAAACATAGCTCATTCCCAAATCCTTTTTGTGGCAAAATTGTCAAACTCCTGCCCCCCGCATGACATTCTGATTTTTATTCCAATATACAGGCTCCCCTGCATTTCTACTTAACTTGATCGACAATTGAACACAATGTCATTTTACCATCCTCCCTACACCACTTTACTAAACAAATGGGATGTGGGCGTCGCTGGCAAGGCCAGCATTTATTGCCCATCCCTAATTGCCCTCGAGAAGGTGGTGGTGAGCCACCTTCTTGAACCGCTGCAGTCTGCGAGGTGAAGGTACTCCCACAGTGCTGTTAGGGAGGGAGTACCAGGATTTTGACCCAGCGATGATGAAGGAACGATGATATACTTCCATGTCAGGATGATGTGTATCTTGTAGATGGTACACACTGCAGCCAGGTGCGCCAGTGGCGGAGGGAATGAATGTTTAAGGTGGTGGATGGGGTGCCAATCAAACAGGCTGCTTTGTCCTGTATGGTGTTGAGCTTCTTGAGTGTTGTTGGAGCTGCACTCATCCAGGCAAGTGGAGAGTATTCCATCACACTCCTGACTTGTGCCTTGTAGATGGTGGAAAGGCTTTGGGGAGTCAGGTGGTGAGTCACCCGTCGCAGAATACCCAGCCTCTGACCTGCTCTTGTAGCCACAGTGTTTATGTAGCTGGTCCAGTTAAGTTTCTGGTCAATGGTGACCTCCAGGATGTTGATGGTGGGAGATTCGGCAATGGTAATGCCGTTGAATGTCAAGGGACGGTGGTTAGACTCTCTTGTTGGAGATAGTCATTGGCTGGCACTTGTGTGGCATGAATGTTACTTGCCACGGTGAGGTTAACGACCGTTAGCTAACAACGCTCACCGTTATTTATGTGCAAATTGAACAGCAACTTCCGGCGACTGCACCTGCGCAGTTAAACGCAGAAATCCAGAATTTGCTGTTGAGATGCCCTGCTCCTTTAAAAGCTTCCTGAAAACGGCATCTCGCCGTCTGGTTCCCCATTTTGAATGGCTTGAAGTTACTGTATTTACCTCATAGATACAGACTAAATTTGCCAAAAAAGGTTAGAGCTTGTCCATTCCAATTTAAGTAAACATTTAACGGTGCGGTAAGTCTTAGTTACTGCCAAACAAACTCTCTGGAACTGAAAATTAAGTGTGGAGTCTCATTCCTTAACCTTTTAATTATTGTTGGAGATTTAAAAAACATTTTTTTTAACCTTTTTCTTCGTCTCTTTTATCTCTCTCTCAATCTAGTCTCTCTTCATTTCACTTTCTGTACCTGATTTGACATTGAATTAAATATTTGAACTGACATTTCCTGGTTAAGACTGCGCTGTTCATTAACGATTCTTCAATCTGATTGGTTAAGGAGATACACAGTTGTTTTCCCTGTTCACACAGGCCCCAGGTGCCCTGTAGAGGGCGCTGTGCTTTTTTGGATGGTTGGCTGACAGAAAATGCCTATGGAAAGTTTATGGGCAAGTGCAAGTCTAACGAACGGCGCAGTGCAAAGTCTGGCCCAATATAAAGTCAAAGTATTATATAAAATTAGGGACAGAATGTATGACTTTAAAATGGGGACTGAATTGTATCTGTGCATCACAGTCCAATTATCCCTACTCTCTAACCTTGCTTCATTTGAAGACCAGACTTAGTTTTGACGCCCCATGTGTAATGCTACGGAGGATTGGCTAATGTATTTAAAAGTTGATCTACGGTGATGTTATTTATGGGCAGTCAGAAGATATAAAGAAAGAAGTTGCATTTATATAGTGCTTTTTATGACCTCAGGATGTCACAAAGCGCTTCACAACCAATTAATTACTTTTGAAGTGTAGTCACTGTTGGGAAATGAGCTTTTTTATATGAAAGCAGATCTGTTGCAGCATTTCTTACAGTAAGTGACATAATATGGTTTGTGGGAGAGGTTATTGGGCTTGTAAGTATTTGAGAGGGATCTGAGACTAGTTAAGGGAGTTGATTAAGTGAGGAGTTGTGGGCGTAGTGAATAGTTGGGATGGAATGTATTGAAGATCTGTGTTGGGGGGGGCCGGGGGGCACTTGTTACTTGGGAGTAGTGAAGGGAGGGAAGGGTCATGAATAGTTGAAGGGGTGGACAAATTTCACTCTGAAATCTGTGACAACTCCCTGAATCAAAGTTCAAATTTCCTCTCTTTTTGACTCTAAAGAACATCACATTTTGGAGCTGGGATGGGGAGGGGTGACACAAAACACAGTTAAGTTTACCCAGTGTGCAGGGATTTGCTCTTTGTAAGGTGTACAATGGCAAATGAAAATCCACTTTTAATTAAACAACAATGTGTGGAATAAGGACAGGCCATTTAATCAATCAACCCTGTTCACTCTAATGTGAACAATTTCATATGGGCAGGAACATAAGTACTTCCTCTGAAGTTTGGTTGGTTATCCCCAAGTTGGACACGTTATGCATTG
The DNA here is from genome assembly GCA_030390025.1 of Squalus acanthias. Classification (NCBI taxonomy): domain Eukaryota; kingdom Metazoa; phylum Chordata; class Chondrichthyes; order Squaliformes; family Squalidae; genus Squalus; species Squalus acanthias. The sequence continues at coordinate 146,307,917 of CM059429.1, forward strand.
CACCCACTTTCTGTAGCCAGTAACAAGATCAAAAAATACACAATTCAGCTTCAATGTAGACCCCAGTGTATAACTCTGGCAGGGCAAAGTGGGCATACCAGGCAAATCTAGATTAACATATAGTAACATATATCAGTACCAAACTATTTGATGTGTAAATCAGGTGTTAAAAGCAATCACAACCCATCAAATGTAAGTCTGTGGATCACACTGTATCTGCTTGAAAAGTAACATTGATTAATAACATGCTCATATGATTAGTGTGATAGGACTTCTTTAATATGGTGTGTCAATAACCTGCCTGGAAGAAGTATAATTACTGCTAGTTTTCCCTATCCTGCAGTTTCACTTGTTGCAACCCCTAGTTTCCCCGTCCTGGTGGTGAGACACAATTCTGTGGAGCAAAGAAGCCACATAACTTTTATCCAAGTCTCAGTAAATGATTCTGAAAACGGCTCTAAAATTTGATATAATTTTATATTTTTGACACAGAATAAAGTATTCTGTAAGTCAAGCATTGTGTTGCTGATTATCTGCTGTAGTCTTTTTGCTTCGGTGTAATTATGAATCTTGTAAATAAATTCAATTACTCATTTTAGCTTGAACTACATGATCTGACAGCATGGCATTTTCCACCTTTCGATGTGGACAAGGTTTGTGTTGCAAGCTGGCGTAAAAGGGTAATTGTTAATTCTGTGGCATGCTACTCCCATTCACTTAAACTGCACTGTGCTGTGAACATGGACAGAGAGGGAGAGAAAGTTGAGACACAGCCCAAATTGTAAGTTTTTATAAAATCTACAACCGATGCACAATTGCACTGTATTTTAAATGCTATGGTACCTTTCAAATTGAGATTTTTTGACTTTAATTTGTTCTTTGACTTTCATTAACTGCATTTGATGATTTTTCTGCTCCTGGGTCAGCTTGCAAGATTCCTCCTGGAGTTGATGGTGGATGCTACCAATTTCTTGCTGGAGGCCCTGAGGGATGGAGAAAAAAAATGCAGTTTGCCTTTTAAATGAACACATTAAAAACAATTTGTAACTGAAACGTGAGCACACTCGCAGAAACAAAATAATCTGACTACCCAAGAGTAATGTTCGGCAGCGCACCAATCGCGAGGTCCCGCGCAGGCAGCTCGCCAGCTGCTGCCGTTGGAAGAAATACTGCGCACGTGCGTGCGGCTGTGCAGCAAATTTAAAGGGACCGCGCAGGAAAAAAAAAATTAGAGGGAACATTGCCCAAGAATTTCTGAAATTAGCACTAAAAAGCATACACGGTGTAGGTGAAATGCACTGTAGGACCAACAAGCAGCACTACAGTGGTAGGAGGAACAAGTTTGATCTCTGTTGGGCTGAACGTGGAGATCCTGAATGCAAGCCAGGTTGCTTCCCACAGAAGGGGGGAGAAAAAAAAGTATTCATCCTTAAATTGCTCTTCAAAGTGACTAGCTCATGGAGGCATGGCAGCGATCTGGGAGCATAATAACTGCTGCCTCTTAGTTACAGGATATGTGTAGGCTAAGGTGACGATCGCATACAAAGGATATAAAATTTAGCCTTATAGCACTGCAATTATCTGACCAATTGAATAGATTTGTCTTTTCAACTTTTAATATTTAGCAATAATTGCTATTAGTTTCTGCTATGTTAATATTTTTTGCAAAGCAATGCATAAAATTACGCTCGTCATCAAAATAATTATAAAAAAAAGAACTGCACAGAATTTTCAATGCAAGTTATTAAAATGTCTTCATTATCCAATTATAGAAAAGAGTGAAAATTATCTTTAAAACACTGCTCTGCATGCATATAAGATTAAGATAATTGTCCATGCCATTGAATCCGTACATTCTAAATGGTACCCATTTGAAATAAATTGTTGGCTAGGTTAATGGGTTTAATGGACGGATAGACAGAAAAACAACATTAAATATTGATACTGAACATCACTTTCCAGTCTTTGATAATTTAGCTACATGGAATGGCAGATGTATTTTCATTAACAATTCCAGCAAATCTGTTTTGATATTAAGCCCTTTCACTGGTCCATTACATTTATCACAGCATGAAATTCTTGCTGCTTGAACCCATCATTCAAATTTGTAAATGCTTCTTAAAGTGTGTTTCTTCCATTAAAACCACATTTCTATATTAGGGATTTTAAAATTTGAATTGTGAAGGTCAGTGGCCCACTGTTAGCACACTACTCTTTCATCTCTGCGACATGGATCTGACTCCAGCCCAGATCGACAGGACGCAAATCTCCACTCTCTTTCTGCTGATTCTAAGGGTACTACATGAAATGGGTGTGAGGCGTCTCAACATAGTTCCTTAGTAGGCACAGGCACACACCATAAAATAGCCACAATTCTGCACAAATTGGTATTAAACTAAAAACTTTCTTTCGGATGAGACATTAAACCAAGGCCCAGTCTGCCCTCTCACGTGGACGTAAAAGATCCCATGGCACTATTCGAAGAGGAGCAGGGAAGTTCTCCCCGGTGTCCTAGCCAATATTCCTCCTTCAACCAACAGTACCAAAGCAGATTATCTGGTCATTTTTCTCATATCTGTTTGTGGGAGCTTGCAGTGTGCAGATTGGCTGCCACGTTTCCCTACATTACAACAATGACTGCACTTCAAAAGTACTTTATTAGCTGTAGAGCGTTTTGGAACGTTCTTAGGTCTTGAAAGGCGCTATATAAATGCAATCTTTTACTTCTTTCTTTTATAGAAACCACAAGGATCAGTGGTATCAGAAATACAAATAGCTTCGGTACAGATTGAGGCTAAGGCACATTAACATTAACAAAGCATAGCAAGTCTGAGTAAGGACGGCAGGTTTCCTTCCCTAAAGGACATTAGTGAACCAGTTGGGTTTTTACAACAATTCGATTGTTTTGTGATACTGATGCCAGATTTAAAAACAAAACTGAATTCAAATTCTCAACCTGTCATGGTGGGATTTGAATTCGTGCACTCTGGATTATTAGTCCAGTAACATAACCACTACGCTACTGCTTTGGCAAGTTAATATCCCGCCCGCCAGCAACAGGAGGTCTTCAGCGATTTTGACTGATGGGCCTTATTTAAATGTTGCTGGCTCACTTACCACGTGGAATGTTCAGGAAGGGGATGCAGAGCGGTGTCTTCCCTACTTAGGCTCGGGTTAAAATTCAAACGAGGTCCTACTGATGTAACAGGACCCCAATTTAGATAAATTCAGCAGGCCCCCGCCTGCTTTAGACGGGTACCTCAACTACTTGCAGGATCACTTTGAGTTAAAATTGACCCTATATGCATGTTATCTGCCCCATTACAAAATCTGCACAAGAGGAAGAATGCACTCTCACTTTAAAACTCACATTCCACCAATCACTTGATCTTGTACACTGTAACATGAATATTTGATGCAGTCAGGACATGAAATAACTGAAAATCTCTCAGTCATCTATCCACAACTTTTCCTCCAAACAGCTTTCCCTGGCAGTGCGATTACATAGTTTCCCATAGTAATGAATAATGAGTAAAGGAACATTAGCACAGCCAAGTTAAAATACTAGAATAAGTGCCTACTAAACCATGTTAATTTCTTTTATTTTGCATATGTCAAACTTAAACTAAACATGAAGTCATTGTCTTCAGCTCCCACCACAAACTCTTCACTCTCACCACTCCCTCTCCTCCGCCAATGACTCAGGCTGAACCAGACTGTCCACAACCTCAGCTTCCTCTTCAACCCCGAGGTGAGTTTCCAACCCTATACCCTCTCCAATACAAAGACTGCCTACTTACACCTTTGTAACATCGCCTGCCTCCACCCCTACTTCAGTCCATCCGACGCTGAAATCCTCAATTATGCCTTTGTCCCCTGCAGACTCGATCACGCCAATGTTCTCTTTGCAGCCTCCCATCCTCCATAAACACTTGGGACACTTCTGCTTATGTGGACTTCATTTTGAGGAAAATATACAAGTGAGGGAGCAAATCACCCAGAAACCAATAGGTAGTTTTCAATTGAAAATCATGAATGACCACAGCCAGGCTGCTGCAGTGAGACTTAGTAACAGCTTCAGTTTCAGCATCCTTTCAGTTTCATCCTTATCTGTAGGTCTGAGCTGGAGCTAACTCCTGAGGATATTTCTTTACCCACCAAGGAATTGCCTCTCCTAGCTGGCCACTAACAAAACCTTAACAAGTGCCCTTTGTTGCACTTTGATTTTAGAGATCTGAAGACCTAATTTCACACTGGAGAAATTCTTTAAACCACTAAATGGACCTAAACTTGGGTTAATACTTAATTCAAGTAATTCTTCATATTCCAACATACTCATTGATTACTAATACAAAAGCAAAATACTGCGGATGCTGGAAATCTGAAGTAAAAACTCCTTCAAGGGTCATTGACCTGAAACGTTAACTGTTTCTCTCTCCACAGATGCTGCCTGACCTGTTGAGTATTTCCAGCATTTTTTGTTTTTACCTCATTGATTACTAATATTGGCAATGACAGGAATTCCTACCCCCCGCTTTTGACTTAAACTATGGTAATCAGTGTATCAGAAATATCTTTGTATCCTTCCATACACAGGTAAATCACAAGGCAAGCGTCTTATTCCTCTAAACTAAAGCAGTGCTGTAACGCCCTACTGCCTATTTTTGATAATTTTTTATATAATGGTGAACGTTAGGCATATACCTCACACTGTTTCTCTTTCTCTTGGATTCTTTGTTTCCATGCTTTAATTTCAAGATGGCTTTCATTTTCTATTTGTTTGCAGCTGTCACGCAGGTCTTCGATGGTATGTATCAATCCATTCCTCTCTGCCTCTATTCTCTTGTAAGTCTCCTATAAAAGGGAAAGCAGTACTTAGCCTAATAGAAGGACATTTGATTTGATTTTTTACAATTTTGAGAACTATGCACGAAATGTTATGAATGAGTTCTGGTTAGATCATCAAGAGATAGGTTTTAAATGACTATTTTTTCCATCGCACGGTACATTACACAGCAAAATGAGGCCATGTTCAAACTAAGTGATAAACAGTTGGATTATCTGTGTACTAATGGCGTGAATGCTTTCCACTTCTCACTTCACCAATCCTCATAGCCTCTCTGACTGTGGGCGGCAAAATATGGGCACTTGTGTGTTACACACATGCCCAGTATGAACTGAGTTGAAACCAATGAACTAATTTCACGTAGGACCCACAGAGAGGAGACCTCATCACATATGTCTGAGATGAATTAAAACCCTATCGCAGAGGTGAAAGAACAGCGTGATAACTGGGTGGTTTACTATAGTGGAGAAAAGGAAAAAAAATGAATAACTTCATTGTGTTTTAAAAAAAAGTTATTGAAACTACCTTGAAATCAACATCATCAGTGTTGACACAGGCATCAACCATTCCATCCAAAATCTGCAAACAAAACAGAGCAACATGTGATAGAGCAACACAATATTTTTCACATTTCTCCTCCAGCCCAGCAGTTGACACTATTTACTTCTATAAAGTAACCAATTTAACAGTTTCTTCAGCTAATGGCTTACTTGAGAGCAGTGGAAAAAAAATTGCATTTATATAGTACCTAATCATATTTTAGAAATGCCACAAAGCACTTCACAAAAATGATTTATATTGTATAGTTACTGCTGCTATGTGGAATACCAGAACTGCCTGTTCTTCTTTGAATACTGCCATGAGATCTTTAACATCCACCTGAACCATTGGAACAGGTAGACCTTGGACTCAGTTTAACGTGCTATCCAAAGGACAGCATCTCTAACAATGCAACACCCCCTCAGTGCTGCACTGAAGTGTCAGTCTAAGTGATGTGTTGAAGTCCTGGGCCAAGACTTGGGCTCATAATCTTCTGACTCAAAGGCAAGAGTGCTACCAGCTAAGCCGAACTGACGCCTAAAAGGACATGAAGAGCAGTTACCCATTTTTGTATCGTCATAGGTATTTACTTTTGGTACAGGTTATATATAGATAGCATGGAAATGAGAAATCACTTACTTGAACTGAATATTATTAATACAAACTAATTAGACAACCTTAATGATGCTCAACCTATCTAATTAGATAATTTTGGGCACAAAAATAAATAGGTAAAGCACCAAAGCTGTCAAAATGTACCAGCATAACAATTAAAATGCTTCCATCTTTATACTTTGAAGTACTGCCAGACATGAATTTGTCTGTCAAACTTGATTAGTGTCAACACCGTTGGGTTGGAATTACTTGGGTGCCACCTAATGGCACAGGGCTTCACCTGCAAGGGAGAAAAAAAATGTGTAACCTCACTGCACCAAGGCTTCCTGTTAGTCATGCAGTCAGCACCACTGACATGAAAAGATTCGTCAGCTATCCAAGGTGCAGCAGACAAGAATCCAGGAGGAAAAATAAAAATATGAATCCAACAATATTCATCGGGTCAGTGCTAGAAACAATATTAGACCACTGGATGGCTGCAGCTGCAACACTTAGAAGCGCAACACATCCAGGACAAAGCAGTCTGCCACTGAACTCAGTATCCACTCCCCCCACCACAGGCACACTGTGGCTGCAGTATGAATAATCTACAGGATGTACTGCAACAACTTGCCAAACTTACTTCATCAACAGCATCTCCCATCCTAGGGACATCTACCACAAAGGACAAGAGCAGCAGTAGCATGGGAACATCAAGTTCTGCAAGTTCTTTTCCAAGTCACAAATTATCCTGACTTGGACATACTTTGCTGTTCTTTCATAGTTGCTGGGTCAAAATCTTGCAATTCCCTACTTAACACCACAATGGGAGCACCGTCACCACAAAGACTGCATGGGTCAGGAAGAAAGCCCCCCAGCACCTTCTCGCCAACTTGACAATAAATGTGGTCTCACTGGTGAGGGAGGTGAACAAGTTAAAATAAAATGCTTGGAAAATAACCTTCATGTACAACTTGCACTTAAATATACTTCTCCACTTGATGAATCTTACACAAGCTTCTCCTAATTACAGTATACCCTATTCACTAATAATCACCCGTCCACTCTTAAATTAGCTCATACATTATTATACGTTCACATGTATATAGCCTCAGCCACATATGACCTTACAAGGGCTTAGCTGTAAACTGTAAATATATTGGAAGTGGGCAGCCTTTGGTTAAAAATAAGTCACCCACATAACCCTCCTTGCTGTTAAATTACAGTACTTTAAAATAAGAATATAATGCAGATTCTGTTGATGAAGAGATGCTGGCCCACAAATTCACCTCTCCGGCTTGCCGCGGGGGTAAAGATCGCGCGTGCTCTTACCTACCGCGCCTGCCGTTGTGTTTTGGGCCCACGGGAACTTCGGGTCCTGGGCCTCTCCCAACTGCCGGCGCGCAGTGCTTGCGTGTCCCAGGGGGCGCAGTTAGTGCGATGCGACCCCTGGGATCACGTGGGCCATGGAGAGCCAATGGCAGCAGACCATCTTTCATTCATAGATTTGACAGGACTGTCAAATCTGTGAATTGAAATCGGCCCCAAAAGAACAGCTAAACTTAAAATAAATTTAAAAAAAAACCATCACATTTATAAAATAACTATAGTTAAATAAATTAACCACTTTAAACAAAAATTTAAATTTTTGAAAAAATTAAAATACTTTAAAAGTTATAAAAATAAACTTACCTTTCTTTAAAGTATCTAAAAAAGATAAACCTGTTGAAAAAAATGTTAAATTATACTTAATTAATCACTTACCTTGTTCAAAACGGGTCTTGCGCTTCCTTTTCATTAGCGTAGTATCTTCCATACTTAACCTCGCGTAGAAACCAGAAAAAAAATCTAAGTGTGCTGCGTGCGCGCAGCCTCTACCGCGCACGCGGTTCACCTAGGAACCGCCCCCTTCACCATACCAGAAGTTCTGGTTTCCTGCGCATGCGCAGTGCATGCAGGAAACCGGCACTTCGGGAAGCAATATGGGTGAGTACACAGTCCGTACTCACCCGGGAAGGGCCGAATTTTTGGGCCGCTATTTCAGACTGTATACTACTTACCTTCATCTGGCTAGTCTCCTCATTTTCAGGTTCATCTTCACTTCTATCCTTGGAGTCACATGATTCATCTGGAGAAGCAGCAGAAACCAGAAAAGGTGCAGGCATCCTCTGGTTATCCTCGAGATCAGGTGCAGTTGTTAAACTGTCCTGAGCAGATTTCAAACCTAACACAGTAAAACAAAAAAAAATTTAAAACGTGAAAAACCCATATCAAAACTAAAGTCCAGAGCAATGTTCCCTTTAATTTTTTTTTGGGTACGGTGCCCCTTTAAGGGGCTGTGCGACCCATTCAAAATACTGCACATGTGCGTTTTTTCCTATTTAAAAGCCGGTGAGCCGACTGCATGGGAGCTGCAGAGCAAAAGGGAATATTGCTCCAGAGATTAAAAAATTATGGCCCAGAAATTCCGTTCGCAGCCCTCCCGCGGGTGGAGGGCTGCGATCCAGAAAGATCTGCGCCTGGACCGGAGGGCTCCCGGGAGGCGCAGAATTCCGTTGCTGTGCCTCTTCAAACTGCCGGTGTGCAGGGCACGTGTATCCCAGCGGCGCAGGCGGATCGCAGCATCCCTGGGATCATGGGAAGCCAATCAGAGCAGGGAATCTCCATTCATAGATTTGACAGGAAGACCTGTCAAATCTATGAATAGAGATCAGCCCCAAAACATAAGTAAAACTTCAAATAAATTAAAAAAAAAAAATCACATTTTTAAAATGATTATAAATTACATAAATTAACTATTTTAAACAAAAATTTTAATTTTTGAAAAAAATAATTAAAGTTTTTAACGGGGCTAAAAATAAACTTACCTTTCTTTAAAGTATTTTAAAATGATAAATCAGTGGAATTTTTTTTTTACTTTCTTTTCTAGGCGCAGCTGTTCCCTACTTACCTGGACTCAAGCCAGTGTGGAAAAAAACGGAAGTTTCTAACGTACGCGCTGCCTATCCGGCGCAGGCGTTTGTCCAGTCAAGCCCTTTCTGCAGAGAACGGAAGTGCCGGTTTCCAGTGCATGCGTAAAACCGGCACTTCCGTTGGCCCTACGGTTGAGTACACAGCGCGTATACATGGGAACGGAATTTCTAGGCCATTATCTTAAAGTCTTGTACAAGCTTTAAAATAAGCTCATGCCTAACACTACTTTCACCCCCCCATCCCCATTCACTCCCCACAAAGGCAGGTATGATGAGACATAACTCATCCTCAATCTGCTTCCCCATGCCCCTACCTTTCCTTCCTATCCATTTCCCTCAAAGAAGCTTTGTTTGCTTTCAAAGTTCAAGTTACTTGTTTAGGCCATCCACCTTTTCTAGCCATCAACAAAACACAGACGAGATGGTTGGTTAGGAATTTAACCGTTTTTTATTGAAAATTGAATAAACGTAGGACACATTTTTCTGTCTTTCAACCCACTCTCAGCTAAATGAATTTTCTGAAGTTTATAGAACACAAAACAAAAGCTGAAACTGGTATGTAATCAGTATACTTGCCATTTTATTTCATCACACACACACACACACACACACAGTCAGTTTAAAAAAAGTCTCATTATAAATTTTACCTGAACATAGCTTTTAAAATTATTTAAAGAAAAGCTACTGGGCTGAAACTGCGAAAGAAAAGTTTCATCAATACAACTGACTGAATGATACTGATGTATCCTGGGAAATTAAGTACACTGTACATGCTCAGACTCCACAATCCAAGATCAGCGCACAGCTTCAGGTTAAAATATCAAATCCCAGGCCAGCCTTTTGGTAGAGGCTGAGGCTTCAAGTAAAAACTTTAATGAAGGCATTAAAAGACACAAATGATATTACAATTGATTAATTGCATCATGTTGCTTGTATTATGGGTAAACAAGGGTTCAAATGTAGAGAATTAACTTCAGCCCACACTGACTCACAAACAGAATGGTTCCCTCTCTGCCACAGCGCAATAGAGAGAGGAAGAGAAAAAGAGTTGGAGAGAGAAATAAAGAGAGACATGACTTGAACTAAACAACTGGATCTTTACCATGGCATGGACCAAGAGAGAACAGAAATGATACTGCTTGGCACTACCCTTAAGACTTAATTAAAATGGCCTGGAGGGAGAGATAAGACGCCTGAAAAAGAGGAAAACTAGATGTTTGAAAAATGCAGTCATCCTCGCCCATGTCAATTAGTAGTATAACTTTACCCATTGGTCACATATATATTTTAGCTTACAGATGTACAATTGCACATGAACAAAGCGTGAATAGGCTATGCTCAGCATGCCGTATAAATGCATTTAGATTAGTAATTTGTAGTCAAGGAAGGTACAGTGAATTGTAATGGAATTTGAATTTGAGTCAAGAACTCTAAACTCGAGAGACATTGTTTCCCCAACTAAACTTTGGTTGTAAGAACTTTACCTTATTTGAAGCATTAAACCTTGAACTAGTGAAACTTTGCTTGTAAGCATATTGGGCCAGATTTTGCCGTAGCAGAGCATCTAATGGCATCTGCCATTAGTTAAACTTGCCCTTGCACGTTTAGGTTTTAATTTTTTTGTGTGGCACGTTGCTGAAAGTGTGAGCTGATCACATCACAGTGAGGGTATCAGGGCATCTGGGATCTGTGTAAACAGGACATGGAACTGTGTATCTCCTTAACCAATCAGATTAAAGGATTGCGAAATCAACAATGCAAGGAGTGAGAAGGAAGTGTAAATTAGAGTGGGTGAATTCAATGTCAAATTAGGTACAGAAGGAGAAATAAAGAGAAGGAAAGAAAGATTGGATTAAGAGAGAGAGAAAAGAGACAGAAAGGAAAAGTATTTTTAAATCTCCAACAATTAAAACCTGAAGGAATGAGACTTCACACTTGTAATGGTTCATTTTCAGTGCCGGAGAGGTTGACTGGCAGTAATTATCACTTATCACGCCGTTAAAAGGGTACTCAGACTGGAATAGACAAGACTTAACTTTCTGTGGTGAGTTCAGCTCGTATCTAACTTGCAAATACAGCAACTTCACGCCATTCAACACATTTCAATGGTGAGGCAGATAGCTAGATGCCGTTGTCACAAAGCTAACGGTGGAGCGGCGCATCCCGGACAGCAACCTTTGGATTTTTGAGTTTAATTGCGCATCTACCCCTCGCCTGAAGTTGTTGTAGCATTTGCGCATAAATAACAGCGAGCGTCATTAGCCTGACAGGAAAATCTGAGCCATTGTCTTACCATTATTGATCTCGCATAACAACTAGTAGAAGCTAGCTAGTTAACAAAGTTATTGTGAAATATGATTTTTTTTTAAATTTTGTTTAATCTCTTATTTTGTGCTCCAGAAATTCAGTTACGGAGGGAAAAAAAAGAAAAAAAATTCAGAACACATTTGAGTGATTTGTGGGAACCTGATCAGACTGTGCAATTGGGGAGACCAAACGCAGATTGGGTGACCGCTTTGCGGAACACCTCCGTTCAGTCCGTAAGGGGGACCCCGAGCTCCCAGTGGCCTGTCACTTTAATTCTCCGCTCCACTCCCACTCAGACCTCACCGTCCTCGGCCTATTACACTGTTCCACGGAAGCTCAGCATAAGCTCGAGGAACAGCACCTCATCTTTCGATTAGGCACCCTACAGCCCCTCTGGACACAACATCGAGTTCAACAATTTTAGATCATAACCTCGGCCCCTATCACATTTATATTTTATTTTTTCATCCACCCTTTTGTTTGCGCCCCCCTCCCACTTTTTTTTCCCTTCCAGAAGCTGGCAGCTGTCCTTCATTCTGCCAGTGCATTTCACACTTCATTTAGCCTCAACCTGTCACATTAACACCTCCTCTTGCCTTGATTATCTCTTAATGTCTCTCAATGTCTCTTAATCTTTCCTTTTGTTCATTCATCCCCTCCCCTTTTCCCAGCTTTATACTTGCTTTAAATCTATTTCATTTCCTGCTTTTTTCCAGTTCTGATGAAAGGTCTTCGACCTGAAACGTTAACTCTGTTTCTCTCTCCACGGATGCTGCTTGGCCCGCTGAGTTTTTCCAGCGTTTTCTGTTGTTATTTTGTGCAATTACAAGATGAGTTCACTTGGCAAAACACAGTATAAATGTGGACATAGGAATTTATAATGGTAGAAAGCTGACACATAAAGTGTGACAAAAATGTGCTAACAGGAAGTTAGGTTATGTAGATAGGAAGTGCACACAGACCTAAGAAAGAAAGATTTGCATTTATATAACGCCTTTCACAACCACCGGACGTCCCAAAGTGCTTTACAGCCAATGAAGTACTTTTGAAGTATAGTCACTGTTGTAATGTAGGAAACGCGGCAGCCAATTTGCGCACAGAAAGCTCCCACTAAATAGCAATGTGATAATGACCAGATAATCTGTTTTTAGTGATGCTGATTGAGGGATATATATTGGCCAGAACACCAGGGATAACTCTCCTGCTCTTCGAAATAGTGCTATGGGATCTTTTACACCCACTTGAGAGAGCAGACGGGGCCTCGGTTTAACATCTCATCCGAAAGACGGCACCACCAACAGAACAGCACTCCCTCAGTACTGCACTGGAGTATCAGCCTAGATTTTTGTGCTCAAGTTCTGGAGTGGGACTTGAACTCACAACCTTCTGACTCAGAGGCGAGAGTGCTACCAACTGAGCCACAGCTGACACTCATATATAGAAAAAATTATATTAAAAGTTCAATTTTCGCACCATCACACATTTCCTGAAGTATTTTTATGTAATACTTTTCTGTAACACTTAATCATAGTCAAACATATTCTAACCTAGGCAGATTCATTCTGCTACACCTAATTGGGCCTTTCTTCCCAGGTGATTGACTCCCAGCCCTGGTCCTACCAGCCCTGACTTCCACTTTTTTCAAACAGCTGCGGCACACCTTAGAACAGCAAGTTAAAGCAAATTAAAGACAATTGATCAGCTCCAAGCTAGGTGTAAATGGCAGAAAGTTTAAACTTTTTCAACAATGATTCTTTACAATTAGGATAATTTACAGCTTCTATCATCTGCATCCAAATCTGATAGATGCAAAACCATCTTAAATTGTATTTCATCTCTCTCTCTCTTTCTAAGAACATACCAGTTCTACAATGTCTTCCAACTTCTTAATTGACTGTCAGTCAAACAAAACCAGGGTTTGATCTTCAGAGACCTTTTCCACATTTAATAACAAGTTAGATAGGTGGTTGAAAGAAATTGGAATAAAGGGATATTGGAACAGGGCAGGCACATGGGATTAGGACTACTGCTTGTACGGAGGATAAATACCATCACGGACTGGTTGGTCCAAATGGCCTGTTTTGTGCTGTAATTTTTATGTAATACTATGTAGCCTGACCTGTAACTGACCCCAGTATTTATTTCAAAAATCAAAAGCAATTCCATTTAGCCTTAAAGGGATACACACCTAGATTTGCTTCCAATTGCCACCCTTCCCTCATCTTCACATGGTCCATCTCCGACTTGTCCCTTCCCTACCTCGACTTCTCTGTCTCCACTTCTGGGGATAGGCTATCGACAAACATCCACTATAAGCCCACTGACTCCCACTGCTACCTGGAATACACTTCCTTCCACCCCACTTCCTGTAAGGACTCTATTCCATTCTCCCGGTTTCTCCGTCTCTGTCACATCTGTTCTGACGATGCCACCTTCCATACTAGTGCTTCCGATAGGTCTTCCTTTTTCCTCAACCAAGGATTCCCCTCTACAATGGTTGACATGTACCATGTCCATTCCATTTCCCACACTTCTGCTCTCACCCCTTCCCCTCCCTCCCGGAACCACGATAGGGTTCCCCTTGTCCTCACCTTTCACCCCAACAGCCTCCACATTCAACGGATCATTCTCCACCATTTCCGCCACCTCCAACGTGATCCCACCACCAAACACATCTTCCCCTCCCCTTTCAGCATTCCAAAGGATCCTGGTCCACTCCTCAATCACTCCCAACACCCCCTCCCACGGCACCTTCCCATGCAAGCACAGGAGATGCAACACCTGTCCTTTTACCTCCTTCCTTCCCACCGTCCAGGGCCCCAAACACTCCTACCAGGTGAAACAGTGATTTACTTGTACATCTTGCAATTTAGTATACTGTATTCGCTGCTCACGATGCAGTCTCCTCTACATTGGGGAGACCAAACGCAGAGTGGGTGACCGCTTTGTGGAACACCTCCGTTCAGTCCGTAAGTGTGACCCCGAGCTTCCAGTCGCCTGTCACTTTTAATTCACCGCCCCACGCCCACTCTGATCTCTCCGTCCTCTGCTTCTTACACGGTTCCAACAAAGCTCAACGTAAGCTCGAGGAACAGCACCTCATCTTTCTATTAGGCACTTTACAGCCTTCTGGACGCAACATCGAGTTCAACAATTTCAGACCATAACCTCTGCCCCTATTTTTTCAGATGGCAGCTGTTGATGATTCTGCTATTCCTATTTACATCTCTTCTAGACCCATCTTTTGTTTCTTTACTTGTCCCATTACCATCTCCTTTTGCCTTGTACAATCATCCCTTTTGTCATTTAATCTCTCCTGCCTTTCATCCTATCACAGACCTTCCCTTTGTTCTTTCCTCCCATCACCCCTTTCCCTCCCTCTGCACTTGCTTAAAATCTATTTCATCTCTAACTTTTTCCAGTTCTGATGAAAGGTCATCGACCTGAAACGTTAACTCTTGTTTCTCTCTCCACAGATGCTGAGTATTTCCAGCATTTTCGGTTTTTATTTCAGATTTCCAACATCCGTAGTATTTTGCTTTGCACACCTAGATTGTATTCTATTACAGTCCTGTACTTATAAAACAGGAGACTCACTAATATATATGTAATTTTTTCCTTGTTCATGTTTGCGTTTTTTCCTCCATTTCTTTTTGCAATTATTCTCAGTTACAACAGTCATATGTTTAGATACTGTTGCCATAGTATACAGAAAGCATGATTTAGTATATATGATGCAGAAGTTTAGAATGAGATAAGAAGGAAGCCTGAAATAAAAACAGAAAATGCTGGAAATACGCAGCAGGTCAGACACTAGTTCTGACGAAAGGTCATCGACCTGAACCGTTGACTCTGTTTCTCGCTCCACAGATGCTGCCTGACCTGCTGAGTATTTCCAGCATTTTCTGTTTTTATTTCAGATTTCCAGCATCCGTGGTATTTTGCTTTTGTAAGAAGGAAGCCTTATTGCCAGCCCAGGTGCCTGTTTCAAGTAAGGGTTACTGATTTTTAGATACATTGCTTTAGCTGGCTGTTGCAGTGACATTGATGACAGCTTTCAAAACTATAGCAACATAGCCACAAAGATCCCTTTTACAAGGTACCTAGGCTGTAGGGGAATACTAATAGATTTCTAGACAGTTTTTGGCAGTAGACAAAGAATGGGAAGTAGATTTCAAAGAATTCTCCTGGTTCAGGCTTAGTGACTACATAACTTTTTCTAACTGGGCTATTTTCCATAGTGCCAGAAATCACATTGACCTTGGGGCGGGGAGGCAGTCAGAGGTAGGGAGAAGATCAGCCTCATGTCACCTCAGTGGGATCCACAATCACATTGTCATTAGGATGGAATTCAGGAGTTTCCCCAAATCTAGTCATTGCTATTGTAAGGTTTTGAAGGTAGTGCACTGGATACGTCTCAATTGGATTCTGTGCAACACTTTTTTGCCAATAGGATTGTATATTTGGACACAGTAAGATAATATGAAAAACTGTGCTCTCCCCACCAAAACATCTCCAGAATTCTGCTGAGTCTTTGGGGTCCCATTCGTGCATGCAGGAATGGTTGACATGTGTCTGGAAGTTGATTTTATTTAATTTGCTGTTCTTTTAATTTCATGTAGGTGTTTATTGTATTTGCTACCTTGCAAATCAATTTAGATAGATTCAACTGAGGTCTTTCATTCACAGGCTATCCTCGCTGTTGTAACGTCTGAGCACAAATTTTATATATGCCTGAGAAACTAACTTGGTTGTGGCTTTGGGGATCTAATGAAGGTTTTCAGAGCTGTGGATGGTCAGGTGACTGGCTTTTTCCTGGTTCCTATTCTTTAAACAACACTCCTCCATAACTTAAATACAGATCAGTAAAATGCAAGGAATATGCTCACCTGCATGGAAGCAAATTTTACAATCAAATAATATTCATCCGTATGAAGGCAGCAAAATTTAATTAGAAAAATCCAGCCCCCTCAGTTGGAAAAAAATTCCAAGAAAGAAGAATTGGAAATAGACAAACAGCTACAGTGAAAATGCATCTGATCCATTAGATCTGCTGGCATTCTGCAGTATTACACCAAGGTAGTCACTCTCTACACATTAGAAACAGAATTTACCAACTGATAACAAGCTCCTTTGATGGAAAATATATAAAAATGAAGTAACATCTTTGTAAGTTATATTTTAACATTCATGCAGTCGCAGAAAAGCAACAATAAAAAATAATTTCCACAACTTATGATGCATTTAAACCGCAGCTAACAGTCTGAGATGTTGTTTATATTGCTTGATTCGAACTGCAATTTTTCTTCACTGGAGAGAGCACTCTGTAGATGCAGCGCTCACCTCCCTGTGGTTAAAATTTAAATACTCAGAGAATGCGAGCTTGAGCGTCTGCACTCTAAAAGTTTATATCAGCTCCAAGTAGATTTAATAAGTGCTTAAGAATCTTAGAGATCATTCAAGTACTCTTTAAGCCAGGTTTGACATCATACTGGAATTATATTTAATGCAGTGTCAGACTACCTCCTCCAGGGACTCCCAACTCTAGAGTTGCACTGCAAGTTGTGAAGCAGAAACCATTTGTGGTTTGCAGCACTGCTAAAGACGCAAAAAAGTGCACCCTTATAATACACCACTTTAGTAGGAACATTACCATGTGGAGAAATATATATATTTCCCAAGGTGGTAATCTGCAGTTGTTATTAACTTAATCTTGTAATACAAATAGTTTAAGTGCTTATTGAAGTTTGGTGTGATACAATTTTTATTTGCACACGAGATTAACCACATCTTATTTGGGACTCTGTCATTCATGGATTATAAGGCTATCATCACCACTGAAAATATAACATATTTAGAAAGATAGAGAGGGAAAAAGGGGAGGTGGAGTAGCTGTACTTATTAGGGATAACATAATGGCAGTAGAAAAAAGGACGTAGATATCAGCAAGATAAAAATAGAATCCATATGGATAGAGATAAAAGATAATAAAGGATCAATCACACTAATAGGCATAGGCTACATACCACCTAATAGTGGAAGGGAGGTGGAGGAAGAAATGATTAAAAAACATAGAATAATAACCATGGGAGATTTCAACTACCCCGATATTAATTGGACAGAAGAGGTAGGTAATGGGGATAAGGGAATGGAGTTCCAACAATGTCTACAGGACTCCTTTCTAACCCAATATGTAAAAAGCCCAATAAGGGAGGATTCGCTATTGGATCTAGTTATGGGGAATGAGCCAAAGCAGATAAGAGAAGTAAAAGTAGGGGAATATATAGGCAATAGTGACCATAATATAATACACTTTAAGATGATACAGTAATAGAGAAGGACATAAGTATGACAAAAAACAGGTTAATAGATTGGAGAAAAGCTGATTTTGAGGGGCTGAGAATAGAACTTGGGAAGATAAAATGGGCAACAATATTGGCAAACAACGATGTAGAACAACAATGGGAAACATTTAAAACGGTGTTCAACAGGGTGCAGGAAAAATATATTCCGTTAAAAGGAAAGAACAAACTAAACACTAAGGAGACTCCATGGATGAATAAAGACATAAGGGAACAATTGAGGGTAAGGAAAGAGGCACACATTAAGTACATAGACAGCAGAGGAGTGTATGATAAGAGAGGTGCCTGCTGTACATGGTCCATGTACAGCAGGCACCTCAAAGCACTGGAGAGGTACCACCAACGCTGCCTCCGCAAGATCCTGCAAATCCATTGGCAGGATAGGCGCACCAACGACAGTGTTCTCGCTCAGGCCAACATCCCCAGCATCGAAGCTTTGACCACGCTTGATCAGCTCCGATGGACGGGTCACATTGTCCGCATGCCCGATATGAGACTCCCAAAACAAGCGCTCTACTCGGAGCTCCGGCACGGCAAGAGAGCCCTAGGTGGGCAGAGGAAACGCTTCAAGGACACCCTCAAAGCCTCCTTGAAAAAGTGTAACATCCCCACCGACACCTGGGAATCCCTGGCCCAAGACCGCACAAAGTGGAGGAGAAGCATCTGGGAAGGCGCCGAACACCTCAAGTCTCTTCGCCGGGAGCAAGCGGAAGCCAAGCGCAGGCAGCGCAAGTCAACCCAAGCACCCTACCCACCCGCTCCTTCAACCACCGTCTGCCCCACCTGTGACAGAGACTGTAGGTCCCGCATTGGACTCATCAGTCACCTGTGAACTCATTTTTAATGTGGAAGCAAGTCATCCTCGGTTCTGAGGGACTGCCTAAGAAGAAGAAATAGTATGATAAGAGAGAATATGAAGGGTTTAGGAGAGAAGTCAAAAAAATAATTAGGAAGGCAAAGAGGAACTATGAAATTAAATTATCAAGGAACATAAAACAAAATAGTAAAATATTTTACAGGCATATCAATAAAAAAAGGAAGGTTGGGATGGGAATAGGGCCATTAAGGGATAGACAGGACAATACCATAGTTAACGATAGGGAGATGACAGAAATATTAAATAATTATTTCGCTTCGGTGTTTACCAGGGAGATAGAACAGGTGGACATGACATTGGATGATGAGATGAGTAATGAGATAAGTGCATTTAAAATTAAAAAAGGTGATATATTAAATAAACTAATCAAACTCAAAGAGGATAAAACCCCTGGTCCGGATGGATTGCATCCACGCATTTTAAAAGAATCTAGGGAAGAGATAGCAGAGGCATTACCACACATACTTAACAATTCGTTAGAAAAAGGTGTAGTGCCAGAGGACTGGCGGACAGCTAACGTAATACCTATATTTAAGAAGGGGGACAGAATATGTCCAGGGAATTATAGATCGGTCAGCTTAACATCGGTGGTAGGAATAATAATGGAATCCCTACTAAAGGAGAGAATAGACGAACATCTAGAAACGAAAAGTATAATAATGAATAGTCAGCATGGATTTCAAAAGGGAAAATCTTGCTTGACCAACCTTATTAAATTTTTTTGAAGAGGTAACAGAGAGAGTAGACAATGGTAATGCAGTAGATGTAATTTATCTAGATTTTCA
Source organism: Squalus acanthias (assembly GCA_030390025.1). Taxonomy (NCBI): domain Eukaryota; kingdom Metazoa; phylum Chordata; class Chondrichthyes; order Squaliformes; family Squalidae; genus Squalus; species Squalus acanthias. The sequence continues at coordinate 146,327,200 of CM059429.1, forward strand.
AAAGGCCTTTGATAAGGTACCCCATAATAGACGAATGAATAAGGTCAGAGAATGCGGAGTCAGGGGACAAGTAGCAGAATGGCTTGCTAGCTGGCTTCAAGATAGAAAGCAGAGAGTGGGAGTAAAGGGTAGCTATTCACAGTGGCAGAAGGTGGGTAGTGGTGTTCCACAAGGATCAGTGCTGGGACCACTGCTATTCACAATTTACATCAACGATTTAGACATAGGAATCAAAAACACAATTTCTAAATTTGCGGATGATACCAAATTTGGGGGGGGGGGGGGGGATAGTCAATACTGAGGAGGACTGCAATAAATTATGGGAGGACATTAATAAACTTGCAGAATAGGCATATAATTGGCAAATGAAGATCAACACAGATAAATGTGGAGGTATTACATTTTGGTAGGAGGAATAGGGAGGTCACTTATCACTTGGAGGGTGCAAGTTTAGGTGGGGTAGAGGAACAAAGGGATCTCGGAGTACAAATACACAAATCACTAAAAGTGTGGTTGAAGCGAATAGTATAGATGCATTTAAGGGGAGGCTAGACAAGCATATGAGGGAGAAGGGAATAGGGGGTTACGCTGATAGATTTAGATGAGAAGAGACAGGAGGAGGCTCGTGTGGAGCATAAACGCTGGCATGGACTGGTTGGGCCAAATGGCCTGTTTCTGTGCCGTTTCTCCTATGTAATGCCACATAGACCTCAATAAGGCATCTGTTATTACCGTGGCAAGAATTTGCTTGGATACATTTAGGCTACTAATCATACCATTAAATTAATCAGGAGGGAAGAGATTCAGAAATATTATGGATGAATTAAACATTCAAAACTATTCTATATAATCTCTCTGATTGATAAGTTGTTTTTATGTTTGGATGAATGTAAATCAGTTTAGTGGAAAACAGCTGCAGATTTCTAGTACTCTGCAGGATATCTTATCACAATTATCTTCTTCACTATGTTACATGAAAAAAGAAAGCCAAGCTGCAACAGATAACATGATGTTTGAGCATGATTTCAAAATCATGTTACATTTAACGAACATTCTAGAGAGCGCATTTTCCTATTGTTACTTGTTAGTGAGTGAATTAAAAACACTGGGGTAAATTTCCATCCTCATCGCAGAGGTGGTAATATGGCGAAGCGCATTGCCTGCCTGGAGTTTTAGAACCCAATGGAATGAAAATAGGATGATCTCTATAATAGCAGGCGATCCACTCTGTCAGATTACTGCCCATACAGTCAAGATGAAAATCTACCTCTGTATTTTAAGAAAGATTATTTTCATTAACAAGAGACCCTATCGAAAAAATGTTTCTAATAAATATATCTTGGCTCATAACCGGTAAGGGAGACAGAAATATTATGGTTTTACTGCCAATAAAGAAACAAGATCATTGTTTCTGCTATAAAATTTAAAATTGTTGCTGTTATTAAATCACACTTCTATATAGAAAGCCCAAGGTAATCAGACTAGTTATATTTTCACCTACTGAATATCCATCACCCTAAAAACATGCTAACTATGACAAATCATTTCATGCCCAAATTATAACTATGACAAATCAGCAAGAAGGAAGGTGATTAGACCATAAGTAGTGACTGCTTTAGCTGTAATGATAATGAAAGTTAAAATGTAACTTTGCTTCTTTTCTTTCCGATAATAACTTTGTTCTCCCGAATGCATGATAATTTTCTTGTTACTATATTTTCCACTTGTAGGTGAAGAGATTGGCGTTGCAGCAAAGTAGAGGCTTGAATATAAGTGCAATGTTGAGTATTGAATATATTGAGCGTACTCTCTACATTAATTTGTTCCTGCTATATAGTCCAATCCAGCTTTATTAGATTATCTCAGACCAGTTCTTCTTCAGACGGTATTTCTCCAAAAGCAGACACTCCAGTACAGACTGCTCATGCTGCTAATGGGGAAAGGTTCCGGGGGGAGAAAGAGAGACACTCACAAATGAGCCCTACTGGTGCACACTCGACACTTAACAATCAGTTACATTTGCAATTTAATCAGAGTTTGAAACAAGTACAAAGACAAAACCCCTTTATTTGCTGCTTCCTTCATTATTTTGCTGGTAGCTTTTGTAACCCGGCTTTTCTGTTTCTGCTGAGAGATATGTATGGCTTTTCAGTATTATGCTACAAAGTTAGCAGAGTTCATCCACACTCCTTAATGAGAATGAAATTCATTACAAGTTATATGCAGGTAATTCCCTCTCACTGAGTAGAATGGGTAAGATCTACCTCCATTAGTAATCAACTGGTTGTCTCAACCTGTAGCGGAATCAGGAGTACTGGGTTTAAAGCATATTGGTTCACACGATGTTGACTATAGCATGTTTTTTCTGATATGTTTTATGGCCCAATATGCTTCATGGGCCAATACGCATAATGAGCATAATAAGGGAAATGAGTGGCTTAGTTTACTAATGTGTTGTGTTATTGAGTGGTAGGACATGGGATAGCAGCTGTGGTTCGACACACATTGAGTTCCTAACTGTACAAAAGCGGGTAGGTATCTCTTATCCAGTGGCATCAGAGACTTAGGGCTGGATTTGGTGAATGGAGATGAGTTGGAGGCGGGACTGCTGCTTGTCTGATCTCAGTCCCGCCTCCATCATCTTCTGGCCAACCAGCGGGACTTTCCCCTGATTGACCTTGTTAAGCCCGCCCTGCGGGCTCTGCAGGCCAATTAGGGGGAAGTCACTGACAGAGCATGTCAACATGTGACGTGCCATCTGTCAAGATTTCGTGAAAGAAGAAATGTCAGCGTTTGACAGCTCTGTGAAGCTGCCAAACACTGACATTCTGTGTAGTTTGATGAGCACTTGTGTTCAGGACTCATCAAACCTTTCTACTTTGTAGATTTCAGATGACTGTTGGTTCGGAGGATCCAACAGCCAGTCTGTGAAATCTACACGGAAGATGTCGGGATTCCCAATCCAGAGCGGATGAAGGCTGTAGGCAGAAACAAAGATAAGTGAACATTTTTTAACACTTTACACTCACCTTACATACTTACCACTCCACACTTGCACCCATCACTCACCTCTACATATCACTTTCAGACCCCTCCGACCCCTCCAACCCGGCGGGGTTCTCTGAGGTCGGGAAGCCTGCAGTTGAAAAGGTAAAATGGGACTAATCCTTTTTTCTGCCTGTTAACTGGCAGTTAAAAATATTGAATCCCTTTCCCGCCTCAAGGAGACGGGACCCGGGTCAGGACGGCTTCCCGCCTCCTGGCAAAAGGGCATGGAGGCGGGTTTGCCAGCCGCCCCCACTTTCTGCAACTTTACCGGCAGTCCCGCCTCCATACCCGCCTCCTCGGGGCTGAGAAAATCCAGCCCTTAGTCACCTTGGTTGTTACATTCCACAGGCTAGTCAGGTTTGAAATATTGAAATCAATGCCATAAAAATTCTAAGTTGAATGACTTTGGTACCAATCGTTCTCATATGTTCGCCACTTACGTTAATAAAAATAAGGGCAACGTTACCAGTTCCTGTAGCTTCAGACTCCTGTGTGATTTCTTGATTCTGCTCCTCGGGCATTTCACTATCCTTTGTCTGGGAACTGCAAAACAACACAACAATAGTCAACAGAACGGAAAACATCACTGGTGACAGAATGACTACTGGCCTGCTATTGTCTAACAATCGCTTAATTGATTGTTATTTTGTGACTGTTAAAAAAAATATCAAGTAATAATGATTCACTGTAACAGTGTAACTTTTGTGATAACATTTTATCACCATAGCTGTTCACCTTTCAACTGAAGACATTCAGGATTCCAGTCCAAGGGTATAAGGCAGCCACAGTGACAAAAACTCTTCTTTTACAATTTTATATGACACTGCGACTATCTTTATTATTAGATTAACTTCAAAGAGAAAGCAAAAGAATCAGAGAAGAGCTGTGAAGCCATTGTTGATTTCTGTCATATTTGCATAGTTAGATAGAAAAAGGTCTTGATATTCTGTTTCTGTACAAAAAAATGATAAACAAAGCATTAGAGACTATTTTCCTGGACCCCTTACAGTTTTTGACCTAAAGGTGCACTCTACCTGGAACCAGTGGCTAGCGCCCAAAATTTCCTGGTTGGGCAGTCCATTAGCGGGGACTGCATTGGGCAGAGGAAGTGAGGCACAGGAAATGTGAGCACTGCTGCAGGCCTTAAACGTATGCTGCAGCTTAAAGTGGCTACTGTATTGGGGAACGGTATGGGAGCCTTTTGCTGAGGTACTATACTGAGAGCACTGTTGTAGCTGCCAAATCAACCTAGACTAATTTGTGGCAATTTTACTGGCAGATTTTCTTAGTTTGGTGCTGCATTCAAATGACCATCTTCCCACTACACAATAGGCTGAAATGGCTGTGAGGAAGGCTGGGGGAATCAAGGTACCCCTGCTTTGACAACTAAACCACTGAATAACTGCTGAAAGAGGTGGAGCATGTGAGAGAGGTGTTCTTTCCAGGTCATGGTCACAAAGTTCTCAGTGGCCTGCAGAGCATGGTAGAGAGCAGTAAAAGCTATTAATGCTAGCAGTACTGTCCACTGGACCATGCTCTAGTGCAGGAAGGAATTCAATGACCTCACCAGGAGGGGAAAGGAAAGTCTCACACATCATCTGTAATCCTGTATGTAAGCTATCTGGCAATACCATGATCTGTCCCCTCCTAAACTTTAATTTCCTTCTCTAATCCATCAGAAACCATGGAACACCTTCCAAGTCTTTTCTGAGGATTGCCACCCACTCTTGACAAGAATGGATAAGGGCAACCTGTTAATGCCATTCTCCAACTGCAGCTGCACGGTTCAACCTCACAGTCCTGTAATCCCTCGGGAGTTCCCACTGCATCATTGGGTGGACCACTGGGCCTGAATTCCTCAGTAGCTTTCTGTCTTTGCAGGAGAAAGCAGCACATAGTTGGAGACAGATGCCAGCCACCAGGAAGGACCAGCAACACTTCCTGAAGGGATGAAATGTGTTGGGGCAGGCTGGGGATGAAGAAACAGAAGATTTTACCCCAGCTCAGGTTTGGTACAACTCGCCTCCAGGTACTGCCTCACCTTCCTTGTATCCAGCAGGCCTTCATGCTCATCCCCCTCCACTTCCTCCAGATAACACATATATAGGGGTATCACAAAAGGATCCTAGCAGCCTATGAAGTAGCTCCCAGCACTCAGATATTTCCAAAAATTATTTCCCCAATAAAGCAAAGCTGGATTGTAGTCAAAATTGGGCAACTCCAAAATACCAGATTTGTGTCCAAATACCTCTTTCTGCCTTTGTAAATGTAACTCACAGAAAAACTGTAGCTTCTGCACCTTGTATTCAAGTGGCCAAGTACCAACTGACCTGCGACTGCCACTAACAGAGGAAATGGGTTTGCAGGCCAATATGACATCATGGGTGTGACAAAATTAGAAAATTTCAATAAAAGCACTTGTTTCGGCACAGCAATGTGGGCACCGCCAAAAAACGCGAGGGAGCGTTTGGGGTCAGGGCTATGGGAGAAGAGACCCAGCATTGCAGGTCTCTGCACAAATTTCCAGATTGCTGTGCACTGCCAATAGGCACACTTCAGGCAATGGGACCAAGAAAATCGGTCCTGTTGTTTCTTGATCATAAGTTCATAAGCAAAGCTGAATCGAGAAGCACCACAAGAGGGATCATTTTTCACATTTCAAAAAGATAAATACAATGTCGAAGCAACTGGCACATCGGGTGCTCATTATATTAGATTTTCACATCAGACTTTACAGTAGCAGCATAAATTCAGTGGTCCAATTTAGCTACTTCATCTTTAGTGAAGCTCAGCCAATTACGTAGTCAGCAGCACTGTGTGGCTCAAGCACTGCAGTTGTCACAACACCCCAGAAAAGAATGCATATCAGGATATGTATGTTCATGTTTGTGAATCTTTGGAATTCTCTACCCCAGAGGGCTGTGGCTGCTCAGTCGTTGAGTATATTAAAGACTGAGATTGATAGCTTTTTGATAGCTATTTGGAAATAAAGAATATGACGATAGGACGGGAAAGTGGAGTTGAAGTAGATCATCAGCCATGATCTTATTGAATGCTCAAGGGGCGTATGGCCTACTCCTGCTCCTATTTCTTATGTATTGAACACTGCCCTTCCCATATCTACTTAATAGAGCTAGTCCGATCCCCTTCAGATCAATATACTCAAGTGGCTACACACTGGATACTCTGGTTTCCTACAAAACTTGAAATGCCACTGAACATGCATATACACATATGCATAATATTACATGCCACATGTAAGTGCTTAAGCAGATGTGTGGAATACTATATGCCTCAAGCACACACCTGTAATTATCTATGGACAGTATAACCCTGCTTGTGCATGTGAGGTAATGCTGTTTAATAAGCCTCACTTGCACATGAGTATCCCTCAGCATAACAAAAGCAAAAGTTAAAACAATCTGTTCTGCAAAAGTTTGGAATGTTAGATGTGAATTGTTGGTGTACTACAAAATTTGCAGTATCAGTACAAAATTGGTTAATACAGTGGCAAAAACCACCTACCAACCGATTTTCATTTATATGTATAATCAAGTCAAGCAAAATAACTCCCTAAAATGCACTTAAGGAGAAATCCAGGGTTGTCACAATATGATTTTCAATAAAAGTTTGAAGAAATTTTAAATCTAAATTTAAACAAAGATGTGATCACAAATCTGAATTCTCACTGTTCTGATCAATGTGAATAGGACATATTCTTTCTGCCAATTTCCCCTCTCTCTCCTGAAGGTATCAATGATTTCATATGTGTGATTTTCTCTCCTGTATCTCACCAAGTGGCTGTTTATCACGTGTGAGTCTAGAGAGTGAGTGTCAGTAAACTATTTTATCATAGGAACATGACAGATAAGCAATTTCTGTCTTCATCCAACATTCAGACATGCACACTTTCCAGGGGTCAATAGATAGCAATCAGGAACATCAACCAAGGATGATATTTTCCACCCCTTCAACAACAACAACAACTTGCATCCCAAGACGCTTTACATGAGCGTTATCAAACAAAGTTTGACACCGAGCCACATAAGGAGATATTAGGACAGATGGAGTTAAGTTTTAAGGAGCATCTTAAAGGAGGAGAGAGGTGTAGAGAGGCGGAGAGTTTTAGGGAGGGAATTCCAGAGCTTATGGCCTAAGCAGCTGAAGGCATGGCTGCCAATGATGGAGCAATTAAAATCGGGGATGTGCAAGAGGCCAGAATTGGAGAAGCGCTGAGATCTTGGAGGGTTGTAGCGCTGGAGGAGGTTATTGAGATAGGGAGAGCCGAGGCCATGGAGGGATTTGAAAACAAGGATGAGAATTTTAAAATTGAGGCGTTACTGAACCAGGAGCCAATGTAGGTCAGCGAGCACAGGGGTGATGGGTGAATGGGATTGGTGTGAGTTAGCATATGGGCAGCAGAGTTTTGGATGAGCTCAAGTTTACGTAGGGTGGAAGATGGGAGGCCGGACAGGAGAGCCATGGAATAGTCAAGTCTAGAGGTAACAAAGGCATGGATGAGGGTTTCAGCAGCAGATAAGCTGAGGCTGGCGCAGAGCCAGGCGATTTTACGGAGGTGGGAGTAGGTGGTCTTGGTGACGGAGCAGACATTTGGTCAGAAGTTCATTTCAGGGTTAAATACGACACCAAGGTTGCGAACAGTCTGGTTCAGCCTCAGACAGTAACCAAAGAGAAGGATGGAGTCAGTGGCTAGGGAAGGGAGTTTGTGGCAAGGACAGAAGACAATGGTTTAGTTGGAGGAAATTTCTGCTCATCCAGTACTGGATGTCAGACAAGGAGTGTGACAAATCAGAGACAGTGGAGGGGTCGATAAAGGTGGTGGTGAGGTAGAGCTGGGTGTCATCAGCGTACATGTCCTAGCCTAGCGATGCTGAAGCCAACTGCTGCCCAACTGAGATTAGATAACTAAACACAGAATGGGATTAGGACCTGAGGCTTTCTGGACCGCATGACTCAGTTACACATTGCCTTTAGCAACTGTGCCATTTTGGGGAACTTCAGCTGTTAGTAAGGATCGGTGGTAGTACTTTCACCTGAGTCAACAGGTTGTGGGTTGAAGCCCCACTCCGATTTGACCGCAGAATCTAGGCTGACACTTTGGTGCAGTATTGAGGGAGTGCTGCATTGTCTGAGGTGCTTGATTATGGATGAGATGTTAAACCGAGACCCTGTCTGTCTATTCAGATGGGTTTAAAAGATCCCAACAAACTTTTTTAAAGAAGTGTAGGCATTCTCCCAGAGTTCTGACCAACATTTATTCTTCAACCAACACCACCAAAAGACAATAGCAAAATATTGCGGATGCTGGAAATCTGAAATGACAACAGAAAATCCTAGAAACACTCAGCAGGTCAGGCAGCATTGTGGAGAGAGAAACAGAGTTAACGTTTCAGGTCGATGACCCTTCGTCAGAACTGGAAAAGGTTAGAGAAGTAACAGATTTTTAAGCAAGTGTGGGGCAGGGACAGGGAGGTGGGAGGAAAGAACAAAGGGAAGGTCTGTGATAGGATGAAGGCAGGAGAGATTAAAAGACAAAAGGGATGATGGTGCAAGGCAAAAGGAGATGGTAATGGGACAAGTTAAGAAACAAAAGATGACTCTAGATGAGGTGTAAATGGCGATGGCAGAATCATCAACAGCTACCATGTGAGAAAAAAAATATAAGGGCCGAGGTTATAGTCTGAAATTGTTGAACTCGATGTTGAGTCCAGAAGGCTGTAAAGTGCCTAATCGAAAGAAGAGGTGCTATTCCTCGAGCTTACGTTGAGCTTCAGTGGAACAGTGTAAGAGGCCGAGGACGGAGAGATCAGAGTGGGAGTGGAGCAGAGAATTAAAGTGACAGGCGACCGGAAGCTCGGGGTCACGCTTACGGACTGAACGGAGGTGTTCCACAAAGCGGTCACCCAATCTGGGTTTGGTCTCCCCAATGTAGAGGAGACCGCATCGTGAGCAGCGAATACAGTATACTAAATTGTGAGAAGTACAAGTAAATCGCTGTTTCACCTGGAAGGAGTGTTTGGGGCCTTGAACAGTGTGAAGGGAAGAGGTAAAAGGGCAGGTGTTGCATCTCCTGCACTTGAACGGGAAGGTGTCGTGGGAAGGGAAAGGGGTGTGGGGGGGGTGATAGAGGAGTGAGCCAGGGTGTCGCAGAGGGAGCAGTCCCTTCGGAATGCTGAAAGGGGGCAGGGGCGGAGGGGAAGGTGTCTTTGGTGGTGGGATCACGCTAGATGGAGGTGGCAGAAATGGCGGCGAGTGACCGCTTTGTGGAACACCTCCGTTCAGTCCGTAAGCATGGCCCCGAGCTTCCGGTCGCCTGTCACTTTAATTCTCCGCTCCACTCCCACTCTGATCTCTCCGTCCTCGGCCTCTTACACTGTTCCAATGAAGCTCAAGGAATAGCACCTCATCTTTCGATTAGGCGCTTTACAGCCTTCTGGACTCAACATCGAGTTCAACAATTTCAGACTATAACCTCGGCCCCTATATTTTTTTTCTCACATGGTAGCTGTTGATGATTCTGCCATCGCCATTTACACCTCATCTGGAGTCATCTTTTGTTTCTTAACTTGTCCCATTACCATCTCCTTTTGCCTTGCACCATCATCCCTTTTGTCTTTTAATCTCTCCTGCCTTCCAGCCTATCACAGACCTTCCCTTTGTTCTTTCTTCCCCTCCTCCCTGTTCCTGCCCCTGCACTTGCTTAAAAATCTGTTACTTCCCTAACCTTTTCCAGTTCTGACGAAGGGTCATCGACCCAAAATGTTAACTCTGTTTCTCTCTCCGCGATGCTGCCTGACCTGCTGAATGTTTCCAGTATTTTCTGTTGTTATACCACCAAAAGACAGGTTAACTGGTCATTTTTCTCATTGCTGTTTATGGGACTTTGCTGTGTGAAAATTGGCTGCCAAGTTTATTTACATTACAACGGTGACTACATTTCAAAAGTAATTCAACTTCGGTGAAGCACTTTGGGATGTCCTAAGTACGTGAAAAGTGCTGTATGAATGCAAGTTATTTCTTTAAAGACCGTTTTCTGCTGAAGATTAACAAAATTAAGAACTGGATTGAAACTGGAGAAGCTACTTTAACTATGACCCTTATGGCTGGTTAAGATAGCGTAGTGGTTATAGAGTTGGCCCAGCAATTTAGATGTCATGAGTTCAAATCCCAAATGGAACATCAAACCTAAAAAATATGGTAATTTCTTGGCTGTAGTGATTTTTGTCCTATATTAAGTGGTTGATTCTTCATGAGAATAGACAGAAAAAGTCTAAAACTACTGCATATGAAATCTGTATGTATTGTGTTAAATGCTGCAATTCTTCAGATTTGGTCAGACTAGAAATACCGAACCAATGTCCAATGTGTTAAACAAATATAAACTTTTGAGTCTGAATATAAAGCAAATTCTAAAGGAGCAACAGTTTAAGGAAAATGCTTTGTTTAAAGAAACTGTACAAAATGCAACTTCCAGGAATTGTCTGACAAATCTAATATTTACAGGAAGATGAAATGCAAGAGCGTTACTCCATCTACAGGCAATAAGGTGGGAAAACAGTTAAGTGCACAACTTTTAAATATATACTTTACTTTTAAAAATAATGTTGTGCTCCCCACAGCTTGACTGGATCCATTCCTGACCTACTGGCAAACGATGACCACATGGCATACAACAAAAACTTGTATTTATATAGCGTCTTTAACGTAGTAAAACATCCCAAGGCACTTCACAGGAGCGTTATCAAACAAATTTGACACCGAGCCACATAAGGAGATATTAGAGCAGATGACCAAAAGCTTGGCCGAAGAGGTAGGTTTTAAGGAGCGTCTTAAAGGAGGAAGGCATGGTAGAGAGGCGGAGACGTTTAGGGAGGGAATTCCAGAGTTTAGGCCCTTGGCAGCTGAAGGCACGGCCGCCAATGGTGGAGCGATTAAAATCAGGGATGTTCAAACTACAACCCTCAAGTAATGACATACAATAAACCTGAAAAGGTGCACAACATACAAGCCATGAACGAAACCAACAAGGCAAGTCTAAATCCGAAGTGGGTGTTTATACTACTTCATACAAATGCTGCAATTACAGTGCAGATGTGGAATTTGGTACCAGAGCCTGAGCTGGCACTGGAACAATGTGGCGTGAAACTCCCTGGAAGAGGGAGTCTGTTTCACTCTTGAGGATGTATGGGGGCAAAATTCGCCTCCTTTGCGCCCACTGTTAGCACCTCCGGGGGGCGCAAAGGGCTTATCGCCCAGGTGGAGTGCGAATAGCGCCTGCCTAGAAATTCGGCGGGGAGCTACAGATTACCGCCCCGCAACCGAAAGTCGGCTGCGCGCCGCGAGGCTGCCACGGGCAATGTCAGCGACAGTCTCGCGGGTCGTGAACTGGGCCGCACACCGCTGGCGGGGTACTAATTAAAGGGGTGGTCCGGCTGCACCCTGCGCCAAAATTGTTTATTGTGTCCGACCTCCAGGTTTACCCCTCTTGGCGGCCCTTGGCCGTCATCGTGCCATCCGGCACCGCGTCTCGGTGCAGGGCTGCGGCCACGGCACCCTGGTGGGCTAGTGGAGGCCGTCAAACGGCCTGCAGAGTGCGCAGCTGCCCTCCCCTTTAACGGAAGTGGAGGGGCGCTGAAACGCATCAGTGCTACCCGGAGCGGTCGCGTAGCGCTCCGACGCTACCCAGGTATCACCCCAAGAGGAAGTGGAGCGCCTGAGATAGCGCTTCGCTTCCTCGCCGGGGCAG